>CM054128.1:35080272-35719772 GCA_028751855.1 Ambrosia trifida
TCTTTTTTTATTTTTATATATAAGTGAAATTACCAGACTACCCTCATGTGCCTTGCACATGACCAAAGTTAACTGAAATTTTTAACCAAGTTAGGCCCTTAGGACAGTGGGTGTAAGATTTTAGGTCGTTAAGGACGAATCTCATCAACTGAAACGCGAAAGGACATCCACTGAAAAATGGGTCAAACCTAAAGGACGAATTGTGTAATTTATCCTTTAAAAAGTGACAAGTGGTGCAGCGTGCTGGACAAGTTCGGCAAACACTCTCAAAATGGGACGGTCAGTTGGGTGTGGTCCAGCTTACTAGAGACGCAGGTGGAGCTTAGGGAGTTGGCCGATTGCTATCACTTGCTAAATGGGACTGTTCTTTTGAGTTCTGTACTTCCGTGGACACATGGGTATGCAATTTGGGGTCTGATGCTTGCTTCTCTGTTGCTGCAGCCAAATCATGGTTGAATAGAGATTGTGTTTTGGTGGATAAATTTTTTTTCAACTAGAGTAAATGGTTGCCTAGCAAGGGTAACATTTTTATGTGGCGGATGGTTGTCGATAGGATTCCAACAAAAGTGGCATTACGGAGGAGAAACATTCACATGGAGGCTGAGAAGTGTGCTTTCTGTGATGTGATGTGATGAGATGAGTATGAGGAGACAACAGATCATATTTTTTCAGCGTGTAGCTTTACGGCTGGCGTTTGGCAAGGTATCTCGACTTGGTGTGGTATTCCCCTTATTTTTTTGTTTTTGGTTAGAGATATTCTAGAGCTCCAAAGTATTTTGGTGGTTCGTTGGTGAAGAAAAAAGTATTCTATGGGATTGCGATTATGACGTGTTGGCGTGGGAAGGGGTAGGGTCCTAATTCCTAGCGTAGAGACGGACCCTACCCCACAACATCATTCTCACAAAGACCTTCGCGGTGAATAGATCACTTGAAATGGCCAAGTATGTGAAGATAACAGATCTCCACGGAGCCCCCGTGGAGTCTCGACCTCTGCGGAGCCCGACTCTTACACGACCACACGTGGAGTGCAATCCACCCGCGCGAGACCCTGTGCCCAACTTAGCGATGGTCTCTTGTGGACAAGTCACAGCCTGACGCGTGTCAGGCCTGGCCTGCCACATCGGCACGCCAGCAGGAAATGTGCAACCCCCTTAGCCCCACTTGCTGCATTGTTTCCCCTGGTTTCAGACGTCACTTCAGACGATCTTCCAGAAGGAGTAGGCTGACGCCGCCTGACACAAATTGGCGCAGACAGAGAAAGATCCGCCTACAGCCATTAGCAACGCGCCACGTGGAACAATGGCATGGCAGTGCACATTTCTCTCTCACCTGCATTTATCACATCTAGTTTGATATCAATTTCATTAGTCCATTACTAACAAAGTTGTGCCAAATAATATACAAATTATCAAAATGCAAACATACAAACAAGGCCATGCTTATTTCTTTCAACGCTATAACGTAACTTTTGTTCAAATTCAAATATATCATTGTGACGTACTAATTTATTTTTCTATATTCTCACATAAACTTTATTAAAAACCAAAGGTTACAAATTTCTTATCACATTAACCATCCGTTGCAACACACGGGTTTACGCTTACTAGTTTATAACAAATAAGATATATTTTTAGCTTAGTTTTTTTAACACAATTTGTAAATTCTCTTAGGACAGATTTAAAAAAAAATGTAGATTTAGGACGGGTATGAGATTAGGTGATATCCGATCTGATTACCTAAAACCACAAAACTATTTACCCGAATTATATACCAATCATATACCCAAATTTTTTTATTTATATTTATATTTTTGTGATTTGTTTTAGTAGGTTCGTTATGTGAAAAACTAATTTTTTTTTGAAATATGTATTTGATAATTTATTTATATTTTGTATGTTGTACAGTATATACATGAAATTATATAAAAATATATAACGAGCTATGGGTATAGTATTAGTGTATTACCAATACCGACCCCATTGTTATCCATACGTTTAACTAGGGTTGTTCACGAACCAAGCCGAACCGAACGGACCTTTGCTCATGCTTAGCTCATTTACAAACCGAACCGAGCTGAGTGACTCGTTTACCACCGAGCCGAAAAGGGTGCGAACATTTTTCGAGCGAGTGTCGAGTGAGAAATGAGGGGAGAGTAATTGGAGAACCATCAAATTGAGATGTTTTCTTCAATGTTTTCATTGTCGAGTGATAACTGACATCAAGCGATGATTAGCGACAGAAGACTAATAACATAAAGAAGTAAAGGCTGTCACGTTACGACTTAAGTTTTTACTATTGAACATAGTGTTAAATTTTATTTAATAAAGCAGGCTATTCATATTTTATTTGTATATATAGGGCCAAATGTTATGTATAAAGCTATTGATATTACTATGATTTGTGTATATATAATTATATATATAATACATAAATAATAATTTATTCGAGCCGAACCGAACCAAGCGAACCTTTGCTCGTGCTTGGCTCCTTTACAAACCAAACCGAGTCGATCGACTCATTTACAACTGAGCAGATGATCAAGCAAGGATTTTCCGAACGAGCAGCGAACGATTTAAATAAACATACCCTTAACCATCATAGGGTATGTTTGGCAAAACTAGCTGGAGGGTGGTAGCTGGAAGCTGATAGCTGGAAGCCGGTAGCTGGAAGCATTTTAAATATATTTTGGTGTTTGACAGAGTAGCTGGAGCTTTTAATAAAATTTATAAAATGACCAAAATGGACATAATTAAAAGCTTGTAAAGAAAGTTTTTATTTTATTTTTAAAATAGAATGAGTATTTGTGTTATTTACAACTTAAAAGCTTGTAGCTAGTAGAACTTTTTCTTAAAAGCTACTACTAATAGCTTTTCACTGTAGGGCTTTTTCTCTAACCTAAAAGCTTCCAGTCTCTTCAACTAAACAATGCTTTTTATTAAGTAAGAGTTTTTTCTTAAAAACTTGAAGCTTGAAGCTGCTAAAAGTTTCTTGTCAAACATACCCATAGTGTGTAGTACATTTTTTAGCATAAAACCTATTTTATATCATTTTGTTTTATTGGAATCCAATTGAACCCTAATCAATGGCGGCTTCTTCCTTTCTTTCTTCCTAGAAGATGCCTCTGCAACTTGGTCGCTCCATAGGTATAGATCACAAGCTACACCACAAACCAACCAAGGTAACAAACCTCATCCCAATAGTTCTGACCTCCTTTCAATTACTTGACGGCTAAGGAATCGAGAGGGTTGAGCATGTGCCCATAGTTGGTACGAGTGGGATAGGCAAAGCAACTTCATTATTTGTAATCAATTTGTGGGTTTGTGTTTATGTTTATGTTTATGATGCTTCAATGTAAGGAATAACCTACTACCTAATTTATAGATCTAAATCTAAATCTAAATCCAAATCCAAATCAAGTCGGTTTTAATGAATCTAGTGATGAAATTAGTTGGTATTTTATTTTCTATAAGATATGTAATTTTTATAATTTACGTCTCAGTTCGCCTCGTGGCTTACGCTTCGTGAGGCATAGGGAAAACGCCTCTAAGGCTCGATTCCGTTTTTTTTAAACTTTGTAATCCATTGTAGCCCTGCATACAACTAGCTGATATCAGTTCTCCATATGTTGCTCTTCAAGAGCTACTTGAAGCAGATTTATGTAATTATATCAACAGATTCATTGGTAGTATTTTCATTTGTATATTGTAAGGTAACTTTGCTTATATTAAAGGCATCATACTCATTAGATAATACTCGCGCCTTGGTTACGAAGTGATCTTTTCCTACCCCACCCATACCAATCATTGACACCATGCTAAAGTTTCGATTACGGATTCATCTCCAATACCTTTGTGGATCAATGCATCTTCTTTGCCTGGAGGCTACTTGTTGATTGCCGATGTGCGCAGCTTTAAACCGAGCTCACAAGAATTGCAAATATAATATGAAGGTATGCTCCTACGTCTGCCTTTAATTTCGGTTTCTACAAATTAAATAATTTATTTTGGATTTTGTTATCACTTCTTGTTGATGAATATGATTAGAATTGTCAAACATGGAAGTCCAATATCTCATTTCATGAGGTACCCATCTGACAATGCCAATCAATCTGCTGTTTATCTTTGACCCATTTCGTTTAATTTTGTTTGTTGGGATATGATTTTGGATATACGTTTTCTTAAACCCTAAGTGTTATGTGCCTTATGTCAAAGGCTTGATACAAAACCACTATCGAGCCGAGGGTCTCACTGGAAACAGCCTCTCTATTCCCATGGGGTAGAGGTAAGGCTGTCTACATCTTACCCTCCTCAGACCCTACCTTAGCTTTGCTATTGGTGGGATTAACCGAGTATGATGATGATGCTGATGTTTTCTTAAACCAATTTGATTAAATATGCATATGTATGTCATGTTGGTTTTGCTGTTTGGTATTAAAAAGAGTATTAATGTCTAAATTCGTGGTTTACAGTGTCAACGTACCCTTAATAATAAGTTTCTAAAATCACTTGAAAAAAATGCACTGCGAGCGCAATATATATGAAAGATAGATCAGCTGCGTAAATTCTCAGGGAGATTAAGCGGAGTTTGAGAAGCCTATAAGCTTGTTAAAGTATTGAGGTCAGCTGCGTAAATTCTCTTTTACGAGCTTGGTTTTTCATTTTCTTTGTTCCTTCTGTTAATACAGAATAAATACTAAAATAACTTGCAAACTCAAGATAAACATGGGTGGATGTAATGAATTTCGAAATAAATGCCAATTAATTACCTTTTGCAGTCATGGACCATATCTTGTTGATTTTTTGTTTATAATGTTGAAAAAGATAACCAGGACTCCATTTATGACCTAGACATATCACATGCATATATCATAGTCTGTGTCTGGTTCTGTTCAGTTATTAATTATTATTATTATGCTTACATAGTTACACTTTAAAAGAAAAACACTTTCTTTCATCCAACAGCAACAATATCTTGGTCAACTAATATATAGAAGGTGTGATAAGTTACTGACTTATTGTAATATATCATACAGACGACTAAACGAGTAAATGTATATATTTATCGTTTTCCTAAACATGGTTATTGTTACTTTTAGTTTCTGGTATTGTTCTATTGGGATGGATTTGTATATAGCCTATGACCCGAGTGCTCAAACTCTAGCTGCTGCCTGTTAAACTGTCGCCACACCCTCGCCACTATACCAGAACCATCACAGGGACATGCTACCAGGATGTGTTACCGCCCAGGCTTGAACTCCTTCCGACATCCAGTCATCCACAGGTGTCATTTAGTAATTTGTAATTGCCATTCAGGTTATTGGCCAACATAGAAATGACTAGTGACCGGCCTAGGTTTAGTTCCTAAATCTTGTTGACAAACAGAGTTAAGAAATTAGCCACATCGACGAAATCTTCGTATATATTTTTACAAGACGGTTTAAGAAACCATGAACACAATGTAAATAAGCTCCAATAGTATAGTAATTCATATAAAGGTGAAAATAAAACATGTAAGTATGCTTTCTGGGCCTCTTATTCTAAAAGAACCTGAAAATATAATTAGTAGTAACTCATACAGAATTTGAACTTTGAAGTAATTTGAACCGACACATATGATGAACCACCCTGAGCCACTATTGCCTTGCCTTGCTCACTTTGTGTATTTTTTTTTAAAAAGAAACATGTATTTTACAATGTGTATTTTTTTTTCAAAAGAAAAAAATTTTGTTTTTTTACATGAGTTTCCAAAGTTTTGTCAACTCAAGAGGATTTTCTTTTTATCCCTCCTCCTATATATATATATAATATCAAATGGGAGAACAAGGAAAAGAAATATTGCACAGGTCAACCAACATTCTCTGTTTTACGATTTTTGGAAAATCAACATCCACATATAAAAAGCGTTTGGATTCGAACCAAGCAGAAAAATCTAAATTTCAAACCCAGTTTTGTACCATACGAAAAGAAGAAAATGACATTTGTGGTTTTGAATAATGAATTAGTTTTTATGAGAGTTTTAATCAAACATTATACAAAGGAGCAATATTAAGGTAACCATTTTATATAAATAAATAAAGGAGTTTTGAATTGGTCAATGACTGAATGTATGATATTTGCTCATATATGCTTGCATAAGACATGTATACGCCTTGCGAAGCTTTATGGTGGCCCGGGGTCACCCCCTCCCCCTTTTTTTTATCGGGTGTAAATTTACGCGTAGTTGTCCAAATATTTTATACGTATTGAGTCTGGCCCGGTTCCTGAAACTTTCGCCCCCTCCTCTTATATCTTTGATCATGCTTCGGTAGTGCTGACCAACTGATGCAAAACTACTCTTCATTTTCATAGTCTGTTCCTTTTCATTTCTTGCCTTCACAATGAGTCTACTTTGACTCTACTTATGCATTGGTCGCCTTTGAAGAGAACCCCGCTTCGTTCTTTGTTTTTCATAAGCACCGACACGTCGGCAGGAATTAACATAGTGAAAGAAGTCGCTAATTATACCAACATAGTGAAAGAAGTCACGAATTTTATTGACCAACATAGTGAAAGAAGTCGCTAATTATACCACTTTTCTATAGAAATGACTAGTGACCAACCTAGGTTTAGTCACTAAATCTTATTGATCAACATCGTGAAAGTGATCAAATCATTTTATTCGTGTTTACAACACGGTTTAATAAATAGTGAGCGCGGTATATATAAGTTCTAATACTGTAATTATGCAAGTAAAGGTGAAAATAAGACATGTGATAATGCCTTTTTTGGTGCATAAAGAGCCTGCTAATATAATTAGGTAATAAACTGAAGCATATGATAAACCTCCCTCAGAATTTGAAGTCATAAGATGTTACCCATGATTTCTTGAACAAGGTAATCAACTGAAGCATATGATGAACCTCCCTCAGCAACCGTTGCCTTGCTTAGTACGCTCATTTCTTTCACCTTTGATGTGACCTCGTTATCCTCCATTACTCGCCTTATTCCCCTCTCTATCTCCTCTGATGTGACAATGACTGTATTGGCACTGGGATTTAACAAGTCGATCTTATAATCCATTTTCAACTCAACTGCCAACCCCAGCTCCACTACCATTTCAAATGCATTAAGTTGTTGCTCAGCATACATTGGCAATGTGGCCATCGGTACACCAAACCACAAGCTCTCTAGCACAGAGTTCCACCCACAATGAGACACAAACCCACCGACCGCTTCATGCGCTAACAACGACACTTGTGGTGCCCATCCAATCACTTTCCCTATTCCCATGGTGCGCTCGAGGAACCCATTTGGCAATAGCACTCTTGGGTCATCAGATGGTTGCACTCCAGGAGGTAGGCGTAGGGACCACACAAATCGATGGCCACTTCGTTCTAAACCGAGTGCTATCTCCTTCACTTGGACCTCACTAAAACAACCCATACTCCCAAAACACAATGCCACCACTGACGATGGCGGTTGACCATCCAACCACCTAATCACATCTCTGTCATCAGCTTTTCCAGCTACCCCGTCTAGATTGAGTATGGGTCCCACAGGACACACACGCGGGAAGTTGATGTCACTAAATGACTTCATCGCGTGTGTTTCCAATTCCAAGAACGTATTAACCATTATCCCTTTCGCCTTTCTCAATTCCCGAAGAGAACATATCACAAAGTGCAACCCGTCTTGTGATTGGTAATTCGCCGGAAAAGCACTCGTTAGCACCGGATTAACAAAACACGGAACAACCATCTCACCTTCTGAGTTACTCATCTCAATAACATGATCTTGGCTCTTATCCACACATAGTGTCTCAATATACAAGTTAAAGCCAAGAAATGCACAACTAGAAGTGAAAAACACATATGTGGGAATATTAAATTCATTAGCCACATCTATCATGCCTGTGAAAAACACATCCACGACAAACCCAACGACACTACCAGGACCAGTTTGCTTTATTAAATCCGCAACAACATTTCTAACGGATTTGCAATGACTGTTGTAGAACTCATACAAGGAAGTCAGGAAGGTTTCGGGGTCGAGCTTTGGTGGTGTTTGATCTTGAGGGAGTTTAGTGAATCGTATGCGTTCGATAGTGTTTTTAGCCAACGATTCGATGTAGGTGGTGAGAGCAGGGATAGGGTAAGGAGGGTTAATGAGAAGAACGTTTACTGAGAGCCTTTGATCACGGTTCAAGAGTATTTTGGCCATCTCGATGGTGGACATTATATGACCAAGGGCTGGTGCAGGGATGAACACAAGCTTTGCAACTGTGTTCGCCATTGAAACTGGTTTATAGCTCTCTGTAGAATGAGTGTTACAGTAGAACTAATAAAATAAAATAGATGAGACTTATTATAGATAGAATAGAATGTAATAAATAGGATGTTGGAGAGGAGGAGCACGGATAAACAAAATTCATTGTAAACTTCGTAATTTATACAAAACTTTATGAAAATAAAGAAATAGAGTTATTGGATTTTAATAACCTTAACTATCGCGTGTTGGCCGTTTTCACTTCCAACTAATCACTTGGCTATCACAATTCTTAACTTGCAACTTATTTTCCTCTACCACTCTCAAACTAACTGAACCCTAACTTAGTTAGTTTTTGTTGACATGGCAGCTGCCACAACTGAAAGCCACGTCACTAAACAGTACCACATCAGCAAGTCACGTCACCGAAAAAGTAACACGTCAGCAAAAAATAATTGGGTTAGAGTTTAGTTAGTTTGGGAGTGGTAGAGGAATAAGTTACAAGTTAGGAGTGGTGGCGGCTAAGTAAGGTTAGGTGAGAGTGGCAACATTCAACACATGATAGTTGAGGTTATCCAAATCCCATAACCCTAAAAAATATAACCTATTTCGTTGTGAATTGGGATGAGGACTTGTACGTTGTCGGTTCTCTTTCGTTTCTAGTGAACGACTTATACAAAATAAACATATTCATCTTTACCCAGGGGTGTTTAAATTCGGATAATCCGAATTTCAGATAGTTAATATTGGGATCCGGATCCGAAACTTAAAAAAAATAAAATAAAAAAAACGTTCTCCTTTATGTCTAAACTGTGAACATGTTAAAAAAACAAAAATCAAAGTTAGATAAACGAAACTGGAACAAAAAAATGTAAAATAAACTTACCGTTTGGTGAACGGGAGTTGTGGAGGTCGGAGACGAGGTGGATGGGGGCTGTTATAGAGAAGAGAAGAGGGAGCGACTGCTATGGATTGGAGTAGTATGGACTTAGGGTTATGAGGATTAGGGATTCAGGATTGTGTATTATGTTATGTAGTGTATATAATATTATATATTTATATATATATATATATATATATTTTAATATTCGGATTCGGATAACCCGATTATCCGAAAATTTTCAAAATCAGGATCCGAATTCGAAATTTCGGATTATCCGATTTTTGGATATCCGAAAATCGGATTATCCAAAATTTCGGATAATTCGAATTCGGATTATCGGATTTTTTGGATTCGGATTCGGATTGTTTTGAACACCCCTATCTTTACCTAATAACATAAAATCTACAAATCCTATTTTATTGTTTCTCTCCATCTTCTCTTTGGAACAAAAACCATGTGATACTTTGCCGGCCAAAAAAACTTTTAGATTGTGTTGGTTATTTTAATAATATTCCTCATTTTAATGGCTCTAAGCCAATGTGTTATGGTTATGTGAAATATGGTGAGACTAGTAACAATGAAATAAAACAAGAAATTAATAGGTGAAGCTTAATTATTAGCTGGTATGTAAATATCCTGAATTCGTCATAAAGGGATTTTCACGGATGTTGACCTGGTTCGTTGACTGTTGTCACATGGGTGGACCCGTGGGTGACCCATGAGACGCTTAAAGATAAGTTTCCAACATTTTTCATTTAAAAAGTGACACGTGGTGCAACGTGCTGGACAAGTTCGGCAATCACTCTCAAAATGGGACGGTCAGTTGGGTGTGGTCCAGCTTACTAGAGACGCAGGTGGAGCTTAGGGAGTTGGCCGATTTCTATCACTTGCTAAATGGGACTGTTCTTTTGAGTTCGTACTTCCGTGGACACATGGGTATGCAATTTGGGGTCTGATGCTTGCTTCTCTGTTGCTGCAGCCAAATCATGGCTGAATAGAGATCGTGTTCTGGTGGATAATTTTTTTTTTCAACTAGAGTAAATGGTTGCCTAGCAAGTGTAACATTTTTATGTGGCGGATGGTTGTCGATAGGATTCCAACAAAAGTGGCATTACGGAGGAGAAACATTCACGTGGAGGATGAGAAGTGTGCTTTCTGTGATGTGATGAGTATGAGGAGACAACAGATCATATTTTTTCAGCGTGTAGCTTTACGGCTGGCGTTTGGCAAGGTATCTCGACTTGGTGTGGTATTCCCCCTATTTTTTTTTTGTTTTTGGTTAGAGATATTCTAGAGCTCCACAAGTATTTTGGTGGTTCGTTGGTGAAGAAAAAAGTATTCTATGGGATTGCGATTATGACGTGTTGGCGTGTGAAGGGGTAGGGTCCTAATTCTTAGCGTAGAGACGGACCCTACCCCCCAACATCATTCTCACAAAGACCTTCGCGGTGAACAGATCACTTGAAATGGCCAAGTATGTGAAGATAACAGATCTCCACGGAGCCCCCGTGGAGTCTCGACCTCTGCGGAGCCCAACTCTTACACGACCACACGTGGAGTGCAATCCACCCGCGCGAGACCATGTGCCCAACTTAGCGATGGTCTCCTGTGGACTAGTCACAGCCTGACGCGTGTCAGGCCTGACCTGCCACATCGGCACGCCACAGGGAATGTGCAACCCCCCTTAGCCCCACTTGCTGCATTGTTTCCCCTTGTTTCAGGTGTCACTTCAGACGATGTTCCAGAAGGAGTAGGCTGACGCCGCCTGACACAAATTGGCGCAGACAAAGAAAGACCTACCTACAGCCATTAGCAACGCGCCACGTGGACCAATAGCAAGGCAGTGCACATTTCTCTCTCTCCTGCATTTATCACATCTAGTTTGATATCAATTTCATTAGTACATTACTAACAAAGTTGTGCCAAATAATATACAAATTATCAAAATGCAAACATACAAACAAGGCCATGCTTATTTCTTTCAACGCTATAACGTAACTTTTGTTCAAATTCAAATATATCATTGTGACGTCCTAATTTATTTTTCTATATTCTCACATAAACTTTATTAAAAACCAAAGGTTACAAATTTCTTATCACATCAACCATCCGTTACAACACACGGGTTCACGCTTACTAGTTTATAACAAATAAGATATATTTTTAGCTTAGTTTTTTTAACACAATTTGTAGATTCTCTTAGGACAGATTTAAAAAAAAAAAAAAAAATTGTAGATTTGGGACGGGTATGAGATTAGGTGATACCCAACCCGATTACCTAAAACCACAAAACTATTTACCCGAATTATATACCAATCATATACCCGGATTTTTTTATTTATATTTATATTTTTGTGATTTGTTTTAGTAGGTTCGTTATGTGAAAAACTAATTTTTTTTTTTGGAATATGTATTCGATAATTTATTTATATTTTGTATGTTGTACAGTATATACATGAAATTATATAAAAATATATAACGAGGTATGGGTATAGTATTAGTGTATTACCAATACCGACCCCATTGTTATCCATACGTTTAACTAGGGTTGTTCACGAGCCAAGTCGAATCGAACGGACCTTTGCTCATGCTTATTAGCTCATTTACAAACCGAACCGAGCTGAGTGACTCGTTTACCACCGAGCCGAAAAGGGTGCGAATATTTTTCGAGCGAGTGTCGAGCGAGAAACGAGGGGAGAGTAATTGGAGAACCATCAAATTGAGATGTTTTCTTCAATGTTTTCATTGTCTAGTGATAACTGACATCAAGCGATGATTAGCGATAGAAGACTAATAACATCAAGAAGTAAAGGCTGTCACGTTACGACTTGTGTTTTTACTATTGAACTTAGTGTTAAATTTTATTTAATAAAGCGAGCCAGTCATATTTTATTTACATATATAGGGCCAAATGTTATGTATAAAGCTATTGATATTACTATCATTTGTATGTATATATATAATTATATATATAACTAGCTGATTACCCCGGGAGGGTCCCGGGGTTGAAAAATCTAATTTTATGTGATAACCTATTGCAAATGGCTCAAGTTAACTAACCACAAAATCTCTCAATCATGCATGTTCATAGTATTCTAATTAGTAATAACTCATATTCCCTAATCTAAAACCTAATCAGTAATCATCTAAAGAATCACTTATGTAAGCTGCAACTATTAAAAAACTCATCACATCTCTCAAATTTCTCACATTCTAATGGCTCTTATAATTCCTAACCTAATCAACTAAACAAACACTTAAGTTGGAAGTTGTAATCATTGCATCTCATTATGCCACGTGGCATAATCAAGAAATGGTTGAGGCCACCATTGAACGCCACGTCAGCAACTATCATTTCTTTCCGGGAGTGTCCCAGGGTTGAAAAATATAACCATTCTAATAATACTAATACTAATAGTAATAATTATTACTCTTGTAATTAAATAAATAAAAAAATAACCTTGCTATAAGGTGACACCATGTGTTGCAGTGTTGCGCGATTCTTTCTCCTAACTTCTCTTGATGAAGTATACCTAGTAAAATTCCAATGATAACATGGCGATTGGGCTGATTTTCAACTTCGTAGATAAGAACCTGGTTTAAAAGAAAAAACATGATTAATGAATAACATGAACACTTTGTGTGTTTTTATCCTGTATGAACGAAACCCCACAAAAAATAGTCGATTTTTCTCCGTTTTTTATATAGGACTATGGTACTCGTTGGAAAAATAATAAAACGCTCGTTAATTTGGTGTAATTTTTTTCTTTAAAAAATCCCGTATATAAAAGATATAAACGTTTAAAAATTATGGGAGGAAACATGAGAGAGAAAATTTTAAATTTATTTTTAAATTATTTTTTTCCTAAAATAATTCAATTTAATTTAGGGTTTTATGTTTATCTTTTTTTAATTAAAAAAGGAAATAGTTCAAAAACACTAAAATATTTCAATTATGATGCCACGTGGCACTCTCAAGGGGAGGTTGAGGCCTCCATTGCACGTCACGTCAGAATATACGTTTTCTTTTATATATATAGATAGATACATAAATAATAATTTATTCGAGCCGAGCCGAACCGAACCAAGCGGAACTTTGCTCGTGCTTGGCTTGTTTACAAACCGAACCAAATCGATCGACTCATTTACAACTGAGCAGATGATCAAGCAAGGATTTTTCAAACGAGCAACGAACGATTTAAATAGCGATACCCTTAACTATCATAGTGTGTGTAGTACATTTTTTAACATAAAACCTATTTTATATCATTTTGTTTTATTGGAATCCAATTGAACCCTAATCAATGGCGGCTTGTTCCTTCCTTCCTAGAAGATGCCTCTGCAACGTTGTCGCTCCATAGGTATAGATCACAAGCTACACCACCAACCAACCAACCAAGGTAACAAACCTCATCCCAATAGTTCTGGCCTCCTTTCAATTACTTGACGGCTAAGGAATCGAGAGGGTTGAGCATGTGCCCATAGTTGGTACGAGTGGGATAGGAAAAGCAACAACTTCATTATTTGTAATCAATTTGTGGGTTTGTGTTTATGTTTATGATGCTTCAATGTAAGGAATAACCTACTACCTAATTTATAGATCTAAATCTAAATCTAAATCCAAATCCAAATCAAGTCGGTTTTAATGAATCTAGTGATAGAAATTTGTTGGTATTTTATTTTATATAAGATATATAATTTTTATATTTTACATCTCGGTTCGCCTCGTGTTTACGCTTCGTGAGGCGTAGGGAAAACGCCTCTGAGGCTCGATTCTGTTTTTATTAAACTTTGTAACCCATATGTGTTAGTACTGATATGAATTCTCCATATATATGTTGCTCTTCAAGAGCTACTGGAAGCAGATTTATGTAACCATATCAACAGATTCATTGGTAATATTTTCATTTGTATATTGTAAGGTAACTTTGCTTATATTAAAGGCATCATACTCATTAGATAATACCCGCGCCTTGGTTATGAAGTGATCTTTTCCTACCCCACCCATACCAATCATTGACGCCATGCTAAAGTTTCGATTACGGATTCATCTCCAATACCTTTGTGGATCAATGCATCTTTTTTGCCTGGAGGTAATTTATGAAGGTATGCTCCTCAGACACCTTTAATTTCGGTTTCTACAAATTAAATAATTTATTTTAGATTTTGTTAATTTCTTTTTGTTGATGAATATGATTAGAATTGTCAAACATGAAACATGGAAGTCCAATATCTCATTTCATGTGGTACTCATCTGACAATGCCGATCAATCTGCTGTTTATCTATGACCCATTTCGTTTAATTTCGTTTGTTGGGATATATGATTTTGGATATACGTTTTCTTAAACCAATTTGATTAAATATGCTTATGCATGTCATGTTAGTTTTGCGGTTTGGTATTAAAAAGAGCATGGTTTAAAAAAACGCTTGAGGCGTGCGCCTCAAGGCGATTTGGTCTGAAAACGCTTATGAGGCGGCGCCTCAAGTGTTTGAACAGTGGTATGCACCTCACAGGACTGAGGCGTTATGAAAAGTTGTGCCTCAGATGCGCCTCAGGGGGTTTTCAGGTATATTTTTTATGTTTTCGACTTTTTGTGACATTTTATGTCTATGTGTGTTTTTGATGAATTTAGTGATGAAATTAGTTAGCATTTTATTTTTTGAAAGATATATAATTATTTATTTAATTTTTTAATTCCGCCTCGGGCTTACGCCTCGTGAGGCGAAGGGAAAACGCCTCGAGGCGCGTTTCCGTTCTTTTAAACTTTGCACCAATGTTTATCTTGAATTTGCAAGTGAGGCGCAACTTTTCATAACGCCTCAGTCCTGTGAGGCGCATACCACTGTTCAAACACCTGAGGCGCCGCCTCAGAAGCGTTTTCAGACCAAATCGCCTTGAGGCGCACGCCTCAAGCGTTTTTTTAAACCATGCATTGGTGGATGTAATGAATTTTGAAATAGATGCCAATTAATTACCTTTTGCAGTCATGGACCATATCTTGTTGATATTTTGTTTATAATGTTGAAAAAGATAACCAGGACTCCATTTATGACCTAGACATATCACATGCATATATCATAGTCAGTGTCTGGTTTTGTTCAGCTATTAATTATTATTATTATGCTTACATAGTTACACTTTAAAAGAAAAACATTTCCTTTCATCCAACAGCAACAATATCTTGGTCAACTAATATATAGAAGGTGTGATAAATTACTGACTTATTGTAACATCAGTGTATAGTCATTTTTCAATATATAATACAAACGACTAAACAAGTAAATGTATAGATTTATCGTTTTCCTAAACATAGTTATTGTTACTTTTAGTTACTGTTATTGTTCTATTAGGATGTATTTGTATATAGCCTATGACCCGAGTGCTCGAAATAGACATTTCTAGGTTTTCTATCTTCTATATATTGAGTTTCACCCTTTCACCTGTTCATTAAGATATTCCATTCACTTTACATGGTATCTCTGTATAACACAAACTCCAGCTGCTGCCTGTTAAACTGTCGCCACCAGGATATGTTATCGCTCAGACTTGAACTCCTGCTGACATCCAGTCATCAACAGGTGTCATTTAGGTAATTCGTAATTGTCATTCAGGTTATTGGCCAACATAGCGAAGGAAGTCGTTAATTACACCACTTTTCTATAGAAATGACTAGTGACCGGCCTAGGTTTAGTTCCTAAATCTTGTTGACAAACAGAGTTAAGAAATTAGCCACATCGACCAAATCTTTGTATATATTTTTACAAGACGGTTTAAGAAACCATGAACACAATATAAATAAGCTCCAATAGTATAATAATTCATATAAAGGTGAAATAAAACATGTAACTATGCTTTTTGGGCCCTGTTATTCTAAAAGAACCTGAAAATATAATTAGTAGTTACTCATACAAAGTTTAAACTTTGAAGTCATTTGATGTTACTCATGATTTCATGAACAAGGTAGTCAACTGACGCATATGATGAACCACCCTGAGCCACTGTTGCCTTGCTCACTTTGCTCATCTCTTTCACTTTTGTTCTAACCTTGTTATCCTCCATCACTTGCCTTATCCCCCTCTCTATTTCCTCTGTCGTGACAATGACTATATTGGCGCCCGGATTAAACATGTCCATCTTGTAATCCAATTTCAATTCAATTGCCAATCCCATCTCCACAACCATTTCAAATGCATTAAGTTGCTGCTCAGCATACAATGGCCATGCGGCCGTTGGTACATTTAAATAAAGGTGAAACTAAAACAAGTAGTTAAAAGAAACCAATAATATAATAAATATTAACTCGTACAAAGTTTAAAGTCATGTGATGTTACTCATGATTTCATGAACAAGGTAGTCAACTGACGCATATGATGAACCACCCTTAGCTATGGTTTCCCTACTCAGCTTGCTCATCCCTTTCACTTTTGCTCTCACCTCGTTATCCTGCAGTACTCGCCTTACACCTTTCTCTATCTCTTCTGCTGTCACAATGGTTGCATTGGCGTTGGGATTAAACACATCCATCTTATAATCCATTTTCAAATCGACCGCCAATCCCAGCTCCATCACCAATTCAAATGCATTAAGTTGTTGCTCAGCATACATTGGCCATGTGGCTATTGGTACACCGAACCACAAACTCTCTAACACCGAGTTCCACCCACAGTGGGACACGAACCCTCCCACTGCTTCATGTGCCAACAAAGACACCTGTGGGGCCCATCCAATCACTTTCCCTATTTCCAAGGTGCGCTCTAAGAACCCATCAGGCAATACTCCTCTCAGGTCATAGTAATCACTCGGTAACCCTTCCGATGGTTGCTCTAGTGGAGGGGGTCGACGTAGTGACCACACAAATCGGTGCCCACATAGTTCTAAACCGCGGGCTATCTCCTTCACTTGGACCTCATTAAAACTTCCCCCACTCCCAAAACACAACACCACCACCGACGATGGTGGCTGACCGTCCAACCAGCTAATCAAATCCTTGTCGTCAGATTTTCCGGCTACACCATCTAGATTGAGTAAGGGTCCCACAGGATACACAGGCGGGAAGTCAGTACCGGAAAATGAGTTAATCGCGTGTGTTTCCAACTCCAAGAACGTATTGACCATGATCCCTTTAGCCTCTCTCGTTCTACTGGAAGAAGAGAACACATAGTCCAACCCGTCTTGCATCAGGTACGGCCGAAACAACTTCGTCGGGACCGGATTAACAAAGCTTGGAACAACTATATCATCGTCCGAGTTAATGAGCTCAGTAAGATGTTGCTTCTGATCCACATATAGTGTCTCGAAATGCAAATTAAATCCAAGAAAAGCAGCAGTAGAAGTGAAGAACACATATGTGGGAAGATTAAATTCATTAGCCACATCTATCATGCCTATGCATAACATGTCAACGACAAACCCAACGACCATACCGGAGCAAGTTTGATTTATTATTATGTCATCCAATATATTTTTAACGTATTTGCAATGACTGTTGATGTATTTATAGAAGGAAGACACGAACGCTTTGGGGTCGACCTTTGGTGGTTGTTGATCTTGAGGTACTTGAATGAACCGAATGCGTTCGATAGCGTGTTTAGCCAGCGATTCGATGTAGGCTGTGAGAGCGAAGACGGGGAAAGGAGGGCTTATGAGAAGAACGGTTACTGAGAGCCTTGGATCACGGTTAACGAGTAGTTTAGCCATCTGGATGGTGGACATTATGTGACCAACCCCTGGTGCAGGGATGAACACAAGCTCTGCAACCGAGTTCGCCATTAAGGGCTGGCTTAGAGCTTGCTTTTTGTTCATGTCTCGCTCCCTATAAATAAGATTAAGTGCTGGCTTAAAGCTTGATTACTTAAACCACGTGTGAAATAAAAAGCAAAAAATCAAGACTTTTAGGAACAATCCAAACAAACAATCCAAATAAAAAGCGACACTACTTTTCAAGAAAAATCCATTGAATGTGTGGCCTTGAATGCAACAATAATTGAACTGAGCGACATTATACTTTTTTTTTGAAGTTTTTGTATTATATCTATATATACTAGGTTATTTCTCAGGAGCTTCCAAAAAGAGACAAATCTAATATGAAGTGATAAAATGCGTGTTATGATGTAACATAAAAATTAATGTATTATAATACGAGAAAGCAACATATTTATCATGTGAATAAGACTGAAAATGTGTATTAAAGAGAGAATGTACGTTTGGATGAGGAGCAAGGGTAAAAGCAATCATTGCAGGGCGTGATTGATGTTGTGGTATTGAAAGTGTTGTTTTTTTAGAAACGACTGGTTTTTACCTATTCTGCTCTGGATGAAAACATAACTCCAATTCATAGTTTCAGTTAGTGTAAAGAATTCATTAGAAATTTGTATATCCACCCTCAAATTAGTTCTATGGTGTAATATAATTCAAATAAAACATGTAATTAACTAATTATGCTTCTTGGCTCATATTCGGAGCGCAAAGAAAACCTTTACATAATATAATTAATAGTAGCTCGTACAAACTTCGAAGTCATATGATGTTACTCATGATTTCCCGAAGAAGGTAGGCAATGGAAACAAAAGCCCACGCAAGGCGCAGCCTAGGGCGTCTCAGGGCTTTGCGCCTAGGGGTGTTCAAAATCGGATAATCCGAATTTCGGATATCCGAATTTCGGATAATCCGAAATTTCGGATAGTCAATATTGAGATCCGAATCCGAATCCGAAATTTCGGATATCCGAACGGATATCCAAAATTTCGGATTCGGATTCGGATCATCCAACGGATAATCCGAAACTTAAAAAAAAATTTAAAAAAATAATAAAAAATAATAAAAAAAACTATAAAAAACGTTCTCATTTATGTCTAAAACGTGAACCTATTAAAAAACAAAAATCGAAGTTAGATAAACGAAATTTGAACAACAAATATATATAAAAAAAAACTTATTATTTTGATGGAAGGGGGCTGTGGAGGTCGGATACGAGGTGGACGGGGGCTGTTATAGAGGAGAGAAGAGAGAGCAACAACTATGGATTAGAGGAGTATGGACTTAGAGTTAGAAGGATTAAGGATTTAGGATTGTGTATTGTATTATGTAGTGTATATAATATTATATATATATATATATATATATATATTTAATATTCGGATTCGGATAATCCGATTATCCGAAAATTTTCAAAATCAGGATCCGAATCCGAATCCGAAATTTCGGATAATCCGATTTTCGGATATCCGAAAATCGGATTATCCAAAATTTCGGATAATTCGGATTCGGATTTTCGGATTTTTCGGATTCGAATTTTGGATTATCCGATTTTGAACAACCCTATTTGCGCCTACCCAATTTCTCAAGGGCGCGCGCCTCAGGCGCTTTTTTGGCAAAATTTCAGTCGCTTTTGTAAGATAATAGAACTGATTGATTATTAATTCAATAGATGATTACAATATATAGAGATTGTACGAAACCCTAAATGGCTAACCGAGCCCATGGGCTTCACACTAATAATATAGATTCTAATACTCCCCTGCAGTCAGAGGGGTAGAGCATCGGACACTCAGACTGGAATACAATAAGAAAAAAATAAACATTAAAGACAGAACAATAATAATAATAATAAGACTAGTCTTGATCTCGGTTCTTGACTTGTTGGTCCAAAAGTCTGCAATCTTCTTGACTTCGCCAAAAAAAAAATTATCAGTACTCTTCAATACTTGACTTTAGTTCTGTCCACGACTTCCCCCTGTTTGATTTTGTTTCTTTAGTTCCCATAATGATAAACACGATCCGCTAGATCCCACTCCCAATAAAGTGGCAGTTCCATGTTAGTCGGCCATGACAATAGAAAAGATAAGAAAAAAAGGCTGGAGGAAAGAAAGAGATAGAAGCAATCAGGAAAGAAAAAGATATGAGAAGAAAATAGACACCCATCAACCCTTAGTTGTGTGGCAGTGTGTCAACACTGAGAGATGGCGAAGTCCGGTGACCTTGGACGACGATCGTCCAAAGAGAATTAAGATCCGAAGATTGAAGAGAGTGAGATCGACATTGGACCGTGGTCCGGAGAACGGGTAAAAGGAAAAAGAAATTGAAGGTTTTTTTTTTCACGATTATGAGAATCGGAGGGATCGAACCAATTTATTCAACAACTAAGCAACTATGAAACCAATGAGTGACTCGTGAGTTGGTTGTGTGAAAGCTAAAAATAAGATGGAGACAATAATACGTCAAGCTTGTGGATCCAAATAAAAATAAATAAATAATGGCAGTGGATGGGTTTGAAATAGTTGGTCAGTGCAAAGTGGAATTCAGGAATTCAAGAGAGATCCCAAACACTTTTGTGATATCATCCATGATGAGTAAAAATAAAAAGAAAAACAAAACCAAAACCAAAGGTGTCATTGGTGGCGGCAACAGCAAGAAGATGATTAGTTAATCAAGAGTTCAAGACCGTTTCTTTATTAGAACACGAAATAGGAATAAAAAAAATTATTAAAAAAAACGAACTAGAATGGACAGGGCGGCAGCGGCAATCGCGGCACACCGCCTTGTCTAGGGTTTAAATCAAGGGATGGCTAGGGTTTCTATGTGTAAGGGTGATGCACCGGAGAAGAAAAAAAAAAAAAAAAAGTAACCAGAACTCTATGGCTCTGATACCATGTAAGATAATAGAACTGATTGATTATTAATTCAATAGATGATTACAATATATAAAGATTGTACGAAACCCTAAATGGCTAACCGAGCCCATGGGCTTCACACTAATAATATAGATTCCAATAGCTTTTGACCCTGAGGCGTGCGCCTCACGTACACCATGTATTTTTATGCATAAAAATGTTGTACTTTGGTGTTTTTGGCTTGTACATATAGGTAAAATCACACAAAAACCTTATTTATAGCTATATTTTGGATAAATGAAGCTAAAAACTCATGGGATATATAAAAAAAAATATAATTAGTGTGTGCCTTCGGGTACGAAAATCCCACGTTTTTTGCGCTTCGCGCGATGCACTTAGACCTCGTCGCTTTTGTGCCGAGCCGCCCTTTTTTAAACCAAGATGGTTCTGCTCTACACCACACCAGCAAGGTATGAAAGCTGTCAGGAGTCCATTGAGCCTGTGTCCATATTTGGAATGAGTGGGATAGGTAAGAGTGTAAGACAACACGGTTATTTGAAATCAAGGCGTGGGCTTGTGTTTATGATAACTTTCATGGTTTATAGTAACGAAATTTCTACCAGATTTAAACCTAAATCAAGTTGATCTTGCAAGAAATGATTTATGATATCTTGCGCCTTGCAGGCTATGAACCACAAATATGATACCTGAGCAGACAGAAAACCTTCTAAGAATATAGTTAATAGTGTCCCTTACAAAATTCGAACTCATATGTTGCTCATGATTTCCTGAACAAGGCAGCCAACTGTAGCATATGATGAACCGCCCTCAGCCACTGCTGCCCTGCTTAGTTTGCTCATCGCTTTCACTTTTGCTCTAACCTCGTTATCCTCCATTAGTCGCCTTATCCCCCTCTCTATCTCCTCTGCCGTGACTATGACTGTATTGGCGCCAGGATTAAACATGTCGATCTTATAATCCATTTTCAAGTCAACCGCCAATCCCAGCTCCACCACCATTTCAAATGCATTAAGTTGTTGCTCAGCATACATTGGCCATGTAGCAGTTGGTACACCGAACCACAAGCTCTCTAGTATTGAGTTCCACCCACAGTGGGACACGAATCCCCCCACTGCTTTATGGGCCAACAACGATACCTGTGGGGCCCATCCAATCACTTTCCCTATTCCTAAGGTGCGTTCAAGGAACCCATCTGGCAATACCCCATCATAGTTATCCTCATGCCCTTCCGATGATTGTACTAGTCGAGGAGGTTGGCGTAGTGACCACACAAATCGTTGACCACTTAATTCTAAACCACGTGCTATCTCTTTCACTTGGACCTCATTAAAACTTCCCATGCTCCCAAAACACAACACCACCACCGAGGACGGAGGTTGATCGTCCAACCATTTAATAACTTCCATGTCTTCGGCTTTTCCACCTACACCGTCTAGATTGAGTACGGGTCCCACAGGATACACAGGCGGGAAGGTGGTGTCAAGAAACGACTTCATTGCGTGTGTTTCCAACTCTAAGAAAGTATTAACCATGATCCCTTTAGCCTTTCTCAATTTTCGAAAACAATAGACCAGAAAGTCCAGTCCCTCATCTACTTGACACACGGCCCGTATAACCTTCTTCGGCACAGGATTAACAAAAGAGGAAAGAGCTATCTCACCTTCTGACTTGGTCACCTCAATAACATCTTGGCTCGGATCCACACATACTGTCTCGATATACAAGTTTAAGCCAAGATAAGCTGCAGTAGACGTGAAGAACACGTATGTCGGAAGATCAAATTCACTAGCCACATCTATCATGCCTGCACATGTTATGTCAACGACAAACCCAACGACCCTACCCGAACCAGTTTGATTTATCATGCCAGCCACAATATTTCTAACATATTTGCAATGACTGTTGATAAAATCAAGGAAATAATTCACGGGAGTTTTGGCGTCGAGCTTTGTTTGATCCTGAGGCAGTTCAATGAAGCGTATGCGTTCGATAGTGTTTTTCGCCAGCGATTCGCTGTAGGTAGTTAGAGTGGGGGCAGGGTAAGGAGAGCTTATTAGAAGAACGGTTATTGAGAGCCTTTGGTCACGGTTCACGAGTACTTTCGCCATCTCGACTGTGGACATTATATGACCAACGGCTGGTGCAGGGATGAACACAAGCTCTGCAACTGTGTTTGTCATTGCTGATTAGTTTAGAACTTGCATTTTGTTTAATATGTCGCATTTCCTATAAATAAGATAGATTTCTGAGTGTTGAGGTCATTGCATTGCTGGCAGCACCCAATCTTATGATGTTTGGGTCCATTTTGTGCACAATAAAATATTAAATCATGTTACCATCTTCAGTCACATATTTGTTTTTAAAAGGAATAATGGAAATAAATAATTCCAACTGTTGACTATTTGCCAATAACAGTCCTAACTACGAAAATTACCAATAGTGGTCCCAACTTTTGACATATTGGAATATAATTGACCCAAACTAACGGCTTTAGTGTGGTGCTGACGTGGCATGCCACGTAGGATCATTTTGCCACCTAGGATGCCACGTCGGATGCCACGTATGATCATTTTGCCACTTAGGATGTCATGTCAGCATCACACTAACGGAGTTAGACCTCCGTTAGTTTGGGTCCATTATATTCCAATATATCGAAAGTTGAGACCACTATTCATAATTTTCATAGTTAGAATTGTTATTAGCCAATAGTCAATAGTTAGGATTATTTATTTCCATTATTCCTTTTTAAAATTACATTAATATGCTTTTTAAGAAAAATCAATCTTAAACACATGTTCAGACAAATTACTTATATATTTATCTATAAAAAAGATAAGTACATGGTCAAAATCAAGTGCAGAATTAATAATCAAATTGTGTTGAAAACTCGAATTAATCATACACATACATTGTAAGTTGCATAACGCGTCACTGCGTCAGCTTGATAACTAAGAAAAAGACCACTAAAGTGACATGGTCTACATATATTATGTATTTAATTAATAATTAATTGATGACTTTTTATATATTATATATATATAACACTAGCTGATTATCCCGAAAGGGTCCCGGGGTTGAAAAATCTAATTTTACGTGATAACCTATTGCAAATGGCTCAAGTTAACTAACCACAAAATCTCTCAATCATTGCATGTTCATAGCATTCTAATCAGTAATAACTCATATTCCCCACAAAATCTAATTTTACGTGATAACATGAACACTTTGTGTGTTTTTTTCCTGTATGAAAGAAACCTCACAAAAAATAGTCGATTTTTTCTCCGTTTTTTATATAGCACTAAGGTACTCGTTGGAAAGATAATAAAACGCTCGTTAATTTGGTGTAATTTTTTTCTTTAAAAAATCTCGTATATAAAAGATATAAACGTTTAAAAATTATGGGAGGAAATATGAGAGAGAAAATTTAAAATTTATTTTTAAATTCTTTTTTCCTAAAATAACTCAATTTAATTAAAAAGAAAAAAAAATCAAAAACACTAAAAACTCTCCATTATGATGCCACGTGACACTCTCAATGGAAGATTGAGGCCTCCATCCCGAGGTTGAGAAATCTAATATGACATATCAATTTTACATACGAAATAGACTGATGCGCTTTACAGCTACATGCAAGAAAGTTTCGAGTAGCACCTAACCTAAAACAATTAACAATTTATCTCCAATGTTAACGCCTAACCTTAAACAATATATAACTCTAATATTAAAACCTAACCTAAATAATGTATAACTCCAATGCTAACACATGTTGTAAATAAAATTCTCATTCCCATGTGGTAGACATAAGGATGTCTACATCTTACTCTTCTCAGACCATTAAACGTTAGTAACTTTTATGTATTACATTTTTTTTTGAAAAAAAAAAATTACACCAAATTAACGATCGCTTTATTATCTTTCCAACGAGTACCATAGTGCTATACAAAAAACGAAAAAAATGCTTTTTAGTGAGTTTTTGTTCATGCAGAAAAAAAACATGTGTTTAGGTGATTTATTAATCATATATAGGCAAGTACTAATCGTGTTATATAGTATATATGTTTGTAAACCTACTATTACATACATGAATTGCCCATAACGATATGCTTAGCATTAAAAGAGGTTGAGATTTTTTTAATCTGCTGCATTAAAAATGGTTGAGACTGTTTATTTCTTTTATCCTTTTTTATTTTGTCATATTAGATTTTTTAACCCCGGGACATTCCCGGGATTGTGATCCTTAGCAATAGTAATCTCGGTAAACGCGAGATAAAAGGCCTTCAGTTTCGAATTAATTACGAAAATGCCATCGCAATAATTTTATTATTAAAACCAAAATAAAAGGCCTTTATTTTCGCGGTAATTACGAAAAGGCCATCGCTTTACTTTTATTAGTAAATCCTCTTTTTTCAAGCGGTTTAGGCGCTTTGCTCGGTGTAACGCGCACCGACGTACCGACGGAACAATACGACTCTCTACGTTGTGTTATTTGATTAGCAGACCCTCGCAATACCGTTGGTGTAACTCCGTTGTTCGTCAGAAAAATCTGTAGCTTTTCACGAATCGGCGCCGGTTATGTTTCTACTCGGTTGGTATGAGCATACACTAAACCTCACAACAAAAACAAGATGAACACTCAAACAATACGGCAATGCACGATTTTATTGATACTTGATAATTTGAGAGTACATAAAAACTGAGAACAAGAACATGCTTAAATAACGAAAACTACAACGGCTAATTCAAATGAAATAAGGAAGATCCATAAGACTCGGACTAACTTAACAACTATGGCCAACGACCTTATTTGAATACTTCAAAATACTCTGCACGTGCATGCATGAAAGTAGGGTATACTTGAATTACATCTCAACACCCTCCCTTAATTCAAGTGCCCTTACACCCAACATTATCTTAAACCGATTGAACTTGTCTCTACCCAAAGCCTTTGTGAGAACATCAGCCAACTGATCATCTGTCCCACAATATTCTATCACAATTTGCTTCTGAGCCACCATATCTCGAATGAAATGGTGCTTCAACTCTGTATGTTTTGACTTTCCATCTAAGACATGATTTTTAGATAGATGAATTGTTGACCTGTTATTACACCAAATGACTGTTGGATCCAGCTGACTCATACCCAAATCAGACAATATCCTTCTCATCCAAATAGCTTGACAAGTAGCTCATGTGGCTGAGATATACTTAGCTTCTATACTTGACAAGGCAATGGATTGTTGTTTCTTTGTGCACCATGAAACAACACCACTTCCAAGATTAAACGCATATGCAGACACACTCTTTCTGTCATCCAAGCTACCTGTTCAATCACTATCAGTAAAGCCACATAACTTGACTTCTTTAAACTTTTCATACCACAAACCATGATCTGTTGTGCCAGCAATGTATCTGATCACTCTTTTGGCTGCTCCACAATGTTTTTATTTTCAGGAGCTTTGACCAATTGCCGTGTTTCATTTTTTTCAATGGCATTGATCTCTTCCTCCATTGCTTTCCTCCATTCTTCCTTATTGACCGCATCTTCAAAAAACAAGGGATTAGTGATGTTTAGAGCAAACTCACAAACTATGTATTCTTTAATAGGATTAGTTTGCTCATATATTTCATTCAGGGACTTGGTCTTTAGAAGAGTAGATGCTGCATCAACAGTACCAGCTACTTGATTCCCTGATGTACTTCCTGAATTAGTATGACCACTTTGACTTGCAGAACTGGATGCTTCATTTGTCCCATTGTTGTCAGGAACAAATTCAGACTGTGTTTTAGCTGCAAGGGCATTACTGTCATTTTCCAAATCCAACAGTTCATCAAAAACACTTAAATCCCATAAGTGTTTATTCTGCTCATTTTTAGCCTTTGACCAATCCCATTCCTTATCTTCAAAACACTTGACAACCCTTCTTGTGATAATCTGCTTGGTCAGGGGATTGTACATCCTATAGCCTTTTGTTGGTGTTGATTGACCAATCAAAATGCATTTAGCTGAGGTGGCTTCAAATTTATGTTTGAGCTGACTTGGTTTCAGTCCATAAGCCACACTACCAAACACTCTTAAGTCCTCTACTTCAAACTTTTCCCCACTCCACACATGGATAGGGTTTTATCATCTAAAGCCTTTGTAGGAGACATGTTGAGAATGTGAATAGCAATGGACACTGCTTCAGCCCAAAAAAAGCTAGGCATATTTTTGGCTTGTAACATTCATTGGGCTCTCTCAACTACAGTTGTGTTTTTCCTTTCACTAACTCCATTCTATTCAGGAGTATATGGAGCAGTCAACTGCCTCTTAATCCCATGCAACTCACAAAAACTATGAAACTCATTAGAACAATACTCCCCACCCCTGCCATTTCTAAGATTTTTTATAAACTTTCCACTTTGTTTTTCTATAAGGGCTTTAAAGATTTTAAACTTTGAGAAAACTTCTTATTTCTTTTCAAGAAAACATACCCAGGTCATTCTAGTATAATCATCAATAAAAAGTAAGAAGTACTTACTACCACCAAGGCTTTCCACAGGTATAGGTCCACAAACATCAATGTGAACAATCTCCAAACATTGTGTTGCTCTTCTGGTACTGGTTTGAAAAGGAAGTTTGTGTAGTTTACCAAGAGCACAACCTTCACAGTTTCCATATTCCTTCATTGGTGACAGTCCAATCACCATGTGTTTGTTGTGCAGCTACTATAAAGCCTATGAATGTAGGTGCCCAAATCTGCAATGCCATAGCATGGTTTCTTCATGATTCTTGGTAATACCACTGGTCTTTACCTTGGTAGCATCCAAAGGGAACATATTGTTGGCTGCCAATGGGACCCTCATTATCTCAGCTTGTGTTTCTTTATGTACTATTGAACAGGCTTCATCATCAAAGATCAGTGCATACTCTTTCCTCGTTAACTGACCTACACTCATCAAGTTATATTCAAGATTTGGAGCATAGTACACATCATCTAAGTACCTGAAACTGCCATTGCTCATTTTGATCTTGATAGTTCCTTTACCTTCTACTGCCAAATTCTTCTTGTCGCCAAGTTTAACTCCTAGCTTGAATGATTCATCCAGATTGACAAAACTGCCCTTGACACTGGTCATATGGTTTAAACATCTAGAATCTATGAACCATAGACTTGGAGATTCAGACTCACCAGTTGTTAAAGCCATGAACAAATAGGGAGTATCATCACTGATTTCATTATTTTCTTCTGAATTTGTAGCTACACGTGCCTGTCCTTCATCATTGTACCAGCATGTTATTACATTGATAATATTAGGGGCCTTTGTTTCTTTCATCACTTGTTCTGCCCCTACCTCTTCCTTTATAGGATCCACGGCCCCTCCCTCTATTAGATTGATCAAAGTTCAATCTTCTATTGGGTTGATAGGCTTAAAGGGCCTGCTCATCTGACTTCTCCTTTTCTTCATAATTAGAGTCTCCTGATCTACAATTCATCCTCTCTACTTGAGATTGCAATGATCCCATTAATTTGACCGAAGTCAAAGTAGTGAGATCATATGCAACCTATATAGATGGAACAACATAATCAAACTTACTTGTAAAACAAGGTGTCATGAACACCTTGTTGGATTACAGCCAAGGCTTGGGAATCTCTCTTGAGTTCCTTCCTTGTTTCTTCTACATTTTCTCCATGATCAGTCATTCCTAGATTTACCAATTCCCACAGCCCTTTGGACCTCAATATTGTTTTCATTCTTATATTCTAGTGCTCATACCCTTTTCCCTTGAAAATGGGAAGAGGAGTGTTAGATGGATGAGATTAATTAATTGGATCAACCATGGATTTAATCTTCTAGCTCTGATACCACGTGTTGGTATGAGCATACACTAAACCTCACAACAAAAACTAGATGAACACTCAAACAATACTGCAATGCACGATTTTATTGATACTTGATAATTTGAGAGTACATAAAAACTGAGAACAAGAACATGCTTAAATAATAAAAACTACAACGGCTAATTCAATGAAATAAGGAAGATCCATAAGACTCGGACTAACTTAATAACTATGGCGAACGACCTTATTTGAATACTTCAAAATACTCTATACGTTCATGCATGAAAGTAAGGCAGACTTGAATTACATCTCAACACTCTCTTATCGCTTTCGCTCACCACCGCAATTAACATATGTATGACATTTGTGACCACATCTTTGTAGATTTTTTATTTTCCCTGATTTCTTGCCAAAACATAAGAATTTAATTAATAGTAACTTAAACAAAATTCAAACTCATATGATATTACTCGTCATATCCTGAACTAGGTTGCCAACCGAAGCATATGATGAACCGCCCTCAACCACCGTTGCCCGGCTCAATTTGCTCATCTCTTTCACTTTTGCTCTCACCTCGTTATCCTCCATTACTCTTCTTATCCCCCTCTCTATCTCTTCTGCCGTCACAATGACCATTTCGCCAACGGGATTAAACACATTGATCTTATGATCCATTTTCAAGTTAACTGTCAGTCCCAACTCCACCACCATTTCAAAAGCATTCATTTGTTGCTCACAATATATCGGTAATGTAGCTGTTGGCACACCGAACCACAAGCTCTCTAGCATCGAGTTCCACCCGCAGTGGGAAACGAATCCCCCCACTGCTTCATGTGCTAACAACAACGCCTGTGGAGCCCATCCTATCACTTTCCCTTTTCCTGAGGTGCGCTCCAAGAACCCATCCGGCAACACCACTCTAGGGTCATCATAATCATCAGGATGATGTTCATATGATTGGTCTAGCGGAGGAGGTCGGCGAAGGGACCACACAAAACGATGACCACTTCGTTCTAAACCACGTGCTATCTCCTTCACTTGTGCTTCATCAAAACATCCCGCACTCCCAAAACACAACAATACCACTGACGATGGCGGTTGATTATCCAACCACCTAAATAAACCCTTATCATCTTTTCCAGCTACACCGTCTAGATCGAGTAAGGGTCCCACAGGATACACAGGCGGGAAGTTGGTGCTCGAAAACCAATTGATCGCGTGTGTTTCCAACTCCAAGAAAGTATTTATCAAGATCCCTCTAGCCTTTCTCATTCTCCCAATAGTACATATCAGAAAGTCTAACCCGTCTTGTTTCTGGTACATCTCCGGAAAAACCTTCATTGGCACCGGATTAACAAAACTCGGAATAACCATCTCACCTTCCGAGTTAGCCAGCTCCATAAGATCTTGCTTCTGATCCACATATAGTGTCTCAAAATGCATCTCAAAGCCAAGAAAAGCAGCATTAGAAGTGAAGTACACATACATTGGAACATTAAATTCATTAGCCACATCTATCATGCCTGTGCATAATATGTCAACTACCAACCCAACCACCTTAGGGGAACCTGTTTTATTTATCATGTCCTTCAATACATTTCTGACATATTTGCAATGACTGTTGATAAACTCATAGAAGGACATAAAGGGACCTTTGGAATCTATCTTTAGTGGTGTTTGATCTTGAGGGAGTTGGATGAATCGAATGCGTTCGATAGTGTTTTTAGCCAACGATTCGATGTAGGTGGTGATATGTAAGGCAGTGTAAGGGGGTTTTATGAGAAGAACGGTTACTGAGAGTCTTTGATCACGTTTCACTAGTACCTTTGCCATCTCCATTGTGGACATTATGTGACCAGCAGCTGGTAGAGGGATGAACACAACCTCTGCAACTGTGTTAGCCATTGATGGTTTGTTTTAGAGCTTTTGTTTTTGTGTTAACACAAGCTTTTGTTTATGCTTGATTCCTTACATATGTATATATAGACAAGAAAGAACATATACATTAAACTATGAGGTCATTGCATTGCTGGCAGCATTCAATTTTAGGACCAATGGGACCATTTTGTACACCATAAATATTAAAGCATGTTTAAAACATAATAGATTTAAAAAATCCCAACCAGTCTCGTTCAACACATGTCAATCGAATTGGTTGAGTGTCTGGTTTCTAATTCGATCGATTTGACCGGTTACTTCAATTCGGTTTTAGATACATTGTTTAAACTATATGTTTAGAAAAGCCATTATACTTACCAATAAGAAAAAAAAAGTAAATATATGGTCCAACTCAAGTTATTTAACTAATTATGTTACAAAGTTGAAATGTATAGGCATAAGACAATAGAAAATCATTTTATGGCAGTTTACTACATTAAATTAAATTCCAATATTTTATTATTTGAGGGCGTGGGTAACGTGTGAACTTGGTCACCAAAGAATAGACCACGTGAAGTACGTGTAATGGTGAATGGGTGGGTAACACGTAAACATGGTCCACTAGTCACTACATATGTCATGTATTTTTTTTAATAGTAAAACTTTCTTTATTCACTAACCAAATATAAAAACAGTTACACTAGCAAGAGAGGAGACATAACCAACGCCCCATGCATAAAGTGTCAACTATGAGAATCCACATTATTGTCATGTTATTTCAAACCATAACTATTTCAAACTCACTTTTTTCTACAACAATAAACCATTCTAAACTTTAACTTCATTACCCACCTCATAATATAGTTTTCCTTTTTACGTGGTAAGGAGTTGGCTAAAAAGTTCATTGTTCTTAAGAAGTGTAAGAAGTCTATGTAGGCATTGTGTTTTAAATTTTAGAAGAAATGTTTTATATTGTTTTGGTATTGTGTTATATAGAAAAACAATATAATTAACAATTTAAAACACGGTCAAATGTTTTATCAGCATGTTCTAAAGATAATCAGTGTGTTTTACAATTTAATACATAAAATCCATTTGATTGTGTTTTAAATTGTTCTTTTGTTGTTTTTCTATATAATACAATACCAAAAGAGTACAAATGATTTATCCTAAAATTTAAAACATAATGCGTACATAGACTTTTTACACTTCTTAGAAAAAATGGACTCTTTACATGAACCCTACCTTTTTTACGTAATCTATATCTAATTTATATACTCTTTGTATAATTTATTTAATATTTCAATGGTTTATTTATTTTTTATTTTTTGATAATAATAAATTAACTATATAAAAGTATATTAAATAAAAAAATTAAAATAGCATTTAATATTCCCAACCACTACTTTTCAAATGTCTATTTTTCTAACATAATGTATAATAACTATTTTCTTTAATGCCTGTAAATATAACCCAAATGATCACTTTCCAACACAATTCATCACAAACACTTATAAAAAAGGCATTGGACTGAAGATGAAGATATGGCTTTTGTTAACTCTAGGATTCACCTCTCTGAGAGCATGTTAATCGAGATGTACCGTTTGCCAAAACCGTATTTCAAGAATTTCAACGTGTACATGAAACCGATCACTCTTTGGTCCAAGCTCTTTTAAGGTTTAGGAATTTGAAAATCAAAGTTACTTAGTTTAACCAACTATTCATCACTGTGATGGCTCGTGGTGTCGGCGGAACGGAGGCTGAAGCAATAGTCGGGACCCTTCTCATTTACCCGGAGCAACAGAATTGCATATTTATGCACATCTCTTTCCTGGAAATTATTAAGAATAATAGTTGTGCATCTGGATTCCGACTCTGACGGTTCAAGGTTGATGATTAGTTTAACTGTGTAGTTCATTTAACTTATCTAGTTTGTTTAATTATGTACTCTTTGTAATGTTTTTAATTCTAAATTTTTTCAGACGAATTTTTTTAGAGTAACAAAACTAATTCAGTTTCTTATATTATAATGTATAACGGTATTGAAATTATAATTATAATATACTTGAATATTGAATACTAGAAAAACTTTCACCCAAACACAAATTAAAAGCAAGCTACCAGACAACCATCCTGAAGTGGAATTTGTTTCCACTGCTCCTAGGTTAATTCCTTCAGTTTTGACCGACTCTTTATCAAAAGTTAGCCACTCGATTGGATTTCTCCGAATACGGATTCAGCTGCATATATATGTGCAGAATTTTACACCACGTGCTTACCTTTTGCCAAGTAACGGTTGCAACTAGACAAGCGGTAAATAGGTGATCATCCGTTACCATCCCTTCTTCGCAAACTGGACAAACAAACACCCCACAGTATTACAAAACCCACCTATAAATTTCATGTTCTATAGGGGTAATATTTTTTTTTGAACGGCAACAACCGATGTCCCGACTATCTGGGGTATCTACCAATTGGTTACAAAAGCACCCCCCCCCCCCCCCCCCACACACACACACACTCATAGGTGAAGACATGTCTTAGGTGCCCACCCACAGGTAGCGTTGGGTAGCCAGAACCCACCAAATCACCAGTTTCAGGAAAAAACTTACCCCCACCCGGCCAAAGGTACGACAGTGAAAATCAGTAAAACCCGGTGGGATCAAGAATCGAACATGACATCTCAAGAATGCTAGGCTCTAGTAATCATTTCTCATGTCACTCCACCATAGCGAGGCCGACAGTGTAATATTTGTATATCAGATACTCCAAACATGCATCTCTCTCTCTCCTTCTAATTTTTTGGGATGCACTTTTACCTTAATCAATGGCGGCCGAATCTCTCGTTTCTTTCTTCCTTCCTTCTTAGAAAATCCATTCCAATTGATTACGAGCTTCAACACCAAGCAGGTAGGTATCAAGGGGGCTTTTCTCTATGAGCTTGTGTCCATAGTTGGTATGAGTGGGATAGGGAGAACAACTGCTTCATTATTTGTAATCAATCTGTGGGTTTGTTTATATCATACTCATTAGAAAACGCAACACCCACTTCTTGGTTACAAAGTAATCTTTGCCTACCCTACCCATACCAATCATTGACACCATGCTAAAGTTTTTATTACGGATTCATCTCCAATACGTTGTGGGTCAATCTAATATTAAGGTATGCTGCTATATCTATCTTTAGTTTCGGCTTTAATAAATCAAATAACAAGTTGATAGATGCTAGAAAACAAAGGCCGGTTAATATTGAAAAACTATGATAGTTGGCCCGATTCGTGAGGACTAATCTCCAATACAAAATCACCAGAATACTAGATAATCCAGATAAACAAGACATGACAAAATAAAACATAAATGAAATACTTAAATAGGAAATAGAGAAGTAACCAACCACCTGATTTCTTTCCAAAACATAAGAATATAACCGATAGTAACTTAGACAAAATTCAAAATCATATGATATTACTCATCATATTCTGAACAAGGTTGCCAACCGAAGCATATGATGAACCGCCCTCAACCATCGTGGCCCTGCTCAATTTGCTCATCTCTTTCACTTTTGCTCTCACCTCGTTATCCTCCATTACTGTTCTTATCCCCCTCTCTATATCTTCTGCCGTCACAATGACCATTTCACCCTCGGGATTAAACACATTGATCTTATGATCCATTTTCAAGTTAACTGCCAGTCCCAAATCCACCACCATTTCAAAAGCATTCATTTGTTGCTCACAATATATCGGCAATGTAGCTGTTGGCACACCGAACCACAAGCTCTCTAGCATCGAGTTCCACCCGCAGTGGGACACGAATCCCCCCACTGCTTCATGTGCTAACAACAACGCCTGTGGAGCCCATCCTATCACTTTCCCTATTCCCGAGGTGCGCTCTAGGAACCCATCTGGCAACACCATTCTAGGGTCATCATAATCATCAGGATGCAGTTCATATGATTGGTCTAGCGAAGGAGGTCGGCGTAGAGACCACACAAAATGATGACCACTTCGTTCTAAACCACGTGCTATCTCCTTCACTTGGGCCTCATCAAAACATCCTGCACTCCCAAAACACAACAATACCACTGAAGATGGCGGCTGACTATCCAACCACCTAAATAAATCCTTGTCATAAACTTTTCCAGCTACACCCTCTAGATTGAGTAAGGGTCCCACGGGATACACAGGCGGGAAGTTGGTGCTCGAAAACCAATTGATCGCGTGTGTTTCCAACTCCAAGAAAGTATTAATCAAGATCCCTTTAGCCTTTCTCATTCTCCCAATAGAACAAATCAGAAAGTCCAACCCGTCTTGTTTCTGGTATAGCTCCGGAAAAACCTTCATTGGCACCGGATTAACAAAACTCGGAATAACTATCTCACCTTCCGAGTTAGCCAGCTCCATAAGATCTTTCTTTTGATCCACATATAGCGTCTCAAAATGTAACTTAAAGCCAAGAAAAGCTGCATTAGAAGTGAAGTACACATACATTGGAACATTAAATTCATTAGCCACATCTATCATGCCTGTGCATAATATGTCAACTACCAACCCAACCACCTTGCGGGAACTAGTTTCATTTATCATGTCCTTCAATACATTTCTGACATATTTGCAATGACTGTTGATAAACTCATAGAAAGACATAAAGGGAGCTTTGGAGTCTAGCTTTGGTGGTGTTTGATCTTGAGGGAGTTTGATGAATCGTATGCGTTCGATAGTGTTTTTAGCCAACGATTCGATGTAGGTGGTGATATGTAAGGCAGAGTAAGGGGATTTTACTAGAAGAACAGTTACTGAGAGTCTTTGATCACGTTTCACTAGTACCTTTGCCATCTCCATCGTGGACATTATGTGACCAGCCACTGGTAGAGGGATGAACACAACCTCTGCAACTGTGTTAGCCATTGATGGTTTGTTTAGAGCTTTTGTTTTTGTGTTAACACAAGCTTTTGTTTATGTCTGATTCCTTAATATATATATATAGACAAGAAAGAAAATATATATATAAATATAGACTATGAGGTCATTGCATTGCTGGCAGCACTCAATTTTATCACCAATGGGACCATTTTTTACACCATAAAATATAAATTATATAGGTATGATTTAAATAAAGGTTTGAACATTACTACTTTCATATTGGAAGTCATATAATGTACATGTGAATGGCCATCGTTTGGGCAAAAGTAAAGTTGCACTAATTTTAGCGTTATTTTACTAATTTCATGAAAATAACGTTAAAAATGACGGACGGTTAATCATGCATCATGTGGTGGCGTTGATAGCCAAAAGACAAGGGGGTACATGCACCAATCGGGTTTGTCCCGATTGTTAAGTGTTGTGCCTTATGTCCAAGGCTTGAAACAAAACCACTATCGAGCCGGGGGTCTCACTGGAAGCAGCCTCTCTATTCCCACAGGTTAGAGGTATGGTTGTCTACATCTTACCCTCCTCAAACCCTACCTTAGCTTTTACTATTGGTGGGATTAACTGAGTATGATGATGATGATGATGATGATATTGGAAGTCATAAGCATATGATTTAAATAACTTGTATAAAACATAAAAGATATAAAAAATCCCAACCAGTCTCGGTTCAACCCATGTCAATCGAATTGGTTGAGTGTCCGGTTTCTAATTCGATTGTTCCGACCGGTTACTTCGGTTTTAGAAAATTTTATAAACATTGTTTAAACTATATGTTTAGGCAAACCAATATACTTTCCAATAAGAAAAAAAGATAAATATATGGTCAAACTCAAGTTAATTAATTATGTTACAAAGTTAAAACGTAGAGGCATAAGACAATACAAAATCATTTTATGGCAGACTACTACATTAAATCAAATTCCAATATTTTATTATTTGAGGGAGAGGGTGACATGTGAACTTGGTCACCAAGGAATAGACCACGTGAAGTACGTGAAATGGTGAATGGGCGTGGGCAACACTAAACTTGGTCACTACTCACTACATATGTCATGCATTTTTTTTAATTTTAATAGTAAAACTTTCTTTATTCACTCACCAAATAATCAAATATAAAAACAGTTACACTAGCAAGACTTGTTACGTTATTTCAAACCACAACTATTCCAAACTTACTTTTTCCTGTAATAATAAGCCATTTTGAACCTCAACCTCATTATCCACCCCATTATCTACTTTTCCTTTTTATTTAATTTATATCTAATTTATATACTCTGTGTATAATTTATTTAATATTTGAATCGTTTATTCATTTTTTTTTAATTTTTGATAGTAATAAATTAACTATATAAAAGTATATTAAATAAAATAATATAAATTAAATAATATTTAATATTCCTAATCCCTACTATTCAAACGTCTATTTTTCCAACATAACTATCTAACGATTACTTGTCTAACAACTATTTTCTTTAGTGCCTGTAAATTGAACTTAAATTTTCACTTCTGAAAACACAATTCACCACAAACACTCATAAAAAAGGTAAGACATTGGACTGAAGATGAAGATATAGGTTTGTTAACTCTTAGATACACCTCTCCGAGAACATGTTTATACGAGATGTACCGTTTGCCTAAACTGTATTTCAAGAATTTCAACAATGTGTACATGAAACCGATCACTCTTCGGTCCAAGCTCTTTTGAGGTTTAGGAATTTGAAAATCGAGGTTACGTACTTAGTTTAACCAACTGTTCATCACTGTGATGGCTCGCAGTGTCAGTGAAACGGAGGCTAAAGCAATAGTCGAGACCTTTCTCCTTTACTAGGTGCAACAGAATTGCATATTTAAGCACATCTCTTCCTGGAAATTATTAAGAATAATAGTTGTGCATCCAGATTCCGACTCTAACGGTTCAGGGTTGATTAGTTTAACTATGTAGTTCTTTTTGTTAGAAACGAAACAACGGTACTGGAAACGAACACACGGATTTTGTGAGGCGGACAAACCTCACGATGGCTTTTTTATATTATCAAACGAAACTTTAAAAGTAATTACAAAGACTCGATGGGATGGATTATTCATCCCCTGCCTATGGACCTATATATAATACTAGGAAACCGTGAGTTACAAGGATATCGACTTAGACTCAAATTCAAATACTCAAACAAATAATAGTTATCTTCTATACTTGGATAAACCAAAATAAAATAACCTTATCAACTAATAACTTGTGGAACCGACTCAATTTATTTAACAAACAAGATTAATTAAAACTTCATTCACCCCCTTAATCTTTGTTTGTTCCACCAAGATCCACCATGCCAAGCAACTTTCGCATTTCTTCAAACTTCATACGAGGTAGGGCTTTTGTTAAGATATCGGTATACACCATGTGTTCTTTACCCGAAATAATAAAACCTTCGGGTTGCTTTACAAATACCGTCTCCTTCAAATCTCCATTTAAAAATGCCGACTTGACATCTAAATGGAATACGCGCCAACTATTACAAGCCGCTAAAGCTAGAATCAAACGAATTGTCTCCATTCTCGCGACCGGGGCGAACACCTCTTCATAGTCTACGCCGTGTTCCTGAACATACCCCTTCGCTACTAATCTAGCTTTATGTTTGATTACATCACCATTCGCATCCCGCTTGATTTTAAATACCCATTTAACGCCTATCGCCTTCGTTGTAGCTGGTAGAGTACATAATATCCATGTATCATTTTCTTCAATCGATGCTAGCTCAGCTTTCATTGCGTTATGCCATTCTTTCAGATTTTTTGCATCATTAAAATTCACAGGTTCATCACCTATTTGTATTGGCTCTTGTTCTTGCATCATCACAAAATTTTCATATCCTTTTGGTAAGACAGTAGGTCTCGTAGACCTTCTATTTGTTGGAGTAATATTTTGCTCATCATTTTCTTCATTATGGTCTGACTTATGATCTTCGATTTCAATAATATCTTCAACAACTTCATCATTAATTGGCTCAAAGTTCACAGCAACATTTTCGTTGACCTCATGGTCAACCACTTCCATGGTTTGATCAGGCCCATAATTAGAATGCCCATTTTGATTAAAGTTAGCAACAGTAGGCTCCATATGGGTTGCTCCTTGCTCAAAATTATTCTGAACCGGGGATCCAACACGAAGAGAGATTTTGTATAATCGGTTCGGTGCATGCGGGATTTTCATTCTACTAAAAAAATGGCCTTTCTTGACATTCTTTTTATGACATACACTAATTTAATGACATGCAAATGTGTATGTCATAAGAAAAGTGTCATGTTTTGTGAAATCTGAAATATTAATGACGGATATTTTTGTGTGTCAAGAATCTTGTGTCAAAAATTTTAAAACATGACAGAAACCAAAATAACGTGTCATATTTTTATGTCATTAGATTTCAAATTCCCTCTTGCACTTATCCCAAGAAAATTGAATGTCAAGGATATTGGGATAAACCCCACCTCTCTCTTTCCCTACTTTCCATTCTTCACTCTCTTTCTTTTCTCAATCTCTTAATCTCTTAAGAAAACTCTAACCCTAGCTGCATAAAGCACATACACACCGTCATCCTCCTCCTCCTTTACCGTCTAATCTTCTATCAAAAAAGCTTCAGTTGAATCTAGATATAACCTGAATCAACTCAGAGAAGCCGTCAACAGGAGGCTAGATCCGGTTCAAATCCTCTGTTTTCCCGATTTTTCCATGTTTTTTGTTACTTTTTTTTGTGTATTTTTTTGAAGGTTGACAAGTTTTTCAAACGATCCAGTATGTTACGGGCAGGATGCAGATGGCAAAATCGGAGATGAGAAGGATGTGGTAAGGGAAGGCACTGAAGTCGAATAGGTAGGTGGGCATTTTGCTTCGTTTTTTTATCAACGCCCCACTAGATATTACAACAATAGTTGTCACCAATTATAGGTTTGTTTTTGTTGTGATCCTATATGTTTGTTTTTTGTTGTGCCACTATTAATATTTGTTATTTGATGATCCTATATGTTTGTTTTTTTGTTGTGTCACTGTTGTTAGATGAAATGTTTTGATGGTCAAGTGTTTAACATGGTTTTTTAGGTTGCCTTCAAGTTATTCGATGAAATGTTTTTGCTGGTAAAATGAGTTAGTTTTTTTTTGTTGGTTTTATGATGCTATTTTTCTTTAATGCTTTGTTTAGTTCTTTATGTTGCGTGTAAAATTTATCGATGCTGGTAAGCCCGTTGCACAAGTTTTTGAAGCCGTTAAGGCTGTTTTCACTCCTGTTGATGACAAGGTAAAGTATTTCATTAATATTCTTATGTCAAGTATTTCATTAATAAGATATATGTATAAATTTAATGTGTGTGTGTATTTGTACTAAATCTATGCCATGATTGTTATATTTTGCAGGCTGCTGCTTAGGTGATATCCAGTTGAGGTAAAAACCAAATAAACTTCCTTTTTGTTATGAGTGGCAAAACGGCCGTGTCAAGTTGAGTTGCATAACGGGTCAATATGGGTTCGGGAGGTTTAACAAGCAAGTCATATGCGTTCGGGTTAAAGCGGGTTAACTTGCTATATTTTTTTATTTTATTTTTTTATGATAACGTATTTGTAAAATGCAATTTCAACATATACTACTTTTCCAACGCAACCTGACCCGTACAAAAGTTGATTTCGTCCAACACAAATATATATTGACCCATTACCAACATCTCGTCCGGCTCAGTGAGTACATACAATATAGTCTGTTGTTCTATATGAGCCGGCTAGAAATGTTCGATGGTTTTAACTTGCTAAAATTGTTTTAGAATTTCGCGATCCGCTGGATTTTCATATGCATTGACATAATAGTTCGTTGCTGATTTGCCATTGCAGTGCGGTTGAAACGTGAATGTATCAGACCATGAGAGTCATGAGACAATATAGTTGCTTAGTTTAAGGATATTCCAACTAATCATAAGAAGTTATGTATCTTTACATGATGAGTTGTAAATCAGCTGGTGATTTGTTGGTTTGTAGTTAGGAATTTTATTAAAAAAGGTTTGAATTGTATGGTGATTTGTATTTCTTTTTTTTTTTCACAGTTCTTTTTATATTTGTTTATTGAAAGCCGCTGAAGACTGCTGGTGACGGAAAGCCACTGGAGTCTGGACAGTGGGGGTGCAAGTTGGTGGTATTTTTCAGCCCTAACAAATATCAACCTATTACCTATTCCCAAAGGTTTATAACGGGTTTAAAAATAACCGTCAATAAGCTTTGTTAACTTTCAGACGGATAGCTTCAGTATTATTGGGAACAATTGGTTATATCAAGTGTCTACAAGAGCAAGTACAAAACCACAGATCATAAAGGTATTACTTACTGACTTTTGGCATATGACATTCTGCACTACTCACTAGTGAAAGTAGAAGTAGATCTACAGCTATCATCAAAGTATCTATCAAAGTAAGCACAATTTTTATATGAAGAAAAAACATGTGTTTAACATATATGTGCGAGTGTATGACTGACTAGAGATACGGCATGTTTTGCGCTTTGACCCATACCAACAAAAACCACCAGTTTTGAAGCTATCCGGATTACAATAATAATTTAGATTTTCGCCGGAAATCCGATCCGGATTTGTTTGTGGGAAAGTTTTGGGAGGCCTGGAGGGGAAGGGCATGGGAAGTGGAAGGTGGGTCGGGTGGGGTTGAGGTGGGCGATGGCGGCGGGTCGAATATTAGTGATACTGGATTGGCGTTGAGAATGCCGGTTGTTGGGGTTTCGGGGATATTGAGGAAGGAGCAAGAGAACATATTTATCAACTTTAATATTTTTCTTATTTTTTAATGTGTAGTGTCCATGCCAGTCGGGAATCACAGAATGTGGTTTTTATGTCATGAAATTCATGAAAGAGATAGCGCAAGGAGGAGTCGAAATATTGGGCAATGTAAGTTGAGGCAAAATAAACGTAGCGATGCGTTATGATTTATGTAAAATAATTGGCCGGCCTCGACTAATTTATTAATTTTCTTGTTGTCTCAGGTTGGGGGAGGAGCGGATCATTACGGGGATGAGGACATGGATATCATACGCGAAGAATGGTTAGGCTACGCCACGACATTTATTTTCAAATGATCGAAACTTGTTTGAAGACAATGTAATGTCGATACAATGTATTTTTGTAAATGTTAAACATTGTCTCGGATTAGTTTGTAATTAGATAAATATGGATTATATAATGAAATGATGTTTTTGTTATTAGTTTGCTAATTATTTTGCATATAATAAAATGACAATAAATCCAGGAGGGTAAATATGTAATTTTACAGGAATTTTTTTTTAGATTAAAAAATTATGACACGCAAGGAACGTCATAAAATTCTGTCATTAAAAACTGTCATAAAAATGTGTCATTAAAAAGTGTCATAACGCGTGTCAATAAATACTGTCATAAATGCGTGTCATAAACAGATGACACGCGAAAATATGTCATGTTAAATTTATGACACCGCCATCCTTGACATACTTTTCCCTGTCATCAGACCCCTTTCTTGACACGCAATGCGTGTCAAGAAAGGGTTTTTTTCTAGTAATTCTTCCATCTTCTTCATACACCCATAAGTGGTTGTTCTCCATCCAAACTTTGTTTCCTTTTTCCGTCATTTGTCCAAGGCTTAGAATGTTGCTTTGTAACTCGGGAATAAAATACACATCACTTACTATCCTTTGTTCCCCGTTCTTGCAATTGAAGACAATAGAGCCTTTTCCACAAATTCTAACCTTTGAACCGTCACCGAATTTGACAAGACCACTTATACTTTTATCCAATTCCGAAAAGATTGATTCCAAACCCGTCATATGATTTGAAGCCCCGTTGTCCAAATACCAAATCGAATCATCTTTCGGATCATTTGCATATGCCTTAGGATGCATCTTTTCTTCGTTTAACATGATTTCTAAATTTGACATTGTTGCCATCATGAGTGTCGGCTCGTCATCACCGGCTTGATTTAAATTTAGCTCCGGTTGAGCTTGTCGAGTACATTCCCACGAGTAGTGAACTTTATTGTTACACGAGAAACAAGTTATGTTTCTTTTGTCTCGACCTCTTTCGTTCCCGTTTTCACCTCCACGGTTACCTCGATTGTTTTCATTGTTGCCACGAGCTTGATTGTTGCGATTGTCGCTGTTTTGTTGATTCCTACCGCGTCCTCGACCACCCCCTTGGCCTCGACCGCGATAATTGTTACCACGTCCTCTTCCGGATTGGTATCTTCTATATTGATCGGTTTTTCGTTGGGGTTGTGAATCAACATTAGAAAGCATTAACTTTCCCATTTGTTCGCCGCAACCTCTCGTCCCTTTACTCGTTCTTCAAACGCTTTCAAGCGACCAATACAATCTTCTACCGTCATCGTATCGAGCTCCGCAAATTGCTCGATAGTTGCTACAATAGCAATGAATTTATCTGGCATGCTATCTAACAACTTCTTTACTTGTGTTTTTTCTTCGAGATTCGAACCCAAACTCCTAAATTTGTTTGCAATTTCCGAGAGCTTTCCTGCAAATTCTTCCACAGACTCGGTCTCCTTCATCTTCAATTGGTCCAACTCTCGCTTTAGAGTTTGGAGCTGAGCCTTTTGGACTCGATCGGATCGGCACCTAGAAAACGTACCCGTAGTGCTTCCCAAATTTCGCTTGCACTTCGAGTTGTTGCAACTTGAGACAAAATATTTTCGGGAAGTGCCGAATAGATAATTGCTCGTGCGATCTTGTTTTTCTTCACATCAACGGCGTCTCCGGTCACTGGATCCACCGCTTCCCACAAGTCTTGAGCATCAAGTATCGCCTCCATCATCACCGTCCATGTATTATAATTGGTGCTCGTTAACTTCGGACAAACAAGGTTTGACGAACCTGTTCTCTCGTGAATCACCAAGGCGTTATTCCGTTGCGCATTACCACCTTCAGCCATTACAAATACTTAGCAGATTTAACCTTTTAAAAATAGTTGTGTACTTTCGAAAACAACTTTTTTAAATTGGAACACCACAGTTGACTTCAGTAAACAAATCAACACTTGAATGTGTTGAATATTATTCTTCGAACTGTTATAATATACGTTGAAAAACTTTGCTTCAACCCACAATCAAACCTTGAATGGTCTTGTGAATTGTTGCTGCCGGTTACGTCTCTTCTTCTTTTTCTAACCAGAATCACGATCAGACTTCAACCAACTTCGGCAGTCTCGTGATCGGTCTTCAACTCGCAACAGTCTCTCGCTTACACAGCAGCGATATCGAGCCTCGGACCAATTGTTAGAAACGAAACAACGGTACTGGAAACGAACACACGGATTTTGTGAGGCGGACAAACCTCACGATGGCTTTTTTATATTATCAAACGAAACTTTAAAAGTAATTACAAAGACTCGATGGGATGGATTATTCATCCCCTGCCTATGGACCTATATATAACTAGTTTTTATCCCGGAAACGTCTCGGGTTGAAATATCTATAATATAACATAATAAAATATATTATTATTATTATTATTATTATTATTATTATTATTATTATTATTATTTTAAACAAATTTCTACCATAAGTTATCATATTCAAATATAAAAAAAAAAACGAATCTCTGCGCCGGGGTATAAATCTAGTGCCATTACAAATGAATTCGGAAGTTTGTAATCGATCATTCTAAAAAGAACTAACATTAAATAAGAAAAAAAAGTTAATTATTGAAATATCGAACGCATTAGTCTAAGGGTTATGTGATGCGTTAAAAATTTCATGGGTATATGATCGGGTATATATTTCGGGTATTTGGGTATGTTGTTTCGGGTAATCGGGTCGGGTATCACCTAATCCCAGACCCGACCCGACCCAAACCCACAATTTTTTTAAACTAATCCCAAACCCGACACAATACCTGTCGGGTTACAAAAAATAGTCATTTTTTTCTCCGTTTTTTATATAGCACTATGGTACTCGTTGAAAAGATAATAAAACGCTCGTTAATTTGGTGTAATTTTTTTCTTTAAAAATTATCGTATATAAAAGATATTAACGTTTAAAAGTTACATGAGGAAACATGAGAGAAAAAGTAATAAAGTTTTAATATTTAGATTTAATAGATTAGGTATTTAATAGATTATGTTAAAGATTATAATAGATTAGGTTAAATCATATTTATTTCTTTTTTTTATTGGTTTACACTTGCCACATCACATCCTATGTGGCATCTCTTAAAGGAAAGATTGCATAGGAGTATGACATGTAGGATTAATCCCTTTGCAATATATATATACTAGTAGGAATGCCCGCGCGTTGCGGCGGGTGCATCTGTTTTGCCCCTCATGCATCGTGTTTGTTGGTTATTCGTTATGATGAAGTAGAAAACAACGATGTATAAAATATATGTTACTAAAAACTGAAACTCATAAGTATATCTTCTGACATTTTAAATGGGTAAATAACAATAGGCTGTACTATTCCTTACAACACCCTTAAATTGGCCCACGTCCTTTGGTGGGACCCTTTTATATATCTCGAAGACAGATAAGTATACCATCATAGAGTGGTGCTTAGCATAGTGAAGTGGCGTTGTATCTCTTAATGACCATAAGATTGTAGTGGGAGTGATGTAATTACTAAAATGCAGTTTGTAGTGTCCAGCATATTTCTATGATTTTAGGGCACCCGCGAGATGCAGCGGAGTCAATGATTTGCATAGATACTCTCGTTTTATGTTAGTTTGACAAGCGCCGTAACAAATATAATTGACTAAACAAATTAGTAATCAATATAGCTAAAACTACCAAATCGACTGATAAGAACTTGTCTTCTTTTGGATATGTAAACAATTGGTGACTTCGTGAGATCAGAAAGTTAAATTCTATTTTTAGAAGCTTATAGTAGCAGAGAAAACAAAAATCCATCGAGGAAGATGATGACGTTGCTCATGAAGTATTTATACCATATTTGCTTGTATAAACGTCAAGTCTACATATATCGCTCACTTTAATGGGTTGAAACATGTCATGGGTTGGGTGTGTTGGCAAACTTCAATCCTACATATTCATTTGTGTGCAAAAGTGTCACATCATACCATCCTGCAACCACATAAACTTAAAAAGAATATATAAATACATAATATATGATGTAATTTATTTACTATAAACATTGAAAGATATGTAAGTTATGTATGTGAAGAGTCACCACATTATTTATATACCAAATACATGACCACTATTTATAAGACTATAACATTGATTCAAACATAATAAAGACATGGAGGTTATGAATGTAAAGAGTCACCATTGTTAATTTCCCATCAATTTTATAATTATGTTTAAATAATTTTTTCAACAATTTAATATTTAAGTAGAAAGATAATTTTACCCACTATTTATAAGACTATAACATTGATACAAACATAATAAAGGTTGTATTTACTTGAATTTTGAAGGTATCCTTCACTGATGCTTTATAATATAGTATAGAAGATAAAAATTCGGGTTGATTCATTAGCGTGAGCATGAATTTATAGCTTTTTGATTTCTTATTTCTTAACACAAATAACATAACTAATTAACACATAGTTAAGTTTTTGTTTTCTCTTTATGCTAGTGTTTAATTTATTTCATTAATTAGAATTAGAACTTAAACAATATACAATTGCCGAAAGAACATACAACGTTTAACAAGAACATTAAATAGATCAACAAATACCTTAAAAGTCTTAGAACAAATATAGTTTACGTATAGATCGAGTTAACTATTTCATGGCGTTCAAGGAGACCATGTTGATTGAAATCGAGGAAAGTCTCCATACCCTTCTCCAACCATCCTCTCCATCATCTATCCTTCATGTCCATTTGTTCCCTGCAACATCAGTTTTCATCCCATGCAATAAGTGGAAGTAATATTTATAATATTTTAGAAACATATTAGCAAATCTAGAATGTTATATTTATAATTTTGTCCGTTTTATTTAGTTAACAATATATATGATTCAAGATACACAACTTCTTAACAAGGATAGTTGGGAAAGCCATATGTCCCATTTATAGGGGCCATATCATCCAATTCAGTAGAGTTGAGGTCAATATGTCATAGAACATGCTTGCTTCTGAAAAGCTTCATGGAGAGAAACTAAAAATGCACAAAGAAGAGAAAAAACTGCACTAAATAATTTTGAAAAATATTTTCTCATCAATAATTCATAATATTGTTTGTTTATTGTTTTAATTGTTAGTTGCAAAATTAAATTACCTCAATTTGATTCTGCAACGATCCAACATAGTTGATTATTACATCCAACATCACTGGCATTCCCATTGTCTATATAAAATAACTAAATTTAAATGGAGCAAAACAATGATATATTATAAAGATAAATTTTTGTAATTGTCAAAGAACATATGAACAAGTAGAAAAAAAATGTATATATGTATATAAAGATTAACTCATATTTTTATACCTTGTAGCATCCGGGAACCATATCTTGCAAGCGTCTTAACTTCTCATTGATTTTTTTCTCTTCTCATCAAATGAAGACATAGTTTTTTTTTGGACAAAACAATGTTTCAAAACATGAAATTAGCTCTAAGATTTTGTTTGGGGTTATGAAAAGACTATTAGCATTCAAGAAATTGATTATAATGAAGTATATATAATAATATAGAGGGGGGTTGAAAGGTCTCACATTTAAGATGCATCATAGGTTAGGTTGTATTTTGTGTTTTAAAAGTTGGACATAAGGGCATAATTGAAATAAGATTTTAGGATGTGAGGCATTGGATTATGTTAAATTTACTAATCTACCCTCCTAAGTGTCTTAATAGTCACAAGTATGCCAATAATACCCTTAAATTTTTTGCTTAAACATGTTGTACATCTTGTTTGTTAAGTTGTACGGAAATGAAAATGACTATCTTAGCCATCACTCCTCCTTAATAAGATAATATATATATATATATATATATATATATAGATACTAGGAAACCTTGAGTTACAAGGATATCGACTTAGACTCAAATTCAAATACTCAAACAAATAATAGTTATCTCCTATACTTGGATAAACCAAAATAAAATAACCTTATCAATTAATAACTTGTGGAACCGACTCAATTTATTTAACAAACAAGATTAATTAAAACTTCACTTTTAACTTTACTTATCTAGTTTGTTTAATTATGTGCTCTTTGTAATGTTTTTAATTCTAAATTTTGTTCAGACCATCCATCGCAAATGCATCTTCACCTTCAGAATAGAGTCCGGAATTACAAAAGGTTCGGAATTCCCCAATGGGGATGCATCTTGTTCGCAAACTGGACAAACAAACACCCCACAGCATTACAAAACCCGCCTATAAATTTCATGTTCTATTGTAGCTTGACTAATATATATAACTTTTTTACAAGGTTAGTACTAACCTCATGTTCTAGAGGGAGCAACCTAAGTCAACAATCATCTATCATTAACTCATTAATCAACTTATCATTATCATACAATGAACCTACTCCCAGTTGAACATACCATCAACACAAAGAATCATCACCAAATTTTGTATAAACTGCTACACATTTATTAACCTTAATACACCCAAGAAAAAGCACTGCGAATAGCCTAACACGTCGAACTAGAAACATAGAATTCTCACCAAGGTTGTTCATAACCGGTCTCTAATCTTTGAGCACTTTCCTTAGTGTTGCTCCTTGTCCGTGATCCTTGGCCTTGGAAACTAGCTGAAGGAGGGCCATAGCTCTTCTTTGAAAACTGTGTTGCGGCAGCCCTAGCACCGGCTATGGCCGCTGCAAGGTTTGGTGATGAGCCCTCATCCGTTTTAGATTTGTTTTGGCCATTTTTTATTCCATGAGACAGTGACCCTGGCTTTAAAGACAACGCGTTTCGAGGGTCTGGAAGTGGAAACTTAACCGGCAGTGGTGGTTCAACTGGAGAAAGACCTCTGAGTGCTCCTTCAAGAATCTACACCCAAAAAAAATAAAAAAAAAAAAATAAATAAATAAAAATAATAATAATAATAAATGACCGAAAGAACACAATAAAAATAAGCAACAAAAACAGAGTTATCAGAGTAGAATTTTTACCTTTTTTTCCAGGTTATAGACTCCTTGATATCCACGCATTTCAAATGGCACGAGCAATTTCTGCACAGGTTTTAAACAGATGCTTATTACTTAACTGCGAACTAAGTAATCAAAGAGATAAATGAGAAAGAAGCAAACCTGTGGCTGCTCACATAGCCAACAAAAAGCTGTTTGTCCCTCCAATCTCACCTGCAAGTAGAACACAAATAATATTTAACTAAAAAATATTGTATTATGTAGTTATCACCCATCTCCGGTTTGAAGAAAAATAATATTGTCATTTGACACTAAACAAATCAACTAGCGATGCCTACCCCTTGAGGAACATCCTCCCATGATGTAAGCTCTTCACATTTAACGCATCCAACCACCTCAACACAACCTATGTATAAAAACATACAAAAAAATAAGTTAAATGCACAAAAATAAGTTGAATATTGTTCATTAAAATCCAAGATGAAGTTTGAATCTAAAGATAATAAATAGCATTTATGGATTCAAAATTACCTAATAGTCTCGAAACTGGATAATGTTCTGGGAACTTGAGATCAGTAACTCCATCTAATGCGTATATTTGTTTGTAGAAGTCCTCCATTGCTTTGATTGTTTCAGGGTCTGGGATCTTACTTGCAGCATGAATCCAGAGTCGACCTTCAAAATGTTTACACACACAAATCGTTAACATTAATAGTAAGCCACAGTTACGTGTGGTAAGGAAAAAGACGGGAATAAAATACAGTTCACTTTTTAGCAACGATTAATCAAGCGTTTCGGTTTTCAGGTACATCTGCATCACCCCATGAAGAATTTCTCAGCTGTATGCTTATTCTAGTGCTTAAAGCACTTTAATTTCTTTTACGAGGCAAGGAAAGCATTGGCGCAGCTTCATAGGGGCGGCCGGAACCCCCCCCCCCCCCTCCCCCCCAAAAAAAAAATCGATCAGAAGTTCCGATTATATAGTATCCGTATATAATTTTTTGGCATATACAGTTTCGACCCCCCCCCCCCCCCCCCCCCCCGATTTTCGCTCAAGCTTCACCATTGAAGGAAAGATACATGATTCTTTTCGTGCTGGAAATTTTTCTTTAAAAAAATGCATACAGGATCATGCAAACTACTGCAACTCTGCAAGGGACGCTGCGCCTTGACTCCAATATTAGTTAGGTTCAGGATTGGTTAGCTTATATGACTCTGACCTCCTCGTCTCCTACCCTACATTTACACCTTAACCTCCTGAAGTCCCTTTGATATATTAAAAACCTTAATCACATTAAACGAGTGATATACACTAAACTCTCCGGGACCCTAATCGCCTTCTCGAAGCTTTTAAGGGGCCGGGAGGTGCCCGGCCCCCATCGTTTTTTTTGCTCATAGTGTACAATCGTACATTTACACGTTCTCGTCCAAAAATTTTATACGTATTGAGTATGCCCCCTCTGTTTTAAGGTCCCGTGACTTTCGGCCTCTCCGAAAAGAATTTTCAAGCTCCGCCTCGCCTTCAGCCTTTTTGTAATATATTTAGTGAATTTATAACAAAATCCAACATGATTTAAGAATGTTGTACAAAAAAAAATAAGCATCAACAGCAACATAAACTTCACAATCATTAATAGATTTTAATCTTTCGATCAGACTAAGTTAATACAGCTTCTATAACAACATTACTAGATTTTAGTCTATAAAATCATAATATACCAAACCCACAACGAATAAGATGAGTTCTAAATATGGAATAAATAAAAATAAAGAATTGGAAGTACCTGTAAGAGGAGAAGGCCAAGATCTTCCTTCGATACGCTTGATACCGTATACAAGGAGAGAAGCCCAAGGCTGATGCATCGTCAGACATGGGTTTCTGTAATTTACGTCGTTTCTGCTTCTGCTTCCCATTGATTCTGTCAGGTGCTGCTGATGCAGAATTCGTTCTAGGAATCTAGGGTTCTATTTTGCCCCAAATATTCAACTTTTTTTTTATCTCTTAACCAGATATTTGCCCGCGTTGGCACGCAGTTTACCAACGTACGATTATTTGGAGTATCTATACATATAATAAACCAAAGCCATTTTGATGACATGTCATAATATTATGCAATCTCTCTTTTGAGAGATGCCACATATGATGTGATGTGGCAACTCTAGACCAATTAAAAAAAAAGAATAAATATGGTTTAAATATTATTTAATATAATCTATTAAATACCTAATCTACTAAATTTAAATATTAAAACTTTATTATTTTTTCTCTCATGTTTCCTCTCATAACTTTTAAACTTCAATATCTTTCATATTCGAGATTTTTTAAAGAAAAAAAGTACACTAAATTAACGAGCGTTTTATTATCTTTCCAACGAGTACCATAGTGCTATATAAAAAACGGAGAAAAAAACGACTATTTTTTGTAACCCGACAGACATTGTGTCAGATTTGGAATTAGTTTTAAAAAAATTGTGGGTTTGGGTCGGGCCTGGGATTAGGTGATACTCAACCCAATTACCTTTTTTTATATTAGAATATGATAACTTACAGCAGGGATTTGTTTAAAATAATAATAATAATAATAATAATAATAATAATAATAATAATATTTATTAATCATATATTGGCAAGTCATTAATTATGTTGTCATATTAGATATTTTATTATGTCATATTAGATATTTCAACCCGGGACGCTCTCCAACAGGTAATTGCTATATAGATGTCATTTTTATAGTTTAGATACTTCTAATTTTATTCACTTTACTTAGATTTCTCAACCCGGGACGCTCCCGGGGTATAAGCTAGTATAACATATAAGAAAAATAAAGTATATAAATTTTATTAAAATTAAAAAGCAACGAATACACATTTATTCAAATATCGCTGAAAATTTCCTTATAAACAACATTTTTTGTTTTAGTCATCACTTTCCCATCAGCATCCAGTATAAGTAACTTCACGTCTGCCCTGCTTTTAACTCTTGATAATGTGACATAAAGCTGGCCGTGTGAGAATACAGGGTTTCTTAAATACAATCCAACCTTCGATAAAGATTGTCCTTGGCTTTTATTGATGGTCATTGCAAAACATACGATTATTGGGAATTGACGCCTTTGGAACTTTACTGGAATCTTGATTTCAGAGGGTATCAAATTTATTCTTGGAATAAGAGTTTTGGTACCAATGTTTCCACCTGATATGATCTCGGCTTCAATAGCACGCTTTGCAAGTCTGGTGATTCGTAATCTCGTTCCATTGCACAAACCATTTTGTTGATCTATGTTTCTCAACAACATGACGGGTACACCAACTTTAAGTGCTAAACGATGATTAGGTAACCCAGAAATTTTTAAACCATTAAGGACATCAGGAGAGTATAAGTCTTCCTGTGAACGGTTATTACTATTCTCAATCTGACATATACTATCAGAGCTCAGATACTCGACTTCATCTCCAGGAAACAATGCAAGAAGCCTTTCATTTATATCATGTACGACTTCATTTGTAGGTGCAAGTATTGCTCGTTCTCCAAAGTAATCTTTATCTTTGTAAAGTTGGATAAGTGAAGGGTAGACGAAGTCAATTAATCTAGAAATCGGATCTGATGTACCCTTAATAAGAAGATCATCTGGAATGTCCACATCAAACTCATCATCATGAATTGACTCACCAACTTTACCCTCACCTAATTCAAGAAGCCAGTTTGCAAATGCCTTTGTTTCTTCAGATTCAGACGTGTTGTTACCCAACGTTAACCTCATGTTTTTTGTTAAAGTAAGGACTTTGCAACTATTCCAAATAGGAGAAGAAGTTATTGATGCATTTAAAATATCTCTTCTACTACCATTTGGAACAACTGGAAGAATCTGTCTAAAATCACCACCCAAAACCATAACCTTACCACCAAAAGGCAACTCAGAATTAGGTGAAGAATTTGACTGCAAGACGTCTTTCATTGTACAATCAAGTGCCTCAAAAGCATGCTTGTGAATCATTGGAACTTCATCCCAAATAATTAACTTAGTTTGCTTCAATAAATCAGCAATATCACTATTGGGCTTTATACCGCACAATGATTGTTCAGTAACATTCAAAGGTATACGAAACCTAGAATGCATTGTCCTTCCACCAGATAACAGCAGAGAAGCAATACCACTGGATGCAACGTTCAAAACAATTTGTCCTTTAGATCTTATGGCAGCAGACAACGTTTTCCATAAAAAGGTTTTACCAGTTCCTCCAAAACCATAAACAAAGAATAGCCCACCTTTGTTACAATCAACCGCATGAATGATTTGATCAAAAATTGAACGTTGCTCATCAGTTAAAGAACGTGAATGGGTATGAAATTCCTCAGCCAACGTACTTACTTGATAATTCAGCTCATCAAGAATCAAACGGTTATTTGCAGATGATATCGAATCATTATCCAGATAAGGCATAGAAGGAAACCTACGTAGGCTTGAGTTATTCCGAAGCAACTGTTTCTCAATTTCAAGCAACGTAAGGTTCTTTATTTGTTCATCAGGAAGAGACAAACCTAAAAACGAAAAAGTTTGGAACATTCAGTTTAAAAGAAAAGGGACATTAAAAAAAATAAATTCATTAAATTTCAAAATAAAAATTTGTTACCTTCAATTTGGAATACGTCTTCGTGTCTACGCATAATACCATCTGACAGATACTTAAATGATTTTTCCCAAACATGCTCAGGCCTAGATAAGGTATTAGACAGCAACATCATCGCAAACAAATTACGAAGAGAATATCCAGAACCTGTATAATGAGCCTCTTCAATAGCTTCTACATATTCTTTGTCATCGTCTAAGAGGCCAAGAGCATAACATGCATCACGAAATGTTGGTAAGATTTCTCCATTGACCGTTCTTATCTCCTCAAATGATCTAGGGCCTTTTACTTTATTTAGAAGAACTCTCAAAAAATACGCCTCACCCATAGATGGATTAACCATGTGAACACGGCCAATTGCCTTACCTATCTTTCGAAAGTCCCTTTTTTTTCTTCATCTTTCCAGACAAATTTACTTGGGATTTCAATGTAACTTAGTTCACGTGCCACAGCTTCGTTTTGGTTCAGTTCCATCCATTTTAGAAACATTGTTGCAGCCACCGTTGGTTTGTCGAGAACATTTTGAATATTTTCTTTTGGACCATATACAACACTTTGCTCACCGGGCAGATGAAATGGAAGCCTTATAACTGGAGGGTATCTGTAATGCACTTCATTTTTAAATATTCTCCACGAAGCTTCACATGCTGAAAGGAACCTACAATCAAAATGTTTTTTGATTTCATCTTTTTGCATCACTTCTTCACCTTCTCCATTATCTTCTACAAAAGCAACTTTAGCCATATCAGGTCCTTTATCAATGTATTTGAATAAATACTTAATTGAAGCAGCCTGGTTACACCATTCAACATTGATATGAGCTTGGTAACGCCTTAAAAGTTTTGCATTATAAGGGACCACATGTCTGTTGTCTAACGTAGCAGTCTAGCTAAAATATCTGATTGAGTCTAGCTTAACTTTGAATACTCTAGCTAAAATATCTGGCCTGTCTTCTGGATTTGTCTTCTTGTCTTTAAGAAACCGTCTAATTTCAGGCCATTTTGGATTGCATGTGATTGTAATAAAAAAATCAGGGTATCCATGCCTTTTACAAATAGCCATTGCATCAAGATAATTTTCCCTCATGTAGCGTGCACCACCAGTAAAAGAAGAGGGTAAAATCACAGGTGTCCCTACTTTTGCCAAGTCAGTAGGTCCATTTTGGTTCAACGTTTGAAGATTAGTATAAGTTTCACACCTAAGTTTACTTTGCTGGAAACGGACATAAAATAAGCGCTCACTCTCAATCATTGTATAAACGTCAACCAAAAACTGTTGAAGAAGCCGCCTTGCATTCAAAATCAATGAGAACTTACCAACTCTGTCCTGAATATGATATGCAAAATACTCTCTCATTGAACACTTTGAATCTACCTTCTTTTTAGATTTCCTCTCTTCCCTGTGTGGTATATCAACCCTATAACAATCTTCTCCAAACGGAATAAGCAATGGATACTGCAGGGCTAGATACGACGGATGAAGTTCAGATATACGCTGAAGTCCCTCTGATCTTGATTCCACGACAATATCTCTATTGTCAAGCTGCTCATCATTGTCTGAAAAAATAAGAGCAGCGATTTCTGACGAAGTTGGTAGGTTGTATGTTCGGCCATCTTTAGTTCTCCTACCAATAAGACGCAACTTAAGGGTAACTTCAGGATTTTCATGAAATCGATCCCGTACACTCCTATAACTTTTCACAAGCTGATTATTTGAGTCTAACATCGACTTCAGGTACTGAATGATTTCAATGTCAAGGAGGTCAGAAATGTAACATCGCAAAATTTTCCCCAAAATTTTAATACATAAAAAGCCCTTATATATATATATATATATATATATATTTATTACACCTTTATCATTAATATTATACAAATGTGCCTAAGTCTTTATTTATCCTAACTCACAACTTATATACATACATAAATGTATATAAATAATAATAATAATAATAATAATAATAATAATAATATGATTCTAAATTCTTTTTTTTTTCACATACAAGATTTTTTTTTTAAATAAAGCCTTGAGTCAAATAGTCAAAGTCCTAGTCAAAGTCTTAGTCAAACAGTCAAAGTCTTAGTCAAATAGTCAATTCATCATAAAACCTTACTTTATGGTGTTAACCAATTTTAATGGCTAATTGACTCCAAAACTAGTATAAAAACCCACCTATGACCCATTATACTTTGCACCTCTAATTGTTTCAATCCGATTAAACTTTCCCTCATACCTTTCTTCTATAGTCTATTACTTCTACAATTGAAGCTTTGATTATAAGCTCTTGTAATTGGCGAATTGGAAGCTTGATATTCTTTCTTTTTCGTTTTCTTCAATTTGGACTAGCTACGTTGTTGAGTCTTTGGGATTCGCCTCGCATACATTCACAACACATTATTCTATTTTTTTCACGAGACATAACATTTTGCTAAGGTGAGTTTTACATAGCCCCTTTTTCTATTTATCACCATTTTTGGGGTGAAACATGTTACAACAATATTTATGCAATTCAATCATCAATGTGTCTATGTGTATTTCTATGTTGCATTATGTCTTGAGCATGACTGGGGTAAGCACAATTCTAGCATAAACATTCATCAGCCAAACGGTATACATTGATAGATCTATTGGACTGACAATCCCACCCGGATACGTGCCTCCTACAAAGGTTACGTGGGTGTTTGTTACTGCAATATAAACGAGTGAACCATGAGCGTATGGGATGTACCACAATACAACAGTCACAAGGTTGATTATGCACTCGATTTACTTCTAGTATGTTTTCGCATATGGACTAGATTGCCATGACACATGAATTGCACAACAATTTTATTCGATTATCAAAACCTATGTAATTCTCACCAACTTTTGTTGACCCAAAATATTTTCAACTTAACATGTTTCAGGTTCTACTTGCTTGAAGATTTGAATTAATGCTTGAAGATGTGTGCATAGTTTTATTCAATTTGATGTACGAATTCTTGTAGAACAATTGTATGTAATTTATTTAAATCATATAATGAAATTTATTATTGACCATGAGCTACTGAACAATCATCAATACGTGACATCCCGATGTTTCCGCCATCGGTTGGGGTGTTACAGATTGGTATCAGAGCCATGGTTATAGGGAATTAGGTTATTAGAAAAATAATCTAGTCTATAACCATAGGATTTAACAAGTACTTGCTTCCTTTACTTGCTATCCTCTATCTCCCTCCTACTTCATATCCCTACTTTCATTCCTACAAGAAGGTTGCTCCCCATCAGTGGATCTACTCTTAGACTAATAGGACAAATTCCTCAGGTTTAACCTGAACCCCCTTGAGATCTCGTCGAAGTTCTATATTTTAATAACGAACACGTGCAATCTGGAAGGGTGAACGCCTGTATTCTGAGTCTTCTGTCTAGGCTGGCATTGCGTATATATCCCAATCAGACGAGGGACCCGGATGCCTACCTGGGAATTCTCGGGATGAGTGTTCACTTATAGGCTAAAGCATGTCTTCACTATGTTGTTGGAATCTGGAATCTTTGATACGTCAACGTTTTCGTTTATTCGTTTTAATTAATGAATAAATGATTACATTCCTTATATCACCTCATTCATTTCATGCCACATCGAACCTTCATTGTGTCCCTTACAGATCATGTCTCCACGTCGCAGCACTCGCAATAACAGTGGTGAAAACCAAGAGGAAAGTAACAACAACCACAACACCAACCACAATAACAACAAAAACAACAAAGGTGTTGATGCCCAACTGGCTGCGATTATTTCCCAACAAATGGCACAACAAATCACAACTCTGGTTTCTAACTTGTTGGCTCAAGTCATCCCAATGAATGGGAACGGCAATGGAAATGAAAATGGCGATGGAAATCACATAAAGAACGGGACCTTAGTTCGGAAAGGCGAGAAAATAAGTATTGTGGCCGCGGTAACTACCGAGAACCAGAAGCGCAAGACCAGGGATCCTAATGTAAACCTCACTGCATAAGCTTCTAACAAGAAACCCTATACAAGAAACTTTTTATTGTGTAACACATGCAAACGACATCACCCCGCTGTTTCAGTGTGTCGCCTGTGCACCAATTGTGGTAGGTATGGCCATCTGGTTAACACATGTCGTGAGTCCCCAAACCCTAACACGAACCAACCAACCAACCCTGCTCATGTTGCTAATCTTAATCGTCCTGGTAAATACAACTATGGTCAATGCTATGAATGTGGAAACCCAAATCATTTCCGTAACCGATGCCCTAAACTAAATCGAGATCAAGACCCTCCAGCTACTTAACAGCAAACCCCACCATTTGAATGATGTCTACTTTTTAATTCTATGTATTGACACTTTTTGATTCACGTAATAAATTCAATTATTATCATAACATCTGAGTGCATGCTTGTTTGAATGTGAACTAATTGCTATATCTATAATCATACTTGCTTACTTGTACAACAATTAGTTGACTAACAAACAACCTACTCAACGATTGGTAGAGGTCATCATGCCTGCTCAACAGTCGGTAGAGGTTCTAATAACCTGCTCAACGATTGGTAGAGGTCATCATGCCTGCTCAACAGTCGGTAGAGGTTCTAATAACCTGCTCAACGATTGGTAGAGGTCATCATGCCTGCTCAACAGTCGGTAGAGGTTCTAATAACCTGCTCAACGACTGGTAGAGGCTATCACACCTGCTCAACAATCGGTAGAGGTTCCTACTCACTGACTGGTAGAAGTCTTTTTCCTGCTCAACAGTTGGACTCATCTTTGGATACATCATACATGTAAATTGATACAAAGATTTATTAGACTCATTGATACAAAGATTCAATCACAATGTTATTTTGCATTACTTACATGTGTGTTTAGAGTCATAGAAGGACACAAAACCCTAATGTAAGGTAAATTGGTGATTGCGGTCCGGAACGTAATCATGAATTTACAGGTACGTTAAGGTAGTGTGAAATTCTATCAAGGTTTTCGGTAGTTGACCAATTATAAACCTTAGTTACCTGGTAGTTCATTTAGTCTTTCAATAGTCCATCAACTCATTCCTTTTAGGACTCCTAAAACTTAAGATTCTTATTCTCCTTGCTATTTCAGATGAACCTAATCCAACCCTTACAACTCACACATATCAAAACTCTTACCCAAATTATTCGAAACAGTTTATTCTGTTACCTATAAATTTATGCCTTAACTCGAAACTTCCCAAACCACACTTGTCCTAATTTCTACCCAATCACCTTCAACCCTGTGTTTTCAATAAACTTCGGGACGAAGTTTCCAAAAGTAGGGGAGACTGTAACATCGCAAAATTTTCCCCAAAATTTTAATACATAAAAAGCCCTTATATATATATATTTTTATTACACCTTTATCATTAATATTATACAAATGTGCCTAAGTCTTTATTTATCCTAACTCACAACTTATATACATACATAAATGTATATAAATAATAATAATAATAATAATAATAATAATAATAATAATAATAATAATATGATTCTAAATTCTTTTTTTTTTCACATACAAGATTTTTTTTTAAATAAAGCCTTGAGTCAAATAGTCAAAGTCCTAGTCAAAGTCTTAGTCAAACAGTCAAAGTCTTAGTCAAATAGTCAATTCATCATAAAACCTTACTTTATGGTGTTAACCAATTTTAATGGCTAATTGACTCCAAAACTAGTATAAAAACCCACCTATGACCCATTATACTTTGCACCTCTAATTGTTTCAATCCGATTAAACTTTCCCTCATACCTTTCTTCTATAGTCTATTACTTCTACAATTGAAGCTTTGATTATAAGCTCTTGTAATTGGCGAATTGGAAGCTTGATATTCTTTCTTTTTCGTTTTCTTCAATTTGGACTAGCTACGTTGTTGAGTCTTTGGGATTCGCCTCGCATACATTCACAACACATTATTCTATTTTTTTCACGAGACATAACATTTTGCTAAGGTGAGTTTTACATAGCCCCTTTTTCTATTTATCACCATTTTTGGGGTGAAACATGTTACAACAATATTTATGCAATTCAATCATCAATTTGTCTATGTGTATTTCTATGTTGCATTATGTCTTGAGCATGACTGGGGTAAGCACAATTCTAGCATAAACATTCATCAGCCAAACGGTATACATTGATAGATCTATTGGACTGACAATCCCACCCGGATACGTGCCTCCTACAAAGGTTACGTGGGTGTTTGTTACTGCAATATAAACGAGTGAACCATGAGCGTATGGGATGTACCACAATACAACAGTCACAAGGTTGATTATGCACTCGATTTACTTCTAGTATGTTTTCGCATATGGACTAGATTGCCATGACACATGAATTGCACAACAATTTTATTCGATTATCAAAACCTATGTAATTCTCACCAACTTTTGTTGACCCAAAATATTTTCAACTTAACATGTTTCAGGTTCTACTTGCTTGAAGATTTGAATTAATGCTTGAAGATGTGTGCATAGTTTTATTCAATTTGATGTACGAATTCTTGTAGAACAATTGTATGTAATTTATTTAAATCATATAATGAAATTTATTATTTACCATGAGCTACTGAACAATCATCAATACGTGACATCCCGATGTTTCCGCCATCGGTTGGGGTGTTACAAGAAATATCCTTACACTTTTCCTTTTCCTTACTGAAATGAATGTAAAAATAATTTTTAATAAATTAAAATTTATATACAGGGCTAAAAAAAGTAGAATAAAATTTTTAGAATATTACCTATAAATGTTTTTTCGGTTTGAAACTTCATTTTCAGTGTCATATATATAACTGCGAAAACTTCGGTTTCGAACCATCATAAGGAAGAAGACCACCCATCGTGTGATAATTCTCACCACTTATTCTGTATATGAAGGGAGCCTTTCCACTATTGATATTTGAATCAACCTTCCCTCCCATTGAAGTAAAACAAAACATAGAATTGAAGCGGCGAATGTGCTTTAAGAAATATTTGCTCTTTAATTCTATGTTCTTGAAAAGGTTCTGATAATCTAAATTGCTCTCTTTGAAATCTGGAAGTTGTACCTTTCCATAACCACAACATAGCATATAGCTTGTTCTTCCACCAACATTTACGCTTCTAATAGCTTCTGACCTCCACAATTTTGCATTACACATTTGACATACAACCGTTTGATCACCATGATCCAGATAATCTTGCAAACAGAATAAATAAAATAAAATTAACTTATAAAAGAAAAAAAAAAGCTTTTAAATGTTTTGTAAATTTAATATTTACCTTTAGAGACACCCTTAAATTGCAAGCCTTCAATTGTTTGAGGTTCCACATTTTCTTCGTCAGACAAACTAACCATTCGGACAGGTGAGATGCAACGTCGATTATTCCTTGATGTATTAATCGGTTCTCTTTGAGCAGAAGATGATGCAAGTGAGACCGTATTAAGATCAGTAAGTCCACCTGTAATTAAGAATAACATTTAAAAGTTAGTATTAATAAGATTCAGAAATTCATTACATTAATCGACACAAAGCAAATTGCACCAGATGGGGTTGGATAAGTAGGAGTTCTTAGCGTGTCATCATTTGAACACTCATGTGCAACAGTGGGTTGTTTTCGAGGTCTACTAACAGAACCAACTTTACGTCTTTTTGAATCAAGTTGTGCTTTTCTAACGTTTCGTAACTCTGCAGATTTGTGTCTTTGGACTTCAGGCACGGAAACTATGGATAAAAATAATATCAGTTTGTATATTCAATGAACGTTTAATGTTAAAATAAAGGACTAATGTAAAAAAAAAACTTGTATAACATAGAATTATGATACCGTTTGTAATATTGGACAAAGGAGTTCTTTGTGTGGAACCTGATAATACATAATGAAATAACAAAGAGACAGTGTTAGAGTAAAAAATTTGTCATCAATTTAAAAAGTAAAGCTATCGAATATTTAAATGTCATACAAATTTATTACCAGAAAAGGATGCGTTAAATGGGTTGTTGAAGGTTGATCTAAAGGATGACATATCGATTGAAACTAAAGTACTTCTGGATGTTGATGAGTTTGAATTTTGACATTGATTAGCATTGACTCTCTTAGCATCCATTTGTAGTTTTCTGGATTTTGGACACTCCGTTGCAATATTTTTATTGACTTCAAGCGTAGAAACAACGTATGAAATAGTATTAGTTTTTATAATGAAATCGATAAGAAAATAGGATATTCGTATACAGTAAAACATGTAGTTTAAATAAATAAAAATACCATTTGATAAATTAAACAAAGGATTTTGTTGCAATTGTCCTATAAAAATAGACGAACAAATAAAATTGACTTAAATTATAAATGTGGAATGGTAGTTCAGACTGTATAGAAAGACGTAAAAGTAAAAAGTGTTATTCGTTGGTTTACTGGGTGTAGAAACATTCAATGTACTTTGGAAAGATGAGCTTTGCTGAATATAATGGTTGGAACGTTCAACGGAGTAACGATTAAATATTGTAGTTGGCGGCACATTTTGAATTCCATTATTATGATTGTTCACCTTGCATCTCTTTGCATCCAGTTGTAATTTTCTATATTTACGACACTCGGCCGCGTGCTTAACTTTTTCTTCATGGGAGATAACTGTAAAGAATTATGTATTAGTTACATAACTAAACGCTAATATAAATAAAGACATATATAACTACGAAATAAGTGTACCGTTTAAGATATTAGATAATGGCGTTCGTTTGTCATCACCTTATAAAAAATCGAAAAATTAGATGACAAATCAAAAATAATACAAATAGAAATACATTGTATATTTATGCCAAAAAAATTACCATTCGAACTGTTAGATAGTCTTTTACGTCCCATTTCAACTAAAAGGAGGCAATTCTACATAAAATGCATGATAAGAGTTTAACAAAATATAAACAAACTTAAAATTATGGATGATAGGTTTATATATATGTAAACATTCAACGATACATAATACTTAACTAACAATATATTATAAATCAACATAAACTACAAATAATCAAGTTATGCGAACTAAACAAAACATGTAGATAATCATGTTATGCGAAAATATGTAATATTGAAATTAAAGAATTACATACCTTCAACTTGTTTGATGGAACAGTAGAGAAAAAACATGTAGATAATCATGTTATGCGAAAATATGTAATATTGAAATAAAAGAATTACTTACCTTCAACTTGTTTGATAGAAAGTAGAAAAAACAGAAAAAAGCAAAGATGAACTCTTGAATATTTGAGTCTTCTGATTTGTTTGTAAGACTGAATGGATTCCTTTATATGAAACGTGTTGCTTTGATTTATAGTAGTAGGGTTTTATAGATTTTTAAAAATTAAATTTCTAGTCAAAAAACTTATTTAATATGGTTAATTACTTACCATTATTAAAGGAATTTCAGGATTTGAATTTTTTGGTGTAATTACAATTCAAATTTTTCGAAAATTTGAATTTATGGAGATGTAACGTTTTTTATTTTTAGCAAGTGTGTAATTACAAAGAATTTTTAATTAAAAATGTTTATTAATAAGCTTAAATACTTACCATGATTAAAGAAATACTATTTGAATTTTAAAGTAAACGAAAAAGTCAACTTAATTATATTTAGTATTTTTTATGTTTTTTTTATTAAGTATGTAATTACAATACACTTGTTTAAGTTAATTGTACTATAGCAACTTTGTAATTTTAACATAATCTTTCGTTATAGTTCTTAGAATTTTATATTAAAGTAACTTAAAAACATTTTTTTAAAAAATTTGTTTGTAAAAACGGAATATAATTAAATATTAGTCATATTTTGTTGAATAATGTTATTGAATGTATTAGAACTTTATGTTTGATAACTTGTTTGTAAATAATATAAATATGATAAAAAAAATGTGAATTATATATAGGTGGACTTAAAAATAATGTTATTCTTCTTATAAACAATTCAACATAAGGTATAAATCATAAAAATTTATTCAACAACACAACAATTATTTGGCAAAGGTAAGGAAAAAAACATAAAGTTCAAACCAACAATTTATTCAAATGAAAAATAGTAGCAAACATCAAACAAACCATAATAAAAAACAAATTGTCTCACACCGTAAACAAACATCCGGAAAATTAAAAAAAATAGTAAACAAACGGATAAATGTTCTTATTTTTCAAGCTTTGGGATCAACAGGGGGATCTCAGCTGATTTGTCAGTGCAAACTTTCTTATCACCCTTACGCACTTTGGTAGTAGACTCACTTGCATCATTTTCTAGACCGTAAACTTTGTCGAGGCTACGCTTCACTTCCTCTCGTCATGTACAAAACTAACTCTGCAAGATGATTCTGGAGTGTTGTTATCTCCAACAGAATCCTACAAAAGTAAATGAAAGGTAAAAACTTTGATAATAATAGCAATTTAAATTTAATTGCGTGAGTGATTTAAGAGGTGAAAACAACCTTAAGAGAGACTGCATTTTGTGTAGACGATTCAACTCCATCCAAGTTTTCAAATCCAGGTTGATCCACCTAAAAACATTAAAGGATTTGTATGTGTCAGATTATAAAGTAAAACAATAAGAATTATTTATAAAAACAACTTATAAAGGAATATAGGACGGGAATGAAAACCTGAATATCGGAGAACCTTTCTTCAAGTGAAGAAACTATCGATGACTAATTCGTAAGCTTACGTATACTATATCCGTCTAGGTGCTTGATGTGCTCAAAGTGGTTTAGTAAAAACTAACTAAATTAACCTAAACTAGACACTCTAAGTTTTAAATTTATAACCTAAGACTCTCTAAACCTAAACCACACAACCGGCAAGTGTACCGGTCAGTGCAGTACAGCTAAAGTAAGTCCAAGTATCGAACCCACGAGACTCTACTGAAAAACGTAAACTAGACTCGATTACTTATCCTAAATACTGACTTAATAATGTTTTATTGCTTAAAGGGGGGGTTTCTAAAAGACTAATGCAAATAAATAAAATAATAAAACTAAAATAACTAAATACACAAACTGGAGACTGTAACTGAGGTCAGATGGATGGGAAGGCACTACCTAGGCTAGAATCCTACACATGAATGATAAGCTTCTAATGGCTATGGAACTGGTGTGGAACCGGGATCTTAAAATACTAAACATCAAGAATAAACTAGACACCCTCGACCCTTCTCAAGGGGAAACCCTAGAATACTGTTGTGTTGTTAAACCACCGGTTGAGAGGTTACCCTCACAGGCTTACCTACTCGAATCTTAAAGTACCCGCTAGACAGTCTACCTCACAGCGCGAAAGTCACAGTACACCCGAAAGTGCAAGGGGTAACTACAATATTTCTGATAAGACTTGGCCTACAAGGAATGTTAGGGAAACTAGGAAGATCTTCTCACAAAGCCTCTAGAACTAGCAATTTAACACCCTAGACAGACCAACAATCTCGCACCTCACAGTTATTGAGAATTGGTAGAACACTTAGAATTACCTAACTAACAATTATAACTCCTATGGATAACCTGCAGAAATTAACCATAAACTAGTTGCTAACACCAAGTCCGCAACCTAACTCGCATTCATACATGAAAGACATTCACAAAAACGCAAGTGGAGTTTATAAAAATTAATTAAACAAAACTAAATACGCATACACATCAAACCAGAAAATAAAGAGTTCTTTACTATAAAATTCATCCACAACCTAAAGTTCCAAAACCAAAAGAAAATAAATCATTCAAGTGCAATCATCTTTAACCTAGGTAGCAAAAAGGTTTAGCCAATAAAAGTCATGATAAAATCAAAACAATAAAAGCAAGACAAAATCATGGTGTTCATAACGGGTTTCAAATAAATAAATAATAAATATTTGGATTAGAACCGACCCGTGCTGGCACCTATGCTTCAACCCTTGACCTCCACCTCTTTGTACCAATATGTTGTTGATCGAAGTACCTTTCAAAAAAAATAATAATCGCTGATTCTTCTTTGTTCTCCGAAAATAATCAATCATGCAGCTCTCCTCTTTTTTCTATTATTGCTGTGCGACCTCCTTTTAAAATAAAGGTTCTGCCCCCTCTCCAAGAATTCATTCCTCCTACCCATTAATAATATGCACCAAATATTAGGTTTTCAATTTTTCCTTTTCAAGTTTTGGGCTTCGGGCCAAAAGTCACGTTTTCAATTTTATTTTTTTATTATTTTATTATTATTATTATTATTATTATTATTATTATATTATATAGTGGTATAAGTCCGTGCTCTTGACTCGGGTGTTTTTGACTTGATCAAAGTTGCTCGTTTACGCTCCAACGTCCATTCGAACACCTACCAAAATATAAAATAAATACATAAGTACTAAAAACGACGCAAAACTAATAAAAATCTATAAAAACCTATACTAAATAAATTAGACCGGTACAACCCTAAAACTAATAAAAATATTATTTAAACGACTCGAAAATTATACAAACTATACAGTAGAAATAGATGTATTTTACAATACATCAGTGCTTGTTAATGTTGAATTGACCAACTTTAATTTTGAACGCAAACTTTTTATCTTCAAGAACATGAAACTCAGTTGGAGTTGTTTTTTCTTCACCAGAAACCTTAATAACAAATGACATAGATAATATAAAGTAAAATAAGTAACTTGTTTAGGACTGAATATAAACAACTTACCTGCTTAGATTTTTCTAAAAGCTGCATTGCTGACATTCCCAGCAATTTCTTTGCTTCACGATCAAACAATGTAAGGGATGTTATACCAGTAAAATCCTGAACCCTTATTGGAATTCTAAACCTACATTTACAAATTACAAAATATTATTAAAAAAAAATTAATATTGTTTTACTTTAAGGTCTATATATTTAAGATAAAGCCTACACTGGATCAGCAGAGACGATGTGCTTTGGACATTCTTTATTGGGGCAAACCAACACCTGTTTAAACGAAGTAACATCTGTTTCTTCATTATCATCAGGTAAACTTAAAGTAGGCTCCACCTTGTGATTACAGTGCTCACATCCCAGATAATACCACTCATCCTTATCATCGACACCCTTAATGGTTCCAAGAACAATGACCTGTTTGTTAACCTACAAAAGAAACAGGAATCGGTTAAAAATGTATTTTAAATAAAACTTGTATATAATGATATGATAAATCAATTGAGTCTTACCTCTGTAATCAAAGGAAGATCACGAATAGTGCTGAAAGGGGTTTTATTCAAGAATTCATCATTAATATTCATGCTACCAGACGATCCAAGAGATCGTTGTACAGAAGATGATTCCGTAGAAAAAAACTTTTCAATATAACTGTAAGTAAAAAAAAATTAATATAACATATATATCATAACTCAAATATATAGATATATGTAAATAATAATAGGATAATTTAAATATATCACCTTTTCTTAAAAGCACGAACATCCTCAATATCTTCATTGATAAACAGTCGAGTTATATTGAACCCATTTTGCACACTTATATTACCTTTAAATATAAAAAATAAGCAAGCGTTATTTTTTTAAAAAAAGTAATAAAAATGTATAATGTAATACAAACTGTAAGAAATGACAAACCTATATAATTGGTAAAGCTACCAAATTGAACAATGAGAACAACATGGACTTCGGCTTCATTCTGCTTGATGTACTCGAACATCTGCTCATTATATTCATCCCACAAAGAACAGGACATTTTTACCCCACTACATACAATACATTTTTTTATTAGATCATTCATAAATTTCAAACATGTCTTCCTAAGTATTGATCGTATAAATGACACATGAATATAACATCAAAGATTATGAAATAATAAATTATGATTCAAAAAAATGAAACACATACTCTAGATCAATCAAGATAAGGTTCATTTTCATTTTCAACCCAGCTTTTGTTTCTACTGGCTCTGGTGGACTCCATTCTTCAACAAACCCAATGAAATCTAAATATTTAAAAGGTTATTTCAACTAATATATAAGAAGCAAAATTATAAGAATAAAGATATATAAAAGATTGAGGTTTAGAAAACTACCAATCCTCTGTTCCTGAGAAAGGTTACCAGACTTAATAGACTCAAAAGAAGAGAAATTAAAACCATATTGGCTTCCATCAAATCTGTTACACTTTGTAAGATTTGTTTCAAAAGTAAACGATAATATGTCATTTTTAGAAAAGTGTTTAACAGATTTGTTATCCGCTAGTTGTGGTCTATAGATATAATATGCTTCATTTTCACGTAGAAATTTTTCATGCTTCTTCATGTATCTATTCCACACAATCGCTTGCATTTTAGAACCCTGCGTGAAAAATATATAATTAGAAAACAAAGTTTGATCAGAAATAATATTAATCAAAGTCGTGTAACATATATGTGACAAAGGAAATGATGATATCAAGTCTAACCTGTTCATCCATAACAACCATATCAATAGCAAGAGTTTCACCTGGTATCTTTCGATTTGCTCTCTTCCAAAGTCTAAGTACCTTAACTTTGATTGTGTACTGACTCAGCCGCCATGTTATGTCATTCAAAAATGTTACATTATTTGGATCCATCTTCCTGCACGTGAGTAATATGTATCACAAATAACCGCGAACTAAAAAATGTTAGTACTTTTGTGATATATAAATAAACAATGTAAGAAGGTTAAGTAGTAGATGCTACCTGAGAAAGTGTAGAAGAAAAAGATTGAATGATTATGGATTGAATTGTACATCCATTTATAATTTCGTATAGCTATCATACATAAGGAAACAATTTTGTATTTTTAGTATAGATTATAGAATTAGGAAACGAAATATGAAATGGCAATCTAATTGATTAAGTTTAAAGGTTTCCATAATACACTTTCAATCAACTTAAATGGTCAAAGTTTCCGAAATTATGTAAATCTAATTTTATTTGGTAAACTATACGAAAGGTGTAGGTCAAAAGTAAAATGTTATCATACTAATAAAAAATTCTAAAAAAATATATATGTTATAATTGTAGTACATAATGTTGTTGAATTAGTAAGAAATGACATTTAGTATATATTTTTTTAGAAAGTATATAATTACATTTACAAAATAAACTTCAAAAATTTTATTGTAAAAAAAGTCAACGACTTATATTAGGATGTCAAACACCTAAATTATAGCGTGATTATATTATAACTATAAAAAGTAATCAATTAGATATCCTTAATTTATTGTCTTTCCAAAAATCTTGTTTGTCAAATTAAAACGGTTTTAATTTGTAAATTATTAATTAGTTTTGACTTTAAAATATTAAAAAACATATATTTTTTTTTAAAAATGGTAGTAGAAAACATTTAACATTTTCAAATAAATGGTAAAATTTTACATAAGCATTCATATGTCTTAAACACAAACCATATCACAAATGTATTTTTCAAAAGACATATCAACCCAAAAAACACACCAATGTATGTGACCACTAACAGTTAATCACCTTCCCAAAAACCACCATACCAAGGTGCTAACAGTTACACACCACCACTATATTCACCAAAAAAAGTCAACGACTGAAATTAGGATGTCAAAAAGCTAAATTATAGTGTGATTGTAACCATAAAAAGTATTCAATTAGATATCCTTAATTTATTGTCTTTCCAAAAATCTTGTTTGTCAACCTAAAACGGTTTGAATTTGTAAATTATTAATTAGGTTTGACTTTAAAATATTAAAAAAAATATATATTTCTTTTAAAATGGTACATATAAACATTTGAAAATTTTTCAAATAAATGTTAAAATTTTACATAATCATTCATACATGGATCGTGTTTAGTTTGTTAAGCCTTTGATACAAAATGTTTTTGTACGAAATTTAAGTTTCTTAATAATGAGAATGATTAATGTTAATGTCATTTAATTTACCAAATTTAAGTTGTATCAACAATATTAACAAAGTCAAAGGTTAACATCTAAACTTGTCTAAATTTTAATCATTCTCATTATAGCAATCACATCATATTAAGCATATTTACCTGATTCTAAAAAAAACATACTTCCCAAATCATTGCTAACAACTATTAAGCCATAGAAGATCATATGTCTTAAACACAAACCATATCACAAATGTATTTTTCAAAAGACATATCAACACAAAAAACACACCAATGTATGTGACCACTAACAGTTAATTATCTTCCCAAAAACCACCATAACCAAGGTGCTAACAGTTACCCACCACCACTATATTCATCAAAAAACCACCACCAGTTAGGAGCAAAAGTATGTGATTCAGATCCAAAAAACTACCACCAGTAAGATAACTAATTACCATCCACCCTAACTACTTTAGAGAGCTTGAACAGATCTCGTTTTTCAAACCAATGGAAATGCACCTGATCACCAGCCTGCAAATCCTTATCAGCAACAAACACAGACATACCTTTGATGTAGTAACGCTTACTGGATCCCCTGTCTTCAATACCAACAGAAACACCCCAACTATTTTCCTCACCATCCTTAATTGTCAATGCCCTCGACCTGTTCAAGCCATTGGCCCTAGCCCATTCTGCCTTCATTCGCTAAAACAATAATAATAAATTGAAATTTGTTAAAAAAGGCTTATTTAACATCAATACGATTATAATATATTGGTTTAACATATAAGACTTACAAAATGCTTGTCAACCACAAACACAACTGGAACGGCCCAATCTTCTGTATCAGATACATCTTCATCCGAATCAGCTTCATCATCCTGAGCTTCCATATCATCTCCCTCTGATTCCTCTTCTCCATTATCATCGGAAACAACAATTATTTCCTCATCATTATGGTGATCATCCTCGGGCTGTTCAGCGTCCTCCCACAACTCGGGAGGCAGAGTGAGCTTGTTTTTCTCAAAGATGGACAACTCCAATGTTTTCTGTTAAGTTTTACAAAGAAAAACATGAAAAGTGTACAAATTAATGATGTAAATTTCAAAGAAAATTAATGATAGTGATTGAAATTTAGAATCGAGAAAAAAACCTCATTGTAAATTTCAAAGACCATCAGATGATCTTTTGTTATCTTAAACCTCTCTTTCATGTACGGCCATCCTTGAGTAATGAAAACATCATCACCATCGTATTGAAGCTGTATCTGGAAAACATGCCCTGCCCAAAGATCAATATGTAAAAACTGTTATCATTATGAACATCAATATGTAAAAAACTCTCATTTATTGGTAAATCATTATTTAATAAATAATTATATACATCACATTACCTGGAAATGAGCTAACCATAATCAGTTCCATTGGAGGGTTTCGGTTGTACAAACCATGATGAACGAAGCAACTTATATGCTGAAAAGTTGAAAAACAATGTTGAAACATTACTACATATTAATTTATTTAATGCTTTATGTCATGGTTCTACACAGCAGTTAAAAACACATTCCAGGCGATTCTCATCACTGAGTGGGTCATCAAGTTTGCAGTAGAAATACTTGCCTGGTGTAGCTATGGCATCCTGATGAAAAGTGTACATATTAAAACAGTTGAGCATTTCTTCGAACTCAAAAACAAAGTTACAACCACTTGGGTAATTTAGCGTGGTTATCATATGCTTCCAGCCGTTGTAAAAAAACCATTTCCCAGCTATATTCATGACTTTAACTTCAAATGATCTCTCATCTAAAGTGTGAATTCTGGTCATGCCAGTAGGGAAGCCATACTTCGTAATCCATTCTTTATATTCGCCAGGCAAGGCCTACACATCAATACAAAATACAGTTGATTATAATGTATTGGATTTTCAGTTTGGTGTTCGCCATTCGATGAGCAAATTTATGACCATAAACTGAAATCCAACAAATAAGTTTGCTGAATGAATTATCATACAGATCAAACACAGTGCACTGATCAATGAACATATATTAACAACCAACGGATTTTTTACGCATAACAAAGGTCGCTTACCATACATACACGTTCTTTGCCCTCTGATTTGACCCAAAATCCGGAGACCATTCTGAGACGACCTATGAACCACCTGAATGAAATATTAGAATATGAATAGGCGATGATTAGAGAAAAAAGAAAGACACAATGTTAACAGGCGACGAACATAGACAAAGAAACATGACATGGAGAAACATCAACAATCGGAAAAATCTGAAAATAATTATAACGAAACAACAATATATAACAGGAATCGTATGAAAAATCAAGAAACAATCGTTACCTTGAAGGAGAGAGACGAAGAACATGAAACCTAAACCCCCAAATCTGCAAAATTATTTAAAAGCAATCAACAATACAAAAAGATAGGTTAATATCAACAATCGATTATCCCTGAAAATCATTAAATATGAAAATCATTATAAGAAACAAACAATCGCCTAACTATGAAAATCATTATAACCAACAAACAATATATAACAGGAATCGTATTAAAAAAATAGAAACAATCGTTACCTTGAATGAGTGACACGAAGAAGATGAATGATCGGAGCCGACGAACACACACAAAACAAACAGACTGATGTTAAACAATCTATTAAATCTGAAAATAAGTATAACAAAGAACAATATGTAACAGGAATATTATGAAAAACAAAGAAAGAATTGTTACCAATGATCGGAGAAAGAAGGCTTGGTTTGATGAAGAAGAAACGATCGCAATTTCTTCTTCAGATGAGAGAGAGCGACTGAGAGAGAATAAGGAGAAGAAAGAGAGCGTGTGTTTTGGTTTAGGGTATTGATTGGGTAGGTTAATGATATTAGGAAAGTATTAATTGACCATATTTATGTATTATACTCTAATTTTTATTTTTTAAAAAATAAAAATTTTATAAATTACAAGAGGAGGACACGTGGCACAATATGGGAAGAGAGAGGAATTGAGGTGAAATGAGGGAGTGCCAAGTGTCATAATTGAGTTTGTTTTATTAGATGTATAGATAATGCTATTTTTTTAAAACTTAAAAGTGTCTTTATCCTATTGTGTATACTTTCGTAAGTGTATCAAGGGGTTTTAGGGATGGCAACGGGTTGGGTATGGGTCGGGTTTGGCTAATACCATACCCATACCTGGTTATAAAATCTCATACCATACTCGCCTCATTACCCGTCGGGTTTTTGTCGGGTATAACCCGTCGGGTATAGAGCATACCCGCGGGTATCGGGTATACCCGTTGGTATTTGCATGTCTATATATATTTTTATTTTATTTTCTTTTATAGTCTTATGTTTTAAGAAATCTAGAGTATATGAAATTGTAATAAGTAACATATATATTATCATCACCATAATAATCTTTGAAACATTTAATATGTAAATGTATATATTACTAGCTGATTACCCCGAGAGTGTCCCGGGTTAAAAAAAAATCTAATATTACTTAATAAAAAAGGATAAAAGAAGTAAATAGTCTCGACCTCTTTTAATGTTAAAGAAAGTTGTTCTAATGTTTATACTATCAAAAGGGGTTCTCATGCTGCGTTCCCAGCAGATTAAAAAATCTCAACCTCTTTTAATGCTAATCATATCGTTATAGCACATGAACATGGGCAATTCATATATGTAATAGTAGGTTCGAAAACATATATACTATCATAACATGATTAGTGACTTGCGTATATATGATTAAGAAATTACCTAAATACACTGTGTTTTTTTTCTGCATGAACAAAAACTCACAAAAAAAAAACATTTTTTTCGTTTTTGTATAACACTATATATGGTGCTCGTTGGAAAGATAATAAAGCGATCGTTAATTTGGTGTATTTTTTTTTCAAAAAAATCTATCTATACATATAATAAACCAAAGCCATTTTAATGTCATGGCACTTAAAGAGGGTATTCTCTTCATTGAGTGTGCCATGTGTCATCCCATGTGGCAAGGGCTTTATTTTAGGAAAATAATAATTTAAAATTTAAAAACAAAATTAGATTTTTATCTCTAATGTTTTCTCCCATAACTTTTAAACGTTAATATCTTTTATATATGAGATTTTTTAAAGAAAAAAATTACACCTAATTAACGAGCGTTTTATTATCTTTTCAACGGGTACCATAGTGCTATATAAAAAACGGAGAAAAAAACGACTATTTTTTTGTGTGGTTTTGTTCATACAGGAAAAAAACACAAAGTATGTAGGTTATTCATTAATCATGTATATGCAAGTCATTAGTTATGTTCTAACCAGTAAATATAATTTTTATTTACAACATGTGTTAGCATTGGAGTTGTACATTGTTTTAGGTTAGGTTTTAATATTAGATTTATACAGTGTTTAAGGTTATGCACTAACATTGAAGATACATTGTTAATTGTTTTAGGTTAAGTGCTACCCGAAGCTTTCCTGCATGTAATTGTAAAACGCATCATTCTATTTCAGGTGTAAAATTGATATTTCAAATTAGATTTCTAATTAGATTTCTCAACCCGGGACGCTCCCGGGATATATTAGTTTAAAAAAAATTGTGGGTTTGGGTCGGGCCTAGGATTAAGTTGTCACACCCCAACCGATGGCGGAATCATCGAGGTGAGACTTAGTGGTAGATTGTTCAAAGACTTCATGACACTAGATTTTGTGACAATATAATTTAAAGATAGAATTTCATTTATTGTCTAAAAATAGAAATACAAGTAGTTCAAATAACGAAGAATACAACAACAAGAATATGATAACTTGAACTAGAGTGAGTTTCTATGTCCAATCCTAAGTAGTTTTCTTGAATGTCCCGCAATAAATATTTCCTGCAACATGTATAAAATATCCGTCAACACATAAAGCATTGGTGAGCATACTAGTTTTGACATACATACATAGTATAATAAAGTTTTGCTTATAGGCATATGCAAGAGAACCATACAAACGGCGACTAGCCACGAAGAATTTTGCTTAACATGACCCATGTAGGGGGCGGATAGCCAATCCTATAGCGCTATACATGCAAGGTGGGTTGTCAACTATATGAACATTTGTATGTTAGAGTAAATAATTCTACATAGCATAGCGTACAAGCATATAATAGACTTTAGATTGCGCATGATAGAATTTAGAATTTGATAGACTTTAGACTAAGCATAATAGATTGTAGAGTTTAAAATCGTTTGAGTTTTAATAGTGATACATGTTGAGCCCCAAAGAATAAAGGATAAAAGGGGGACAAGTATGAACTCACCTTTGGGTGCGTTTTAGCAAGGTTCCAAAAGAGAGTCTTGGGAGATTTAAGCTTTAGCTCCGATTAACTAGAATTAAGAATTAGAGTTTTAGGTTTGAGTTTAGATTATAGATTCACAAGAGTCATGCAAGCCTTTTAGGCAAACCAAAGCACAAATCGCCTTTAAGGCAATCCGGATGGTCATGAGAATAAGTTAGACCAAACACAAAATCATCATAGATGATTCGGATAGTATATGGTTAGGAATGTGAATCCATTTGATAGGTTCATGTCATAACCACTTCGCTTATGGGATAAACGTGGGTTTTGGACACGGGATTTCCCCTTTCTAGTGTGGACTAATCCATATCACAAGAAGGGTCAAGAGATTTTGTAAGGTAGGGTGTAACCACAAACCTTCCAAGGATTAATAATAAGCTAGTAAGATGGAAACTTAAAAGTATATGTTTATATTATTATATAGTATAATTCAGAAAACAACCACCTTTGGAACCTCTTTTAGGTGCTCTACCCTTATCACATTTCTGTGGATAAATATGGAGAAGATCCTAGAGGTTTCTCCAAGGAGTTTTAGATGAAAAAGAAGAAGAAAAATAGAATGAAAGTTGAAGTTTTAAACCAAAAACTTACTGATGCAAAACAAGAAGTTTGGCTTGAAAACTTGAAGATTAGAGAGTGTTTTAGGGAGATTATGGATGAACAAGAGGTTAAAGGTTGGAGATGAGTGGTATTTATAAGTGGGGTGAGTTGGTTGGGTATTAAATGAAGTTAATAGGGTAGTTAGGAAGAGATTAGATGGGGGTTAAATTTAGTTAATATGGGATGATGGTTGTAGGCTGTTGCCTACTGTTGGTCATCGACAGAAAGGAAAAAAAAAAAAGACTAGGAATCATAATACTTATCAAAGGTTGTATGTTTTTCATTCACATGACAAAAGTCACGTTACTTTTCTTTTCTTTTATTCTTTTTTTTTTTTAATCTAATAGTATTATAAAGAAAAGTATATATATGTTTTACTTTAAAAAAATAGGTATATATTAAGATCTTAACTAAATGAGTTTCATATTATAGTGCTTAAATTGAATAAGGTAAATTATAATGACAATTCGTTATGAATTGGTAGAAGTAAAAAAAAAAACGAATAAAGGCGAAGTTGGAGTTCGTTAAATATAGAATTTAAATACATGTAAGAGTAAAATTCACGCGATGTTACATAGGTGATACCCAACCCAATTACCATTTTTTTTATATTAGAATATGATAACTTATGGCAGAGATTTGTTTAAAATAATAATAATAATAATAATAATAATAATAATAATAATAATAATAATAATAATATTCATTAATCATATATTGGCAAGTCATTAATTATGTTGTCATATTAAATATTTTATTATGTCATATTAGATATTTCAACCCAGGATGCTATCCAACAAGTAATTGCTATGTTTTCTTTTTCTACCATATTCTCAAATAGCTCAAATTTTATTGTATGCAGTTAAAGACATTTGACTAAATGTACTGGTGCTAAACAATCTTTGTCCCCTTGAAGTGCTTGGCATCTTAATATTCTGTTTTAGATGTTGATGTTGTAAGGTGAAATGGATCTTTTGGTATATTTTTTTTAAAAGTATCTAATGTAAGTTGATACATAGATGCCATTTTTATAGTTTAAATACTTTTAATTTTATTCACTTTACTTAGATTTTTCAACCCGGGACACTCTCGAGGTATAAGCTAGTGTCATACATAAAAGTTACTAACGTTTAAAAATTGTGAGCGGAAAATAAGAAAAAAATAAAGATAAAAATATTAATTAACATATTTGAAATTTTAAAAGAATTAATAGTTCACTAACATTTAAAAAATGTGAGAAGAAAATAAGGAAAAGATATTAATTAACATATTTGAAATTTTAAGATAAGATAGATATATATTTTATTTAAAATACAAAATAAATAAATTTAAAAGAAAGTTTCACATGATGCCACGTGGCACATTTCATTTAATGCCACCTCATACAAACTCAATTCTTTTATTATAAGTTATAGATTATAGATAGTATTAATTTTGAAAACTGTTTATATATTTTATAGCATATAAATATAAATAATAATGTTATTAGAATATACATATTTTAGATGAAAAGCTTATTCTTTAATTAATGAATCTATTATAATAAAACATTAGTAAAAAATAGTTAAGAAAAGATATATATAAACTTGAAAGTATTCGGATATATATTTCGGGTAGACGGGTATTTTGTTTCGGGTAATCGGGTCGGGTATCACCTAATACCATACCCATGAAATATTTTTTTTCCAATACCAAACCTGTCCCATACCCGTCGGGTATCGGGTATACCCGTCCCAAATACTTCGGGTTTCGGGTATACCCATCGGGCTTAAATTTTTTTTGCCATCCCTAAAGAGGATGTTATGCAGACTAGGGTGTTTGGGATTGAGTTTGGAAATGTAAAAGTGTTTTTGGTCAAAAGTGCTTATTCGCTTATGACTTTTTGAAAATGAGTTTTAAAAAAAGTGTTTGGATTAACTTTTTGGATGAGAAACTTCAAAAAGTAAATAAATTGTTTTTTTTTTTTTTGTTTTTTTTGTTTTTTTTGTTTTTTTTTTGTTTTTTTTGTAAGTGTTTCGCTTAACTTATTGTGAATATTGGTTGTATGGGTGGTAAATTTGTAATTTTTTTCCAAAAGCCAAAATCCAGGATTTCTAACTTTTCAAAAACATTTTTTCCACCCTTAAAAGCCAAAAGTCAAAACAGAAAGTGCTTTTGGATTACACAAACAGCTTATTGACTTATTGGCTTCTTGAAAAAGCCAATAAGTTGTTTTGAAAGTCAATCCCAAACACCCTCTAAGACTATGCGGTGTGGTTTAGGCAAGGCTTGGGAAAGCCTTGCCGCCACGTCAGCAAAAAGTGGGTCCCATTTGGTTTTAGAGAACTTGAGGATTACCCAAGGGTGTGAGGGTAGTCTTCCTTGGGTAGTCCTCCACTCCTATTGGTCAACTCTTTTATTTTTTTAATTCCAAATTAAAAATAATAATTAAAATAAATAATTAAAAAATCACATTATTATAAAATTGCAAGAATCGTCTTCACCAGTCGGCTTCATCGTTTTCATCAATATGTTTCATGAAAGTGCTTGAAAAGTAGCAGAACACCAACAATCGTCTTCATCGTGGTCATCGTCTTCATCGTGGTCATCGTCTTCATCAGTCACCAGAGCAACCATCTTCACTGCAGCTTCATCATCATCTTCTCCGGCCGGTTCTTCTCGCCGACGACCAAGAAACTTAACAACCGACCACCACCAAATTCACTGCTGCTTCATCATCATCATCATCTTCACTAGTTTTTTTTTTTTTTTTTTTGTCACACCCCACCTAGGCCGGGGCACTTAAAGTGACCAGTCAGCGCAAACTTATCGCGGAAACGTAATCTCATTACATAATTTGAGTATTTATTACAAGCCAACGCGATCCAAATACCACCAAGCTAAACAAAGCTCAACTATAATAAGATGAACGGTCTAAAGTATTCAAACTCTCAGCTAGGAACTCCCATTCCTTACACCATCAACCTGTGATACATGCTCGAGTAATAAAAATACGTCAGCACACAGCTGGTGAGCCACAAAAACTGACTCATCGGTAAAACAAGAACATAAACAATTTTATTGATCAAGTTTGAGCTCCTTGCATGTCACCATAATCATAATCCGGACTAAGCATTATATATTCACACACATGGTTTGCCAATTCCACAGCAGACCCACCCGTGGCCTACCAATTCCACAGTAGGCACACACAGTCTACCAATTTCACAGCAGACTGTAAGTGTATGTCCCCCATGGGAAAATATAATGATCATTATAATATATATATATATATATATATATATATATATATATATATATATATATATATATAACACCCTAGATGCCACACCTATGGTTCGATGCATATACATGATCAATCACCAGCAAAACAGTTTTATGAGCAAGTATCACGTTTTGAAAATAGTTTAAGTAACTCACCTCTTTATCAGTTCCTTAGCAGTTGACAATGCTAATACAACCAGGTAATATCTCAGGGTCCTGATACAATTATACTACCCCTAGGTTAGGTAACAATACACCTAACTAATTATTATTACAGTTGGATATTAGTTAGTGCTACCTTATTTAAGCATAGATGATCAGTCCATGCCTAACTAAGGCTAGGCTATCCAATACCCACCCCTAATAATAATCCTAATACCTAAAAATAATAATACTAGACTACTACTAATAATAATAAAATAATAATGAACTAAAAATAACTTAAGTAAGAACATACCTCGAAACTATCTACGGCAAGTTGGTGTAGATTCTCCCCTACTCGTACTCTAAAAATGACTAATAACAACATCCAACAGGGTATCGTAGGCTCAGGATTCTCTTATATTAAAGCGTTCCCAAAAGTTTTGATGTGCTAATTCAGGAACTAAAGCCTTCTATTTACTATAAATAGAAGTACTCAGCTGCTAAACTTTTCTCTTTAAGTTGATACAAAGAAATCATGTATATATACGTGTGAGTACTAAGACTTCGAAGCCTTCACGGTGTTGAATGAATTAACATAAGACAGGTAGCAGCAAACTAAACGGTGGTAATCAACTATTCGGCGAGGTGGCAATCAATTCTTTATATGAGTTTGTTATCTAAACTTGTAGGCTAAGTTTCTAAATAGGATTGATATCCAAAGCTCATGTAGTCATAAACTCCTAACAAATATATTACGTACTAGCTTATACCCCGGGAGCGTCCCGGGTTGAGAAATCTAAATAAAGTGAATAAAATTAGAAGTATCTAAACTATAAAAATGACATCTATGTATCAACTTACATTAGATACTTTAAAAAAAAAATATACCAAAAGATCCATTTTACCTTACAACATCAACACCTAAAACAGAATATTAAGATCCCAAGCACTTCAAGGGGACAAAGATTGTTTAGCACCAATACATTCAGTCAAAGGTCTTTAACTGCATACAATAAGATTTGAGCTATTTCAGAATATGGTAGAAAAAGAAAACATAGCAATTACCTGTTGAAGAGCGTCCCGGGTTGAAATATCTAATATGACATAATAAAATATCTAATATAACAACATAATTAATGACTTGCCAATATATGATTAATGAATATTATTATTATTTTAAACAAATCTCTGCCATAAGTTATCATATTCTAATATAAAAAAGGGTAATTGGGTCGGGTATCACCTAATCCCAGGCCCGACCCAAACCCACAATTTTTTTAAACTAATATATCCCGGGAGCGTCCCGGGTTGAGAAATCTAATTTGAAATATCAATTTTACACCTGAAATATACTGATGCATTTTACAGTTACATGCAGGAAAGTTTCGGGTAGAATTTAACTTAAAGCAATTAACAATGTATCTTCAATGTTAGTGCATAACCTTAAACAATGTATAACTCTAATATTAAAACCTAACCTAAAACAATGTACAACTCCAATGCAAACACATGTTGTAAATAAAAATCATATTTACTGGTTTGAACATAACTAATGACTTGCCTATACATGATTAATGAATAACCTGAACACTTTGTGTTTTTTTCCTGTATGAACAAAACCACACAAAAAAATAGTCATTTTTTTCTCCGTTTTTTATATAGCACTATGGTACCCGTTGGAAAGATAATAAAACGCTCGTTAATTTGGTGTAATTTTTTTCTTTAAAAAATCTCGTAAATAAAAGATATTAACGTTTAAAAGTTATGAGAGAAAACATTAGAGATAAAAATCTAATTTTGTTTTTAAATTTTATATTATTATTTTTCTATAATAAAGCCCTTGCCACATAGGATGACACATGGCACACTCAATGAAGAGAATACTCTCTTTGAATGACATGTCATTAAAATGGCTTTGGTTTATTATATGTATAGATTTTATTTATTTATTTTTATATATATATTATAATTACAAATAATTCGGCTGCTTCACTTGTTTTTCTCGTATAACATTTAAACTATAACAATTTACTAAATTCCGAATATACTGTTAAGACGAACTAATTTTTATCTAAACGTCAACCTAAGTTTCATTAGAAACGGAGTAGGTCAAATATAACATAATATATTATATTATTACTAAACAGTTTCCTATAATCATAATCACTAGCCTAGATCTCATATCTCAAATAATCATGTTCTTCATCACTTACTCGTTAACTAATTTTAAATACACAAATATCCATCTTGCATGTTCTTTGTTCGTTTTAACTATCAATGACCTGTTTTATTCACTAATAAATATGAACCAAGACATTTTATTTATATAACAAAAACGGGATGTTACAAATATACCCCCCTTAAATTAGGTTTCGTCCTCGAAATCTGTTAACTTTGAACAAATGAGGTAAGGACCTCTTCGTCTCATCATCACTTCCTATGTAATATTTCATCATTTCTATGTTCCAATATTCTAATATTTGTTTTATCGTTTTACGACATAGCTGATTTATCAGTTGTTCCATATAAGACCCCATGTCTAGATAGGTTGTCGCATATTTTAGCCCAAAAGATAGGCGCTCTACATTTCATCCTACATAAGGATTCATAGGATGTTGCCATAATATTGGCGTGGTAGCTATTATTGTACGAAGGTTTGATTAATGCTAAATGATCCCCCTCACTACTACTAAATATTATGTACGCACGTAGTATACCTTTTAAAATTTGATTGGTGCATTCATTTTGCCCACTACCCAGATATATTTGAGCTCCCAATTTTGTCTAGAAACCTTGCCTAAAACATAAGGAAAACAAATCTTTCCCTTGTATATAGCTCATGTAAACACAGCGTCTCATAAGACAATCTATTTATTACAAGGGTTGACTTATATTTCATTTGCCCGTAAGGATAGGCAAATTTTGTAGATTTGGCAAACCTATCAATTATATATATAACTTAAAGAGCATGGTCGGTGGCCATACCATGCTCTTTAAGTATCAACCCTTCAACTATTTTAAAGTGACACTTTTCATCCCTCAAGTTTATATTCAACAAACATTAACTTTCTGACTTGACAGAATTAACCCTTTTACTTTCTAATTTGACAAAAAAGACACTCTTACTTTCTAACTTCTTTTTAACCCTCAAACTTTTGACATGTAACCCATTATATCACCAAATTTTTCTATAAACGATATAAATTCACTTTTCGACATAGGGGTTTTTTCCTTCTAAAACGAGTTTGGTTAAATATAAAACGTTTTCATTCTTATTTTAACGTATGATATCGGTTGTTATATGATTATGATGTAAATTTTGTTCGGAAATGAGTCAGATCAAATATAAAATGTTTTATTTCGACAGTAAATATTCGAGTTACCTACGTTTCTAACGTAATATTCGGAAACAAGCGAGTCGGCTCAAATATAAAATGTTTTCATTTGATGGTATAAAATCAAGTTATTGTACATTTTCATACGGTTAACGCGTCACATGGCATGCCGGCACCAATAAACAACTTAGACGTTGCCGCCGCAACGCGCGGCCTACGGCAACCATCTAGTTATTACTTAAATAGCATTGTATCCATGACTCGGTCCTGGAAACTTAGAAACAAAGTCCATTATTATTATTTCCCGTTTCCTTCATGGGATTTCAGGTTCCTATAGATAGTGAAATAGTTTCAAATGCTCTGCCTTGACTCTTAGGTAGGTAAGGTATCTCTCTACTTGCCTTATGATATAGCTTTTTATTCCCAGGCATAATAATCATTTCGTAAATCCTATATTTTATTGGTACTAGGGTATACGGTGTATTTTGACTTATAAACTTCCTCTGGTATTCTATTCCATAACCTGCCAAAACTAAGAATCCCATATTCAATTAACGAAACTTAAGATACTATCATTCATAGATCTTATAATCTTGGCTACCAAACATCGTTTCCTCCTTTGATATGGTTTTCCAGTCTTGTCTATCAATGCATTCTTAATTTGGTACAAGGGAATTACCTTAACACAACGTCCAGATGCATGAAGTTTATAATCGATTGGCCTCTTTCTTTTCTAGTGAATGTATCCACGACGCGTTTGCCTTGAAACTAAATTAATGAGATCTACTAGTACTACAGATATGTTGGTCTTATGGCATTACTAACAACTCATAGTGATCGTATCGTATCGTGTCCTAACCTCTTGGCTATGGGTATCAACCACTACACATCGTATCGTGTCCTGACAACGACTCATATCGACGTGCTATAATATATAAAACCTTATCCGGTAACTCCAACATTAGGTTTCTTAATTACCCCACTGAAAGTCAATGTAAGACGGTAAATGGCTCTAGCAATACGGGTTGCCCCCGGGACCAGGTCGATTCTAAATTCAATTTTTCTATCGGCTGATAGTCTAGAATGACCTTTAGGAAATGCCTCATGAATTTCGATCACTAATGGCACATTCTCTAAATTCTTATTTTCCTTAGTCTCTAGTGGCTACACTAGATAGGCTAGGTGAACTTGTGGATACAGTTAGTTGCCTATATCATAGTAATAATGCTTATGGGATCAATAGATTTTTCACTGAAAATAATTGAGGTTTCCCTTCAAGTCCTTGATTCAAATTTGCTTCTTGTCGCCCAATATACGAGTTTGGCAACTTGCTAATCAATCCATCCCTAGTACTATGTTCCACTTTCCAAGTTTCATTGATAATAAGTCTATAGGTATCGAGGTATTTACTAATTTAGATGGTACAACCCTTGAAATAGCTCCTAATTTCTTATTCCCTTCCATTCTCAACTATTATTACTATAAATGGTTTATCTAACTTGCAGAGAACCTAGTTAAACAAAACTCTAAAAGGTTCACATATCAAACTTATATCAACACCAGTATCAGAAAGTATCTTAGCATTAAAGTTTTTTTACTAGTGGAGTACCCATTATCACGTCAAGGTTCCTATGGCTTCTTCAGTCTTTATGCCTAAAGCTCAACCCCTTCCTCCATCGGGTTCTTCATTCTTTTATATTTTTTCAAGGCAATAATACTTAAAATGTCAAAACGCTTATGGGGCCCTTTACAATAATTACGGGTATGTTTGGCTTTCTTAGAATTTCTATAAACTAACTAATGACATGGACAAGAATGCCCTTCTCCACATGTTGGTCAATGAGGTGCGGTTTCAGGTTTCCCTTTATAATCCCTAAAATTGGACCTCAGCTGATCCTGATTATTATCCCATTTAATCTTAAGAATAACATCTAGGATTTTCTTCTAACGTATCCCAAAAGTTATTGTTGCTTTGATTTATAATGCCTCAGCTTGCAAAGCCTACCGTCCCTGTACGTGTGACTGGTTGATTGAATATCAACCGTTGACCCATTAACCTTTTCTAGAGGTTTCTCAACAAATGCACCTTGATATTTCTGACTAAACCCCTAAGAGAGTTTTATATGCCACAGAAGTAGAAAAATAAAACATTGACTTCAAATGCCTTCCTTACTCCACTACAATATTTCTTTGGCTCACTTCTGAGCCTGGTTCTTATTAACTCTCGTAGAAAGGTGGAGACACCAAGTTCGGTTAATTTCCTTACTTGATTACACGACTAACATGTCTAGGGTATTCTAATAAGACCTTTTATCGCTATATTTGCCTTACGTATACTGTTGTTTAATTTAACACCCACAATTATGAGTACTCCTCTACATTACACATAAACCGTCGGCATAGTTAAATACATACGCTAGACAATGTATACAAATTCCACTGGTTAACTTGGAAACATAAAATCAACTCTCAATTTACTTATTAATCACTTTCCACACAAGCAAACAGATGGGAATAAGGTAAGCACGATATGATCCCACAGATACGCCTATATATATAAAAGTTTTAGTAGCAAAGTACTAGATCTCAACCACATTCTTAAAACTCTGCCTACTATTTCCTGATTTCAGTACAATATGATGTTTGCGAGATCATAGTGGTATCATTCATTAACTTTCATACTGGCCAGGTATGAAAGCAATATATGATACACACCATGATACTCCCAACTATCATATGGTCCTTCCATCATAAAGTTCGGTATAACCATCACATATATCCTCTATTATAATAGCCTTTGCCTACCAAGACTGACATTTCTACTTGGCTTACTACTCCTAGTTTAAGTCTAGATACCTCAATGAGTACCTAAATCTCTTAAACTAAAGCTCTGATACCAACTTATCACACCCCGCCCAGGCCGGGGCACTTAAAGTGACTAGTCAGCGCAAACTTATCGCGGAAACGTAATCTCATTACATAACTTGAGTATTTATTACAAGCCAACGCGATCCAAATACCACCAAGATAAACAAAGCTCAACTATAATAAGATGAACGGTCTAAAGTATTCAAACTCTCAGCTAGGAACTCCCATTCCTAACACCATCAACCTATGATACATGCTCGAGTAATAAAAATACGTCAGCACACAGCTGGTGAGCCACAAAAACTGACTCATCGGTAAAACAACCACATAAACACTTTTATTGATCAAGTATGAGCTCCTTACATGTCAACATAATCATAATCCGGACTAAGCATTATATATTCACACACATGGTTTGCCAATTCCACAGCAGACCCACCCGTGGCCTACCAATTCAACAGCAGACTGTAAGTGTATGTCCCCCCCATGGGAAAATATAATGATCATTATAATATATATAACACCCTGGATGCCACACCTATGGTTCGATGCATATACATGATCAATCACCATCAAAACAGTTTTATGAGCAAGTATCACGTTTTGAAAATAGTTTAAGTAACTCACCTCTTTATCATTTCCTTAGCGGTTGACAATGCTAATACAACCAGGTAATATATCAGGGTCCTGATACAATTATACCACCCCTAGGTTAGGCTACAGTACACCTAACTAATTATTATTACAGTTGGATATTAGTTAGTGCTACCTTATTTAAGCATAGATGATCAGTCCATGACTAACTAAGGCTAGGCTATCCAATACCCACCCCTAATAATAATCCTAATACCTAAAAATAATAATACTAGACTACTACTAATAATAATAAAATGATAATGAACTAAAAATAACTTAAGTAAGAACATACCTCGAAACTATCTACGGCAAGTTGGTGTAGATTCTCCCCTACTCGTGCTTCTACTCGTGCTCTAAAAATGACTAATAACAACACCCAACAGGGTATCGTAGGCTCGGGATTCTCTTATATTAAAGCGTTCCCAAAAGTTTTGATGTGCTAATTCAGGAACTAAAGCCTTCTATTTACTACTAGAAGCAACCCCGCGCTTTGCTGCGGGACACACCGATTTTAAATGTAATGTAGCGAAATAATAATAATAACATTAATAATAAAAAGCTAAAACTCAAATGTCGCAAAAATAAAAAAAAAGAAAAAAAAATCGTAGTTTCCTCAACCTCAATCCGCTAGGTTTGGTTTGCTTTATTTTTTTGCCTATCCTGGTTTCCAGCCTGTGCCGATTTGGCTAAAACCGGTTCTAATCCTTATTAAAAGAACCCGATTCTCGTTTTTCAACCCGGAATGGTTTGAGAAAAAAAAGGCGAGTTATCTTTATGCTCATTTAACGTAGTGGACACTTTTCGGACCATTTTTTTAATTTTGTCGCCAAAGAAGTTGCAAAATAAGTTTCTTAACACATTATCTCAATATCCATTTAGTCTCAACAATTACATGTATTCTTAAGCACGGATATTGATAACAAACTTGAACCAATATGAATATCTAGTAATAACTGCGATGGTCATGACTCCTACGAATACCCTAATGACGACGGTAAATAAGAAACAACACGGTGAACAAATTGTGGTGGTTGGCGACAACGACGATAGTGGTGGTTATGGTTTCAGTGGTTGCTAGGGTTGGTGATGGTGTTGTACGATGGTGACAAACCGACAACGACAGTTGGTAGCCTTCATTGTCATCGGCTTCAAAAAAATACGACAAACACGAGGGAAAGCGTCAATGGATTTGAGGGCTTCAAAGGTTTTGACAAACAAGTTATCTTAATAGGAATTGCCCAACCTGACAGAAAGAGGGTAGAAGAAAATGAGATGTCATTTAATTAATTCAATTTCATATTAATACTATAAACTCTAAATTTATATCTTCTTTCATTGTTTTTAATTAAATTTATATGGTAAAGAAATAGAGAAGCATCATGCAAAACTCTTGATCTTCATTATAACTTTTGGTAGTTCTTCTAGTTTTATTAGATATTTAATTATCCCATTTAGTAATATTTAATAACAACCTTCATTATTATTATAAATAAATTGACTTGTATTAAATTGTGTATTAAGTTTGTTTTGTCAATCTAATGAAATTACATATTTGTCCATGTAATTGAATATGAAATGACGATTTTACCCGTCCAGAATACACTATATAGTAGTATAGATAAATAGAAGTACTCAGCTGCTAAACTTTTCTCTTTAAGTTGATACAAAGTAATCATGTATATATACGTGTGAGTACTGAGACTTCGAAGCCTTCACGGTGTTGAATGAATTAACATAAGACAGGTGGCAGCAAACTAAACGGTGGTAATCAACTATTCGGCGAGGTGGCAATCAATTCTTTATATGAGTTTGTTATCTAAACTTGTAGGCTAAGTTTCTAAATAGGATTGATATCCAAAGCTCATGTAGTCATAAACTCCTAACAAATATATTACGTATTTTATTTATTTATTTTTATATATATATTATAATTACAATTAATTCGGGTGCTTCACTCGTTTTTCTCGTATAACATTTAAACTATAACATTTTACTAAATTTCGAATATACTGTTAAGACGAACTAATTTTTATCTAAACGTCAACCTAAGTTTCATTAGAAACGGAGTAGGGTCAAATATAACATAATATATTATATTATTACTAAACGGTTTCCTATAATCATAATCACTCGCCTAGATCTCATATCTCAAATAATCATGTTCTCCATCACTTACTCGTTAACTAATTTTAAATACACAAATATCCATCTCGCATGTTATTTGTTCGTTTTAACTATCAATGACCTGTTTTATTCACTAATAAATATGAACCAAGACATTTTATTTATATAACAAAAACGGGATGTTACATTTTTAATTCAACGGTCATATATAGGTTGGGAGGGACCCATCATTTTAAACCAACCAATCAACAAGGCCCGTCCCATGGTAGCCGGTTTGGCCGGGTGTGGGTCGGCCAGGGCGGTGTTGGCCGGCCCAAGACTAATTTTATTTTATTAAAATGTTGTCGGTTATTCTTTTTAGTTTGAAGTATTTTATGCTTTTTTAATTTATTAAAACATTTTAAATATGTAAGTTTATCTAAATTGAAATAATTTAGTTTTAGGGAAATCTGGATGATACCATGTATTCTGAGGAAATCTGGTCAAGACAGAGAAAAGTGGAGAAAAAACAGATGTGACGTTGACGTGGCATACAGGGAAAACTTGGAAATCTAGGACAACTTCGTATGCCCTAAAATGCTCTTTTGCAATATCGAATTGTACTGCATTGCTAATCAATTTTCTTCATGGTGCGACACTTGCCCTAAGCCAAAAATGTCTTTTTAATGGGCACAATTGCCATCACTTTTGTTATGACAATTGAAATGATATTAGCTTCATTTTATTTGTTATTTATGTCACAACATATATTTTTATAAAAATAAGTTATTTAATACTTCAAATTCTTATATTTTTATTTTGGATCGCATGAGTTATTTGTTTCTATCTTCATTTTCCTGCCTGTAATCGATATTGGTATATACCTTGATTTGGTTCTTTCACTATCAGTTGATAAAATTGAAAGTATTCTATCTAATTATTTCTACATATAGTTTTCTAAAAAAAAAATATTTTTATTCTCTTAAATTTTAAATCAAGTCAAAACAAAATATGAATTTTCATTTTTACCCGATGTACATAGCGTATGCAAGAACCATATGAATCACTATACTACTTTATACTACTTGATACACATGATTCTCGCCGGTTGAGACAAGATGTTTCATATACGTTGTATTGCATTCTATTTATATTCTTAAGAACTTTACTTGAATTTAGCTATAGGTTAGAGTAAACGAGCCATAACGATTTAACCTCATTCCTAATAGATTGACCCCGAAATAAAATATCTAAATTATAAGAAAGCCTAGAGTCACTGCAATTGTGGAGTTTGCTCCTTGCAAATTTTTCTTTGTTTGAATATGCAATAAATTGTGAATACGATCTAAGTAACAAATGACCAAGTTTCCTTTGGATCCCAACTCTAATATGATCCACATGCTTCATTAGTCCACACTACTCCTCAAGAATACCTATGGTTTAAAAGATAAATCATAGGCTAATCATACGATAACTCCAATAATCTAATCATTTAATAAATTGGGCCTTATAATAACTCTTATCAGAAAAGAAAAAAAAAAATAAGTGTACCTAAATTACTAAGCAACACATCAAAGCACGCCAACGTCAAACTTCATCAAATCATATACACAAACTGTTGTAGCATAGAATAGGCCGAAACCAATAAACATCATAAATCGTAAAATGCTCTGATGTATTTGAGCATGTTTGGCTCTCCTTATTTCCACCTACTTATAACTTTTTCAAAAAATTAATAAGTTAAAAAAAGTGTTTGGATAATGGAAAAGTACTTAGGGGCTGTTTGGCAAGTGCTGAATCAGTAAGAGGTCTGAATAGGTAAGAGGCTTAGGGATGACAATCAAACCCGAACCCGATGGGTAAACCCAAAACCTGACACATTTGGGACGGGTTTGGGGTCGGGTAATCGGTTATGGGTCCGGATATAAGATTACTTTTTATTTTTTTCGCGGGTTTGGGACGGGTTTGGGATTTGATGATATACCCATTTACCCGACCCGATTACCCGATAAAGTATACCCGTTTACCCGATTAGATACCCGATATAATTTCCTATATATGTTTTAAAATATGTATTCATAATATATCTAATTATCCATTTAGATTGTCATCTTCTTCAAAAAAAAAAACAACAAAAATTATTTGTGTATAATATCTGTTATCTAGGTCTGTTAGTGTTTTTATATGATTATATTTATACATTGTAATCATTTACATATATATTTGATAATGCTAAATGTATTGGTTAGTAGTCACACAATAGATACCCGACAGGTTTTTAGTCAGGTATACCCAATGGATAAGTTTTTAAAATAATGGGTTTACCCGAAACCCGCGGGTATAGCCGATACCCGACGGGTAATTAACCGATACAAACCCGACGGATTTTGGGACAAACATACCTAATCGGGTATGGGGTTGGGATTACCTAAACCCGTCCCAAACCCGACCCATTGTCATCCCTAGAGGCTCTGAACCAGTAAGTGCTAACCAGTAATGAGTTGTTTGGTTAGACCTCTTGATAACTTTACAAAATTACTTTTTTACCCTCACTTCTTTTTTAAAAATATATAATAAATCAATTAAAAATACTATTATTTCACCTACTTTCTTTTACTCCTATTGCTTTTTCTAGACAATCACAACAAACACATACACCACTAGGGCTGTAAACAAACCAAACGTTCGCCGAACAGTTTGTGAACTGTTCGGCGGGAAGTTCGTTTGTGTTCGTTCGTTTAATAAATGAACGAACACAAACAAAAAAATTCCGTTCGTTTAGCTAAACAAACGAACATGAACAAATGCCGCGTTCGTTCGTTTATGTTCGTGAACGTTCGGTAACGTGTTCATGTATGTTTGTGTTTGTTCGATAGTTCATTAGGGTTTTTAATTTTTTATATTTAATTTAAGTATTTCAAATTTCCCAGTGGTAGATTATTTAACATATATTAGTGTATCACATGTTAATATTACTTTAACTATTTTGATTATTTTTGGTGGATTAAAATAGGATTTCAAGTTCAATATGACACCTTTGTGTTTTTATAAGACATTTTGTGATCAAGATTATGTCACGTATATTTGGGTAATTGTATTAGTATATTCTGGGCGGGCAATGTCAGCGATGAAAAAATGCGAATTTTCTGAATTTAATGTGTTAGTTTCTGATCGATTTTGTTTAGTAATGCCTATTTGTGTTCGTTTACATTCATTTGTGTTTGTTTGTGTTTGTTTTTGGCCGACACCTAAATTTAGCAAATAAATACAAGCGAACAGGAACAAAAGTCTCGTTCGGTAAGTGTTCATGAACAGTTCGGGAACACGTTATTTTCTTAGCAAACGAACACGAACAAAAAATCTCGTTCGGTAAGTGTTCGTGAACAGTTCGCAAACACGTTAATTCCTTAACAAACGAACACGAAAAGGCCTTGTTCGTGTTCGTTTAGTTCGTTTACAGCCCTATACACCACACACCAGTACACCTTGTTCTCTGTCTCTTTCACTTTCATTTTCTTTTTTTTTTCTTTTAACCAACACAAAACATCTACCCACATAGGTGAGGAGAAAGGTAGGTGCGACGGTGGTTGTGTTTGTAGGTGCGGCGGTTGTTGTAGCGGAGATGGAGGGAGGTAGGTGCGACAGTGATTGTGTTTGTAAGTGTGACGGTTGTTGTAGCGAAGATGGAGGGAGGTAGGTGCGACGGTGGGATGAGAAGGAGAAGAGGGCATGTGTGGCGGCAGGAGGTGGGGAGGAGATGGAGGTGTTGGTGCCGGCGCAAAAGGAGAGGGAGGAGCGGCAGAAGGTGGGGAGGAGATGGAGGAGAGTGGGGTAGAAGAAGAGGGCAGATGAGTTTTTTCTTTTGGATCAGTTTTATTCAGCAAGTGTAGGATGCTGAATGGTTCAGCATTGAACTGTATGATTAAGAGGTTGGTTTTTGCCAACCAAACAACTTCACCTCTGAATCGGTCAGAGGTCACCTCTAAACTAAATGATTAAAAGGCCAACCAAACAGGGCCTTAATCTTTTAACTTTTTGTTTACCTATGATATGTTGATTTGGAAAGTAAGGGATGAGTAACTTTTTAAACCTCCTTATAACTTATTGATGATTATTTACCCACATGCCCTTCTTATATCCTTATACCTACCCTTCTTATACCCCTTTTGGTTATTTTACCTAAATAAGTTAAACCAAACACTTTTTTTTTTTTTTACAAAATAACTTATCAACTTATTGTTTTTCCTCACACATAAGTTAATCCAAACACTTTTTTAAAAACTTCTTTTTAAAAATTCATAAATTAATAAGTCCTTTTAATCAAAAGTCCTTTATGACTTAAATAAGTTTAACCAAACATGCCCTTCATTCCTATGCCTTTTAAATATAGAGTGGTATTCTTTACTGTGCATTGTGCGAGTGTTCTTTAAATGTATAACTATTAACTATATACCATCCTATAATTTAATTATTTAAATATTAGATTACTTGTGATCCCTACTTAACTTTTTATTCAGCAAAGCTTGAGACCTTAATATGCAATCTAATTTCTACTGCAATTGCAAAGAAATAAAAAAGTCATGAATAAAAGTAGCAAATTTATGTAAGAGCCAAAATTTTCACTTTACTTTATACCAAATACATATGGAATTGATTGTATTAATAGTAATTACTTCAACTAAATGAATCACCTGTGGTTAATCATCAAAAGATGTCATAAACCGGCTCACATCGTCTGAAACCTGATAGAAGATCAACATCGAACTCAAATTGCGAAGTTATACAGAATAGCAGAAGAAGTTAAGTTTGTGTAAAAAAAAAACAAATTGGTTTGGAGAAAGAGGTTGTTCAAGAGAATGTGGTGGTTAATGTTGCGAGTGGGTCGTTTGTGATGATCAGAAGTGTAGAGTCGGGCCTGTGGTTAGAGATTTAAAAGACGATAAATAATAATCTATTTAGAGGTTCAGCGGGTGGTCCAAATCAACTTCTCGTCTCCTCATGGGCGAGGATTTGTTTTCGCTAAATTAGGGTTCTCTATCCAGAAAAGGGTGACGGCGCAACTTGTTGCCCGCCTACCTGCTATCCTTATGCAATTTGCCCCTTTTATTGAAATGAAATATAAAGGTTAGAGGGGAAAAAAGTTTTATCTAGTTTAAAATGCAGCTATATATAGAAGCATGAATAGGGTCATACTTTTCTTTTGTCCGTCTTTTAAAAAATGCAGCTATATTATATAGAAGCACAAATGGGCTCTTTTTTTTATTAGGCGTTCCTTTACTCAGTTGTTAAAAGGGCCCAAATAAGTTGTGAGCTTTGATAATTGCATTTGGACCTAGTGGGCAGAGGCTCCATTTTAGTCAGCCCCTCATCTAATCAAACCGATTTTTTTTTTAACTTTTAATAAACATTTTCTCATTCTATCAAAGTGAATATTACATCGAAATAGTAGGCAGATGGGCAACAAGCTGCGTCACCACCCATAAATCTATTCATAAAAACACTCACACATCAATCATAATCCCTCGAGGGATTGAACTGAAGTTGTTAAGAAATCACCTCTTTTGACTTTCACAAAATAGTCCGTTCACACTTCAAAGTCAAACACATTTGTATCATATATAAAATTAAAAACAGATTTATCAATGATTAGGCCGAGGGGTCTACAGATTTATCAATGATTAGGCTAAGGGGGTGTGAACACCCTTCCCTCTTTCCTACCTCCAAATCAAGGGTGTGGTTGTCTTTCATCCCCTTTCCTCTTCCATTTTTTTATTGAGTATATAATATTCCCCAATAATGTTTTTATCGAGTATATAAGGCGCTTTGGTGAGGAGTCGGGGGTTGGGCTTGGTGGCATGACATGGCATGTCACCGACTCGATTAACCCCCCCCCCCCCCCCCCTTCCCCCGTTATTATTTTCGGTGGAATCATATCCCACCGTTATCATCGAGTGAAAAAGGTATAAACGTTGGGGGTGAACGTTGCGGTGATCGTTTGTAAAAAATGAAATTCCACTTTTTTATTATATAAATCAAACCCCAAACATTTTTTTAACCATACAACTCCAAAAACAATACATCTTCACTACCTTCAACCCAAAATATATTATAGATCAAAGGCGTTCTAACCCACAACTTTTTTTCCCAAACACCCCCGTTACCCCCTCGACGCAACCCCAAACTTCCAACAACCCACGACACCAGTTGACCCCACTACATACAGTTTTGATGGTTTTAGTCAACCCCAAAACGTGGCAAATGCAAATGCAACAACACCAATTTCAAATGCAATGCAACAATAACAAATGCCAATGTTTTCGCCGATACCTTAATCACAACCTGAACACGATTTTGTATCTTTAGGCGGCGATGACGACATTATACCCGAAACCCAACCAAACTCAAAAAAAAAAAAAACATGCCAAAGGGGAAATTAATGTGTACAAGAAGAACGAGCTACTACGAAGGCGGATAACATTCCTAGACGAGTTGGATATTTCAAAACAGGAGTCGAAATAGTTTAGCATTATGTCTCAAAGTCTCGAGGGCATTTCCAAGCGCGAACGTATGGTAGCGTAAAGGATGAAAGATAAGATCGCAAGGAAGTGGCTAGGAGAAAATATGCCTTAGTTTTTCTTATGATGTATTTTTCGGTTACATTTTTTTAATTTCTATGTATTTTGTGAACTTTAGTTTGTATTTTTTTTTATTAATGAACTTTTTTTTTATGTTTTTTTGAATATATATATATTTTTACGGTTTATTTTTAATTTTAATGAAAAATATAAATGAAATATAAAATATATAAATAAATAAATAAATAAAAGAGGAAACTAATAAAAAAAAGGAAGGGGGATTGGGGGAAACCTTTTCCTTGGTTTGTGAAAGGAAAGAGAAAAAATGATGTGACATTAATGTGGTATTTATAAAAGTTGGGGAAATTAGAAACCGCACCATGCAGCCTAATATCAAGTAGGTACTTTTGCACATGAAATGGATTAAACAATGCTTGAAAATTGAAAAAGTGCCTTCGGGAAAGACTCGGATATATCCCCCAAGTCACCAAATGTGGTTTGTGTATAGGCTCCCCCAGCTCTCCGATTCCTCCCCATTCTCACACCCCTTAGCCTTATATAAACGTTAATTAAAAATTTTGATTAATAAAAGATGTTCATTATGTAATATATAAATAACATCTATTTATCAATAAAAGGCTATATGTATAAATTAAGAAGCACGTGTTTTAATGAAATAAGGAAAAAAAGTTTTAGATTAAAATTTAAATAAAACAAAAACATTTGGATGAAATGTGTAACTTAATAAGTAAGTTTTAGGTTTAATTTAACATAAATAAAACCAAGGATGAGATGTGTAACTTAGAAAAAGAGCTAGGTTAAAATTGAGAAGAGCATCACCAGCTGTTAGGGCTGTTCAAAATCGGATAATCCAAAATTCGAATCCGAAAAATCCGAAAATCCGAATCCGAATTATCCGAAATTTTGGATAATCCGATTTTCGGATATCCGAAAATCGGATTATCCGAAATTTCGGATTCGGATACGGATCCTGATTTTGAAAATTTTCGGATAATCGGATTATCCGAATCCGAATATTAAAAATATATATATAAATATATAATATTATATACACTACATAATACACTACACAATCCTAAATCCTTAATCCTTCTAACTCTAAGTCCATACCACTCTAATCCATAGTTGTTGCTCTCTCTTCTCTCCTCTATAACAGCCCCCGTCCACCTCGTATCCGACCTCCACAACCCACTTCCATCAAAATAATAAGTTTTTTTTTATATATTTGTTGTTCAAATTTCGTTTATCTAACTTCGATTTTTGTTTTTTTAATAGGTTCACGTTTTAGGCATAAAGGAGAACGTTTTTTATAGTTTTTTTTATTATTTTTTATTATTTTTTTAATTTTTTTTTAAGTTTCGGATTATCCGTTGGATGATCCGAATCCGAATCCGAAATTTCGGATATCCGAATTTCGGATATCCGAAATTTCGGATTCGGATTCGGATCTCAATATTGACTATCCGAAATTTCGGATTATCCGAAATTCGGATATCCGAAATTCGGATTATCCGATTTTGAACACCCCTACCAGCTGTCAGCCTCATTATCTTCTCCATTTTTTGCTCGAGGTAAGTTTTAAGTTTCTTCACCTTCATCTTCACCATAGGTTGTTCAAAAAAAAAACATTGAAGGTGATGTTGGTTAATGACGTAAAGAAAAAAATAAACAAAAAAAAATGATAGTTTTTGTTTCACTGCATGTTAGATACAACCAGCAAATAGTTTACGGATCCAATAGCAGCACTGGTGGCGGTGGTGTTACCGTGCTGGTAGTGAGATACCCGTGACCATTTCTGGTGACGGCCCATCCCTAACTTTTGACTTTTAACCATCTAAGATTATAAATAAGTATCTACAAGACTTGTGAATTTAACAAGGGGGAAGGTTAGTTGGGGTCGGGGCACCTCCCACTTTTTTTTAGTTAGTAGTGTATATTTACACGTTTTCGTCCAGAACTTTTATACGTACTATATTGTGTTTGGTCCCTGCCGTTTTAAGGGTTTCATGACTTTTAGGCCTTATTAAAAAATTTGCCAAGCTCCGCCACTAATTTGAATAACTACTAGCCACCTAATAAATATGCGATTTGGCATGGGATAGAATTTTACACTCATATGAGACTCGACCCTAACCTATTAACATCCATTATTTATTTTTTTTAACAAAAATCCTGTCTAACATTGCATTTACATGGATTTAAATCCATGTCACTTTTATAGGATACAAATACTATACCATTAGACTACTGGGTCACAGGTTGTCATGTCCACTTTCATTGGCATTTATCAGACTAACTCTCTTTGATACGTTCACAAATTACGTTTATGTATCAGTAAACACACATGCAAAAACACACATAGATCGGGAGGGGTTAAAACCATATTTATATGCTTTTTAAATTGCTTACAACAATGTGTCAAACCACTTATTACAACACTAGCTTATACCCTGGGAGTGTCTCGGGTTGAGAAATCTAAGTAAAGTGAATAAAATTAGAAGTATCTAAACTATAAAAATGACATCTATGTATCAACTTACATTAGATACTTTTAAAAAAAAATATACCAAAAGATCCATTTCACCTTACAACATCAACACCTAAAACATAATATTAAGATCCCAAGCACTTCAAGGGGACAAAGATTGTTTAGCACCAATACATTCAGTCAAATGTCTTTAACTGCATATAATAAGATTTGAGCTATTTCAGAATATGGTAGAAAAAGAAAACATAGCAATTACCTGTTGGAGAGCGTCCCGGGTTGAAATATCTAATATGACATAATAAAATATCTAATATGACAACATAAATAATGACTTGCCAATATATGATTAATGAATATTATTATTATTATTATTATTATTATTATTATTATTATTATTATTATTATTATTATTATTATTATTATTATCATTTTAAACAAATCTCTGTCATAAGTTATCATATTCTAATATAAAAAAAAGGGTAATTGGGTCGGGTATCACTTAATCCCAGGTCTGACACAAACCCACAATTTTTTTTAAACTAATATGTCCCGGGAGCGTCCCGGGTTGAGAAATCTAATTTGAAATATCAATTTTACACCTGAAATAGACTAATGCGTTTTACAGTTACATGCAGGAAAGCTTCAGGTAGCACTTAACCTAAAACAATTAACAATGTATCTTCAATGTTAGTGCATAACCTTAAACACTGTGTAACTCTAATAGTAAAACCTAACCTAAAACAATGTACAACTCCAATGCTAACACACGTTGTAAATAAAAACCATATTTATTGGTTTGAACATAACTAATGACTTGCCTATACATGATTAATGAATAACCTGAACACTTTGTGTTTTTTTCATATGAACAAAACCACACAAAAAAATAGTCGCTTTTTTCTCCGTTTTTTATATAGCACTATGGTACCCGTTGGAAAAATAATAAAACGCTCGTTAATTTGATGTAATTTTTTTCTTTAAAAAATCTCGTATATAAAAGATATTAACGTTTAAAAGTTATGGGAGAAAACATTAGAGATAAAAATCTAATTTTGTTTTTAAATTTTAAATTATTATTTTCCTAAAATAAAGTCCTTGCCACATGAGATGACACATGACACACTCAATGAAGAGAATACACTCTTTGAGTGTCATGTCATTAAAATGATTTTGGTTTATTAAATGTATAGATGTTAAATAAAAAGGCAACAACCTATGGATTGATCAAAACCATTATTACAATATGTCGTGCTTTGCAAGTTTAACACTTAATACACTGTTATAACGCGTTATTACAATGTGTTATACTTTGCAAGTTTGAGACTTAACACACTGTTATAACGCGTTATCACACACATCTTATATATTTATTTTGACACACAAGTTCAATTCAAGTTTTTTTTTTCCGTGGTTAAGCACTTTGTGGGTCAACGTCGGAATAGTAGTTATGTTGGATATATGGTATGTCCGATGTAATTAAAAGTCGAGGTCAACGTAACCCGACTCGGTACGATCCGAAGAGTTACACGTTGGTACACGAATCAGATAAGTTCACGCGTTGGTGAATTATTATTTATGAAATAATAATTGTTTTAGTCTTGAGGGACTTAATATTAATAAGATTAATATTAAGGAGTATTAAGATATTTTGCAAGGGGGTTTATTGCAAGTTGTTGTCTTATAAAAGGAGGGTTAAGGAGTAAACCCTAATCACACCTTTCATCAAAACAATCACCTCTTGCTTCCTCCTCAAGACTTTGCGGCCGCCACCTTAAGAAAAGGGGCCGCCGCGCTGCCACTTCTTCTTGGTCCGGCCATCAACAACCACTAGCCACCACCTTCCTCTTGCAAGTGTTGCCTCCCGGTGGTTCGTGCACGGTGTGAACTTCCTACTAGCGAGGATTGGTTGTAACTCGCTTGTTACAATTCCGGTGTAGTCGTCAAAGGTTGATTACTAAACCCCCTATGGTTGTTTTATTATTTATTTGTTTATACGCATTTAACTGAGATCCTGATTGGGAATATTTTATTAATCGGATTAATAAAATTAACTAATAATTTATATATATTAATCGGCGATTATGTATATAGTATATATAATCCGTTTTCGTTAAATATATAAACCGCTTCCGCTGTGTATACGATACCATGATTCCCAACAGTGGTATCAGAGCCACGGTTACGCGCATATAGATGGTAAAATTATAATTTTGATCTATGTTTTATTTGTCAAAAATTTATTTATTTTTTTTTTTGACAAAAGATCAAAAGCTTTTTGTTGTTCATGGATTGTGATGTGAATCGAGCCCTATGTATTCTGACCCTTGTCATGGTTGTTTTTGTGATGTTTTATTTTTTTTTATTGATTTGTATTTTTTTTATTATGGATATTGGATCCGGTGTAATAGATAGGGTTAGAATAGATTTGTTTTATTTGTATTTCAAATTTATTTGTAATCCTACAAGTACAAGATCAAAACGAAGATAAAAAGACGAACAGGTTCTATGAAGATAGAGATCTCGGGTCAAGTGGGAGCTATATCAAAATAGTTTTGAAACCCTTTTGACTAGTTCGTTTCGTTTCTGGCTAAAACGAAACGGACAACCTATTAGGGGCTCGATTCGTTTAATGTTATTATGTTTTGTGGTTGTGGTTTATTTATTGTAAATAATTTAGGTAACCCAAGATAAATAAAATTTTCACAATCATGGAAACGGTTTTATTAAAACAAGTTTTATAAAAACCGAAAAGCATATTTAATAAAAGGAGTTTTATTAATATCAAAACAAGTCCCTTTGCGATAATACGACCAACGTAGTTTAAATAGGGTATTTAAAACTATACCGTGTCGAGTGTTGAAAGGAGTTTCAATTATCACGAACAATATAAAATTGGATTTTATAAACTATTGTGTGACTCACATCATGCTAACGAGTCATTTAATATATTTATGGTAAATACTAAAATTAAATCCCAATTTTAAATTGATGTTTCATGCCACCCTTAACGAGTTAACACTCCATTCTATATCGAACCCAAATGTTAGTGCTGACCTTGCATCTGGGCGTTGATCATGAGTGAAGGTAATCATCGCGGTTCCTGTGTAACATAGGCCGGTGTTACAGTTAACAGTAAAGGACCAAACATCGCTTGTTAGACAAGTGGGCATAGTTGGGGTTAAACATACATCGCTTTTAGCGATAACCCCAAAAGGAGAGTTGTGTAGTGGACACAATTAACAATCATTGTTTACCTACCTAATCGTGCCAGTGGACAGTGCTAAGCCAGTTCATTGTGTATTGATGAATCGGGATCTCATCCTAATTAATTTTGTTTTTTGGGTCATAAAATAATTAGGACACTTAAACATGAAATACTAATACATTAATTTTGAACTTTGTAGATGTCAACTGAAAACAATTCCACCTCCCATTTCTCTCTCAAGTCCATCTTAGAGAAGGACAAACTGAACCACTCCAACTTCATGGACTGACACTGCAACTTGAAAATTGTTCTCAAAACGGAGAACAAATTGTATGTTCTTGAAGAACCAGTCCCTGATGAACCCATAAATCCCAAGAGTGAGCTTTATAAAGCCTGGGCTAAGCATTTTGATGACTCTTTGAAAGTCTCATGTCTGATGCTGGCTTCCATGATCCCTGGACTTCAAAGGACCATGGAGGACATGGATGCATACGACATGAATCAGCATCTGATGGAAATGTTCCAACAAAATGCTCGCCATGAGAGGTTTGATGTGATGCGATCACTTATAACCACTCGTATGCAAGAGGGTTCACCAGTTGGCACTCATGTGCTAAAAATGAAGGCATATGTTGATCACTTGGCTCGTCTGGAATCCCCCTTGAGCGATGAGTTAGCTGGGGATATCATCCTGAACTCATTGCCCAAGTCATATGACCAGTTCATTATGAACTATAATATGAATAAGATGGAGAAGACATTTGCAGAACTGCATCAAATGCTCAAAACTGCTGAGGTAAACATACCTGGCAAAAATGCACCAGTGCTAATGATCAGGGAGGGTCAGATTAAGAAACCTAAAACCAAGAAAAGGGGCTATCAAGGCAAAGGGAAGGGAAAGGGCAAAGCTGTTGCCAACAAGAAACCTTTGAAAAATGCCAAATGTTTTCATTGTGATGAAACTAGGCACTGGAAAAGGAACTGTGCTAAGTATTTAGCTGAACTGAAGCAAGCCAAGGCTTCTGAAGGAGAGTCCTCAGGTATATAAATTATTGAAATCTTTGTTTTTTCTGGCAAAACATGGGTGTTTGACACAGGATGTGGTTTCCACATTTGTAATGTTTTGCAGGGACTAAGAAAGATTAGAAAGCTGAAACAAGGTAACTTGGAGGTCCATGTTGGCAATGGACAAAGAGTTGCAGTGAAGGCGATAGGAGAATATGTTCTTTTACTACCTTCGGGTTTAGAACTTGTTTTGAACAATGTTTATTACATTCCTAGTGTGACTAGAAATATTGTTTCATTTCATGCTTTGCGTAGACAAGGTTTTGATTATCGTTTTAATGGTGAATTTATTTCTGCTTATTTTAACGATGTATTTTACTTTGATGCAAAACCTAACAATGGGATCTATGAGATAGAAATCCAAAACGATAACATATTATGCAATATCTCCCATAAACGTAATAAGTTGGACTTTAATGATACGTATATGTGGCATTGTAGACTTGGTCACATAAGTGAGAATCGTGTTAAACAACTCAAAACCGCAGGAATCCTGGATTCCAAAGGTTCGGAGTCGTTTGGAGAATGCAAATCATGCTTAAGTGGAAAGTTAACAAAAGCACCTTTTTCAAATGTTGGAGAAAGAGCTAATGATTTGTTAGGACTTGTACATACAGATGTATGTGGTCCATTCAGAACAATGTCAAGACATGGAGAAAGATACTTTGTTACATTTACTGATAATTTCAGTAGATATGGTTATGTTTATCTTATGAAGCATAAACATGAAACTCTTGAAAAGTTCAAGGAATACCAAAACGAAGTAGAAAATCAGCTAAATAAAACTATTAAAATGCTTCGATCAGATCGAGGCGGTGAATATCTTAGTCAGGAATTCATCGACCATCTAAAGGATTGTGGAATAGTTTCACAACTCACTCCACCTGGAACACCTCAACATAATGGTGTGTCTGAGCGGAGAAATCGAACTCTATTAGATATGATTCGATCAATGATGTCTCGAACAAACCTTCCAAAATCCTTTTGGAGTTATGCTTTGGAGACCACCGCAAGACTTGTGAATATATGTAACATTGTGCATTTTCCCCAAATTCTTAATAAATAAAAGCCCTTATTTTTTTATACATCTTTATCCCGATTATCATTAATTTTATACAAATATGCTTATATATTTAACTCACAATTTTTATGTATATATATATATATATATATTCACTTGGTTTAAATAATAATAATAATAACTATATATATATATAAAAAAATCAGATTTTTTTAGAGTTTACTTATGTATTGTCAATTATTTTTTTTTAAACCAAACCTTAACCCTTTCAGATTTGCTTTTCGGAGCCCACACACCAAAGCCCATATAACAGGCCCAGCCCTTCCGAACCAATCCCCTTGAGCCCAAATCAGTTTTAGTTTAAAAAAAAAAAATTGCTTTGGACAAGGGTCGAACCCGAGTCCAAAGCGGTTCATGTTTTTAGCCCAAACAACATTACCCCTACACCACTTTGGTGTTTAGTGATATCTTTGGACACAAACAATACATAAACAGATCCCTACCTTCCTTGGTCAGACATGGAAAAGTCAAACCTGCGATCACCTTCCAAATCAAGATCAAAATCACGTTTTTTGAATCACTAGTATGTATGGAATGTTTTAATAGATATACAGCGTATTCAACGCGCAAAAATTATCAATTAAACCTTTTCAATTACATGGTATTGCGCGTTTTAATATTGATGGGTCAAACATTCCAAATTTCCTTCCAATTTGTGTATATAGGAAGGTTTTAACTCAATTAAATCTGCATACACACATACATACGTGCGACTAAGATAAACCCCACATATGAATTCGTTTTCGTTTCCTCTGTTGGTCGCATTAGAGGTGTTTTGTCTCGGCTCTTGATGTGCGATTTCACTCTTATGATTGTAGGTATGAATTTAATTATTTGTTGCTATGGATTACTCGGCCAATTTGAAACATTAACCCTATGGTTAATTAAACTAGAACAGTGTTTATAAACTGATTAGTATTCTAGGGTTTATGTTTATAATTTGGGGAAGATGACACATGTAGCCCTTGGTTAAAAACGTTTTTCAATCAAATCAAACCAAAAAGAATATGCAGAGCAGATGGTATTGGTGGTCGTATGTAAGGCTTGGACCGGTTTTGGTCCTGGGTTCGAATCCCATCATCAACAACAATTATTTTCTTTTAAAACCTTTTCCTTTTTGTATATTTTTTTTTATATATATTAACTTTTAAAAATAGTTTTAAAATATCAAAAATGACTTATAAATTCTAACAAATTTATTTTATGATATACAACTAACAAACTCTATTATACAACTTTTATTTTCAGAAAATTTAATTATTTAATATATATAATGAATATTACAAGTTTATTCAATTATAATTAAAAAAGTCTATAAAAATATCAAAACGATTTTATAAAATTCCATAAAAATTACCCTAAACTTATAAAACAATAAATATTCCAGAAATGATTTTTATTTCTGAAAAATCATTTATTTAATATTTTTAATCGAGTATTGTTATTTTAATCATAAATAAATCATAATAAATTCATTTTTCATTATTTTTACATCACAATTTCACATAAATTATTATTAATCATTTAGATCAGAAATATAAAATTTTGATTCGAAATTTATAAATTTTAATATTTTTAAATATTAAGTCTATATTTTGTCAAATAAGTATTTATATATAAATATTCATTAATTAAGAAAATAATTTTATAAAAATTATTTTCACATTTATTACATTATAATTCAACTACTTTTAGTTAATATTGGTCAGAAAACATTTTTATTAATTATTTCTTTATTTATTTAAATTATTCAAATTTAATCATAAATCAATTATTAATCCCCAAATTAGGAACCCTAGCACATTTTAGACTAGAAAACTTAGATTTAGTAAGTTTTCCCCAACACTTATTTATTACCTTGAAATAGGGTGATATTTGGATACACACGAGCCACGTTTACTTATATAACAAGGGTCTCCATTCTAACACTAAGGTGCGTTTACATAGCCCCTTTTTCTGTTTTACATTTTGGGGTGAAACATGTTTAAACATTTTATACACTATCATTTACTCATTCTTACATTGTTGAAACTTGTGATTCAATTACACTATCATTTACTCATTCTATCATTGACTGTAACAAAAAGTCACAGTACAATTATTAACATTGATCAAGCCGCCTATTTAGATTATAGCGCTATAGGTCTGACAAACCCACCCCCCCCCCCCCCCCCCCCCGCATAAATTCAGGGATGATCGATAACAGTTACACTTTTACTAACTTGCGAGTTAGGTCTCAGTCGACACAAGGTTTGATTGTACAAAAGACTCATTGTTACATGTCGGACTCATATTCTATCATTATACTTCAACTATGATTGTTATACAACATATTGTTTTCAACTATATATAAAACCTATGTATTCTCACCAACTATTTATAGTTGACCCCCCCCCCCCCATCTTTCCAATTTAACATGTTTCAGGTTTATTTGCTATTGTAAGTGGTACAAGTCTTGGAACACATAGGAGCTTTGGACCTAGTTTATATTAATCGACCTTTGTAATATTTACTTGTAAATTGTAAATTGTTTAATATTATTCAACTTTCATTTAGTACCATGAGCTATTGAACAATCATCAATACGTGACATCCCGATGTTTCCGCTATCGGTTGGGGTGTTACAATATAGCTCCGACGAAAAAGGTTACTAAAACGCCTTATGAGATATGGCATGGAAAGAAACCTCATGTATCCTACCTTAAAGTCTAGGGATGTAATGCTTATGTCACTCTAGAATCTTTGGAAAAACTAGATCCCAGAGGAGAAAAAGTGGTTTTCGTTGGATACGGTAAGAAGATCGGTTACCTGTTCTACCACCCCACTGAAAATAAGAATTTCACCAAACGCAGAGGCACTTTCTTATAGGAAGAGCTTCCGGCACGAGGGATTGGAGATAACTATGTGGATCTTGAAGAAATTCGAGAATCACAAGTGACTGAACCAGCTGTTCAGACAGAACCAGATGTAACTGATCCAGTTGTTAAAGTTGAGCCTGAGAGGACTCAAGAAACAACAGAAACACCAAGTGTTTGGAAAAGTATTAAGGATCGTCGTGCACCGGTAAGGTATGACGATATCTTCATGATTGATGAAGCTGAGCCTACTATTTACAAAGCTGCAATCTTGGATTCAGAATCCAAGAAATGGCAAGAAGCCATGAATGCAAAGATGCAATCCATGTATGATAACCAAGTCTGGGATTTGGTTGATCTTCCTACCGAATGTCGGACTGTGGGAAACAAATGGATCTTCAAGAAGAAGACTGACATGGATGGGAATGTGCAAACCTACAAAGCAAGGCTTGTAGCGAAAGGTTTTACTTAGACTCAAGGAATTGACTATGAGGAAACTTTCTCGCCAGTAGCCATGCTTAAGTCTATTAGAATTCTACTTGCCATTGTTGCATATTATGACTATGAGATATGGCAGATGGATGTCAAAACCGCGTTCCTTAATGGACACTTACTGGAAGATGTCTATATGGTTCAACCTGAAGGTTTTGTCGATCCAAAGAATCCTAATAAGGTGTGCAAGATGAATAAATCCATCTATGGATTAAAGCAAGCATCTCGCAGCTGGAATCTCCGTTTTGATCAGAAAATCAAAGAGTTTGGTTTTATCAAGAACGAAGATAAACCATGTGTTTACAAGAAGTCTAGTGGGAGCTATATTACTTTTCTTATACTGTATGTAGATGACATACTAATCATTGGAAACAATATCCCTATGCTTAAAGATGTTAAGACCTGGTTGGGTAAATGTGCCCCGCTTTTGCCAGCTTGGTTCGACCAAGAAAGAAAAGGGAATTTGTGAAAAAGATCTTTTCGCAATGAAAGATCTTGGTGAAGCCGCTTATATTCTGGGAATAAAGATTTATAGAGATAGATCAAAGCGGTTATTGGGTTTGAGTCAAAGTACATATATTGATAAGGTCTTACGACGCTTCTCAATGCAAGACTCAAAAGGGGGGCTCTTGCCCATGGCACATGGAACCATTCTTGATAACAGACAGTGTGCAAATACTGAAGAGGAAAAGAAGAAAATGGAAGGTGTTCCATATGCTTCTGCGATTGGTTCCATCATGTATGCCATGTTATGTACTAGACCTGATGTCTCGTATGCTCTTAGCATGATGAGCAGATATCAACAGAATCCAGGAGAGAGTCACTGGGCTACAGTGAAGAACATTCTTAAGTACCTGAGAAGGACTAAGGACATGTTCTTAATATATGGAGGACTGGAGGAGGAGCTGTCAGTTAAGTGTTATACTGATGCAAGCTTCCAGACTGATCATGATGACTCAAGATCACAAACGGGATATGTTTTCATTCTGAATGGTGGGGCTATTACTTGTAAGAGCTCTAAGCAAAGTGTGATTGCTCAATCCACCTGTGAATCAGAATACATTGCTGCAAAGGAGGCTGCCTGGATGAAGAAGTTCATTACTGATCTCGATGTTGTGCCTAGCATAAAGAAACCAATCGAGATACTGTGTGACAACACTGGTGCCATTGCTCTTGCAAAGGAACCAAGGTCACATCAGACCGCAAGGCATATACTCAGAAATTTCCACTATATTAGAGAAATAGTAGAGCGTGGAGACGTCGTGATGAACAAAGTTCATACAGATCTAAATCTGGCTGACCCCTTTACTAAGCCTTTACCTCAAGCTAGACATGAGGAGCATGCTGGAAATATAGGGCTTAGAGTTGTTAGACAATGGGCATGATCTGTAATTAGTATTGATGTTTTATTTTGAACTATGACAGTTATGTTGAATGTTTATTTGATTTAATGGGTTAAATGCAAATTTAAATATTTATTAACTCTGTTCATTTATTTGTATGTTTAAATCCTTGAATAAGAGTATTCTAAATGTCCGTAGTCGATCAAATTACATGGGAATGAATTTGAATGTAAGACTATTGTGAATTGGGATGGTTGTATTCATGAGATGAATAGCTCAAGGGTTGAGGATCATAATTCACAGATATTATTAGGGAATAATATTAGATGTAACTCGCTTCAAAACGATCTCCATGGATCTGTGTCATGAGATGTTTTGATATTGATATGTTCAATCTGTCCTTTTTCCTAAGGCACATATTAAACTACATTGATCAAGGACTATCTTTGATGTTATTTTACACTATCCTGAAATATGGGTAGCAATAAGGGTAGCGTTGGGAGAAATTCGAGATTAAGTGGGAGTTGTATGACGCTGATGGAATTCTGTATTTCTATGGGATTAGAAGCCTAGACATTCTGGCGCCCTCGTAAAACTCAAACTGGTATAAACGCGTGGCCACGCTCAGACTAAGGTAGTTCGTTAGACCACTTTGAATTAGAGACGAGAATAGAGAATAGTTGACCACTATATAAGAATGAATGATCCATGTCTTATGATCAACGGATATCTATACAGAAGGGACTTATTTGTAACACCCCAACCGATGGCGGAAACATCGGGATGTCACGTATTGATGATTGTTCAGTAGCTCATGGTGTATAATAGATTTCATTAAATGATTTAAATAAATTACATACAATTGTTCTACAAGAACTCGTACATCTAATTGAATAAAACTATGCACACATCTTCAAGCAATGACTCAAATCTTCAAGCAAGTAGAACCTGAAACATGTTAAGTTGAAAATATTTTGGGTCAACAAAAGTTGGTGAGGATACATAGGTTTTTGAAAAATAGTTGATAACAATAGTTTGTACAACGTTCAAAGTTGTATGATGATAGAGTATGATACCGACATGTAACAATGCGTCTTTGTACAACCAAACCTTGTGTCGACTGTTGACTAACTCGCAAGTTAGTTAAATGTTGTTACTGTTATCGATCATCCCTGAATTTATGCGGGGGATGGGTTTGTCAGACCTATAGCGCTATAATCTAAACAGGCGGCTTGATCAATGTTAATGATTGTACTGTGTCTTTTTGTTACAGTCAAATGATAGAATGAGTAAATGATAGTGTATAATGTTTATAATTGAATCACAAGTTTCAACAATGATAGTGTATAAAATGTTTAAACATGTTTCACCCCAAAATGTAAAACAGAAAAAGGGGCTATGTAAACTCACCTTAAAACGTTAAGTCTCGTGATATAGAATATGTGCTGCCCAACAATGCCAAATATCACCCTATAATAAGGTAATAAATACGTCTAAGTTTATCTAGTCTACCAATATATATATATATATATATATTTTAGGGCTTCGAATTGGGGATAAATGCTCGTTTGATTGAAAAAAAATGTTTGATAATTTGAGAGAAATTTAGTAAATAAATAGACAAAAATCTTTTTATAAAATTTGAATTGAAGGTGATCACAATAATGAGTTTAAAGTATAAAAATAATTTTTATAAAATTATTTTCTTTAAAATAGAATATTAATTCTATTTATAACAATTTGTCAAAATTTAATTTTAATATTTAAAAATACTAAAATTAAAGGATTATTAGTTTAAAAATTTTATTTTTGTTCTAAATAATCAGAAATAATTTGTATAAAATTTTGGTGCAAAAATATTAAAAATTGGATTTATTATGATTTAATTATGATTAAAACTAACAAAAATTGATTAAAAATATTAAATAAATGATTTTTCAGAAATAAAAATCATTTCAGAAAAGTTTATTGTTATAAAAACTCAGAATAATTTTTGTGGAAATTTATATAATTGTTTTGATATTTTTATAGAATTTTATAAATAAAATGGAATAAACTTGATTTATTTATTATATATATTAAATAAACATATTTTCGGAAAACAAAACTATAAACATGAACTTTAGAGTTTTGTGAAGCTATGATAAATATTATAAAAAAAATCGGACAAGGTTTGCTATTTTTAATAATTATTTAGATTTATATACATATTACATATATAAAGAAGAAGAAAGAGAAAAGCTGGAAAAATTAAGCACTAAAACCGCCCTTTAGAGGGCTCGAACCTGAGGCCACGAGTTAAAAGACCACGCCCAGACCAACTGGTCTGGGTGTGTGTTTGTTGAGTAAATTTGATTCAGATTTTATTCATACAAAGAAAACTGAACAAACAAAAATCCCCAATTATAGCCCTAATTGGGGATTTTATTCATATAAACCCTAATCGCCTAATCAAGCTAATAGCCCACAAATTCGACACCTTTAATCTGCAAAACTATAGGGCTTTTAATCCCAAATAGTAATCGACCCTGAGGCATGTATAAATCGGAATTATTACGTACCAAAAGATGGTGAACTTGGCGTTGCAGGTTGCGACCAGAAGTGCTTCGATTGCAAGCTATTTAGGATGAAAACAGGTCGATTGAAGGTTGTTCAGTGTATATCGGCCCTTTTAGGTTGTCAAGGGTCGTTCAATTTATAATATTACAGTTCCATTCCAAGATTTAGCAAGTTGACCAACGTATTGATTATAAACGCGTAAATTATCACTGATTTGGAATGTTTTTAAACGAGATTAGTGCGTGTAAATGACGCGTTTGACCAGTCCAAAACTTCCCATACATAGTCCGGTAATAATACGTGTGATTTCAAATCAATTGGATGGATTTAAGGAAGGTTGACTTGGGGCTCTTGGCTGGAACGTGCAGTGAGAAACAAACAGATTGTATCTGTTTGTTTTAGAAAGGCTTAAATGAAATAAAATCTGGTATTAAGTTAATAACACATGGTGGCCAAGTGGTGGGGTGTTGTTTGTGTTCTGCCTTGGGCCGCTCGCTGCACAGGTTCGAGACCCGGCTGGGTCAGTTTTTTTTTTTTTTTTTTCTAAACAGCAAGGAAGGGGAGGAGTGTGGGCTCAGCTGTTGGGCCTGGCCAGTGATGGGCTGGGCTCCGAAATAAAGGAAAGGAGAGTGGCCTTTGGGTTTGGTTTGGAGATAACCTATGGTTTAATAATAAAAATCTGATTTTTTTTTATTACACTAGAATTATTGTTATTATTATTATTATTATTATTATAAACTTTTATATATATAAATATATATATATATATATATATATGAATATATATCATTGTATTAGGCTTCAAAATGTCATCCAAAAATAAAACTTGTCGTTTTAATCCGTAACGTACAATTATTTGACGTGAAATGTTACATTATTGATAGAATTAGCAGGGCTATAGTATTTGGTTAAGTAAAGTGTTACTTGAACTCAACAAAGAACTAGTTGACGACTGTAAAGTGTCATACTGTGTTGGTGCAATGCGATGCAGCTTGGCGTCCTACTTTGCGCACGTTGACTCATTTAATTAAAATCGTCCAAGTGGGAGATTGTTGGATATATGGTATGTCCGATGTAATTAAAAGTTGAGGTCAACGTAACCCGACCCGGTACGATCCGAAGAATTACACGTTGGTACACGAATCAGATAAGTTCACGCGTTGGTGAATTATTATTTATGAAATAATAATTGTTTTAGTCTTGAGGGACTTAATATTAATAAGATTAATATTAAGGAGTATTAAGATATTTAGCAAGGGGGTTTATTGCAAGTTGTTGTCTTATAAAAGGAGGGTTAAGGAGTAAACCCTAATCACACCTTTCATCAAAACAATCACCTCTTGCTTCCTCCTCAAGACTTTGCGGCCGCTACCTTAAGAAAAGGGGCCGCCGCCGCCACTTCTTCTTGGTCCGGCCATCAACCACCACTAGCCACCACCTTCCTCTTGCAAGTGTTGCCTCCCGGTTGGTTCGTGCACGGTGTGAACTTCCTACTAGCGAGGATTTGTTGTAACCCCGCGTGTTACAATTCCGGTGTAGTCATCAAAGGTTGATTACTAAACCCCATATGGTTGTTTTATTATTTATTTGTTTATACGCGTTTAACTGAGATCCTGATTGGGAATATTTTATTAATCGGATTAATAAAATTAACTGTTAGGACAAAGAGGATTGGTGAAACCACTTTTGGAAACCTTAGTCTATTTCACTTCTGTCATTTTGGCTAAGTATAGAAGTACTGAAGAGAAGACAAGAAACTGCTGAAGAGAAGATATGAGAAGTGCTGAAGAAGAAACTTCATCAGAAGTTCTGAAGTCCAAACCAGACAAGTTCACTTCAGAAGTACTGAAGACAAACTACTCATCAGTAGTTTGTCATTCATCAGAACTTAGCATCAGATATTTTCCACCGCCTTTTGTATCAGTAGTTTTATTGTTTATTATTACTTTTAGTTGTATTTGTTAGTTTCAATGTTGCAACTTGTGCAACTTGTTTCTGATGTTTCTGTACTTGCTTTTTGGGCAAGATACATGTATGTAAACGTCTATAAATAGGAGGCTTCAACCTTCTATTTTAGACATTGATTTTAATAGAAAAATCTTTCAAACACTTTCATTGTTCTATTCCATTTCAGTATTTATTGTGAATCTGTCTAAGTATCTAATTCTCATTTACTGCTTGGATTCATAATAAATACTTGTCATTATTAGTTTCAATCATCTAGGGGGAGTAATAAATCTTCCTAAGTATAAAAAGTGTTGCCTTAACTTATACATTCCGCTGTGCTTATAATCTGATATACAAGAGCTTGCTAAACACTTAAGTGTCAAAGATAGCAAGTTCTTACTTAAACAAAAGAGCAAACTGATCCAACATTAACTAATAATTTATATATATTAATCGGCCATTATGTATATAGTATATATAATCCGTTTTCGTTAAATATATAAACCACTTCCGCTGTGTATACGATACCATGATTCCCAACAAGTTAAAGGTCGTATTTTCATAATTCCAGGGGGATGAAGAATAACATTATACAAACCACAAGTATCAGTTCATATAAAGAGTATGCATTACCAAAATTACGGTAATCTAAGGCTACACGGTGTGAGGTGATGTGGAGCCCTTCCACGCCATTAACACCACCCCATATGGCCATATGTGGTGTGGAAGATGGTGTGGGACAAGTTGGGTGGACATTTCCATAGAAGTGGGGCAAAAGGTGAGGATGAGGTGGATGGTTGTGATTGGTTCTTAGGCTATGACTAAGTTTTGATTGGTTAGTTGATTAAAAAAAAGCTTCACGCCACCACCAACACGTGATTCTATAAAGGTTGAAGGGGAATTCACGTGGCTGCCACATGTCACGCCATACCCCTTTTACCTCATGATCACACCGTGTAGTCTAACGGTTAGAAATAACATACCAATATTTGAATTTAAACATAGTTAAGGGGGTATTAGTTTAGATTAAAAAAAACAAACAAACAAACAATGCCAAAATATTAGATCATAGGGTGTGGAAACGGGGAAGGGGTCGGGGAGCCTATGTGGCATCCATCCCCCGTCGGGGAACACACCCCACCCCCCCAGTCCCAACTTCGGTGCAATCGGTGGCTCATCCTCGTCCTTCTTTTTCCTCCTTTTTTCTCATTAATTTAACGTTGTGGAGAGAGTGGGGTACCGGAGCACAGAGCACGTCACCGGCAGAGAGGGAAGATAGGTGCGTGTGTCTCGTTGAGAGAGACGGGGAGAGACGGGGGGGGGTGTTTAAGAGAGATAGGGGTAAGTTTATTTACAAGAACAAAACACTCAGTCCATCACCAACGCTAAACCAAAAGAAATCAAAAGGAGCAACGAATTGGGTCCAAACGTGGACCATTGATCCCAACACGAGGTCCACCAGGTCTTCCATGCATTTCAACTTATGATTTCGTGGGCACCCGAAATGATAAATTGCTCTACATGGTCCTCTAGGCGTGCCCCGAGCTTGAACCTCAAGCCACCCGATACCCACAACTTAGAAGAAACGACCAACTCAAGGGATTTCCAAGTGACTAATCACTTAGAGATAGATTTCAACGAGTACAAGTGCAAGATAGTGTGTGTAAGCAGATGTGTCCATTGGAGCATAGAAGGGAGATGTCCGAATCCTGGACAGATCTCGAGGATGAGTTGAAGCTACTCCAATGTACACCACCGCCGTGCAAGGTTCAACGAACAAGTCCCTTCGACTTTAACCCGATGGAAAGACAGAGTAGAGATAGAAATAACAAAGACAAGGAAGATTGTTTAATACTGTGTGATAAGGATACCGACACCCCGACAAAGTCAATATGTTTACCCAAAGACACGACTCGTACGTATGTGACCATCTAGTGTATGTGAGACTCGGCTATAGACTAGACTCTACATGCAGTCCTAGTTCACTATAACCAGTGGCTCTTATACCAATCTGTCACACCCTCAAATTTCCACATGCGGGGTTTTACCGCGAGGCGCGTGACACACTAGGATCCAAGTCAACGGTCACAATAAACGACAACTAAATGTAAGAAAATACGTAAGACATTCCATGCAACAACCAAAACATTATGCTTTGAGCCATAAACCAGCAGCGGAAGCATTTCTTGTTTACAACCAAAAGACATATTACAGTTTACAAAACATTGTTTAATGTGCAACAAGACTTCTAGACGTCGTGCATAACTCCGTGCGCCTAGTCCATTAACCGCTACCTTAACGACCTGAGAAAACATGCCAAAAAATGTCAACATATAATGTTGGTGAGTTCACAGGTTTTTCTTTTTCAATAAGCGTTTCATTAATCCTTTAAAAACTGTTACCGTTACCGTTACTGTTATTGTTACTGTTCATACTATGCTTGTTCGTACGCTAGCTAGGCGTCAAGTGTGTTACTCATACGGGCGAAACCATTGCTGACTGTGTGATACCCTTGTTTACAGACTACCTCATCTTCGGTAAGCCTAGTGTGATTGAGACAATATGCACCCGCCCGGCCTCAAGCCGTCGAGTGGGGTTTGTGAGGCACAATAGCGTTATCCACATTTCCCCGCTACATCCCCGTATTAGTGGTTTTTAAGGGACTTAGATGAACCGTATAGTAATAAAGTGTGAGCCATAGTATAACATGAAAACGTGTGTTTATAATGTACAACATGTAAATGTGTGATCAAAATGTATAAGCACGTTTCTCACCCCGAAAACAAAACTAGTAAAGTGTGGGGCCGTGAACTCACCTTAGATTGCGTTACTTGAAAACAGTTAAAGCAGTATGCTATGATAGCCCTAAATAGCGACGACCTATCATAAGATGTATGTAAGTACCCGGACTAATAACCCGCAGGGTAACTAGTCCCCGAATGTCCAGACCATAACCATAAACGTTTGAAAACACCTTTGACTGTTAAACCGACCGTACCAGATAAGACCCGACATCCCATTGGTGACCCGACATCCCACGTGTTAGCCAATACAAAATATCATGCAACATATGCAGTTAAACACTTAACATGCGCAAAAATTCACTAAGTCTAGCATAACGCTCAGTTAACGCAAAACGAGTCCGAACACGTGTTACCAAGTCATTGGACGTATCCCGGAGTTCCTATCATGTTCCTAGGTGTCAAATCATGTTCCGGGATGTCAAAATACGCTTACGACAGCAGTACACGCGATTAGGAAACTAACATGCAATTAGGAAAAGTCAACTGGTGAGCAGGGGATGGTTAACTGGCGAGTAGGGGCTAATCGCCTAATGTATCAGGCGATTAGGCTGTAATCGCCTGATACATCAGGCGGTTAGGGCTCTATTCGCCCCTGTTCAGCTGTCGCGCAATTTCGCGCGTTAAACCCTCCAAATCAGATCCGAAACATGTAAAAACACCCAATATCAAACCTAACCCATTTACCAACCCATTCCAAGCAAAAACCCCCAATTTATCTCTGCTCTAACGGCGTCGGTGCGATTATTTCCAAAAATGGCAAAGTACTAGGTTTCATTAACTATGAAATCTTTCCTTAAATGGCAATAATCAGATTTCACAACCTACAACCTTGCAAATCATCATCTCCGTGTTATAATATCATTCTAGCATGATTCCTAACAATAAACAAGCAATGAATCATATCATAACATCCTAATTCTTCAAGAATCACCCAAATGGGTCAAAATGCATACTTTCATCAAAACACTATAATAATAGCTTAAACTCATAGATAATCATCCTAACAACTCCTACACATCATAAGTACATCAAATTCATGGAAACATTCATGTTATAATCACCAAAAAATCATCATATGCATAATACTTCACATATAGCAAGTATTATGGTGTAGACTTGTTTTAGAACTCATTTCCAAGGTTTTTAAAGACACATTCTTAGCAAAACAAGGTCTGGACTTTTGGGGAACCAAAACAATAACATTACAAAGGTTTGGGATGAAGAACACACCTTGGATTTTATCAAAGAAATGTGTATTAGCTTGGAAATGGTGAGTTTTGAAGCAAGACAAGTTCCAAAAGTGTTTTGAGGTGTGTGGGAGGCTTATGATCAGTTAGGGTTGCACTAAGAGTGTTTGGGGAGTCAAGGGTTGTATTTATAGGTGTTTTGACTCGTGCATAGCAGATCAGGCGAGTAGGAGGACTCTATAGGCGATTAGAAGCTCTAATCGCCTATATACTGGCGATTAGAAGCTATAATCGCCCCAATGGGCTGCCAATCGCCTATAACAATAGTGATTAGGATTCTATAAGACATGTTTCTATAAGACATGTTGCTATAAGACATGTATGTCATGTAATTACGCGAAATCACTATTTTAACACATATAAACACGTATTCACATACCGATAAGTCACATAATGATTACAAACACATAATGCACGATAACTAACACGTTTACATCCATTCACCAATTCCCGGGACTCGAGACTTGCGTGTGTGCGTTAAACCCGATGATCCCACGAATCCCCAATCCGTGTACCCATGGTTATGGACCGACTCCCGATGATCCCGCGGATCATTGTAACGACTCCCGATGATTCCCAGAATCATCATAACGACTCGACTGGCCCAGTTAAGTACGTAATATACATGACTCGCCAAGGTAGACTTACTAGTTTAACGAAGTTATTAACCGGAGTTTGCCGGGTGTCACAGTGGTGGTGGACCGTGGTGGTGGTGGACGGTGGACGGTGGACGGTGGTAGGTGGTGGTGGTGGACCATGGTGGTGGTGGTGGACCGTGGTTGGTGGTGGTGATGGTGGACCGTGGTGGTAGACGATGGTGGTGGTAGGCAATGCTGGTGGTGGTGGGTGGTGGTGGTGGGTGGTGGTGGTTGGTGGCGGTGGACGGTGGTGGTGGTGGGTGGTGGTGGACCATGGTGGTGGTAGGTGGTGGTGGACCGTGGTTGTTGGTGGTGGTGGTGGTGACTGAGGAGAAGAGAAGCGGAGAAGACCTTTGAAGACCTTAGAAGACTTTGGAACAAGTCTGCACTAAGAAGAGGTCAGGAAGATCTTTTTGAGTGAAAGGTCTTCCAAAAAACAAACAATCTGCAGACCCCAAACGTCTGCGCGCGTCTGCGTGACGCAGACAAAAGGGGTCAGAAGTGCTTTTGAGAAAAAAATAAACAGCACCAAAGAGAAAGGAAAAGAGAAGGGGAAACACCCCATAGCCTTAGACTTAGGTGCTGTTTGTTTTTTCTGAGGCAAAAGGTCTGCAGTCTGCGGACCACATCTGCAGACATCTGCGGAGAAGAGGTGGACCAAATGTCTGCACAAAAAAAGACTGTTTGTTTGTTAACGTCTGCAGCGTAACCCAAAACCATAACTATAATCCACCACAAATATTCACAAAATCATAAACAAATACAACACACACCAACACATGTGGTGTGTTCCTATAAAAGACAAAATATTATGATATAGATTAGGATTAAAAAAAAACATTCCCTGGTTGGATTCTGCAACTCGACACCAAAACCGAAGACCCCCATAAAATATCATCCAAAATCTAAAAACAAGAAAAGTTTGGTTAGATTATGCCGATAAATTTACTACAGATGTGTATTACTCGTTACATGATTAATTTCATCAAGTTGGTTAGACATCTGCGACGGTAGTGGAGGGGAGGAGGGAGTCGGCGGCGTTGGTGTAGGGGGAGGGGGAAGTGGCGGCGGTGGTGTTGGGGAGGAGGGGGAAATGGCGGTGGTGGTGGAGGGGATGAGGGGGAAGATGGCGGTGGTGGACGGGAGGAGGGGGAAGGGAGGGAGGAAGAAGGAGGAGGATGAGGAGAAGATGTGTGATGAAGAAGAAGAAGGAAGATGTCTGATGAAATGAAGAAGAAAGAAAAGAGAGAAGGGAAAATGGGTGAGAAGTGGTTGGAAGATGTGGGTTAATGTCTGCACCATTAAGAGGGTGAGCAGAGCTTTTGAATGAGTATATTTTCTAAAAAACAAACAAGCTGCCTAGTCTAAACATCTGCCCGCGTCTGCACGGCGCAGACATAAATGCTCAGAAGCACTTCTCACATAAAAACAAACACAGTGGTAAAAGAGTGGTAATTATGATTTCAAAATTTACGATCATCTTTTGACCAATTCATTTTTAGACACCCTATCCACCATTCACTGCAAATAGACTAAGCCCATACTCTGAGACACCTTAAAGACAAAATCCACTGATTCCTCTCATCACTACTTCTTAGACCATGAGTAATGGTTAATGCCTCTTAAGGGGCATTTTGTACCATATCATCATCATAATGCCTCCTTCAAAGAATGTGTAATGGTTAATCCCTTTTAATGTCCCCTTAATTATTACTTTCCTTATTTTTTTCTCCGATTTAGGCATTATACTAGAAATGCCCCTCCTTCTTCATGCCCTAATAATGCCCAAGGGGATGGTGTTAAGGCATTATCAAACTCATTCATGCCCACATAATGCTCATTACACATGGTCTTAATGGCCAACTACTACCACCACCGTTATGACTTAAAATTGTGTCAAATTAACTCACACACTGTCTTAATTAATCCCTACATTCAAAACGTTAAACACAATCCTTACGTTTAATCATGATTTCATTTTGTTTTAACATAACGTACTTGTATGTGCTTCAATTATATAGTTTCAAACAAGACAAACTATGCTAAAATAGTTAAAATATGTTAGGTGAGTGACGACTGTCGTTTAAGAAAGTAGAATATATAGGGGTGCAAATGAGCCGAGCAGCTCGTGAGCTATTCGAGATTGACTCGATAAAAGACTCGAAACGAGCCGAGCCTTATCGAGTTTGAGCCGAGCTTGAGCCAAAAACTAAGCCCGTTTATTTATCGAGCCCAAGCTCAAGCGTAACATATGAAGCTTGCAAGGCTCGACAAGCCTTATCGAGCCTTAATATAATATTAATTTTATTAATATTTTATACTATTTACCCCATATTTAAAGTTGTTTAATAAACGAGCCGAGCCGAGCTTTTGACTTATTGAGCTATCGAACCTATTATTTTTATTATTTAAGTTAATATATTAACTAATAAACACTAAACGAGCCGAGCTCGAGCTTTAAAAACAAAGCTCGAATCGAGCCGAGCTCGAGCTCGAGCTCGATTAACATATAAAGGCTCGTTTGCACCCTATAATCTATATATATATATATATATATATATATATATATATATATATATATATATATATCGGGCAAGGATTAAATAAAAACCCTCCTATTTTGAAGAAACCTAGTAAACTTAATCTAGACCATTGATCTAAAGTGATCAATGGCCTAGATTGATTCTACATTATTTTAATAAATTAATTAAGGTAGATGACAAAAAAAAAAGGGGCACAATGGTCAAATGCCATTTTCTGAAAAGCAGATATGACAAGTGGACCCCACACATGTCACATCATCTCTCTCATACTTTTGTGATCATTGTCCTAAATCTGTCAGGACGTCATGTTACATATGTAACATATGTAGTGTTGCATACGTTAAAATGCTGATTTATTATTTTTTTTTACTAGACCATATTTTTTTTCGTTTTATTGTACCAGCACCAGAATTGTTGCATACGTAACGAGAATTGATATGGTTATAGACACATAGATTGCATAAAATCAATTGAAAACTTTACAGATCAAAAAACATTCAAATGTACACAAAGAATTGTTTCTTACAAAGTGCTAAAAACAAACAAAACGGTCATTACAATCAACAAATGCTAAAAAAACTATCATAAATAAAAAAAATTGTCTACACTTCATTCTTGATAATCATCTTCATCTTTAATGCAAAAATAAAACAAAAATCATCAAAAAAAACATACGAAACTAATACAAACAAACATTGTTTTATCCATTTACTTATCAAGATTATCAAACTTAACTTAGAAGGAATGTTATATAACTGCATAGATATGTAACATACGCAACTTAGTTCTGCTGTTACATACGAAACAGACGCAAACATAGATTTGATCCCATGATTAATGACTTTTGTTTTAATTAATATATAGTAAAAAAATCAGAAACTAATTTATACCAACTTAGTTCTGCTGTTACATACGAAACAGACACAACATAGATTTGATCCCATGTGTAACTGATGAAAGTCAGAAAATTAAACCTTTGTATCTGGTAAAAAAATCAAAAACTAATTTATACCAACTTAGTTCTGCTGTTACATACGAAACAGACGCAACATAGATTTCATCCCATGATTAGTAACTTTTGTTTAATATATATATTAAGAAAGGTTAATTAATATGTAAACCTACGAGTTAACTTATGCTACCTACATGTAAAAAAACATACTAATCGATTCACATGATTTTACAAAAACATACTATCCATTAGTATTACTAATCAAAAAAACGATTCAAAAACCGGATGACATAATATTTAATATTTTATGTTATTGAAATAAAAAATTAAAAAAATACTAACCTAATTCAAACATAAAATACAAACAAAAATGCATCAATTTTGACCTGAACTAACTAAGAAATACAACCTTCTGAAAACTATATTTTTTTATGTAAAATAATAGTGTACGAAAACAATCACAATACTATTATTAAAGATCTAAATAGTTTCTCTAATAACAATAAAATAATAATAATTAATAAAAACACACGAGTGTTACATGTGTAACAGAAAAAACACAGACAAAACTTTTGTAGTCTGCAGTAAACATAGAACATAATTTAATATGCTAGAAAACAAAGAACAGAATTTGACTGCAAAAGACAGATATGCTACACACGTAACAGCCTAACTAAACACAAAGATTATACGAAAATATAGACGATAAAAACACCCTAACTAAACACAAAGATACTACGAACATAAAACACAAAAAGAAAAATCATTTTAGGTGGGTTTAACATAATAAATCACCTCCCAAAAAAAGAGATGTTAGTAACACACAAAGGTTAATTAATATGTAAACCTACGAGTTAACTTATGCTACCTACGTGTAAAAAAAGATACTAACCGATTCACATTAGTAACAAAAATATACTATCCATTAGTATTACTAATAAAAAAACGATTCACATTAGTAATAATAATAACAAAAAACATACTATCCATTAGTATTACTAATAAAAAAAATGATTCACATTGAACGATTCACATTAGTAATAATAATAATAATAATAATAACAAAAACATAATATCCATTTAGTAATTAAACAAAACAAAACAAAAAACAAAAAAAAAAATTGAATTTAACATAAAAGAGAACAGAGGCTTGTTCATTACTATTTTAAAACAATTATTAAACAAAACAAAAAAATCTTTTTCAATTATTAAACAAAAAACAAAACAGAGGCTTGTTCATTACTATTTTAAAACAAAACAGAGGCTTGTTTGGGTTTTTTTTTATTTGCACTGATCGACATATGTGTGTTTTGATTGAAGTTACCTATATGACAAAATTGTCACCATGTGGTCCATTTATGCAATTAAATGGCCTAGATCGTCGCCGACGGAACCACCACCATCGTCATCGTCTTTCGGCACCACTACTTCATGAATACAGAGAGCCAACAGATCTGAGTCGTCATCATCTGACGAAGATGGTTGTCGTACTGAAGTTGCTTCTGGTGGTGGTGGTGGGTTCGACGACAGAGGAGATCGTTCGTGGCAGAGGAGATCTGGTGGTGGTGGGTTTTCGTCGGAGAAGATGATGGTGACGGGTGACAGTGGTCGATGTCGTTTTTGATGATGGTGGTGGTGGTCGATGTTGATGATGATGGTGGTGTTTAGTGGTGGTGGAAAGAAATCTGAGAAAATAGGGAGAGAATATGTGTGTGAGAGAGAGAGATCTAGATTATATAGGGTGAGAGAAAGAGAAGATTCAAATTTTAAAATGGGGGAAGCTAAAATGACTAATATACCCTCAAAAACATAAAATAATATATTTGATAATGAGGTGATGTGGAAGAATGAGGGCCACAAGATGGGTTTTTGGGAGTTTCTTTATTTTAGAAGGTTTCTTGTGTATACTTAGCATATATATATATATATATATATATATATATATTGCAAAGGGATTAATCATACATGCCATGCTCTTATGCAATCTCTCCTTTGAGAGATGCCACATAGGATGTGATGTGGCAACTCTAAACCAATTAAAAAAAAAAGAAATAAATATGATTTTACTTAATCTATTATAATCTTTAATCTAATCTATTAAATACCTAATCTATTAAATCTAAATATTAAACCTTTATTATTTTATCTCTCGTGTTTTCTCCCATAACTTTTAAACGTTAATATCTTTTATATATAAGATTTTTTAAAGAAAAAAATTACACCAAATTAACGAGCGTTTTATTATCTTTCCAACGAGTACCATAGTGCTATATAAAAATCGGAGAAAAAAATGACTATTTTTTGTAACCCGACAAGTATTGTGTCGGGTTTGGAATTAGTTTAAAAAAATTGTGGGTTTGGGTCGAGTCTGGGATTAGGTGATACCCGACTCGATTACCCGAAACAACATACCCAAATACCCAAACTACATACCCGATCATATACCCATGAATTTTTTAACGCATCACATAATCCTTAGACTAATGCGTTCGATATTTCAATAATTAACTTTTTTTTTCTTATTTCATGTTAGTTCTTTTTAGAATGATCGATTACAAACTTCCGAATTGATTTGTCATGGCACTAGATTTATACCCTGGCGCAGAGATTCGTTTTTTTATATTGGAATATGATAACTTATGGCAGAGATTTGTTTAATATAATAATAATAATATATTATTATTATTATGTTATATTAGATATTTCAACCCGGGTGCAATCTCTCCTTTGAGAGATGCCACATAGGATGTGATGTGACAAGTGTAAACCAATTAAAAAAAAGAAATAAATATGATTTAACCTAATCTATTATAATCTTTAACCTAATCTATTAAATACCTAATCTACTAAATCTAAATATTAAAACTTTATTATTTTTTCTCTCATGTTTCCTCCCATAACTTTTAAACGTTAATATCTTTTATATACGAGATTTTTTTAAAGAAAAAAGTTACACCAAATTAACGAACGTTTTATTATCTTTCCAACGAGTACCATAGTGCTATATAAAAACGGAGAAAAAAATGACTATTTTTTGTAACCCGGCAGGTATTGTGTCGGGTTTGGGTTAGTTTAAAAAAAATTGTGGGTTTGGGTCGGGTCTGGGATTAGGTGATACCCGACCCGATTACCCGAAACAACATACCCAAATACCCGAACTATATACCCATGAATTTTTTAACGCATCACATAACCCTTAGAGTAATGCGTTCGATATTTCAATAATTAACTTTTTTTTCTTATTTCATGTTAGTTCTTTTTAGAATGATCGATTACAAACTTCTTTATTCATTTGTAATGGCACTAGATTTATACCCCGGCGCAGAGATTCGTTTTTTTAATATTTGAATATGATAACTTATGGCAGAAATTTGTTTAAAATAATAATAATAATAATAATAATAATAATAATAATACTATATTTTATTATGTCATATTAGATATTTCAACCCGGGACACTCCCGGGATAAAAACTAGTATACCTATAATATATCAATAGAAAGTTACGTATTCTTATCTGTTCAAATTTTGAACAAGTTTAAAATATACTCGTTTTCATTTTTATTATATGTTTGAGAAGATATTTCTTTTTTTCCTTGTAGGCCATAAATAGACCTTTTATATCGACTTTTTGGCCATATCTAAATTAAATTTTCGAAAATTTCCATAAATTCTGATTTGAAATGTTTACGCGTTTTCAATTATTAAGATTGACAACAATTACCATAAGAATCACATAAGGCTATGGGGTGTGGTCACCCATCCCCCTTCCCTTCCTCTTGTCCACATCAGCGCCACATCATTTCCCCTCTTCTCTTCCCCCTTCTAAGGGATATGGTTCCCCCTTCCCCTTCCATTATTTAATTGCAAAAAAAAAAAAAATTAAAAATAAAAAGAAAGAAAACAAGTTGTGCCCCACACCCACACACATCTTCATCTTCTTCACCCTCTCTCTCTCTCTCTCTCTCTCTCTCTCTCTCTCTCTCTCTCTCTCTCTCTCTCTCTCTCTCTCTCTCTCTCACCCACCCATCTTTTTCAATCTTCATCACCATTCACCCTTCATATTCTTCAGCTTACCTTACCACCACCGTCCGCCTCCGCATCCACCTCCACCAACCCCACCACCGTCTGCCTCCACCTGCACCAATCCCACCACCCTCTGCCTCCAGCTGCACCAACATCGCCACCGTCCGCCTCCACCTAAACCAACCCCACCATCGTCCCTCATCTCCCTTCCCATTTCCTTTTCATTTGTTAAAGAGAAAAAAGACAAAAAAATATATATATAATATTAATATTATATTGAAACAAGTGATCGGGGAGATCGGTGGAAATCCACCGTTTGCACCGAAGGGAACTCGGGGGGGGGGGGGGGGGGGCGGTGTTCCCCGACGGGAAAGCTGTCCACATCAGCTCCCCGAATGCTTTCACCGATCCATACCCCATGGTCTAACAAACGTAAGTTTTGGATTCTAATTCTCATAAATGTTATTATCTTATATTGTACACTGTACTTCATAATAATCTTTCATAAGAAAGGGTTTTCTTCAAATTCTATTGAGAAATTTGATTTAAATACTCTAAACTATTGCTTGTTGGCCGATATCACTCACAACTATTACTTTGACTATCAATACTCACAACTTTACACTTTGTTTGTTATGTCACCCCCAAACAATGATGCAAAGACTTCCTCATCATCAAAACTTGCCCCTAATTCGAAAATGGAGGTGGCATAACTAACAAAGTGTAAAATTGGAAGAATTGGTAGTCTGTAATCAAAGTGATAGTTGAGAGTAATATCAACAAACGTGCAATAGTTTGAAATATTTAATTTTAATTTCCCAATTGTATTCACATGATTCTAAATTCTAATCCACACATATAACTTCACGAGTAATAAAGTTGCATGAATTCTTTATGAGTCATCTTTAATTATTAAAAATAGGAAGCTAACTTTTTTTTTTTGACAAACAAGCAAGCAAGGCAAAAACCAACATTAAATACACCAACAATTAAAACATGTTCACCGACATCTTGCGGTTGGATTTCGAGTACAAAGTCGGGTGTAGAAACGGTAAAATGAGATTGCGGGAGGTTGTAAAGTTGATATTGAGGCGAGTGGATGCTTAGTTGTTGAATTAGATTTGGGGTAGGATTTGTAATACATTCCACCGATATAAGTTGCATATAGGATGTGTAGTCGGTTCCATGACATGGAATTTCTAGGTTTCAGTTTTGAAAAGGACTAGGATTCGGAGAGTCGCCTAGCCCATATGGGTGGTTTAGGTCATACTCACTGTTGTTGGGATTGATTTTCGGTTTGATATATTGAGATGTTTATAAAAATAGAAGTGGGAAGAATGAGATATGTGCTAAAAATAAGCAAAATGTTGTGTGTGTGTGTGTGTGTGTGTAGGGTGGGGTTAGGGTACAAAGGTCATATTTCGTGAGAAGAATTAAAAATTCATATTTAGTCATCATTTTTTGGACTTATTCAAGATGTTTTGGATTGTTTAGGCTAAAATAACACCAAACATAACAATTAAAAACACAAAACAATTTATTTTGAGCTTAAAAAACATAAAACACATTGCCATGAACATGTGTTCTACGTTGTTGTGTTTTAGTCGTGTGTTTTAACTATGTTCTAAATTTCATGTTTATAATACATTGGATTGTATTTTAAATTGTTGTATTTGGTGTTTTTCTAGCAAAAACAACCCAAAACATCATACCTAAATTCAAAACATAATGCCTGCATATCAATTCTTGACTCTTCTACTCTATATATATATATATATATATATATATATATGGTAGACATTGAGTATTTGGCCTATCAAGTATCAACCATGGATTAAATTGGGTCTAGTATAATATATAAGGTTGTAGATAAATCATAAAAAGTTCGATACATTTTAATATTCTAAATTTTTGCAAGGGCTCAATAAGTTTTCATTTTTATATTTTTACACACAAAATAAATTAAAAAAAATGGCCCATTGAAAAAACGGGTCTCGGCCGGGGTGGGTCGCCCACGCCAAGGCGGTTGATATGAATTTGCATAGATTTTTCTCCTTTACGTGTATCCGTAGATTCATGCTTCTTTTTTATCTTTTTTTTTTTTTAAATAAAACTTTCTCATTAAAACAAAATACGGAAGTTACATCATAATAGCAGGTAGACGGGCAACAAGCTGCGTCGCCACCCCCATTTTGAATTGCAAACCCTAGTCTACTAAAGACAAAACCTTGCCCCCTGGGGATGAAACATTGCTGTGGACAACCCGTTGGACCCTGGTCAAGAAACTAATAGCTTCTGGCGCCAGGGAGCCAAAGGTGTCAAAAGCCAGAGGGATAAAGACATGTTGGTTATCAGCACAAGCTTTAGCTTGTTTATCTACTTTCTTTGATTCCGCCTTTCTTGATGTTTGCCCAGCTAAGTACCCTGTTTCCCGTAACCCAACCAGCGGAGATACCCCGGTGAGGTCCACACAGGCATGTTTCCCTCTCTCCCAACCAAAGACAAGCAGGTCTGCTGGTCGCAGGGTGGATCTCCCTTCCGTGGGGTCTGTGAGGAAGTTTACAGGGGCCTCTTTTTTTGCAGAGATCCCAGCTCTTCTCAAGATATCCCACAAAACATTTCACCCAGTCATGCCGATATTTGAAACCAGGGAGCTCCTTGCAATGAATTGTGTTCTAATTTCTATTGTGGTTAGAATGCTAATGTGATTAGAAGGAAAAGAAATGAAAGTGAATGAAAATAGAAATAAGTGATATTCGTGAATTTTTTTAATGTAAAAATTTAAAAAACTGAAAAAAGATTGTCTTCCATAGTTTTGATTTTCAAGTGAGGGGAGTGGAAAGAAAAGAATATAAAATTCTTGCTAATTATCTCTCCTAACTTTTGTTCCAAAAGGGAAGGATTTGGAGACAAAAAAAGTCTTTTCTTAATTTCACTTCTATATCCATTGAACTCTGATACACAAAATAAAATTAATATTTTCCTTGCTCTTTTTTTTTTCTCTCTTAATTCTCTTTCCTTTTAATTTTTCTTTTCATTCATTTTATTTTGTTCTCTTCATTTTTTTTTCTTTCTTTTACGCGTAAGAGGGTATGGTATTCAAACATTAGGTGTGGAATCACTATTGGTTTTTGGAGGTGGTAAGAGTGTCATCTTCCAAAATAGGAGAACCGCCTAATGGTCACAAGTTTGAGCTTTGAAAGATATCTGGTTGGCCGATTTTTTTTTTTAACTTTCACCCAATATAAAATTATTCTCTTCCCCCCCCCCCCCCCCCCCCCCCCCCCCCCCTTCACTCCCTCACAATTTTCACATTTCACATGTAGACCCTACACGACGCTTTATCTCCCTCTTTCCCCTCCACTCCTTATGGTCTAAAAGAGAAGAACCTCTGTGTAACGTTTACTTTGTTGATTCCAAGTGGATAGGTATTGATATATTTTAATACTAAAATAGTAATTAAAAGGGCGAAGTTGACTATTATTTTTCCGGTCTGGCTTTTACTTGCTTGCAACTTGTATTTGTTATTTTCTGAAGTTAAGTGTGCAACGTTTATATCCATCATCCATAGTGGTGGAGTGGTGAATTGACTTTTGTTTTACCTATGTGATCAAAGGTTCAATCCCCACTTCTATCATGTATGGTTTGGTATCCTGGTGAAAATCGAATACGGGTGGCGTCGGTTCGAATCTGACGGGCGGCGAGATTTTACCGAGTTCTATAACACTGTCGTGCTTTCGAGCGGGTGAGACCACTATTGGTAATTTTCGTAGTTGGGATTATTTATTTCCATTATTCCTTTTATGTAATATAATATTTGTTGTAACTCAAGGATTTGTCTTTGGTAGACTAGGGCTCGCAATTCAGAAAGGGGTGGCGGCCCAGCTTGTTGCCCGTCTACCTTCTATTGTGATGTAACTTTCGTATTTTGTTTTAATGAAAGGAAATATTTTTTTTTTGTTTATTAATGCTAAACAATGGATAAAGTTATCGCTCCCCTTGAGTTACAACAAGGTCAAGTGAGTGAGCTCAATGTAAAAGATGTGGACTTCGACCGGAGACTGCTGATCATATTTGGGTCGAGTGTGTTTTCGCTCGAGCTTTATGGTGGAACATTAGTGAATGGATGAAAGTCCTAGAAATTGCTGTTGTAGGATCGATCACTCATCTACTGGAAACAAGCGGTATTGACAAAGAAGATGAAAAAACTGTACGCGGTGGTGTTGTTGGGCCTGTGGAAGTTTTGGTTAGGGAGAAATGACAAGGTGTTTAATGATGTAACGAGGGCGACACCATTGATTATCGAAGACACTAAGACGGAATCATTTTGCTGGATGACTAAAAGAGCAAGATGCAATGGTTTGGAAAAGGAAAAATGGTAGTATTTTTCATTTCTAGACAATGGATAATTTTATTTCTGTTTTTGTTTGTATTTCGTAGAATTTCGGATTTGATGTATGGTTTAAACTGTATGGGTCGACTACTATGGCCCAGGTAGCTACTGGCTAAATGAGCCCGAGTATTATGTGGTGTAACATGTGGCGAATTATGGTGATAGAATAAAGTTTCGTTTGTCTCTTTAAAAAAAAAGTTTAACTTTTTACTCAACCATCATTAAGGTATGAGATGATTGAGAATTTGAGATCATGAAGCGTAATAAGTCTTTTTAATCAATGGATCATGAAGGGCATATTAAGATATTAGTCCTATTGAAAAAGTGAGGTGAGCTGGCCGTTGACTTCATTAGAGATTAGATCATTGGTGAAGCAATGTGAGAGAGCGTTGACTCGCCCATACGAGCATATACCATAATATGCTACAAATGATACCTAGCTAGACATGTGAATCTTTAAATAGCAATGAACTCAAACTATCCTCTTCTCAATTCTCACCACCTTCTTTCAAATCCTTTTCATTCTCTCTCTAAATTATAGCTGCCTCTTCTAACAAGGTACTCTCTCTCTCATACCATACATATGTTACATAATATTGGCTCATTGAAAAAACATCCTAAAAAGTAAAAACTAACAAACTTCGACAAACCGTTCTAACTATGTGTTTATTTATGTTTTCGTATGCGTATCATTGTATCAATAATCAATGAGTTTTTTTAGTTGTGCACATATTGTCGTAAACGCTAGCTAGTTTGAGGTAGGGTGGGTTTTCCGTTAGGGGTTCCTATCCTGGGGGAGGTCACAGGTTCGATCCATGCACACCACAAAAAAAATTCCTCGTGACGGTTTGAGCTTAGGCAAGGAGGACACCGGTGCATGGGTAGGGATTCGAACTTGGGACCAATAGGTTAGGGTTGTATAAGGATTTCCATTGATCTAAACCTTTCAAAAAAAATAATGTATTTGGATATTGTGTTGTAAAATCCGCACCGAACCCTGTTATTTATAACACTTTGGATCACACTCCATATATACCTTGAGTTGCTTCAAATAACTGAATCATTATTTCTAGCTTGCAGCTTGCTTGAAGTACCATACCTTTTGATACAATGAACATAAATAAACATGGGGACATGTAGTTGAAGTATTAATTTAAATATTTATAAAAATCATTTTACATATGTGTGTTGAAATTGTGCATATTAATTAATTATCTTTTAAAAACAAATGACGTCATAAAAGAAATTGTCTTGTATTTCAACTATCGTGTAGAGAGGGTTGTTTACCGAGTTATGACTATATAGTCGCACAATAAGTTCATCTAAATTATTTATATTTGTTTGTTTTGTAAATGCATGCATGACTTATCGTAACCAGCCACTAACCAAAGAAGAAAACTAGAAGTCATTGGCTGGCTGGTCCCCCAATTTCTGTCATCATCGATCGTTACGTACCAGTTCACAACCAGACAATATTAAAATGGTATTTAGGAATCATACACCCTCTAATTAGGATTCATACACACTGGCCCACATCGCCCACCAATAGAAGACTGCCACATACCCAGAATGTGATGTCACACACCCCAAAATGTGATGTCACGAGGTGTATGAAACCTAGAACCCAAAATGATATTCATATTTAATATTATATAATTGAATGATATGACCGCTGGAAATATTTAATTGTGTGGATAGATATTTTTTTGACCGGCTAAACTTCACAATCCGTCTGGAACAGGAGATGGGTGGGCCGAAGGGCTCTGTCCATACGGACTAGAGGCCGTCTGGGACCCCTTTCGGTCATTGGGGACCGCGTACAGAGTACCCGGCAATACTTTAGTTGATCGTTCAAAAAAAAACTCCCACAATCCGAGGCCCCCCCTTTCCCGCAGTATTTGGGCAAATTCCTGCACAAAGCAGGACTCGAACTTGCAACCCCGTGATAAGAAACAGGTTAAGCCTTAAAACCTTCCACCTCTACCACTCCGCTGTGGCTTCATTGACGTGAGCAGATATTTATACATATGACAAGTCATATTTACAATATTTTATCTAAAATGTTTTTAACTAGACAACGAATTAAGGCCTCTAAATTAAACATTTTTTTATAGAATATTAATTTGAAGCAACTCAAGACCTCTAAATTAAACATAAGACGGATAACAAGTTGCGTCATCACCCCTTTTTAAATAGCTTGTTTTCGTTTACCAACAGCCTTTTAACCTAGAGATAACCTAGCTAGCGGTATTCTAATCATATTTAACGTATTTTATAAAAGTTGGATGATTTGCATCCCGTATTAATGTACGTAGTGCAAGTGGGTGTGTGAGTTTGCTGTTTAAAAAAATAACTTCGTTTTTTGTTAATTGGATTAATAAAATCAATTATTATTATTTATATATAAATCGCAAATATATATATATTTGTATATATATTCGTTTCAAAAATAATAATATAAACCGCTTCCACTATGTATTCGATATGCTACAAATGATTCCTAGACATGTGAATCTTTAAATAGCAATGAACTCGAACTATCCTGTCCTCACCACCTTCTTTCAAATTCTTCATCTCTCTCCAAAAATAACTGGATAGCCGCCTCTTCTCAAGGTACTCTTCCTATCATACCACCTTTTACATTGGCTTTTAAGAGAACAGTCGAAAAACGAATTCTTTCGACAACAGTTCTAATTCTAACTATGTGTTTGTCTATGTCTTCGTATGTTTATCAATGAATTTTTCGTAAACACTAGATTATTTCCCGTCTTTATGATTTATAGACATATAACGCATACCAATTCATGTATTCGGATAATTTTTATCCTAAATCAGAACCGAACCCTTTCATGATGATCTTATAACACTCTGGATCACACGTCCAACTTGCCTTCTGTCCAATAATTGAGTCATTATTTCTAGATTGTTTTAAGTAGAAGTCAGAAGTTATAACATATTTTTTAACCACCCACCATTTGGTGGAGTGGTATGGGAAAATGAAGATAAGAGTTTGAGACCATTTGGTCTCAATTTCAAATTCGATCCAAAGGGGTTTTACCGCAGTGGGTCTTTGGGCGGCAGATTTTTCCTCGAATTGATGGCTTGGTGGACTTGGGCTACCCAGTGGGTAGCCATTTGTCTAGTGCTAACCCACTGACAGTCCAGGTGATATTTAGTTGGCCGTTAAAAAAAATAAAATAAAATAAATAACATATTTTTCAAACATTGAACATATAAACATGGGATATGTACGGTAGGGATGAGATCGGTACCGTATCCGTACCTATACCCATACCCGTACCGAAAATACCCGTACCGAATTTAAACAAAAGTGGGTACCGAGTACCGTACCGAATATATAGGTAGGGTACCCGTTTGGTATCATTTTGTTATTTTTTTTCTTTTTTAAGCACTCGTATGGGTACCAAGTATGTAAACAATTACGAGTATCAATACTATACGGGTACCAAATTGAAAATTTTGGTACGGGTACCAATACGGTACATGTACTAAATAGGTAAAATTGATACGAATACCATAAATACCATCATACGAAGTAAAACATATAATCAAATTCAATAGTATATAGAATTCGGTACCCGTACCATTTTTACCCGTACTCGTACCGATACCAAAGTACCGAATACCGAAATCAGTAAAAGTGGGTACCGATATCTATACCGAGTACTCAAAATCGGTACGGGTACGGATACCGGTACATGTACGGTATGGTATGGGTACAGGTATAGATACTCGGAAAAAAATACTCATCCCTAATGTACGGTATTTAATGTCTTTATATTTCGAAAAAAATGTATTAAAAATGACTATTCAAAACACGATAATTTAATATTTTCTGGTTAACGACAGAAATTGGTGGACCAGCCAATGACTTTTTTTTTTTTTTAAACGGCCAACGAATCAATTCCGAGCACTCTCGGGCACCCTTTTGGCGAATCAGGTACTCGAGAGTACCCGGGCCACCAATTGCCACCAATTCCCGGGAAAACCCGACCACTCACCCGCCCGAAGGCACGACGGTGAAATAGTCGGTAAAACCGGTCGGGATCAGGACTCGAACCCAAGCCAATGGCCGGGTCATCCCTCATTTCCCATCCACCAATGTCCTCCAAATGTAGCTAGTGGGAATTGAACCCAAGCCTCCCATAAAAAACTTTAGGCCCTCAACCAACTAGGCTACAAGTGTTGGACCAGCCAATGACTTTTAGTACCATCATTTGGGTACTTAACTGACAATTCAAAACGTCAACAATACTTAATCTTAATTGGTGGACTATATATTATTTTATATTAGAATTTTATTTTATATATATTAACTTTACATTATTATATATATATATATATATATATATATATATATATATATATATAAGGGAAGGATATTTTGGAATCTCTTTTGAGTTGAGAAAACCTTTGGAAACCCATGTAAAAAACCAGTATTTTTTTTTGAAAAAAAATAACCAACGTAAAATACATGTTTTTAAGCATTTTGGGCAAAAAAAATAACAAAAGCGCCGATGGGATTTTTTTAAAAAAAAATAAACAAAGTTGCTAAAAAACCATATGTTTTCAGCTATTCGTTGTATTTTATCAGGTGTAAACATGTGTTTTCGCAGCTTTGTTTATTTTTTTTTTAAAAAATCCCTTCGGCGTTTTTTTTTATTTTTTTAGCCCAAAACACTTAAAAACATGTATTTTACATTGGTTATTTTTTTCAAAAAAAAAAAATAACAATTTTTTACATGGGTTTCCAAGGTTTTCTCAACTCAAGAGGGTTTTCATTTTATAATTGGCATATATATATATAGAGGATTTGGTTCAAATGAGAACCTTTTCCCAAATTGAGAACTGTGAGAACCATTCTGGGTCACACATTTCTCTAAGACATTTTTTTTTTTTTTGCAAAAATCGCTGCTTTATATGCAAGGAATTTTTTTTTTGTATTTTTTTTTCAGTATACACATGTGTATAATTGCATTATACATATATGTATAATGCAATATACACATATGTATAACTGAAATATACACATATGTATAGCTGAAAAATGCTATATACACATATGTATAAATGAAAAAAAAAAAATTCCTTGCATAAAAATGTGCAATTAAAGCAAATTTTTTTTTTTTTTTTTTTGCTTTTATATGAAATGTGTGGCCCAGAATGGTTCTCTCAGTTCTCAAATAGGGGTTGGTTCTCTTAGGATCCCTACCCTATATATATATATATATATATATATATATATATATATATATATGAATTTTGCATTATTTTTAATGATACCGTTGCCTTACGAGTTACTACACGTAAATAATAATGTGTTTATTTTTATTGACAAATCGATGTGAATTTTTTCCTCGTGGTTGATATTGGTGTAAAATTGTGATTTGTTGAAATTACGAAAAATATGTCATTACGTTTTGATGTTCAAAGCTAAGCCGCATTTACAACGATATGACCACATGTAGATGTTATTTTGGTTAATGTTACAACTTTGTTTTTTGGTTTTTCTATTTTTTGTCATAGTGTGCCCCTTCAAGCCCCCATCCACTACACACTTATTTTACATAAAGCCCCTCATATCACTTTATTAAGGTGGATGGGTGGTTGGTCATACGATCACATTATTACACTATCACACCCTATAATATTGGGTCACATCATTCCATCACATTTCATCACTAAACCCATGAGGTGGAATGATACAATCACAATCAATTTTTTTAAATAACATTGCAATAAATAAAAAAAACTTACATTAAATAAAAAATAAAAACAAATTACATAAATAAAATAAAATAAAAGTTACATTAAATTAAAAAAATACCTCGGCAGCATAGTCTATTTTAGCGAAGTCTTCCTATATATCTTCTATGTCGTCGGGGTAGTTTAGCATCGGTTCCTTAAAAAAAATTTCGAACTTTTGACACTTGAATTCGAGGTCCCAGTACTTATGAGATAATGAATCACACGTACGCTGTGTTACCCCGACAAGTGCACCAAACTTGGCTAACACTTTTTCCCAGCATAGAGTGCTCCGACCGCGACTACGACCACGACCACTTCTTGTTGATGCACCATCGTTGTGTATGCGATCACGAGCACAATTTTCCCCCTCTTCTGTCCACGTAACCGTTATGTGAATTTTTTTGTGAAGATGAGAAGAATTGTATGAGTTTTTTGTGTGTAGTAGATTTTTTTTTAATGTGTATAAAAAAGGGTAAATATGTGTACTTATAGTAGTTGGTAATTAATTTTTGTTTTTTTTTACCGTTAGCCAACAGCTAGCTAGCTGGTAGCAAGTGTGATAAGCATCATGAATTAATTGGATCGTGGCCGTGATTATATAGGCAAAGCAGTGTTTGTGATGGTCACGGCCATCACGGAGTGGCTATTACGGATCACCCCGTCCACCCTTAATATTTTAATTCAATCAAGCCCCATAAAGCCCTCCACATATGCCCTAATAATTAACACTATGTTCCTGAGTTTCATTAAAGGAAAGAAGTGGAAAGAACTCGAAGGAAGTAGAGAGAAAGTAAAAAATAAGTGTGTTTTAGAGTTTCATTAAAGGAAGAGAGTGGAAGGAAGCAAAAGGAAAATATTTTAATAAAACTTTCCTCCTAAAATGGAAGGAATTAGAAGGAAGTGAAAGGAAAACAAATAAAATGTTTATCATTTAATATTTTACCCTCATACTTAAATTATTACAATACACAATGAGGGTATAACTGTAAAATTAAACACTTCTTTTCTCTTCCTTTCAACTTGGGAACACATAAAAAATTTAATTTGTTTTCATTTCCTTCAAACTCGGGAACACGAAATGAAGTCATATATTTTCTTTTCCTCTTTTTCTTTTCTCTCCTAAATTCTCTTTCTCTTCTTTTCTTTCATTAATAAACTCTGGAACATAAAGTAAATAATGGGAAGTTTAACTAAAGTTTCCCAGACTGTTATTAAATAGACACAGATTCCGAATCTTGTTTCTTATAGCAATACCAATCATCCTTACATACATACATGCAGCAAGAACCACAAAAAAACAATGTTACGTAAGGACACTGAATCGTCGTCTCGGTTGCCTGACCAAAAATGCCGCTGTTTCTCGCTTGTTGAGATCCTTACAGCAATTCAAATTTGTAATGAAGCTGCCATTGGACGTGGCGGATTCGGAGAGGTGTTCAAGGGTTACCTCACGGATGGGCCAACCTCAGTTGTTGCCATCAAACGATCTAAATCCACATCCATGCAGCTAACTCCACAGTTCTTGGCTGAAGTTGAAACGTTGTCCACAGTTCGACACTGTAATCTGGTGTCTTTAATTGGGTATTGTAACGAGGGGCAAGAGATGGCCCTTGTGTATGAGTATATGCCCAATGGGGCACTTGAGGACCATCTTCACAAAGATGGTACTCGTCTCTCTTGGTTGCAACTACTCAGGATATGCATTGGGGCCGCACAAGGCCTAAACTACCTCCACACCAGATTGGGAACTAAGCCTTCAATCATACACCGTGATGTGAAGAGTTCCAATGTTTTGTTGGATGCGGATTTTGTTGCAAAAATTTCAGACTTTGGCATAGCTAGAACTGGTCCGACAAGCCAGACATCTACACATGTGTCAACGGCGATCAAAGGCACCTACGGGTATTTTGATCCATCTTATTATGTTACGGGACACTTGAGAACCAAATCTGATGTTTACGCTTTTGGAGTTGTTTTGCTTGAAGTTATATGCGGGTTGCCTGCAGTTCACAAGGATGATGATGGAAATACCAGGGCGTTAGCAATATGGGCCCAAGGTTGTATCAAACAAGGAAGGCTCAATGATATAATTGATCGTAGATTAAGTGGACAAGTTGCAGGCGCGTGTGTAAAAGACTTTGCCTGCATTGCTTGTGACTGTCTGCATGAAACACCACATAAGCGACCTGAGATGGCTGCTATTGTTTCACGCCTCGAGAAGATACTTTCATTGCAAGAGAGGCTGGATAATTCGATTCCAGAACCCAAATTCCTTGAAAAATTCTTCTCATGTTTTCGGCCCAATGTTGAGGCGAAAGGCAGCAATTTGATATTAGCTGGAAGCAGTGAAAAACAACCGAGTCACAAGATAAACAATCCAGTCATTTCCACAGGAACATCTAAAGCTAATTTGTGTGATGAAAATGCTCCCAAATTAAGTCATAGTTCGGGTAGTGAAGGTGATCAAATACATCATGAACATTTTCCCCAGTTGATAATTGATACATCAGTTGATTCAGGTGAAAAGCATTACTGTCACGTTTAAAAAAATGGTTGGGTATAGATAAAAACTGATTATTGTTTTGATGTCTTTAATAGGTATTGTTGAATTACCACCTAGCCCTGGCAGCCATAGAAGTACATCCAAAGGAAATATGATGGCGTTTAGTTTTGATGTACTTCAAACGGTTACCAAGTATTTTCATAATGATAGATTTCTTGGAGAAGGTAGTTTCGGTTCTGTTTTCAAGGGGTGGATCCGTGAGCATTCACTTGCAGCCGCCACGCCTGGTACTGGCACAACTGTCGCTGTAGTTATAAAGAAAGATAACCAGCATCTTCAAAGTCACCCGGAGTGGTTGGTAAGTATAAGTATAAATGTTGGATTTTTTTAAGTGCAGTTTGAACAATAACATTGTATATTGTTTGTTTTAACATTGTAACAGGCTGAAGTTAACTGTTTAGGGCAGATTGATCACCCGAATCTTGTAAAGTTAATTGGTTACTGCGCAGACGATGACCATAAACTTCTAGTATATGAGTTCATGGAACGAGGGAGCCTGGACAGCTATCTATTCAGAAGTGAGTTTTTGTCATATCGGTACTAATTATTGTTATATTTGATCCTTAAGCATCTGAGATAACATAACTTTGCAGGACGTTCTTACACTGGACCTCTCGCATGGAACCTACGAATTAAAATTGCTCTTGGTGCTGCAAAGGGACTTGCTTACCTTCACAGACCCGAATCAAAAGTTGTGTGTCATGATTTCAATTCCACCGGCATCTTGATTGATTCGGTATGTAATTTCAGAAACATCTTATGCCATATTTAGCATCAACTGTTACATAATATTTTTTAAATTTCATTTGTTTACTACCAGAATGACAATGCAAGAATTTCCAACTTCGGGATGGTGAAGGATGGACCAGTAGATTCTGCTGGACAAGTTATACATACAAAAGGATACGCGGATCCCATATATATTAAAACAGGTAAGAATAATGGTTTAATAAGCTACACTGTTGTGAACAACTTATGTAACAAATGATTTACCTTATGAAATTGAAGGTCACTTTACCACAAGCAGCAACATATACAGTTTCGGTGTGGTGCTCTTGGAACTTTTGACGGGACAGCGGTGTGTTGACAAGAACGGTCCAGAGGGTGAGCGAATACTGGTCGAGTTTGCTAAACCTTACTTTACCAAAGATTTCAAAGAAATGGAGAAAATTATAGACCCATATAGAGATGAGCACTACTCATCAGTTGCAGCACAGGGAGCTGCTCTGATTGCAAAGAGGTGTCTCTTTGAAGAACCCAAAATCAGGCCTAATGCTGATGAGATAGTAGAGGAATTGGAGCAGCTTTTGCTACCAATGACTAGCATAGTGTGATTGGTCAAAGGAAAGCCAAAATTTTTGCTATAGACCATGTATAGTACGGGTTAAATTTGGAGTTCCTCACTTGAATATTTTTTGACAAGTGTCATTTGGGTCCTACATAAGGCTTGAAAGGGTTTGAAATTAACAAATGATATAGTGATGTGGTGTGGTGTGGTGTGGTGCGAGTGTGTATAAAGATATTAAATTTGAATTAAAAAAAAAAAAAAAAAAAAAAAAGAGTGGTTGTTAACAAGGAAGGATGGATGTTATTGGGTGATGTGTCGCCTCTTCCCCTATGAAATTTTTCATGCCACAACCAAATCCAACAATTAGCGCCCATTTCACAAGGACGGGGCGGTGTTGGGGCTCCAAATCCGGCGCGAATGACCCATTCCTTGCCCATTTCACTCACCATTACACATGGTATTAGAAAAGCTAATAAGTCTTGATAACATCTTACCACAAATCTTATGGCCTAGATTAACTTTCAAACATAACAATCATGTTGTACAAGTTTCACTATTAAAATAAAACCTCTCAATTTGGTATGTTTTTCTCTAGGGATGACACTGGAGGTGCAAACGAACCAAGCTACTCGTAAGCTGAGCCTAACCGAGTCTCATTGCTTTGATTATCAAGTTCGAGCCGGATTGCAAGCTGCGAGCATAAACGAGCTCACTATATGTGTGTGTGTATGTGTGGTTGGGTTCAATGGGGAACCGCAAAAAATGAAGAACTGTGGAACCAAGGGTATTTTTGTCAAATTGTCAAAAATGTGATTATTTAAAATAAATCATAAAGTTACATCCCCATATCTTCATTTTCTTTGTCTCCCCCTCCCTATCCCTCCCTCCGTAACATTCATTCCCTCTCCCACTACATAACTCGACAGTCTTCCTTGGCAAAATTCACAGTAGAAAACACATAGTTGTTTTCCATCATCTTCATTCACTACGCCAAAATATGCCTACGGCCACACACAAAAAGTGTGACCATATGCCTTTCGCCACACTTTTTTTTTTCCAGCTCAAGTGTGACCATAGGTCGAGTCATCGTAGGTATCATACGGCCACATTCACATTTAGTGGCCGTAGCACTTAAAAAGTGTGGCTAAAGGATACCAATATTTATTTTTGAAATCAAGCATTTTGTCTATTAAATGTGACTAAAGGGTAGTAATGGCCACATGAAATTACTCTAAGTGTGGCCATTTTAGTTATATAGTCACTAAAAGTTTTATTTTAGCCACATCAATTAAAAAATATGTTGCAAAAATAATTGTTTTAATAAGCTTTCCATCTATTAAGTGTGGCTAAAGGGTAGGAACGGCAACATGAATTCACTGTAAGTGTGGTCGTTTGTATTATATAGTCACATGAATTTACTGTAAGTGTGGTAAAAAACTATTTATAGACACACGAACAGTTTTGTAATTATATGTGTGACTATACTCTAACTTTCGGTCACATATATTTTTTTTTTCCTATGGCATTTGCTATTATTTTGTCACATAAAAAAAGTGACAATGGTGTGGCTATTGCCTAACTTTAGTGACACATAATTCGTTTTGTCCATGACATTTAGTATCATTCCGTCACACACAAAAAACAAATGGAGAGTGTGACTAATGATTATATAAAGCCATGTGAAATATTCTAATTTTTTCTGTGGCTATTGTCCAACATTTGGTCACACATATTTCATTTTACCCATGTCAATTGAAATCATTCCGCCACACAAAAATAAACAAAATTAAGATTTGTGTGGCTAATGGTTATGTAAAGCCACATGAAATTTATAATTTTTAGTATGACTATTGTTTAACCTTTGGTCACACATAATTATTATATAAAGCCACATGAAATATTATAACTTTATGTGTAGCTATTTTCTAACCTTTGGTGACACATATTTTCTGTGATTCTATGTGACCATTAAAATGAGAAAACCAAATGATATTATAAAAATAATAAACCAAATTCCATATATAAGTTTCAAACTTAAATACTAAAAATCTAATTCTCAGCCGGTTTTCATCTTCTTGTGCTTTTGCTGCAATTTTTTTAATCCATCTAGAGTAGTAAAACTCTTCTTTTGCTTCTTGGGGAACTTAGGTGTGGTGTTTTGTGTTTGACTGGATGGTGAATCTGGTAGCTGGAGAAACAAAAACAAGAAAACATATATAAAAATTTCTAATTTAGTTATACTTAATTCAAGATTAATTAAAAAACAAACCTTTTCGTCAGGTTTGACAAGAAATTTTGGCCAAGGAACAAAAGAACCTAATGCTTCGCCAACCGTTTCTAACTCCCCTGTTTGAATTGGTAAATATGCTGCCTCCTTTATAGTTTCATCAACAGAAACTTTATAGCAATTATCTTGTAATGGAACTCCATGAATGGTTTGATTTTCCATTGAGTAGTAGATTGTACCATATGCCACGCGGTTGGTCACGCGACAAGAATACAGAACACACTTAAATGTCTACAAAAAAATATGGCATATTAACATGATAAAGTTAAAGTCAATATGTATTTGCATTTTGCGCAATACATACCTGTGGAACATTTTCTTGAGATTCCAAATGTGATGGCGTTTCAAGAAGTGAAGTCTCGGGCATTGATGAAATACTTTTTTTCTAGTTTTCACACTTCCCTAAAAAATTCAATTAACGACGTAAGAAAAATTAGCAACCATGTGGAAAATTAAGAAAAGAAAATTGTCAAATACATACCATTGTTAGCTTTTCTTGTTGCACCATTTTTGATATGTTACTCTGAGAACTAACTTTTTTTTGCACAACTTTACATGACGCATTAGATGTGGCAGCCTTAGTATTGTCCTTAGATTTAGATTGTTGTCCATACAATGGACCTAGAATTCAATTGATTAGGTTATGTTAGATTTACAACACATGGAAAAATAAAAAAATAAAAAGAAATTTATCAAATAGTTAATGTTTTTACCGTTTCTTTTTGCACCATGTGTGATGTGGTAGCATTATTAATAAGCTTAGATCCAACATTTTTATCTACATAATTTACCTACAAAATGTAACAACAAAGAGGGAAGTACAAATATTACCATTTCGCTTACATGGGCAATTTTTGAAATTCTAACTAATAGTAAGTAACATTTGATAAAAGTTAAAACATTAGTTTGTTAATAAATAATTCACTTACTTGTGTTGGTGAAGCTTTATTTACAGAAGATGCACCGCCCCGGTAACACCTGTCCCTATGCAGCCAGTAAAGATAAAACTTGATTAAGTTTGTCGTTTGTATCTGCCATCTGTATAGAGAGGGTCTTAATTTGCTCATCCTTTTTCCCATGCTCAAGGCTCTCCTTGTGTAGTTCAAGCTCAAGTTGTGCAATCCGTTCTTTTGATGAACCTTTTGTTCGGGGTCCCTTCCAATATTTGCTGGAAGTCACTCCATAGCCAACACCTTTTAAAAAACCACCTTTTTCCTTGCCAAATACTACTGCTGTATACTGTATTTGCTGCTGCATACAAATACAGATATAAAAATACTGAAATGACAAAAGCATGAGAAAATCATATACCGGCTAAATAATCAAATATTCATATGAATATCTCTATGTAGTTACTTGTATAATCAACTATATAACAACTGAACATTTAGGAATTTGTATGAACTCATCTTAATTGTTTAAAGTTCCTTACTCGCGACTCCTTGTCCATTCTTTGTTGACTTGCTAAAAGTCAAATAGGTCATTAGTGTCATTTCAAATACATTTGTATATCTTATCAACACTTGGTTAACTACATCGTCTCAACCTATAAACGTACTCTACTATGTTTACTTACACGTTGGGATTCATAGAACACCCCCCCCCCCCCCCTCCCGGCCCCCACACACACATCAACACTACATACTAATTTAAATGGATGTACCTAATATATATAAACCATTATCGACCAACTATGATTGACATATAAACAGCAAAAAAAAAAAAAGAGTTTGACAAAATGTTGTGAAATTGTAATAATTGACATATAAACAGCAAAAAAAAATGCCAACTGACAGAAAAAACAACATTGGGGTCGAATATATATTAACTAACCACTATGCGTGGGGGCGGTTAGCACTTACGTGTGTGTTTGGCGTGAGTTTAAAATGGGTATTTGGTTATTAATTGTGAAGTAATAAGTGCTAACCATCCCGGTCATACATAGTTCTTTTCACGTTCTGTTTCGTTTCGTGTGGATTGTCGTTTCTAGGGGTTATCCATCTTTTTATGCAGCAGAATCTTGAGTATGAAGAGCGTAAGTGCAAGCATACATCTGCAGTGCCACAAAGGATGGATCGCTGCTGATTTTGTGCCGGATTATAAATGTCGTTTTATAAACGAAAGGAAGGTCACTGCTGATTTTGTGCAGCCTTACAAATACTGTTCTCACAAGTGAAGAATATTAGTGCAGTTTGTCAAGTGGAAAATAATTTAAGGAAAATGGCAGCAGAATTATTTTCTTTGTCAACCAGTGTTTAGGCTGCAGTTTAGTAATTATATTGTTCATCAGGTCATCTTAGATAACGTTATTTTAATGTTGAAGAAATAGAACTTGCATTATCTTTCGAACCATTGTTTCAATTTGTGGTCGGAGCTGAAATTTTATGTGTAGTTTGTTATACATCCCGGCCCAAAATCAGCTTATGCGTTGCAATTCAAGTTAAAAGTGTTTATACATTGATTAAATACAAGTCATGTAGCATCTGCATTTTGAATTAGATTAAACTTAGACTATAAGAAGATTGATTTGGATTATATGACCAGCCATATTGCAATTTTTTCAGCGTCAGCGGGAAGGATCAGCTGATAGCTGATAGCTGTTTGTTTCTTTTGATTTCAGCGATTCCAACGTGTCTAACCCTTGGTTTTAAAAAGCGCTAGGCGCACAAAAGCGACGAGGTCTAAGCGCATCGCGCGAAGCGCAAAGCGCAAAAAGCGTGGGATTTTCGTACCCGAAGCGCACACTAATTATATAAATTTTCTTATATATCCCATATATATTCCATGAGGTTTTAGCTTCATTTACCCAAAATATAGCTATAAATAAGGCACCGTTTTTTTGCTCAGTAGCGTACAATTGTACATTTACGCGTTCTCATCCAAAAATTTTATACGTATCGAGTACGCCCCCCTCCATTTTAAGGTCCCGTAACTTTCGGCCTATCCGAAAAGAATTTTCAAGCTCCGCCTTTTAATATATTTAGTGAATTTATAACAAAATCCAACATGATTTAAGAATGTTCATTAATAGATTTTAATCTTTCGAGCGGGTGCCAAAGGTGGTCCCAGTGACTCGCAGAGCCCAAGGAACCAAGGCTTTGTATTTAGTAGAATAGGATTTGCGATTCAAAAGGGGATAGCGGCGCAACTTGTTGCTCGGTTACCCATTATCCAGTTGTTTATATATATATATATATATATATATATATATATATATATATATAAAACTTGTGATCAGACTAAGTTAATACAGCTTCTATAACAACATTACTAGATTTTAGTCTATGAAATCACAATATAAATAAAGGGGTATCCTTTCCCTCTTAAAGTTTACTTAAAAATAAATAAAAATAAAGAATTGGAAGTACCTGTAAGAGGAGAAGGCCAAGATCTTCCTTCGATACGCTTGATACCGTATACAAGGAGAGAAGCCCAAGGCTGATGCATCGTCAGACATGGGTTTCTGTAATTTACGTCGTTTCTGCTTCTGCTTCCCATTGATTCGGTCAGGTGCTGCTGATGCAGAATTCGTTCTCATCCCAACCATCAAACCACACCCTATTTTTAAAATTTAAAAAAATACACTAAAAACTCATTTCATCCCATCCACCATTTTCTACCACATCTCTATATTTTAAAAAATCCATCATCTAGCTTTTCATATATGAAAAGCTACTATTCACTCACATCAAATTATTGTGAGTGTATAAAAACGAGTAATATAATAAAATATGTGTTTGTGAGTAAGATGAAGATAAAAATGGTGGATGGGATGTGGAAGGTTTTTTAAAATGAGATATACATTTTAAAAAGTTTGATTTTTATTTAAATTATAGGGTAAAATATGGTGGATGGGATGTGAATGCTCTAAGTGTATCAAGAGGATGTTATGTAGACTAGGGTAGGGATGGCAAAAAAACCCGAGCCTGATGGGTATACCCGAAACATGAAGAATTTGCGACGGGTATACCCGATACCCGACGGATATGGGACGGGTTTGGTATTGAAAAAAATATATTTCGTGGGTATGGGACGGGTATGGTATTAGGTAATACCCGATCCAATTACCCGAAACTAAATACCCGTCTACCCGAAATATATATCCGAAGACTTTTAAATTTTATATATATATATATATATATATATATATATATATATATATATATCTTTTCTTAACTATTTTTTAGTAATGTTTCATTCTAATAGATTGATTATTTGAAAAATAAACTTTTCGTCTAAATATATATTCTAATAATATTATTATTTATATTTATATGCTATGAAATATATAAATAGTTTTCAAAATTGATACTATAATATATATATATATATATTTACATATTAAATGTTTCAAAGATTATTATGGTGATGATAATATATATGTTAGTTATTACAATTTCATATATTCTAGATTTTTTAAAACATAAGACTATAAAAGAAAACAAAAAAATATATATACATGCAAATACCAACGGGTATACCTGATACCCGCGGGTATGCTCTATACCCGACGGGTAATACCAGACAAAAACCCGACGGTTAATGGAACGTGTATGGTATGAGATTTTATAACCGCGTATGGGTATGGTATTAGCCATACCCGACCCGTTGCCATCCCTAGACTAGGGTGTTTGGGATTGAGTTTGGATATATAAAAGTGTTTTTCGTCAAAAGTGTTTATTTGCTTATAACTTTTTGAAAATGAGTTTTAAAAAAAGTGTTTAGATTAGCTTTTGGGGTGAGAAACTTCAAAAAGTCAATAAATTGTTTTTTTGTAAGTGTTTCGCTTAATTTATTGTGAATATTGGTTGTATGTGTGGCTTTTTCAAGAAGCCAATAAGTCAATAAGCTGTTTTGAAACTTAATCCCAAACACCATCTAAGACTATGCGGTGTGGTTTAGGCAAGGCTTGGGAAAGCTTTGCCGCCACATCAGCAAAAAGTGGGTCCCATTTGGATTTAGACAACTTGAGGACTACCCAAGGGTGTGAGGGTAGTCTTCCTTGGGTAGTCCTCCACTCCTATTGATCAACTCTTTTATTTTTTTAATTCCAAATTAAAAATAATAATAAAAATAAATAATTAAAAAATCACATTATTATACAATTGCAAGAATCGTCTTCACCAGTCGGCTTCATCGTCTTCATCAATATGTTTCTTGAAAGTGCTTGAAAAGTAGCAGAACACCAACAATCGTCTTCATCGGTCACCATCGTCTTCATCGTGGCCATCGTCTTCATCAGTCACCAGGGCAACCATCTTCACTGCTGCTTTATCATCATCATCTTCTCCGGCTGGTTCTTCTCGCCGACGACCAAGAAACTCAACAACCAACAACCACCAAATTCAACAATCGACCACCACCATCTTCACTGCTGCTTCATCATCATCATCCTCACTAGTTTTTTTTTTTTTTTTTAATTCAACGGTCATATATAGGTTGGGAGGGACCCACCATTTCAAACCAACCAATCAACAAGGCTCGTCCCATTGTAGCCGGTTTGGCCGGGTGTGGGTCAGCTGGGGCGGTGTTGGTCGGCCCAAGACTAATTTTATTTTATTAAAATGTTGTCGGTTATTCTTTTTAGTTTGAAGTATTTTATGCTTTTTTAATTTATTAAAACATTTTAAATATGTAAGTTTATCTAAATTGAAATAATTTAGTTTTAGGGAATTCTGGACAGTACCATGCATTCTGAGGAAATCTGGTCAAGATAGAAAAAATTGGAGAAAAACAAATGTGACGTTGATGTGGCATACAGGGAAAACTTGGAAATCTGGGACAACTTCGTATGCCCTAAAATGCTCTTTTGCAATATCGAATTGTAAGCATGCATTGCTAATCAATTTTCTTCATGGCATTAGGCGACACTTGCCCTAAGCCAAAAATATCTTTTTAATGGGCACAATTGCCATCACTTTTGATATGACAATTGAAATGATATTAGCTTCATTTTATTTGTTATTTATGTCACAACATATATTTTATAAAAATAAATTATTTAATACTTCAAATTCTTATATTTTTATTCTGGATCGCATGAGTTATTTGTTTTTATATTCATTTTCCTGCCTGTAATCGATATTGGTATATACCTTGATTTGGTTCTTTCACTATCAATTGATAAAATTGAAGGTATTCTATCTAATTATTTCTACATATAGTTTTCTAAAAAAGAATATTTTTATTCTCTTAAATTTTAAATCAAGTCAAAACAAAATATGAATTTTCATTTTTACCCGATGTACTTAGTGTATGCAAGAACCGTATGAATCACTATACTACTTTATACTACTTGATACACATGATTCTCGCCGATTGAGACAAGATGTTTCATATACGTTGTATTGCATTCTATTTATATTCTTAAGAACTTTTCTTGAATTTAGCTATAGGTTAGAGTAAACAAGTGTAACACCCCAACCGATGGCGGAATAATCGAGGTGTCACGTAGTGACGATTGTTCAAAAGCTCATGGTACTAAAATATAAATACTTGATAATTGAATATCATTTACAACTTGTGAAAATAAATACACGACAACAAAAATGAGATAACTAATTTATTTAATCTAAGTCCAAAGTCCTATGTGAAGCGTCAAGCAGCTTATCCTGAAACATGCACGAAAATAAGTTTTGTCAACATATGATGTTGGTGAGTACTACCTAGCTTTGTACATATAGTATAAGTTTAAAAAGTGGTACAATTCATGTGTCTAGCATCACCAAGGCATTATGTAAACACATAAGTAACTAAAGACAAAGATCAAATGTAAAGTTGGTAAAATAAAATTTGATAATGAGCACCCTAACATGTGTCGAGTCTAAAAGAGCACCATAACATAAGTTATGTCTAAATGAGCACCGTAACATAAGTTACGTCGGTGTAAAGAGCACCATAACATAAGTTATGTCTAGATGTATGATTTTATACGTAAGCTACATTCATGTTCAAACATAAAGCACAAAGATAAACAAGACACGTATATGAATTGTAAATGAAGCAAAATGTATATGTAAATGAATGTGCAAGTTTTGTATACTTGTGCATGAATCGTCCCAAAAGTGTAAAACGAAAAAGAGGATAAGTAATACTCACCTTAGCAAGCTGTTAAGTCTTGTGGAATTGAATAAGTGTAATCCAACGTTGCCAAATATCACCCTATGTTTAAGGTAATAAATGAGTTTAAGTCTTTCTAGTCTACAAGTATTTCTAGGGTTCCTAATTTGGGGATAGGTATTCGTTTGATTATTAATTAAATTGTTTAATAAATAAAAGAAATTCAATAAATAAATAAACAAAAGTCTTTTTGTAGACTTTAGATTAAAGATGGTCACATTATAAGGTTTTAAGTATAAAAATAATTTTTATAAAATTATTTTCTTAAAATTAGAATATTTAGTCTATTTATTTCTATTTTGCCAAAATATAACTTTAATATCTAAAAATATTAAAATTATAGAATTTTTAAATTAAAATTTGTATTTCTGTTCTAAATGGCCAGAAATAATTTATATAAAATTTTGGTGCAAAAATATTGAAAAATGAATTTATTATGATTTATTTATGATTAAAATAACAAAAATTGATTAAAAATATTAAATAAATGATTTTTCAAAGATAAAAATCATTTCTGGAATGTTTATTGTTTTATAAACTCAGAATAATTTTTGTGAAAATTTATAAATTCGTTTGATATTTTTATAGAATTTTATAATTATAATGGAATAAACTTGAAATATTTATTATATATAATAAATAAATAATTTTTGAAAAACTAAAAATTCTATGATAAACTTTTCTATTAGAATAACATAAAATAATTTTTGTAGAATTCATAAAGCGTTTTTAGTATTTTAAAACCATTTTTTAAAAAGAATAAAGAATATATAAGTAATAAAGGTTAAAAAAAAAAAAAAGTTTGTGTGTGTTATGGCTCGAACCCGCGTCAAACCCGGGTTGGGGTTTTTAAATCACAAGCCCAGACCAGTTGGTCTGGACCTTAAGAACGAATAATCTTGGTTCGTAGTTAATTATATAAGCTTCCTAATCTGTTTTCAATAAATAAGAAAAAAAAGAATAGTTATGCGGGACTCGAACCCAGGCCTTATGGCCGGTTCGCGTCTTTGTGAAAGGTAGTCACACCAACTGATCTGTTGATCAGTTGGTGATGAAAGTGAACCTGCATTAATTATATATCAAGGTCTTGACCGATGTCGAAGGGTCAGTCAAAAATAAGATTAAAATCAGTTCCTTATTACCTTATTAGATAGGGTAAGTTAGGTGTCGAACCACGAGGAGTACTGTGGAAAGTGTTTGGTTTACTTAATTTATGACTAATTAACTAGTTGCAAGAAAAGTAAAATTCGGTTGTTTGAGAGTTTGATTGCAAAAACAAAATAAAAATTAAGATGTAAACAATTGGAGAAAAGGTGATTCCTCCAGGTTTTGGATTCAAAGTGGCTTCAAGTAATTAGTTTTTATTGAGAAAATCACATAGACATGATTAAGATAATTAATTAGTTGATTGTGATAAACGAGGACTAAGTACTTTGATTGCAAAACAACGAAAGGTTATCACACGGTTATCAATTGAGAATTACCAAACCTAATTCCTATCTAATATATCCCAATTACTAGAACTCTCGGGAATTGAAAGAATCAAAACTAGGTTTCAGATAAAAATCAATCGTTTACAAATCACACTAATAAATTACCAAGCAAAAAGCATCGAATGCTTAGATTGCTAATCTCAAATACAAAGAAAAACTAAAAGTAATCATCCACTTACAAGAATCCTCCACCCGGAGGAAACCACGAAAAGATTAGCCACTCATGTTCTTGATTTGATCTTCAATCTTGATGGGGAATTGCATGGTTGATGATTAGGAATGAATTGAATGCTTTGGAATGGTGGAAGAAGCCTAAAAATCGACCCTTCTGTAGTCTCTAATCGCCTCCTCTTGTTTAGAATGGAAGAGATGCCTTCAAACCCTAATTTTTGCCTTTTTAGTGTTTTTCCCGTCAGAGTCTGGCGTAACCTACGCTGCTGGCGTAAGTTACGTCAGAACAGGCCTTACAAAATTCTCCCAGAGGCTGGCGTAACCTACGCTGCTGGCGTAACTTACGTCAGAGGCTTTCGCAAAAAAACATTATTTCTTGCATAACTTCTTCATTATAACTCCGTTATCTTCACCGTTTGCAACCACGTTTTTGTCTCCCGACCCTCTATCATGTTATCCCTCATAATCTTCAAATCCATTCCATGTATTTTCTTCAAACACGTTCAATCTTCGTATTTAACCTACGAATACACGAATTCGCGTAGTTATCTTGTTCAAGCTATATAATCATCCAAAATACAATAAAACCAACCATTTTAATCACATTAACACTCGGGTTTTAGCCTCTCCATCACATTCCCACACTTACCTTTGATTGTCCCCAATCAAACTATCTTAAAACATGACTCACCTTATTAACAAGCCACCTCCAATTCCTTTACCTATTGATTATCCAAGATCCCTAATCATACCCGTCCCATAGACTTACACAATCGAGATTGACAAACTGACGAGCAAGTGCTAAACATTTTCAAAACACAAGACTTGCCTAACAAAACCTAACATGCTTATGTTTGTACACATACACTACACACCCCTCACAATGTTCGCTCCTCTCGGTTTTATTTCTGGACTAGCATGTAATGTGCTAGTATATATCACTCAAAAAACCACGAATGTAACCTTGTTATCATAGGTTTGTATAACAATCACACATAAGCTATAAATTGTGCACACATCGAAAGGACTTACGGGTTTTAGGCTTAGGGTAAAGGTAGGATAATTTGGCTAACAAGTGGCTCAAAATAAAAGGTTTCAACACAATTGAATGACCTTCCTTATTCACGAATCACAATAACACACGAACTTGGGCATAATTGACCCATAACACACGGCGAGTGTATGTCTAAAGGAAGGGTCCAATTTATACTAATACTCGCTAATTGCACGATTGGAAAGTTGACCATCCCCTTAAATGTTAAACGCGAAATTGAGCAAAATTATGGTATGGATACGACATAATTGGATGTGTAATGGCCGAGAATGATGCACTTGACACCAATCAATATTAATAGTTTCCAATTGTAGGTTCTTGTAACACCCAACCGATGGCGGAAACATCGAGGTGTCACGTAGTGACGATTGTTCAAAAGCACATGGACTAAAATGTAAATATTAATAGCAATAAACTTTCATTATTCAAAACGAAATACAATGAGTCTTAATAGAAATCTCAAACATAAATAATAAATTTATTTAAGCACTAGGTCCATCCTAAGCGTGAAAGCAAGTAAGATCAAACGTCACCTGAAACATGTACAAAATAATTTGTCAACACATATAATGCATTGGTGAGTACATCCGTTGGATATATATATAGTACAAAACGTTTCGCAAATTCCTGTGTTGCATACCATTTGCAATTATGTAATTTAAGTAATGTCCGTTCAAAATCAACCATATGTAGTAAGTATCAAGAATCAAGAATCAAAACATTTTTAGTAATATGAATCACAAGACAATGACCAAGGTCTCTCAACAGAGTCACAAGGGGTATATACAATAGTACTATTCACTGAAATGCCAGGCCCTCAAAGGTTAATGATTTTGACAAGTCATAGACACACAAATTAACATAAAGCAAACACACAGGAGAATTGCTATTTTAGTAAGAAGTAATAGAAACTTGATAATAAGTACATGAATCACCCCAAAAATAGTAAAACAGTAAAAAGGGGAAAGATATACTCACAGTTTGCGAAAGCGATCAAAATCCACTTAAGCGGTTGTGAGCTAAGTAGTGAGAATTCCGAGGAATTCAACCTATAACGTATATGAATACTAGTAAGGTAAAGTCTACAAAGTCTAAGGTATCTAGGGTCTAAGGCATTAGGGTTTGCTAAGTCGATTTGGGGAATTAGAGTTTTTATGATTTAGTCGAATTAATGTAAAAGTTGTATATTAAAATAATATACTAAAGTTTGTAAATATGATTTAGGTATTATTATTATTACCAATTAAATATTTAGGTCAAAATATATTTGCATAATTATGACAAAATAATTTAGTTAATTACTTTAACTAATTATTATAAATAAATGCAATAATTTATAAATGTATAAATATTTATGTTTTTCACAATGATCTACAAATGGTAAACAAGATTTTCATACATAAAACATTTCTATTTTATAAGAAGAGTATTCATAAAATAGATATTTAATAGTACAAATAAATAAATTATTAATTATGTCTAAAATAATCATAAATAAGACTAATAATTCAAGACATGATCCAAAAATGCTATTTTTATAGAAAATGGATGATTTCTGATGTAAACAAATTAGAATAATTTTCTCATAATTTTTATAAACTTATTTATATTTAAAACTGATTTAATGAGATTAAATCATGTTTAAATGATTAAAAATAAGAAAATTAATAAAAATAAGTGTTTTCTAACCCAAATATTTTTATTTCAGATTAGAATGGTTAGAAATAATTACCCAAAAAGTTTGAGATTAAAATCATTAAAAATGAATTTTTTATCAATTATTTATGATTAAAACAATTTAATTCAATAAAAATATAAAAATTAAACATTTTTCAGAAAATAAAAAGGTGGAAATGTTATTTATGATGTCAAGAAGCTATACCTAAATTTTCATAATTTTTGGGCAAAAGATGAATTTATTATGAATATTTTAAGATATACATATATATTTAATTGTAATATTCTAAAAATAATAAACCAACAAAAAGAAATATGAAAATGTTGCCAAAAACCCGGCCTTAGAGAGGCTCGAACCCGGCCCCCTTCATTCCATAACACACACACACACACCACTAGGCCAGATCATGTTTTGTTTATTTATCTGGATCTGATTTATATTTAACCAACAATACAAACCTCATCTTCTTCCCCAATCTCTTCCTAAGAACCCTAACCCTAGACCCAACTTCAATAATCATAAGAATACACGATTTGGGGTTAGTAATAAGGGGGTTTTGATCGGAACAACATGAACAACGAAACGGCAAAAAAGAATAAGACTTACAATGGGTTAAAGATGCTCGAAAATGGAGGTTTTTACTCGAACAAAAATGGTCCGATTGGGAGCTCTCTGGTCGCGATTAGAACAAGTTTTGTGAGGGTTTCGAATGTTTATGTGTGCAGAAATGAAATGGAAAGCTCAGTTTATATAATTAACGAGTGAGTGGCGTTTTTGCAAGTTAAAATAAATTCCGGCGGTTACATGATAAATCCGAATTTAAACCCATTAAAACATGATTTGTACGTTATAATGATGGGGTTTCAACGTTTAAAAGTGAAGAGACGTTTGGGAATGATTAAATCGAGTTTAAGGCATGTTATAACGGATTTGTTTTGTGTTTGGCCGGAATGGTTCCGGCGGCCGGAGGCCTTGCGCCGGAAAAAACGAGGAAGACAGCAGCAGACATTTTTTTTTTACACTTTCAATAATTGGCATAAATGGCCCTTCACATTTAACTTAGTTAGTTATAATACAATTTAGTTAGTTTCTTTCCTTTTTAAACTTAAGAAAACTAACTTAGTTTTTTTTAAACTTTTATACTACCAACCTTAAAACTTTAATTATCCAAAGACTTAATAACTTTGCGTTTTTATAAGTTTTTAACCAAAAGTCTTGATATTCCGTATAATTTTTTTTTTTTTTAAAAAAATCGTTAAACATTTAACTTAGAAAACGATAACCAAATACAAGGACTGAAATAGGAATGTTTGAATATATAACGGACTATAATAAAAATATTTCAAGGGTTATTATTGTCAACTTGACGAAAGACGAAGGTGACGGATGTCACAGGCTCCCCTACTTTAGAAAATATCGTCTCAAAATTTCTTTCAAGTGAAGGTTTCTGGTGTATGTGTGCATGTTATTGATGAAAAACAGTTACGGATTGGTCCAAGAAAGGTTTATAAACTCGGTTCGTAGGGTTCCTAAAAGCAGGTATTAGATTAACAGAAAATTTATAATCGTTTAGGTTCTACGTGCATTTACGGAGCATATAAGAATAAGATTTTCCATTAACAACCTCCATAGCAAAAGGATGGGTAAGGTGAGGACAAGTACGAGCAAGTAAAGGTTCAACTTCTAATGAGACAAAACTCATATCAAAATCGAAGCATATAAGTTAGTAATAAGAAATGTACCATTGACAACGTCGTTGGTAGCTTGATCTTGGTTAGCGTTGATGTTGAAAACACGACCACGGGCTGGAGCTGCTTGTATTGCTGGAACTGCTGGGACTGCTGGGGTTTGCTGACGAGCCTGAATAAAAGCTGTAAGATGAGGGCATCTGTTTTGCATATGGTTAGGATCACCACAAGCGTAACAAACTCTGGGTTGGTCAGCTCCCTGGTTTTGGAAAACAGTCTGTGGGTTATTTATTGGTCGATTGGCAACACGACAGAAAGGAGTGGTATGACCCAGTCTTCCACAAGCATCACACTTACGACACGGTAAATTGGTGGGATGATGGTAGTGGCAGGTGGCACATTGAGGTTGTTTCCCAGTATAAGCCCTTGGGGTTGATTGAGGTGCAGTAGGTGGGTTTGCAACAGGAACCTGGTTAAGAGGTGCAACTACAGCATAGTTTTGGTTTCCACCTTTTCGTTTCTTATTGGAACTAGAGGCAGAGGCAGAGTTTTCTTGGGAAGGTTCAGTGGTAGCAGGGGTTTCAGTAGGTCTTTTAGTACCCTTACGAGTTAGAGTACCATCCTTGACATGCTTGTCAGTAAGAGATGCTGCGAGACGGATGGCATCCTCTACAGTAGCAGGCTTGCTTCCCATAACCGAGTCATGGATCTGAGGTGGCAGTCCCTCAATATACTTCTCAATAGCCAAGGATACCGGAGTTACCATACGAGGAATCAGTAAGCTCAACTCGTGGTAACGGTTATTGTAGGGAACATTATTTCCACTATCCTGCTTGAGGTGATAGAACTCATCCTCCAATTTCTTCATCTCACTACGAGGACAGAACTCAGTGGTCATGGCGATTTTGAAATCATCCCAAGACATAGCTAAAGCAGCTTCCGTCCCTCGAGCATGTTTTTCACCATTCCACCAAGTAAGCGCTCTCTTTTGAAGAACACCCGTGGCATGACGAACACGTAGGTTATCTGGACAGTCGCTATTAATGAACGTATTCTCCATACTTTCGAACCATTCAAGTAACCCAGTGGCTCCCTCAGTGCCATTAAACTTGTTGGGATGACATGAGTTGAAGTGCTTGAAAGTGCACTTATTCTCACTAGCCCCACCATTTCCATTTGTATTCCCGTTAGAGTTCCCATTCGAGCTACCGTTCAGGTTAAGGTTTGGAATAATAGCATTAATGATGTTAGGAACAAGTGTTTCCAACTTGTCATTGAGCATGGTCGCGATACGCTGATCAGATTTCAGTTTAGCCTGACGCTTCGAGGCTCTCTTACGAGATTCGCGATCAGACATCTACAAAAGTGAACAATAATTATGAGATTTGATTCCAAAAATCTTGGAAATGCCATAGTTTATATCAAGACAAGTAACACATAACATGAGATATAGTAATTATAAATTGATATAAGAAAAATTATGAGTATCATAAAGAAAATCATGATAAAACTTCAAATGAATAACAATACCAAGTATAAAACGAGATATAAGAGTGTTTCCAAAGAACTGTTGACTGACTAAAGTAATTGAAATATTATTAGTGACTTGTGGGGGCGTACTTTAGCCTATAAGTGAATGTTCATCCCGAGAATTCCCAGGTAGGTAAACGGGTCCCTCGTCTGATTGGGATTTATGCGAATTACCAACCTAGACAGAAAACTCAGAATACAGGCGCTCACCTTTCCAGATTGCACGTGCCCCGTCACAAATAATTTCCAAAACTTTAGCGGATCTTGAAATGTGGAAAATATATATATCCTCGAGATGTGGATTTCACTCCTAACTCAAAGATATACTTCCAAATAGTAAAAATATGATGGAGTGAAACTAGTCACTAAGATAAGGATGTCACTCCTAGCTTAGTGAGTAAGTTTCTTTTGGAGGGATAGATTCCTTGAGATTTGGACGTCTCCTATCTCGAAAGGAAAATATTCCAAGATAAATAAAATAAATAAATAAAACATATAAAGAGTGAAACTATTCACCAAGGTATGGATATCACTCCTAACTTGGTGTTTTCGTTCCATTTGTAGAATAAAAATCTTCTCCGAGTATAATGAAAAGTAAAAGGAGAAAATATATCTAAAGAAATATGAGGATAAAAGAAAGCATATAACGGGTAGCTTAGTTATAGTCTAGGTCAAAAGCATTTACTAATAACCTAATTCCCTATAACCATGGCTCTGATACCAATCTGTAACACCCCAACCGATGGCGGAAACATCGAGGTGTCACGCAGTGACGATTGTTCAAAAGCACATGGACTAAAATGTAAATATTAATAGCAATAAACTTTCATTATTCAAAACGAAATACAATGAGTCTTAATAGAAATCTCAAACATAAATAATAAATTTATTTAAGCACTAGGTCCATCCTAAGCGTGAAAGCAAGTAAGATCAAACGTCACCTGAAACATGTACAAAATAATTTGTCAACACATATAATGCATTGGTGAGTACATCCGTTGGATATATATATAGTACAAAACGTTTCACAAATTCCTGTGTTGCATACCATTTGCAATTATGTAATTTAAGTAATGTCCGTTCAAAATCAACCCTATGTAGTAAGTATCAAGAATCAAGAATCAAAACATTTTTAGTAATATGAATCACAAGACAATGACCAAGGTCTCTCAACAGAGTCACAAGGGGTATATACCATAGTACTATTCACTGAAATGCCAGGCCCTCAAAGGTTAATGATTTTGACAAGTCATAGACACACAAATTAACATAAAGCAAACACACAGGAGAATTGCTATTTTAGTAAGAAGTAATAGAAACTTGATAATAAGTACATGAATCACCCCAAAAATAGTAAAACAGTAAAAAGGGGAAAGATATACTCACAGTTTGCGAAAGCGATCAAAATCCACTTAAGCGGTTGTGAGCTAAGTAGTGAGAATTCCGAGGAATTCAACCTATAACGTATATGAATACTAGTAAGGTAAAGTCTACAAAGTCTAAGGTATCTAGGGTCTAAGGCATTAGGGTTTGCTAAGTCGATTTGGGGAATTAGAGTTTTTATGATTTAGTCGAATTAATGTAAAAGTTGTATATTAAAATAATATACTAAAGTTTGTAAATATGATTTAGGTATTATTATTATTACCAATTAAATATTTAGGTCAAAATATATTTGCATAATTATGACAAAATAATTTAGTTAATTAATTTAACTAATTATTATAAATAAATGCAATAATTTATAAATGTATAAATATTTATGTTTTTCACAATGATCTACAAATGGTAAACAAGATTTTCATACATAAAACATTTCTATTTTATAAGAAGAGTATTCATAAAATAGATATTTAATAGTACAAATATATAAATTATTAATTATGTCTAAAATAATCATAAATAAGACTAATAATTCAAGACATGATCCAAAAATGCTATTTTTATAGAAAATGGATGATTTCTGATGTAAACAAATTAGAATAATTTTCTCATAATTTTTATAAACTTATTTATATTTAAAACTGATTTAATGAGATTAAATCATGTTTAAATGATTAAAAATAAGAAAATTAATAAAAATAAGTGTTTTCTAACCCAAATATTTTTATTTCAGATTAGAATGGTTAGAAATAATTACCCAAAAAGTTTGAGATTAAAATCATTAAAAATGAATTTTTTATCAATTATTTATGATTAAAACAATTTAATTCAATAAAAATATAAAAATTAAACATTTTTCAGAAAATAAAAAGGTGGAAATGTTCTTTATGATGTCAAGAAGCTATACCTAAATTTTCATAATTTTTGGGCAAAAGATGAATTTATTATGAATATTTTAAGATATACATATATATTTAATTGTAATATTCTAAAAATAATAAACCAACAAAAAGAAATATGAAAATGTTGCCAAAAACCCGGCCTTAGAGAGGCTCGAACCCGGCCCCCTTCATTCCACAACACACACACACACCACTAGGCCAGATGAATTTATTATAATAAAATTTAGTTAGTTTCTTTCCTTTTTAAACTTAAGAAAACTAACTTAGTTTTTTTTAAACTTTTATACTACCAACCTTAAAACTTTAATTATCCAAAGACTTAATAACTTTGCGTTTTTATAAGTTTTTAACCAAAAGTCTTGATATTCCGTATAAATTTTTTTTTAAAAAAAAAATCGTTAAACATTTAACTTAGAAAACGATAACCAAATACAAGGTCTGAAATAGGAATGTTTGAATATATAACGGACTATAATAAAAATATTTCAAGGGTTATTATTGTCAACTTGACGAAAGACGAAGGTGATGGATGTCACAGTTCTAGACGCGTCAATTTGATTTAATGGGTGAAGGAGATATGGGTTTTGACTTTTTCATGGTTGACTAGCCATAATCTAAGAGATGTTTAAGTTTAAACGTGTAGGATAACTTCACAACAGATGATATGGCTCAGTTGGTTTGAGTTGTTGTATGATACTTGGTTGGATGCGGGTCCGAGTCCCGTATTCAACATAGAAATATTTTTTTTTCTAAATGTTGCAGAGAGGGAGAGGAGGAAAGAGAGTGTGGGCTTGGGCTTGGTATTGGGTTGGATTTGTTGTTGGGCTCAGTGGGTTGGGCTCAGCTTATGTTGGGTTATGGATGGGCATAGTTGGGTTGTGTTAATGGGTTAGGATAGTTGGTTTAATTAGTATAATGTCTAAAACTAACATTATATATATATATATATTTTTTTCATTATTATTATTATTATTATTATTATTATTATTATTATTATTATTAAAAAAATGAAACAAAACGAAAGGTGACGAATGTCACAGCATCCCATACTTTTAGAAACTTCGTCCCGAAGTTATTAGAAACATAAGGTTTCGGATGTTTGGGTAGAAACTAAGGTAACCGTGATTTGGAAAAATTTTGAGTTAAGGCACGACGTGAATTTATGGGTAACAGAGTAAAATGTTTCGAATGATTTGGATAAGAGGTTTGATAGGTGTGGATTAGGTTCATCTTGAATAACAAGGAGAATAAGAATCTAGTAAAACACTAAACTTCAAGTTTTAGGATTTCTAAAATAAATGCATGAGTTGATCGACTATAGAAAGACTAAATGAACTACCAAGTATCTAGAGTTTGTTCCTGGTTCGACTCCCAGTCTCACTTTCGATGCGTCATTAGTGTTTATATATAGGGTGTACCGCAGCTAACCCACCACACCTTTGATACATTGAAAACGTACTGGACGCCTACCAAAAACCCTAATAGAATTCCACACTACCTTAATGTACCTGTAAATTCATGATTACGTTCCGGACCGGAATCATCAATTTACCTTACATTAGGGTTTTATGTCTTTCTATGAACCTAATCTAACAACACGTTAAAGCAAATAAGTTTCACAAGAAGATGACACAACAAACACGTTGGGTTACAATGAGACGTTATCAACGAAATGAGGCTTTGTAATAATGAGGTCAATTACATTGGTTTGCAACGACTTGTAAGCATAACAAAATTTTAAGCATGGGCTACCAATCACCCGAGGAGCCCTTTAAGTGAAATGTTTGTCTAAGTTGAGTGGATAATGTAGTAATTGTCTTTCATAGATCAACATGCAAATTGATAATACACACATGTAAGCAAGTTTGTAATTACAACAACTATTTAGTATAAGTGTTATCTTAGTTGACTATAGAAAATAGTTCATATTTGGCCAGCCATGTTTACGAGTATCATAAATAATTAAATGTTCAAAGAAAGTCAAATTAAGAAAAATCAAGTTTCATATAACAAGCAATTATGTTTTTAGAAAAGTTCTGCAGGATCAAGTATCGAGTTTTTTTTTTTTTTTTAATAGTTTGATTTTCATGGAAATCAAGTCCAAATGTTTCAATAAAATGTAAGGTAGAGTCCTAAATTTCTACGATTAAAATAAACGTAACCAAATATGATAAATTTCCAGTCTGCGCTCGTACATAATAATATGCAAGGAAATTTCTAGATGTTATATGCTTATGAGTACGACACAATTGGGTACAAAATGACAATAGGATCAAGAAAATGAAAACACAGGTATTGGATTCTCGAGTCTTAAGAAGATTCCATCCATGGCTTAGCCAATGGGGTTAACGTCGTCCTGACCAGTTGCTTCGTTGATGTTGATATTGAAAGCTCGTCCATGTGCCACCTGGTTTACATTAATCAATTCAGGGCATCGATGTCGCATGTGGTTAGGTTCTCCACAATTATAACATGCCCGGCCGTTGGTAATCGGCAATGGTTCCTGGGCAGCTATTTGATGATTATCTTGTGTCCTAACCATTACACGACAAGTAGTGGCAAAGTGTCCAAACCTTCCACGTCTAGTGCATTGACGACATGGAAGATTTGTAGGGTGATGGTACTTGCAAGTGTTGCATTGAGGATGGACTCCCGTGTAGGCTTTCTTGATAGGAGGTTGAGTCACAGGATTCACAACAGCATGGTTCTGATTATCGCCCATTCGTTTCTTAGAGTTCGAAGAAGTAGTGGCGGCCTTTGCTAAAACAACCTTAGATGGTTCAACGACATGGGTGGTTTTCTCAGCAGACGTCTTGGTGTCCTTCCTAACCAAGTTTCCTTTCCTTACGTGTTTGTCTGTTAAAGTGGCTGTGAGCTGAATTGCTTCTTCTACCGTAACGGGTTTGCTACCAGTGACAGTATCTTGAATTAGATCAGGTAAACCCTCAATATACTTCTCAATTGCTCGGGATAGCGGGGTAACCATATGAGGAACAAGTAGGCTGAGTTCATGATATCTGGTAGTATACGCTAGGTTTTCTCCACTGTCTTGTTTCAGCTCATAAAATTCATCCTCTAACTTTTTGATTTCATTTCTAGGGCAAAACTTTGCAATCATCAACTCTTTAACTTCCTCCCAAGTTAGTGCTAAGGCAACTTCAGTGCCCCGGCTGCGTTTTTCGCCGTTCCACCAAGTTAATGCCTCTTTTTGAAGGACACTGGTGGCATAGCAAACGCGGAGTTCGTTAGGACACTCGCTGTTCACAAAGGTATTCTCCATACTTTCGAACCACTGGAGAAGGCCAGTAGCACCCTCCACTCCAGTAAATTTTGTGGGGTTGCAGGAGTTAAAGTGTTTGAAAGTGCACCGAAATTGAGTCGTGCCTGTGTTAGCACTGTTACTATTCTAGGTTAACTCACTGACAAGATTTGGGATCACTGCAGCATTTCCTGAGCGACTAGAGATGCGAGGTGACGTTCAGAACGTTGTCCAGAAGCACGAACAGTGCGTTGGCTGGCATTACGGAGCTATGAGGCAGTCAATGAATAATCATGAGATTAGAAAATGTAAGTGTATAACCGTACAGATGATTATGAAAGAATGAACTTTTAAGTAATATATGAAAATACAAAATATTGTATATGAAACGAGAGAGTATTATTGAAAAACTTGCATAAAATGTTTGGAGTGCCCTTGTCTAGCTGTAAAGCCCAACAAGAACGTTGACTTTTCAAAGGAATTGAACCCAATGGTGATCAAAGAAGACATGCTTTAGCCTATAAGTGAACACTCACTCCAGGAATCCCCAGGTAAGCATAACAAGTCCGTTATTGGATTTATGCGCTATGCTTGCCTATGCCAGAAAACCCAGTGTACAGGCATCCACCCTTCCAGATTGCACGTGTTCCATCACACTCATTAAAGCTCAACAATTTTGAAGGAGCAAAATAAGAGTAGGCATTATGCCTAAGAGTGTCTTCATGAAAGGTACTACTCCCGCTCCATGATGATGTAGTCTTTCCACTCCTTGTAGGACACCATCTCTATGCAGCATGATGAAAGATGAGAAGAAATGGAGAGGGAAGAAGGGAAAAAATAGAGAGGAAAGTAGAGGGAAATGGAAATCTATGGAATATCATGCATGAAAGTTGAAGTTCGGTTATAGTCTAGGCCATTTTATCTAATAACCTAGTTCCCTATAACCATGGCTCTGATACCAATCTGTAACACCCTAACCGATGGCGGAATCATCGAGGTGTCACGTAGTGACGATTGTTCAAAAGCTCATGGTACTAAAATGTAAATACTTGATAATTGAATATCGTTTACAACTTGTGAAAATAAATACACGACAACAAAAATGAGATAATTGATTTATTTAATCTAACTCCAAAGTCCTATGTGAAGCGTCAAGCAGCTTATCCTGAAACATGCACGAAAATAAGTTTTGTCAACATATGATGTTGGTGAGTACTACCTAGCTTTGTACATATAGTATAAGTTTGAAAAGTGGTACAATTCATGTGTCTAGCATCACCAAGGCAATATGTAAACACATAAGTAACTAAAGACAAAGATCAAATGTAAAGTTGGTAAAATAAAATTTGATAATGAGCACCCTAACACGTGTCAAGTCTAAAAGAGCACCATAACATAAGTTATGTCTAAATGAGCACCGTAACATAAGTTACGTCGGTGTAAAGAGCACCATAACATAAGTTATGTCTAGATGTATGATTTTGTACGTAAGCTACATTCATGTTCAAACATAAAGCACAAAGATAAACAAGACACGTATATGAATTGTAAATGAAGAAAAATGTATATGTAAATGAATGTGCAAGTTTTGTATACTTGTGCATGAATCGTCCCAAAAGTGTAAAACGAAAAAGAGGATAAGTAATACTCACCTTAGCAAGGTGTTAAGTCTTGTGGAATTGAATAAGTGTAATCCAACGTTGCCAAATATCACCCTATGTTTAAGGTAATAAATGAGTTTAAGTCTTTCTAGTCTACAAGTATTTTTAAGGTTCCTAATTTGGGGATAGGTATTCGTTTGATTATTAATTAAATTGTTTAATAAATAAAAGAAATTCGATAAATAAATAAACAAAAGTCTTTTTGTAGACTTTAGATTAAAGATGGTCACATTATAAGGTTTTAAGTATAAAAATATTTTTTATAAAATTATTTTCTTAAAAATAGAATATTTAGTCTATTTATTTCTATTTTGCCAAAATATAACTTTAATATCTAAAAATATTAAAATTAAAGAATTTTTAAATTAAAATTTGTATTTCTGTTCTCAATGGCCAGAAATAATTTATATAAAATTTTGGTGCAAAAATATTGAAAAATGAATTTATTATGATTTATTTATGATTAAAATAACAAAAATTGATTAAAAATATTAAATAAATGATTTTTCAAAGATAAAAATCATTTCTGGAATGTTTATTGTTTTATAAACTCATAATAATTTTTGTGGAAATTTATAAATTCGTTTTGATATTTTTATAGAATTTTATAATTATAATGGAATAAACTTGAAATATTTATTATATATAATAAATAAATAATTTTTGAAAAACTAAAAATTCTATGATAAACTTTTCTATTAGGATAACATAAAATAATTTTTGTAGAATTCATAAAGCGTTTTTAGTATTTTAAAACCATTTTTTAAAAAGAATAAAGAATATATAAGTAATAAAGGTTAAAAAAAAAAGTTTGTGTGTGCTAAGGCTCGAACCCGCATCAAACCCGGGTTGGGGTTTTTAAATCACAAGCCCAGACCAGTTGGTCTAGACCCTGAGAACGAATAATCTTGGTTCGTAGTTAATTATATAAGCTTCCTAATCTGTTTTCAATAAATAAGAAAAAAAAGAATAGTTATGCGGGACTCGAAGGTTCGCGTCTTTGTGAACGGTAGTGTGACACCCGGCAAATTCTGGTTAACAACGTTGTCTAGATGAAAGTCTACCTTAGCGAGTCACGCGTATATTGTACTTAACTGGGTTAGTTAAGTCGTGTTATGGTTCGGGAACTATCGGTTTAGTATAGGAGATCATTGGATGTTGGTCTAGAGGTTCATTAGATGTCAGTCCTTAACCAAGTGTACAAATGGTGACGATTCGTAGAATCGTCAGGTCATACGGAACATACATGTCTCGAGTCCCGGGAATTGGTGAACGAGTGTGAATATGTTTGTTTGCAAGTGTTATGTGTTTACATATATTATGTGACTTGTCGGTATGTGAAAATGTGTTAACATATGTTAAAACGGGGTTTAACGCGCAAAATACATGGAACCAACCCCTATAGGCGATTAGGGGAGCCCAATCGCCTATAGGGTATGCGATTGGGCAACATCAGGGGCGAGTAGCATGCTAAATGCATGCTACAGGGGGGCGATTAGCCCTAAATGCATGCACAGTCATGCGATTAGCAATGCTAATCGCGTGTAAATGCTGCACAATCGCGTGTTACGTGCTGGACGACTAAAAACAACTATAAATACAATGCTTGACCTCCTAAGCTTCATAATAACAACCCTAGTCGTCCCATAAACCGCCCCAACACACACACAACCTCTGGAACGTGATTTTGGATCAAAACACAAGGTTTCAAGCTTATTTCATCAAACCATCACAATCTAAGGTGTGATTCTCATCCATGAAATCTTTATAAACGTTTTTATTAAATCCCTAACGGTCCAGACCTGTTTTAAAACGTATGAGTCTTCTGAAAATCGTTAATAATCATTGTTAATCGGATTCTAAGTAGCATGCATGATGTATGTGGGTTTTCAATCAAAAGCTAGGGTTTTTATGATTCAAGATGGATGATTACATGTTATTAGGTTAGTTTCAGATTAATAATGATGGCATGATGATAGGATCTGAGAAATTGTTCATTAGGGTTATAGTTATGCATGTTAATATGATATTTCATGCTGTGTGTATTGTGTTTGGATTACATAGTTGCATGCAGGGCTGATAATACGAGGCAAAACAAAGGATTTTGGTTTAAACATGTTTGGTATAGTTGTTGGATTGATATTGGATGATTACACGCGTTCTGGATCTGATTTGGAGTGTTAAACGCGCGAAAAACCGGAACAGCTGGGTTATTGGCGATTAGCAACCCTAATCGCCTATGTTATAGGCGATTAGGAGGCCAATCGCCTATAAAGATGCCCTAATCGCCTATATACCATGCAATTGGGGGCTAATTGCCTCTGTTACATGCAATTGTGATCCTAAATGCTAGTTAAGTCCTGAAATACATGTCTTATAGCCCTAATCGCCTATAAGCTCAAGATTTACATGTCTTATGACCCTAAATGCCTATATTACATGCGATTAGCCTTCCTAAATGCCTGTTGACCAACCTAAATGCTAGTTGACTTTTCCTAATCGCGTATACTGCTGCTGTAAGTATAAATTAGCATTCCGAGACCCGATTTGACATCTAGGAACATGCTAGGAACCCCGTAACATATCTAATAACTTGGTAACATATGTTTGGAGTTAATTATGTGATACGTGAACTACGTGCTATAACTGGTTGGACGTTAACGTATGTTAAGTGTGATTGCATGATTGTATGCTTGAGAGCGTAAACATAACACGGGGAGTCTCGGGTCACCAATGGGATGTCGAGTCTTGTACATTGGGTCAGTTAAACAGTCACGGTGTTTTCAAATGAACTTGGTTATGGTCTGGACATCTAGGGACTAACTAACCTGCGGGTTATTAGTCTAAGTACTTGTAACTGTCATATGTTAGGTCGCCGCTTTACGGGACTAGCATAGCTGCTGAGTTTATTCGTGTTACGGAGTAACGCAACTTAAGGTGAGTTTACGGCCCCTCTTTTAACTGGTTTCACTTTTCGGGGGAGAAAACATGTGTTAAAACTTATGTTTGGTAACTACTGTCATACTATGGGTTTCTATTGTTTACTATACGATCTTTGGAAGTCCCGGGGGGAACCATGAATGTGCGGGTTTGCACAACGGGGAAATGTGAATAGCGCTATTGGGAGTGACCAACCCCGCTCGTCGACTTGGAGGGTCGGCGGGTGCATATTGTCTCAAACAGGAACAACAGGCTACTACATCGGGCACGACATCTGGTTTGCGAGTTAGTAATGGTTTTCCAATCGTGATAGTAACAAAACATACGCCTAGCTAGCGTACTTTGGTTTTCGATTTGTTATAGTATGGACAGGTTGGACTTGGTACTTGGATTACAAAACCTGTAAACTCACCAGCATTTTTGTGCTGACGTAAACTTTTACATGTTTTCTCAGGTCGCTAAGGTAGCACAATGGAACTAGGGCGCACGCGTCTGCACGGCGTCTAGTTAGGATTGCATGGTTTTCGAACGTTGAACACTTGGTTTATTTTGGATTCTGTTTTGAATAAGCTTCCGCTGTAATTGGGGATTTTAAGCTATGTTTTCTTAAATTGCATATGTTCATTTAGACTTGTTTATTGTGATCGTTGGTTTGGATCCTGGTTTGTCATGCGCCTCGCGGTAAAACTCCGCAAGTGGATTTTGAGGGTGTGACAGGTTGTCACACCAACTGATCTGTTGATCAGTTGGTGATGAAAGTGAACCTGCATTAATTATATATCAAGGTCTGCAGATTAATTATCCCCAAATCAAACAATGTCGAGCCCTAGCTTTCCAATCACTATGATTCGTAACTAATAGCCCCTGAAACCATGGGGCTATTGCTCGTGATAGGTCGATTAATATAACCCATAAAAAAAATTGGACTTACAATGTGTTTTAGGCTATGAACGATCGGGTCAAAAGAAAACGTTAACGCGAACAATCGCGAGTTTAATACAAGGTTTTGATAGAAATTGAGAGTGAGGGGATGTATTTCGGCGAGTGTATGTCTAAAGGAAGGGTCCAATTTATACTAATACTCGCTAATTGCACGATTGGAAAGTTGACCATCCTCTTAAATGTTAAACGCGAAATTGAGCAAAATTATGGTATGGATACGACATAATTGGATGTGTAATGGCAGAGAATGATGCACTTGACACCAATTAATATTAATAGTTTCCAATTGTAGGTTCTAGACGCGTCAATTTGATTTAATGGGTGAAGGAGATATGGGTTTTGACTTTTTCATGGTTGACTAGCCATAATCTAAGAGATGTTTAAGTTTAAACGTGTTGGATAACTTCACAACAGATGATATGGCTCAGTTGGTTTGAGTTGTTGTATGATACTTGGTTGGATGCGGGTCCGAGTCCCGTATTCAACATAGAAATATTTTTTTTTTCTTCTAAATGTTGCAGAGAGGGAGAGGAGGAAAGAGAGTGTGGGCCTGGTATTGTGTTGGATTTGTTGTTGGGCTCAGTGGGTTGGGCTCAGCTTATGTTGGGTTATGGATGGGCATAGTTGGGTTGTGTTAATGGGTTAGGATAGTTGGTTTATTTAGTATAATGTCTAAAACTAACATTATATATATATATATATATATATTCATTATTATTATTATTATTATTAAAAAAATGAAACAAAACGAAAGGTGACGGATGTCACGGCAAGCCATAACTATTTAACCTTATTCCTAATAGATTGACCCCGAAATAAAATATCTAAATTATAAGAAAGTCTAGAGTCACTGCAATTGTGGAGTTCGCTCCTTGCAAATTTTTCTTTGTTTGAATATGCAAATAAATTGTGAATATGATCTAAGTAACAAATGACCAAGTTTCCTTTGGATCCCAACTCTAATATGATCCACATGCTTCATTAGTCCACACTACTCCTCAAGAATACCTATGGTTTAAAAGATAAATCATAGGCTAATCATACGATAACTCCAATAATCTAATCATTTAATAAATTCGGCCTTATAATAACTCTTATCAGAAAAGAAAAAAAAGTGAGTGTACCTAAATTACTAAGCAACACATCAAAGCACGCCAACGTCAAACTTCATCAAATCATATACACAAACTGTTGTAGTATAGAAAAGGCCGAAACCAATAAACATCATAAATCGTAAAATGCTCTGATGTATTCGAGCATGTTTGGCTCTCCTTATTTCCACCAACTTATAACTTTTCCAAAAAGTTAATAAGTTAAAAAAAAGTGTTTGGATAATGGAAAGGGACTTAGGGGCTATTTGGCAAGTGCTGAATCAGTAAGAGGCCTGAATGGGTAAGAGGCTTAGGGATGGCAATCAAACCCGAACCCGATGGGTAAACCCAAAACCCGACACATTTGGGACGGGTTTGGGGTCGGGTAATCGGGTATGGGTCCGGGTATGGGATTACTTTTTATTTTTTTTCGCGGGTTTGGGACGGGTTTGGGATTTGATGATATACCCATTTACCCAACCCGATTACCCGATAAAGTATACACGTTTTCCCGATTAGATACCCGATATAATTTCCTATATATCTTTTAAAATATGTATTCATAATATATCTAATTGTCCATCTAGATTGTCATCTTCTTCAAAAAAAAAAAAAAAAACACAAATTATTTGTGTATAATATCTGTTATCTATGTCTTTTAGTGTTTTTATATGATTTAACTATTTTATATTTATACATTGTAATCATTTGCATATATATTTGATAATGCTAAATGTATTGGTTAGTAGTCACGCAATAGATACCCGACATGTTTTTAGTCAGGTGTACCCAATGGATAAGTTTTTAAAATAATGGGTTTACCCGAAACCCGCGGGTATAGCCGATACCCGATGGGTAATTAACCGATACAAACCCGGCGGGTTTTGAGACGGGTTTGAGACAAACATACCTAATCGGGTATGGGGTTGGGATTACCTAAACCCGTCTCAAACCCGACCCATTGCCATCCCTAGAGGCTCTGAACCAGTAAGTGCTGACCAGTAATGAGTTGTTTGATTAGACCTCTTGATAACTTTACAAAATTACTTTTTTACCCTCACTTCCTTTTATAAATATATAATAAATCAATTAAAAATACTATTATTTCACCTACTCTTCTTTTACTCCTATTGCTTTTTCTAGACAATCACAACAAACACATACACCACACACCAGTACACCTCGTTCTCTGTCTCTCTCACTTTTATTTTCTTTTTTTTTTCTTTTAACCCACACAAAACTTCCACCCACATAGGTGAGGAGAAAGGTAGGTGCGACGGTGGTTGTGTTTGTAGGTGTGGCGGTTGTTGTAGCGGAGATGGAGGGAGGTAGGTGCGACAGTGGCTGTGTTGTAAGTGTGATGGTTGTTGTAGCGAAGATGGAGGGAGGTAGGTGCGACAGTGGGATGAGAGGGAGAAGAGGGCAGGTGCGGCGACAGGAGGTGGGGAGGAGATGGAGGTGTCGGTGCCGGCGCAAAAGGAGAGGGAGGAGCGGCAGGAGGTGGGGAGGAGATGGAGGAAAGTGGGGTAGAAGAAGAGGGCAGATGAGTCTTTTCTTTTGGATCAGTTTTATTCAGCAAGTGTGGGATGCTGAATGGTTCACCACTGAACTGAATGATTAAGAGGTTGGTTTTTGCCAACCAAACAACTTCACCTCTGAATCGGTCAGAGGTCACCTCTAAACTGAATGATTAAGAGGCCAACCAAACAGGGCCTTAATCTTTTAACTTTTTGTTTGCCTATGATATGTTGTTTTGGAAAAGTAAGGGATGAGTGACTTTTTGAACCTTCTTATAACTTATTGATGGTTATTTACCTGCATGTCCTTCTTATATCCTTATACATACCCTTCTTATACCCTTTTTGGTCATTTTACCTAAATAAGTTAAACCAAACACTTTTTTTATAAAATAACTTACCAACATATTGTTTTTCCCCACAAACAAGTTAACCCAAACACTTTTTTAAAAACTCATTTTTAAAAATACAAAAAGTCATAAGTTAATAAGTTCTTATAACTAAAAGTCCTTTTTGACTTAAATAAGTTTAACCAAACATGCCCGAATCATTCCTATGCCTTTTAAATATAGAGTGGTATTCTTTACTATGCATTGCGCGAGTGTTCTTTAAATGTATAACTATATACCATCCTATAATTTAAATATTAGATTACTTGTGATCTTTACCCAACTTTTTATTCAGCGAGACCTTAATATGCAATCTAATTTCTACTGCAATTGCAAAGAAGAAATAAAAAAGTCATGAATAAAAGTACCAAACTTACGTAAGAGCCAAAATTTTCACTTTACTTTATACCAAATACATATGGAATTGATTGAATTAATAGTAATTACTTCAACTAAATGAATCACCTGTGGTTAATCATCAAAAGATGTCATAAACCGGCTCACATCGTCTGAAACCTGATAGAAGATCAACATCGAACTCAAATTGTGAAGTTATACAGAATGGCAGAAGAAGTTAAGTTTGTGTAAAAAGCAAATTGGTTTGGAGAAAGAGGTTGTTCAAGAGAATGTGGTGGTTAATGTTGCGAGTGGGTCGTTTGTGATGATCAGAAGTGTAGAGTCGGGCCTGTGGTTAGAGATTTAAAAGACGATAAATAATAAATTGTTTAGAGATCCAGCGGGTGGTCCACAGCAACTTCTCGACTCCCAATGAGGGAGGATTTGTTTTCACTAGAGTATGGTTCTCTATCCAGAAAAAAGTGACAGCGTAATTTGTTGTCCGCCTACCTGCTATCCTTATGTAATTTGCCCCTTTTATTGAAATGAAATATAAAGGTTAGAGGGGGGGGGGGGGGGGGGGAGTTTTATCTAGTTGCAGCCAATGGCGGATGTATGTATATGCGGACGTAGTCCCTGGACATCAGTCTTTTTTCAGTTGTATATATACATGTATACATAGGTTTTTCGAGTGACATCAATGTTTTTTCGATGGTGACTACATTAGACCCACCCAATTCCGGTTAAATGAGCTTAACTCTAATTTGTAAGTAGATACAAATATAACTTTTTACAAGCCCACTCCACTATTGAGCCCATTACTAATTAAAAACCAAAAAAAAAAGTGATAGTAACATACATGTGCGACTGTGACGTTGTGCCTTCAACCGAACCGACTAACGCTTCCATTCCTTCAAACCCTATCATCATGAACGATTCTTGCATTTGTTACATTGAATAAGAGTTCTTCCAACAAGTTTCGGTTGAAGATGTAATACAACGTTTTCAAAAGATGAAAACTCGTGGAACAACTGTAAGTATTGTTTTTTTTTTTTAATTCATATGACCATCGAATTTATAGTATGCGTTTTTTTATTTTTAATGACGATATTTTTTATTATTGTATCATATTTTTATTATATGGTCAACCTTACCTGACCCGAACCATTAAACCGACCCACCCAAAAAATTTTATGTCCGGTTCTATCAAATTAGAACGTCTAATATAGTGACATCATTGAAAAAAATTCCTAGATCCGCCACTGGTTGCAGCTATATATAGAAGCATGAATAGGCTCATATTTTTCTTTTATCTGTGTTTTAAAAAATGCAGCTATATTATATAGAAGCACAAATGGGCTCTTTTTTTTTATTAGGCCTTCCTTTACTCTGTTGTTAAAAGGGCCCAAATAAGTTGTGCGCTTTGATAATTGGCATTTGGACCTAGAGGGCAGAGGCTCCATTTTAGTCAGCCCCTCATCTAATCAAACCGATTTTATTTTTTTTAACTTTTACAGTAATAAAGATCTTTTCATTCCATAAAACCGAATATTACATCAAAATAGCAGGCAGACAGGCAACAAGCTGCGCCGCCACCCATAAATCTATTCATAAAAACACTCACATCAATCATAATCCTTCGAGGGATTAAACTGAAGTTGTTAAGAAATCACCTCTTTTGACTTTCACAAAATAGTCAATTCACACTTCAAACACATTTGTATCATATATAATATTAAAAACAGATTTATCAATGATTAGGCTAAGGGGCATGGACACCCTTCCCCCATTCCACGTTAATGTCACGTCGTTTTTTTCTTTCCTTCCTCCAAATTAAGGGTGTGGTTCCCCTTCATCCCCCTTTCCTCTTCCATTTTTTATTGAGTATATAATATTCCCCAACAATGTTTCTATTGAGTATATAAGGCGCTTTGGTGTGGGGTCGAGGGTTGGGCTCGGTGGGGTGACATGGCATGTCACCAACTCGATAACACCCCCCCCCCCCCCCCCCCGGTATTATTTTCGGTGGAATCCTATTATTGGACCCTATTATTATTATGGTTAATTAGGATAAGCCCACGGGCTCAGTTAGGTTTCTAGGGTTTCTTGTGATCTCTATATATTGTAACCTAACCTTTCAATAATATTATTCAGCATTCTATTATCTTACTTGGTATCAGAGCCAACCAAGGCTCTCTATCGTCTCCACCACGCCATACACAAATAATCAAACCCTAGACGTCACCTCTTTGAGAAAAACCCTAGACAGGGCGGCGTGTCGCCATTGCCGCCGCCGCCCTGTCCGACCATTGTTTGTTTCTTGTTCTTTTCTTATGTTTAGTTTTAAATAAAGCCTCGGTTTCGGTTATAGATCCCAACCATTATTCCTATATTCGCCCACTATTTCATTCACCTTTTCATCCACTTGCTCATATAATGTCGTGAGGTTTGATAGGACCCAAATATGAGTTGGAATATCATAAAGCTTCTTTGCCAATGTAAGGGAATACCTCAAAATCTCTCGGGCTTGACCTGTATCATGAAGAGCTAGTGCCAGATTTCCAAGAACCGTTAGATATTGCGACACTAGTTGAAGATTTCCTAAAGTCATATGTGTTGTCTGCAATCCACTTGCCAATTTAATCCGTGCTTCTTGTAGATTCTCCTACCTCTCCACACCATAGAAAAATCCCTTTGTCGCCGCCTATGTTTGTATTTTCTTCCTACCAACATGCCTTTGTTTCTTCTATTTTTTCAAAAGTCAAACATCGATTCATTCACTCGCCACAAACATTCTCTGATTTTTTTTCCTTTCTCTTATTTGAGTTCCATCCCTCTGATCTTTAGTTGCTTTCTTTTGCTTTATCTCTATTTCATTTTATTTCTTTTCTTATCGTGATTCTCTAGTCGGATCACGGTCCGCTACCACCGATCTCAGCAGATTAAACGACGCTTCAGTCGGACATCTTTCTTTGATCTAAGCATCTCACTTCTTCTCAAAACCGCTGCCTGACAACGGTCACCGGGCTTTCACCATCTCTTTCATCTCTTTGACAGCCCGCCTCACGACAAGAGTCGTAGGGTGTCTATCTGTTTTTCCTTTTATCTTTTTTTTTTCTCTCTTTCCTACAACCTCTCTTTTATCCTTTCTTTTATCTTTTGTATTGTCATAGACAACAAAGATGGCATTGTGACTTTATTGGGATCTAGTGGATCTTGTTTGTCATTATGGGAAATAAGAAACGAAACCAAACATAGGGAACTTGTAGACCGAAGTAAAGTCATTATTCAAGAGTACGGGTATGTTTTATTTTGGTAAAGAAGATTGCAGGAATACGGGACTGACTTGAAGGTTGTGGATTTATGGCAAAATTTTGGACTTACAAGTCAAGTCAAGAACCGAGATCAAGACTAGTTTTTTTTTATGTATTTTTTATTTATGTTTTTTTTTCAGTCTAATTGTCCGATTTTCTACCACTTTGACTGCGGGGGAGTATTGGACCCTATTATTATTATGGTTAATTAGGATAAGCCCACGGGCTCAGTTAGGTTTCTAGGGTTCCTTGTGATCTCTATATATTGTAACCTAACCTTTCAATAATATTATTCAGCATTCTATTATCTTACACCTATCCCACCGTTGTCATCAAGTGAAAAGGGTGGAAGTTGATTGGTGGAGGAAATATGAACGTGGGGTGACCGTTTGTAAAAAAAAAAAAAAAATACCACTTTTTATTATATAAATCAAACCCAAACATTTTTTTAACCATACAACTCCAAAAACAATACATTTTCACTGCCTTCAAACCAAAATATATTATAGCCCCAAACCAACAACCCACGACACCAGTTGACCCCACTACATACGGTTTTGGCGGTTTTAGTCAACCCCAAAACGCATGGCAAATGCAAATGCAACAACACCAATTTCAAATGCAAATGTTCCCGCCGATACCTCAATCACAACCTGAACACGATTTTGTATCTTTAGGCATCGATGACGACATTATACCCGAAACCCAACCAACCTCAAAAAAACATGCCAAATGGAAAAAAAATGTGTACAAGAAGAACGAGCTACTACGAAGGCGGATAACATTCCTTGAAGTCCAGACGAGTTGGATATTTCGAAACAGGAGTCGGAATAGTTTAGCATTATGTCTCAAACTCTCGAGGGCATTTCCGAGCGCGAACGTATGGTAGCGGAAAGGATGAAAGATAAGATCGCAAGGAAGTGGCTAGGAGGAAATATGCCTTAGTTTTTCTTATTATATATTTTTTGGTTAATTTTTTTTAATTTCTATGTATTTTATGAACTTTAGTTTGTATTTTTTTTTATTAATGAACTTTCGCTTTTTTTTTATGTTTTTTCGAATTTTTTTTTATTTTTTACGGTTTATTTTTAATTTCAATGAAAAATATTAATGAATTACAAAATATATAAATAAATAAATAAATAAAAGAGAAAATTAATAAAAAAGGATGGGGATTGGGGGAAAACCTTTTCCTTGATTTGTGGAAGGGAAAAGGGAAAATGATATGACGTATGAAGTTCATGTAGGATTTGTGAAAGTTAAGGAAATTAGAGACCACACCATACAGCCTAATATCAAGGAGATACTTTTACACATGAAATGGATTAAACAATACTTGAAAATTGAAAAAGTGCCTTCAGAAAAGACTGGGATATATCCCCCAAGTCACCGAATGTGGTTTGTGCATAGGCTCCCCCGCCTCCCCGATTCCTCCCCATTCTCACACCCCTTAGCCTTATATAAACAATAATTAAAATTTTTGATTAATAAAAGATGCTCATTATGTAATGTATAAATAACCTCTATGTATCAAATAAAGGCTATATTTATAAATTAAGAAGCACGTGTCATAATGAAATAAGGAAAAAAAAGTTTTAGATTAAAATTTAAATAAAACAAAAACATTAGGATGAAATGTGTAACTTAATAAGTAAGTTTTAGGTTTAATTTAACATAAATAAAAACAACAAGGATGAGATGTGTAACTTAGAAAAAGAGCTAGGTTAAAATTGAGAAGAACATCAACAACCGTCAGCCTCATTATCTTCTCCATTTTTTGCTCCAGGTAAGTTTTAAGTTTTTTCATCTTCATCTCCACCATAGGTTGTTCAAAAAAAACATTAAAGGTGATGTTGGTTAATGACGTAAAGAAAAAAAATAAACAAAAAATGACAGTTTGTGTTTCACGGCATGTTAGATACAACCAGCAAATGGTCCACGAATTCACTGGTAGTGGCGGTTTTAATGTGCTAGCAGTGAGGTACTCGTGACCATTTCTGGTGACGGCCCATCCCATAACTTTTGACTTCTAACCATCTAAGATTATAAATATCTACAAGACTTGTGAATTTAACAAGGGGAAAGGTTAGTTGGGGTCGGGGCACCTCCCACTCTTTTTTTACTTAGTAGTGTATATTTACGTATTTTCGTCCAAAACTTTTATACGTATTGGGTTCGGTCCTCATCGTTTTAAGGGTTTCGTGACTTTCAGACCCTATTAAAAAAATTTCCAAGCTCCACCACTAAATTGAGTAACTACTAGCCACCTAATAAATATGCGACTTGGCATGGGATAGAATTTTACAGTCACGTTTGAGTATGAGACTCGAACCTAACCTATTGACATCCATTATTTATTTTTTTAAACAAAAATCCCGTCTAACATTACATTTACATGGATTTAAATCCACGTCATTTTTATAGGATACAAACACTATACCATTAGACTACTAGGTCACAGGTTGTCATGTCCGCTTTCATTGGCATTTATCTCACTAACTCTCTTTGATACGTTCACAAATTACGTTTATGTATCAGTAAACACACACATGCACAAACACATACACACATAGATGGGGAGGGGTTAAAACCATATTTATATACTTTTTAATTTGCTTTCAACAATGTGTCAAACCACTTACAACGACATGTTAAATAAAAAGGCAACACCCTAAACGATGTGGATTGATCAAAACCATTATTACAATATGTCATAATTTGCAAGTTTAACACTTATCACACTACTATAACGCGTTATTACAATGTAGCAAAGTTTAAGACTTAACACACTGTTATAACGCGTTATCACACACGTCTTATATATTTATTTTGACACACAAGTTCAATTCAAGTTCTTTTTTTCCGTGGTTAAGCACTTTGTGGCAGTGGCGGAGGGAGGGGGGAGACCAAGGGGTGTCTAGCCTCCCCCAATGACCCAAATTTATTAAGTTTTTAAGGTTAAAATTCAATAAAATTAAGGTTAAAATTCAATAAAATTGTATCAAGCCCCCCCTTAAGACTCATTCCATTAAACTAAGCCCCCCTTATCTTAAAATCCTAGCTCCGCCTCTGCTTTGTGGGTCAACGTCAGAATAGTAGTTAAAGATATTTTAACAGAAAAAAAGCATATAAATAGTGAATTAAAGGTCGTATTTTCATAATTAACGGGGGATGAAGAATAACATTATACAAACCACAAGTATCAATTCATATAAAGAGTATGCATTACCAAAATTACGGTAATCTAAGGCTACACGGTGTGAGGTGATGTGGAGCCATTTCACGCTATCAACACCACCCCATATGGCCATATGTGGTGTGGAAGGTGGCGTGGGATAGGTTGGGTGGACATTTCCACAGAAGTGGGGTAAAATGTGAGGATGAGGTGGATGGTTGTGATTGGTTCTTGGGCTATGACTGAGTTTTGATTGGTTGGTTGATTAAAAAAAAAAAGCTTTACGCCACCACCAACACGTGATTTTATAAAGGTTGGAGGGGAATTGACGTGGCTGTCACATGTCACGCCATACCCCTTTTACCTCATGATCACACCATGTAGTATAACGGTTAGAAATAACATACCAATATTTGAATTTAAACATAGTTAAGGAGGGGGGGGGGGGGTATTAGTTTAGATTAAAAACAAACAAACAAACAATGCCAAAATATTAGACCATGGGGTGTGGGAACGGGGAAGGGGTCGGGTAACACCCCCTGTTCCCAACTTCGGTGCAATCGGTGGCTCATCCCCGTCCTCCCTTTTCCTCCTTTTTTTCTGATTAATTAAACGTTGTGGAGAGAGAGGGGGTACCGAAGCACGTCACCGGAGAGAGGGAGAAGATGGGTGCGTGTGTCTGGTTTAGAGAGAGAGGGTGAGATGATTTACAGAAGGTGGTGTGTGTGTGTGAAGTTTGGAGAGAGAGAAAGAGAGAGAGGGGGAGGGACGGAGAGGGAGAGGGAGAGGGAGAGGGAGAGAGAGAGAGGGGGAGAGGGAGAGAGAGGGGGGGGGGGGGAGGGAGGGAGGGAGAGAGAGAGGGTGTGTATGCTTAAAAAATGGAAGGGGGAGGAGGGAGGAGGGGAAACCATTTCTCTTAAAAGGGGGAGTGGAGGGGAAGAGAGAAATAATGTGACGCTGATGTGAAAGAGGACCACACCCTATAGCCTTAGAGGGAAAGTGGTAAAAGAGTGGTAATTATGATTTCAAAAATTTCCGATCATCTTTTGACAAATACATTTTTAGACACCTTTTCCATCACTACTACTTAATGGCCAACTACCACCACCGTTATGACTTAAAACTGTGTCAAATTAACTCACACACTGTCTTAATTAATCCCTACACTCAAAACGTTACACACAATCCTTACGTTTAATCATGATTTCATTTTGTTTTAACATAACGTACTTGTATGTGCTTCAATTATATAGTTTCAAACAACACAAACTATGCTAAAATAGTTAAAATATGTTAGGTGAGTGACGACTGTCGTTTAAGAAAGTAGAATATGCCTATAATGTATCAATAGAAAGTTACATATTCTTATCTGTTCAAATTTTGAACAAGTAAGTTTAAAATATAATCGTTTTCATTTTTATTATATGTTTGAGAAGATATTTCTTTTTTTCCTTGTAGGCCATAAATAGACCTTGTATATCGACTTTTTGGCCATATCTAAATTAAATTTTCGAAAATTTCCCTAAATTCTGATTTGAAATGTTTACGCGTTTTCAATTATTGAGAGTGACAACAATTACCATGAAGGGATATGGTATCAAAACATGACAAATACCATACCATCGTCCAACTAGAACCGGCATCGCCTGGCGTCCATCCGCCCGTTTTACGTCAGCGGATTGTTTAGCGTCTATCCGCCCGTTTTACGTTAGCGGAACGTCTGGCGTCCACTCGCCCGTTCTACTTTGGCGATACAGCTGGCATCTAACGGACGGCAGATGCAGCACTACCCGCCCGTTTTACGTCGGCGATACACCCTAGCGCCCAATCGACGCCAGGCGCAACATCGTCCGCCCGTTTTACGTCGGCGGACCCAACATGCTTCAAAGCTTCCTCAGCAAGCCAAAGGAAGCTTCACCAAACACAACTGAAAGATACCTTTCGGGGCAGCCTTGGGACTCACCCCTGCCCCAGAAGAAATATCTCTGACGCAACAGGCTGCCCGTCAGAGTTCCTCTCCAATCAGAGACTGCTCTCAGTCTGACATGCAGAAAGGACGACGACGTGGCAACATCCTGGCCAAGATATCTCCCTGACAAGCAGACTTTCTCAACCTGTCTCGAAGTCCAAGAAGAGTATGATTACCCACCGCCCTCATCTACCAATAGGCGGGCGCCACGTGTCCGCCGACCATCAGCGTCCACTCAATGGGCGCCACGTGTACCAATCGTCAGGGCGGTAACATCCCCCTTAGCACTTTACTTTCTCCTTTTATCAAAACCCACTTGCACCAAGTGCGCTTAAGGACTTGGGCCGGATTATGGAGACACCTCTACCTGGGCCGGGCCCCATTAAGGGTAGAGGATGGGCTGAGAAAGTATGTATCTAGGTACTATTAAAGTAGGAGCTCCTTCTCCTTTTATTGGCATCTAATATCAGATATACTTTCACTCAAGAAGTATACGAACTCTTTCGTACCTTCTTCAACCCCTTGTTTATTTTACTAACTTTTAGAGGCCCGACTCTTCTAATCGGTAGTCTCCTAAACTCCTTGGTCTTGCCCTTAGACCCTCACGTATTTCATAAACACACTATCTTTATAAAATACCGTAGAATCACTCCCAGGATTAACGCCTGGTCGGTAATCCAGGATTCGTGTTTCTTCATACCATAAGACAGTGTGTAGTCGTGGCGTTATAAAGCGTGAAACAAAAAAATAGCGCCCCTCACACCGTTACGGGGGGCGCTATGATAAAAAAAAAAAACTTGGGTAGGCGTTAAATTAATAATGTCGGGTGACAAATTCAACCACCAATCAATGTTTGACACGTGGATGAGGGGGGGGGGGGGGGGCAAAGTTTAAAATCAGGTGCGTTATATATAACCCCCTCCACTACACCCCTTTTTCACTTCAAGACTTCAAGTCCCATGCTGACTCAGCTGCCATGTGGACCAATCAGAATCAGGAACGTTATATATAACCCCCTCCACTACACATGGTCTAACAAACGTAAGTTTTGGATTCTAGTTCTCATAAATGTTATTATCTTATATTGTACACTGTATTTCTTAATAATCTTTCATAAGAAAAGGTTTTCTTCAAATTCTATTGGGAAATTTAATTAAAATACTCTAAACTATTGCTTGTTGGTCGATATATATAAAAAAAACACTATTACTTTGACTATCAATAGTCACAACTTTACACTTTGTTTATTATGTTACCCCCAAACTAAGATGCAAAGACTTCCTCATCATCAAAACTTGCCCCTAATTCGAAAATGGGGGTGACATAACTAACAAAGTGTAAAGTTGAGGTAATTGGTAGTTTGTAGTCAAAGTGATAGTTGAAAGTGATATCAGCCGACATGCAATAGTTTAAAATATTTAATTCAAATTTCCCAATTCTATTCACATAAATGATTCTAATCCACACATATAACTTCACTAGTAATAAAAAAAAAAATACTAAGTTACATGAATTCTTTATGAGTCATCTTTAATTTCTCAAAATAGGAAGCGAACTTTTTTTTTTAACAAGCGAGCAAGCAAGGCAAAAACCAACATCAAATACACCAAAAATTAAAACATGTTTACATCAAAATATAGCCACCTATCTAGAGTTAAAAATTTCCACTTCGCTCGGACCTTCATGCAAAGAAACGTGCTCTCCTTGATGTTTTCTACCAAATCCGAATCCTTTGTGCTCTTGTTTTTAAATATCCGTTTATTTCTATCACCCCAAATCAACCACAAAGTTGTCATAACAATCAAAATCAATACCTTTTTCCTTTTAGCCTTCAAGTTTCTTCCGTTAATAAGTGTGAACATCTCCTCAACCGAGCTACAAAGGGCAAAAGTCAGCATATCATTCCAAACACCCACTAGCCCCCAAATGCGTTTCCCTGCATCACAACTAACCAATAGATGGTCAACCGTCTCCATGTTGGAACCACATCTACCACAACTTTGATCTTTCAGGACTATTACAAAACTTATCTATGTTTACATACAATTTATAAGTAACATCAAAAGTAAACAATGACGTACGATGATACATCAGCTAATAGAAAGTTACGTAGCGGTCGACCGGAGGATCAATGACCCCATGCCCCGTTTAGTTCAACATGTGTTTATTTACACATTCTAAAACGTCTTTGCTTTGGAACATTGTTTTTGTAGTAAAGGCCTATGCAATCTTCTGTTTTCGATAATCTATAAGAGTTACTAAATGTTGATGTATTATTTATTGTTAGAAATAATGCTTTTAAGTACTGTACGTATTAAATATAATAGGATTCAAGATCAATCAATAATCTAAAGCCACATAAAATTATGGTCCCAACCAAGAGTCCAAGACTATACAAACAAAAGTTGCATCCGGTCAAGTGTATTAAGCATTAACGTATAGTTTGCGTACCAAATGTCGCGGGAATCTGACTTGATATAGTAGATTGGCCGTCTGTTTGCATTAAGTATACACTACAAGACTTTCTAAGAAAGTTTACATAGATTTTAACAGTTTTGAACTCTTGTTCAAGCATGGAAAAAGAAATAGATACCAGAAATTAATATGTGATAAATAAAAAATAGGGGAAATGGATTTAAATACTCCCAACTATCACTCATTGGCGGATAGCACTCCCAACTATCACTTTGGCGGATAGCACTCTAAACTTGCAACTTATTTTCCATTATCACTCCCGGACTTAACACCGTTAGTTTTAAGCTGACGTGGCTAACGGAGTATGACGTGGCATAACCAACGTGGAAAAAAAAATTACTGATGCGCGTTCGGAAACCCCGGAGTTATTATATTTAAGTTAAGTATTTTTTATGAATTGTTTAGATAAATGCCACACTTTGAGTCGATTAATGTTTTGCAGTTACAAGTGTTTTTAGAAGTGGAAATGTTGCATTTATGATGCCGGGTATCAAAGACAGAGTCCAGACCGTCACTGAAATAAGAAAAAAATGATGGACCCCGTAAGAGAATCTGTCTACAACAATTTGGTGTGTAGACACCAACTTTCAAGCAATCAAGAATACTACATAGTCAAAGTTGTTGACTATTGCCATTTAATATTGGCTTCTTTGAAGGAGAGCATTGACCAAGTGATTGGGAGTTACATAATTATTTTTTTATAAATAGAAGATCACAAGAGTCATAGCAATCATCCTATCCTATTCTATTGCTTCTTTTGAGAGTTTTTAGAGAGTGATAACATTGTTAGTGAAGATCACATTCATTTTCTATTCATCATTTTCATGGCATTGGTTCTACAATTTCTTGAAGCTTCAACCATCATGAGTGGCTAATTCAACGAGGTATACCCCGATGTAGCTTGTAAGAATTAGGGTTCTTGAACAATTGGGTATTTTCTATTTTTTATTGTAATCATTTACTTGAACAATTTTAATTGAAGCTTTAATCTTGGGTTGGATTCATGATAGCTAATTTCCCCTCGCACTAATAGCGTTATGAAATGAATTCGTTTATATGCACAATTTTAATTTAGGGTTTGAATGTTCTTGAATGATAAAGTATATAGTTGTCCATTGTTATGTTGACGGCTATTGATACCTAAATCTTGTGACAACGACCCCGTTAGTAATTTTTGCAACTTTACTTTGTATCCAATTGTGATAGGACCCGAGTCTTGCTTGTGAAATCGGTGTAGCCTTGTCATTTTAATATTATCTTGTTAATTTAATTCACTCAATTTCATTTAATTAGTTTTGTCATATCAAGTTTGAATTAATTTCTTCTTGTTCCACCAATTTCCTAAACCATCCTAAATCAAATTTTTTTACAAATTCATAATTAAATAGCTATCTTCATAAATAATTTTTAATCAACTATAAGTATTGACACCAACCACAAACTCTTCGTGGTTCGACACCCTTATTACCACTACTACATAGTTAAGGTAATTTAGGACTTATAAATACTATTTTTGACCGGACCGCGACATCCGATCAAATTTTGGCGCCGCTGCCGGGGAGTTTTTGCGCTTGGTGTTTATAGTTAGTTGATTTGGTGATAATCTGTTTAATTGTTGTTTGGTTATTTTTCTACTTTTTCCTTGTCATGCGGGGTGTGTTATTTGTGTAGTTAACAGGTAGTGCATGCATACAAGACACTCGGGGAGGACATCTCTTTTAGTGTTTGAACCGGAGATTGAAAGAGTAGCAAGAAGAAACCGACAACATCAATTAGAGGTGCCACGTTTCTCTAATTCACCCACTTCAAACCAATCCATTGGAAACATGGACCGTTCAAACCGTTCGGGTAGCAATAACCGAAGACCACCCACACCACCACACCCACTAAACACCCAAAATCAACCCCAAAACCAATTTTACAACCAACCTCAAAACAACCGAAACTCAAATAACCGGATTCCTAACCAACAACCGCCTATCCTAAACCGCGGCAACCCCGCATTTGAACCAAATAACCGGAACCAAGAGGGTTACTATGGGTCTTTTAACCCAAACCTTGATGATTTGAGGGCCAACATTAATGATGATGACCCGTTTAGTGTTCCCGGATACGCATCATCGGATCGCGTAAGTGTTCATACTGATCACACGGGTGATGATGAAGGCTCGGATAACGGATTTGGTTATGAAGACGATTGGGTTAGAGGAAGTATGAATGAGGAAGATAACGGGTATCAAAGTGATTTTGGTGTGGAAAATGACAATTGGAATTATGGGTACATTAGTGATCACACGGGTGATGATGGAAACCACTACCAAGCTCCAAGAAGACAACTTCCAAGGAACCGACACAACAATAACAACAACCGCAATCGGGTTCCTAATTATGTGGGTCGGATGGACCAAAGAAATCAAAGACCACCTCCACCAAGAAATCAAGAGGCTGATGCTCCAAGAAGAAGGCCTCAAGCTCCAATGCAAGGGGTTAATGGCCGGTTTAGACCCGCCATCACTGAAAATGAAGACCCTATTGTTCCACCACTTCGAGGAAGAAGGACATTCGATTGCAAGCCAAATTACATCAACATCCTTCCTCACTTTCATGGTATGGCTACCGAAGATCCCTATGGCCATCTTTCTGAATTTAAGGCCATTTGTATCACCATGGGAGGCCCTAACTTCTCTCAAGATGAAGTACAATTGAGGTTGTTCCGGTTCTCTCTTAAAGACAAGGCAAAGCATTGGTTTCTCACTTTGCCTTCACATAGCATTTACACTTGGGAAGAGATGGAACAAGCCTTTTTGGATGAGTACTACCCTAGTTCCAAAACGAATAATGCTCGGTTGGAAATCCGTTCTTTTCAACAATTACCGGGTGAGCTCCTTCATGAGTCTTTCAACCGTTTCAAAGAAATGCTTAGAAAATGTCCTCATCATAAGATTGATTTGTGGGAACAAGTCAATTGCTTTGTAAATGGGTTGAGTAAGGAGGAAAGGAAGTATTTGAAGTCCACAAGCAATGGGACTTTGTTATCTAATCCGGAGCAACAAGATTGGGATTTTTTGGAGTTAATGGCAAAGAACTCAAAGGCGGAAGAAGCGGCCGATCGAAGACTTAAGCACCCGGCCTCAAAATCTCTTCCCGATTTGGATTCAAACTCCAAAGACCGGATTGCTATATTAGAGAGAGAGTTGGCGAAGATGAAGAAACGGGAAGTATCGGCGGCACAATACCCGGTTTGTGACACTTGTGGAGATTTGGGACACAAAGCTAGTGAATGCGCCGGTGATATGGGTCAAGCCACCGAGGAGGTAAATCAAGTGTATGGAGAAAAGAAATATGACATGAACTCCAACACTTATCATGCGGGCTTGAGAAACCATCCTAACTTTAGGTATGGTAATGCTTCCAATCAAATGAACCCGAATTTCCAATCGGGAAATCAAAGTGGTGGTGGACAATACCAAAATCGCCAAGGGGGTAATCAAAGTGGTTATCAAAGAAACAATTACAATCAAGGTGGTAACCAAGGGTACAACAATCGTGATAATAATTACCAAAGGGGTTACAACCAAGGCGGTTCCTCAAGCAACCAAGGTAACTCTTCGGGAGGACAAGGTGGAGATGACTCTTTGAGTTCAAAGTTGGATGCATTGATGAATGTGGTGAAGGAGTCTAGTGGTGATATTAAGGAGATGAGGAGAGTGAATGAAGTGAGAGACAAATCCCATGAGGCATTGGCAAAACAAGTGGGTCAACTTGCTGAAGAATTGGCCCAATTGAAAGGAAGCAATGGGAAGCTCCCGAGTGATACTACCGTGAACCCGCAACATCAAGGTTCAAATGGGAAGAATACTCGCAATGTGCCAATCAATAAGGTTAGTATTCTTCGTAACGGTAAAGTATTTGATAATGGGGTTGAGCCTCCACCACCTCAATTTGTTGAAGGGGTGGTGGAAGATGCAAGTGATGAAAGTGGTGATGAGAAGCAAACGGGTCAAAATAAAACTTTTTCAAAAATAATACAAAAACCCGTTGAAAACAACCAAGTCCCTAAAGCTAAGGAAAAGGGTGTGGAGGCTAATACCATCCCTTATCCCGAAGCTTTGTTAGGACCAAAGAAAAAAGAGGTTAAAAAAAGAGGCCCGCAACAAGAAGAGATGTGGGAAATTTTTAAACAAGTCAAAATCAATTTACCTCTTTTAGATGCAATAAAACAAATTCCTTCTTATGCTAAGTACCTAAAAGACTTATGCACCCAAAAGAGAATCCACAAATTTCCGAAAAAACTTGATTTATCCGAAAATGTGAGTTCCATTCTTTCGGGTGCACTTCCACCTAAGTTACAAGATCCGGGGGCGCCCATTATCGCTATTCAAGTGGGTGAATTTAAAATGACACGGGCACTTTTAGATCTTGGAGCTAGTGTGAGTATCTTACCGGGAAGCCTTTATGACCAATACGAATTTGGTCCACTTCAAGAGTCCAACACCACCGTGGTGTTAGCCGATTTGACTCCTAAGCTTCCCCGTGGTATAGTCACCGATGTGATTGTAAAAATTGATGATTTTTACTTCCCAGTGGACTTTTTGGTACTTGACTATGTTTCTATGGACCTAACCACACAACCTACAGTTATCTTGGGTCGACCCTTTTTAGCAACTTCTAGTGCTTTAATAAATTGCAAAACGGGTACGGTTGACATGACCTTTGGTAACCGTAAGTTAAGGTTAAATGTTTTTTCAAGTGGGACTAACTCTCTAGTTGATGATGAATGCTATATGGCAGACATTATTGACACGTGTATTCCTCTCTGCGACACTGTTGTGGACGAGGAAAACACAATAGAGGAATGCTTTATGTTTGACAGGTCACAGGTGGAAACGGTTAGGAGCATTGTGGAGGAAGAGAAGAAAATGGAGGTTTTGGCGGCGAAGGAGGGAAGACCACCTTGGACACACCAAGTGGAAAGCCTTCCCGACAACATTGACACGAAAATAAAGCCATCATTGGTGGAGCCGCCAACAGTGGAATTGAAGGAGTTGCCTAAGCATCTTAAATATGCTTATGTTGGTGAAGGCGACACACTCCCGGTTATTATTGCTTCAAATCTAACCGAGGAGCAAGAAGTGAAGTTGATGAAGGTCTTGGTGTCTCATAAATCCGCCATCGGATGGACCATAGCTGATTTGAAGGGAATAAGCCCTTTGATTGTGATGCACAAGATCATCACTGATGAGAATGCAACACCCGCCCGTGATACTCAAAGAAGATTGAATCCAAACATGCGGGAAGTAGTGAAGAAAGAAGTATTGAAGTGGCTAGATGCGGGTATTGTGTATCCCATTTCTGATAGCCAATGGGTAAGTCCTACACAAACAGTGCCAAAGAAAGCAGGTATTCAAGTCGTGAAAAACGACTCAGGTGAGGAGGTAGCCACTCGGCCGGTAACCGGGTGGCGTATTTGTATTGACTATAGGAAGTTAAATTCTGCAACTTCTAAGGATCATTTCCCTCTACCTTTTATTGACCAAATTGTAGAAAAATTAGCCGGACAAAAATTTTATTGTTTCTTGGATGGATATTCGGGTTACAATCAAATTGCTATTCATCCCGAAGATCAACAAAAGACCACCTTTACTTGTCCATATGGTACTTTCGCATTTAGGCGAATGCCGTTTGGACTATGTAATGCTCCCGCCACCTTCCAAAGGTGTATGATGAGTATCTTTTCAGATATGGTGGGAGGTTCTTTGGAGATCTTTATGGACGATTTCTCTATTTTTGGGTCATCTTTTGAAACCTGTTTAGACCAATTAGAAAAAGTTTTGAAACGATGTGTTGAAACTAATTTGGTCTTGAGTTGGGAAAAGAGCCATTTCATGGTTCAAGAAGGAATTGTGTTAGGGCATGTAGTGTCAAGTCGTGGGATAGAGGTAGACCATGCAAAGGTAAAAGTTATTTCTACTTTACCACATCCCACGAGTGTTAAGGGCATTAGATCATTTTTGGGACATGCAGGGTTCTATAGGAGGTTTATTAAAGGGTTTAGTGATATAACAAAACCATTGTGTAACCTTTTATTAAAAGATCAACCATTTGTCTTCGATGAACAATGCGAAAAAGCCTTTAACATCTTAAAAGAAAAGTTAGTAGAAGCCCCCATTTTGCAATCACCAGATTGGTCTTTACCTTTTGAAATTATGTGTGATGCAAGTGGGTATGCAGTTGGGGCAGTACTAGGTCAACGGGTGAATAAAAAACCTGTTGCCATATACTATGCGAGCAAGACTCTTTCGGATGCTCAATTGAATTATACCACAACCGAAAAAGAATTACTCGCAGTAGTGTATGCATTGGATAAGTTTCGGTCTTACATTTGGGGTAATAAAGTAATTGTGTATACTGACCACAGTGCTGTTAGGTACCTCATGGAGAAAAAGGATGCAAAACCTCGCTTGATAAGATGGGTATTGTTGCTTCAAGAATTCGATTTGGAGATAAGGGACAAAAAGGGAAGTGAAAATGTGGTGGCGGACCACTTATCCCGATTGATTGTGGAAGAAGATTCCCAAACTGTGGAGATCAACGAGACATTTCCGGATGAACATATTTTAGTTGTTTCTACTTTACCTTGGTTCGCTAATTATGTGAATTATATAGTGACAGGTACGATGCCGGAATATTGGGACCGGAAGAAGAGGAGTCAATTCCTTTCTCAAGTGAAACACTACATTTGGAATAATCCGGATTTATTCAAGATTGGAGCGGATCAAATCATCCGAAGATGCATTCCGGATGAGGAGATTCCAAGTGTGCTAAAACATGTGCATTCGTTCGCATGTGGAGGGCATTTTAGTGGCCAAAAGACGGGTCACAAGGTTTTGTCATGCGGGTTGTATTGGCCAACAATTTTTAGAGATTCGTTTGAGTATGCCAAAAAATGTTTTCATTGTCAACAACTGGGAAGCATCTCAAAACGAAATGAAATGCCAATGCAACCTATCATGGTGGTTGACGTTTTTGATGTTTGGGGAATTGATTTCATGGGTCCTTTTCCTAATTCATTTGGCAATTTGTACATTTTGGTGGCGGTAGATTATGTTTCTAAATGGGTTGAAGCTATCGCCACCAAAACTAATGATCACAGTGTAGTATGCAATTTCATTCAAACAAATATTTTTTCAAGATTTGGAATTCCCCGGATTATCATAAGTGATGGGGGATCCCACTTCAAAAATTTCAAATTTGGGAAATTGCTTAAAAGGTATGGTGTTGATCATCGAATTGCCACCCCGTATCATCCCCAAACTAATGGACAAGTTGAGGTTTCTAATAGACAAATTAAAGATATTTTACAAAAGACCGTTCGTGCGGACCGTAAGGATTGGTCAATAAAGCTAAATGATGCTTTGTGGGCTTACCGCACGGCGTTTAAAACGCCTATTGGAACCACTCCTTACCGTTTAGTTTTCGGCAAGGATTGCCATTTACCGGTTGAATTAGTTCACCGGGCGTTATGGGCAATTAAAGAAGTTAACTTGAAATATGATGATGCAGGGAAAGAAAGGAAACTCAAGCTTTGTGAGTTAGAAGAGCTTAGGGATGAAGCGTATGAAATCGCATCGAAATACAAGGATCAAACGAAGAGGGTTCATGATGCGAAGTTACGCATTAAAGTGTTTAAAGAAGGTCAAAAGGTATGGCTTTACAATTCTAAGTTGAAGCTCTTTCCAGGAAAGCTCAAAAGCAAGTGGATGGGACCCTATGTTGTCACTCGGGTCGGAAAGCTCGGAGATATTCAAATCGAAGATCCAAAGAATGGAAGCAAGCAAACGGTTAATGGGCACCGTTTGAAGGATTTTTTTGAGTGGAATGCATCTGATAATATGGTGGAAGAAGTGGGAAGCGTGTTGGTAAGCTCCCCGACCGATGAACTCAACTGAAAAGTAAAAGTGGTATCACCTTGTATATATTTTTGTATAAATTTAGCCATTTTAATTATTTATTTATTGTTATTTTTCTTGACGCGAACTAACCTTTGTGTGTAAGACACAGGATCCCGTCATGCCACGAAGTTTTCAGGTATGTTGTCTCGACTAAGTGTGTATTAGAGACAATACGCATTTAAAAAACGGGGAGGGGTAAGCGTCAAGTTAAAAAAAAAAAAAAAAAAAAAAAAAAAAAAAAAACTGAAACCAGCGCAAGCTGGACAAAAATGGGCGCAAGCTGCGCTAAAAAATGGCTGAGCTGCGCTGATTATTGCAGCCGTAAAACCAGCGCAAGCTGGGCTGCCTTGGGCGCAGGCTGCGCTACTCCACTGCTGTTCTTGCGCTGACTTGCAGCAACGAAACCCCAAGCTGCGCTGCTGAACCGCTGAGCTGCGCTGATTATTTCATCTAACAAACCAGCGCAAGCTGGGCTGGAATGGGTGCAAGCTGCGCTGCCAAACCCCCAGTTTGCGCCACCCTCAAGCCTTTTGACCCGAACCTTTTATTCTGACCCAGACCCGCTTTGTTATGACCCGAACCCACCTTGTTTTGACCCGAATCCATCTTTTAAATCACTTGTGACTGCACATTATCATTATACATCATCTCTTTCAAACACAACTCACCTAAACCCTAAATCATTAACTCTTCCAATTCTTAATCAAATCCATTGGTTCTTGAGTCTATTTTGGCTAATTTTTCGAGATTAGTAAAACCCAACCACTATTTTCTTGAGATTTCGCACGGTTTCAAGGGTAGGGGTACAATTTCATCCGAAAATTTGGGGGTTTGAGTGGGTTTTTGAAAGCTTTTATCTTTAATCTCTACATTCTTGTCTATTCAACATCTAAGGTATGATTCTAACTCGTTTTGTTTATTTTATGATTAATATTGCTATTCTCTTTGAAAAGTGAACTTCCTTGTTTGAATGTGATGGATTTATGCTTTTTACGGAATTACTTAGCATTGTAAGAATCATTTGAATCATGATGTTGAAAATTGTTTGCACATTATGTTTGGAAAGAATGTAAGAAGGTTAATGTGAATCACCATTAAAGATGATTGTGAGTTGTTATTTGATATTATTGCAATGAATTATTGAGCTTGGTATCTTTTAAAAGATCTAAAATCCTTGTTTAGTAACCAATGTGATAATAGTATTCATAGATTGAATGTTGTTTGAAAGCAAGTGTGGGGATGATTATGACTTTGACGCTTAACCACACTTGTAATTTTTGAATGTGATTATCAAAGTTTATGGAGTATATGAAGATGGTCATTGGTTGTAGATTTTGTTTGATAGAATTGTTATCTTTGTAAGATTCAAACTCCTTTTTCATTAAATGTGAAATGAAACAATTCGCCATGTCTTATGAAATAGTTATTGATTAACTACTTTGTGTGGATGTAGAAAAAATGAAAACAAAGGCACTTGGGGGAAAGACCAATGAAGTGGCTCGTGATAGTGCCAAAGGAAAAGAAAAGGCTGAATCATCGAGGCGAGCTAAAAGGCAAAGAAAGCCAGCGATTATCGAGACTAGTGATGAAGAGGACGAGGCATTTGAGCCTATGGATGAAGACGACCAAAGGATAAGAGACGAGAGTGAAGAGGAAGAAGAAGATGGTAGCTATGGATCCGAAGTAGAAATGAGCGACGATGGGTTACCAAGGTGGAAGAAACCAAAGCCACTGTCAAAGTTTCCACAAGAGTATAGAGCGGTGATGTATCGGAAGAAGTTAAATAATTCCAGTCAACCACTGAGAAGCCTGTTTTTGTGTGAACCATTGTTGGATGTCAACGAGTGGAAACCATTCCGTGTTGTAGATTGTTTCAAGAAGCTGGGGTGGATCGAGTTCTTAAAATTTAAAGGTGGAGATGTCATCTACACAGAACAAATTGTGGAATGGATGTCTACATTAACAAAAATTGAAGGAAAAAAGCCACCAACAACAACACGATTAATCGGACAGGTGGGTGGAAAAGAGGTAATTTTGTCGTTTTCTGAGTTGAATAAGTTAAGCAAGCATGATCAAGGGGCAACGGCAGTGGGTCCTTATGTGTATCCAAGTGATGAAATCATTGAAGCTAAAAAAATAAAAGAAAATGAATGGAAAGATTGGATTCACAGTTTGTTCGAGGTACCACCAACAGTCAATGTTGCTAAGTGGAAGTTAAAGAGGGATAATCTGCGAGCATTCCCGAGGTTGTTGTTACGGTTTATAACCAAGTGCGTGATGCCTCGCACAAGTGATCTTAATAAGGTGAGGTTATTTGAAGTTATGATTTTGCATGCCCTAATGACAGGATCCAAAAAGTTGTCAGCTCGCCATTTAATCATGTACAACATCTGGGAGGCGAGAGAAAACAATGAAAGATTGCTGATCCCATATGCTAGATTATTGTCAAAGATGTTAGTCAACCAAGGGGCGATTCCAAAAGGAGCTAGGGGAGAACAGATACCACAGAACCTGAGCAAAATACGCATGTTCATTAAGGGGACAAGGTGGAAGTATGAAAAAACAAGAACAACACACCGTTTATACATCCCATTCACAGACAAGAGTGTTGAAGGTCCACGAGAAGATGTAGATCAAGATGGCGAGTTTGAGAGAGAAGTTGATAGGCGAGAAGAAACCTCAGTGCTCATCTCCGACCCAGTTGTAACTGGGCTGACTCCTGAGCATCATGGATCATTATATTATACTCATCTGCATGATTCAATGCTGCAGGCCCGTCCAGCCGATTTTCCTGAGTGGCCTAACTCTATGAGACTCATGTTTGATAGGCAAACCCAATTGATTGAGGAAACAAGGGTCTATCAGAAGGCTATGGTGTATCGAAATGAAGAATTCGTGAATCGGGAATGGAAGCACCAGGAAAACATTCGAAGAGAGCAGGATTTTATGAGAGGATGGGGACCTACAGTGAGGCCACGGCTAACAGATTATGATGATCCTGCTCGGTTGCCTTATGCAACATCACCGCACCTTGGCAGATATCCACAAGCAATACCGTCTGAGTATGTATCTCCATATCCGGTAGTACCATCTGAGGAGGGATCCAGTTCCAGTTCGAGGCAATTGGATGATGTGGAAGCATTAACTAAGAGCTTCTACCAGTGCACTTTGGGGCAGCCGTACACACCGCCCCCATATGACAGTTAGTGCGGGTATGTTTTATTTTGTTGTTGTATATACTTGCGTGTTTGAGTGTGATTTTAGTTCTAGTTTATTTTCGGTGTGTTTTGCTTTTGTTTCATTTTGGTGTGATAGGTAAATAAACTTTGTGGGTGTGTTTCCTAGATAACCCTCACGAGACCTCACTCGTCCTCACCGGGCTACCGGGAGGTTTAAAGGATCTATCCTAGTTAATTTTACATGTGTTTTTATTTCCATAAATAAAAAAAAAAAAAAAAAAAAGATGATTTGGTAAGTTTTTGGTAAAGGGTAAACGGACAAACTCACAATCTTTTTGGTGAGGAGCTTGCTTCTACACGCATGTGAGATTTTGTAGGTATATTCATGTTGGTGATTGGGCGACCATATGGTTGAAGAACTGGAAGCATCGTAGAGAGAAAAGAAAACCAGGTGCATTTGTTTCCATCACTATGACTTTTATTGTGGTAGTTATTTAACATTGAGGACAATGTTGACCTCAAGTGTGGGGAGGGGGAGAAAAATTCAAAAATTTTTCAAAAATGTCCTCTGTTTTGCATTCAAAAAGCATGATTAACTAAGTCAACTCGAGACGTGCGAACCATTGTGGTCCCTTGTCATGGTCAAACCTACGTAAATCCACTTGATAAATGCTTGGCTATATTTTTATTAATAATAATAATAAAGGTGTTTGCTTGGGGATAGGTCGTTGGATGAGTTGATTATTCATACACACATCACATATCTTACCCAATTCCCATGAAAGCATTTGAGCCACCATAACATGCTACATTTCACATATCTTACACATCTATGCATGTTATGTTCATTTGGATTTGAGTGTGCTTGAGTGGCAATATGTTGTAGAATTTGCATCTTTTGATACGTTTGAAGCCATGGGCCGATTTTATGCACAAGAATGATTAAGGCATTAGGAAAGACTTTTTTTATTTTTTACACCCTTTTTCACATCCTTGACCCAAAACAACTTCCCCTAGTCAAACAATCTTGAGCCTAAACCTTTCTTTTGAAACACCCGAATTAACCCATTTGACCCATTAAACCTTTTTGTTTTTAAAACCCGAGTAATGAAAGTTCGATTTTAGGAGGTTCTTATATTGTAAATAGTTAGCAATGTTGCCGTAAAAAAAAAAAAAAAAAAAAAAAAAAGTTATGAAAAGAAGAAAAACATGAAAAGCATGTATTGTCTTTGAGAAAATAATAGGCACAATATCGCCTTGAAGTTATTAGATTGTTTAGATTGTGCATAGGTTGAGAGTAAAGTAATAAAGATCGAACTTTCGTTACCTTAGTCACTTTAAAATTTCCCATTCCATACCCTTTCACCAAGCCCCGTTACAACCATAAATAAAGACCTTTTGACTTGTGTGATAATTTTTTGTGCAAATTGGTGGAGAATGATTGAGATGCAAACCTATGCTAACATGAGTCACTTTCAAGCTTGGAGTGTTCCATATATATATATGCTAGCCCATCAAAAGCTAGTTCTTGAGCCGAGGGGAGTGAAAATTGTGAGGGATGTGTGTGTGAGTGTTAACTATTGAAGATGGCCTAGTTTCGGGTAGACACTTGTTTTAAAAAGAGAAAAATATTGTATGCCGAGCTATTTTTAATTGTGTGATAAAAGTAGGTTGGGTATGACTTAGGACCTTAACTTGTACAAGTATGAGAATGGTAAGTCGTGTTCGTGTTTGATGGATGTAAAAGTGTAATTAAGTTTGCTTGAGGACAAGCAAAAAGATAAGTGTGGGGATGTGATGCGCGTTCGGAAACCCCGGAGTTATTATATTTAAGTTAAGTATTTTTTATGAATTGTTTAGATAAATGCCACACTTTGAGTCGATTAATGTTTTGCAGTTACAAGTGTTTTTAGAAGTGGAAATGTTGCATTTATGATGCCGGGTATCAAAGACAGAGTCCAGACCGTCACTGAAATAAGAAAAAAATGATGGACCCCGTAAGAGAATCTGTCTACAACAATTTGGTGTGTAGACACCAACTTTCAAGCAATCAAGAATACTACATAGTCAAAGTTGTTGACTATTGCCATTTAATATTGGCTTCTTTGAAGGAGAGCATTGACCAAGTGATTGGGAGTTACATAATTATTTTTTTATAAATAGAAGATCACAAGAGTCATAGAAATCATCCTATCCTATTCTATTGCTTCTTTTGAGAGTTTTTAGAGAGTAATAACATTGTTAGTGAAGATCACATTCATTTTCTATTCATCATTTTCATGGCATTGGTTCTACAATTTCTTGAAGCTTCAACCATCATGAGTGGCTAATTCAACGAGGTATACCCCGATGTAGCTTGTAAGAATTAGGGTTCTTGAACAATTGGGTATTTTCTATTTTTTATTGTAATCATTTACTTGAACAATTTTAATTGAAGCTTTAATCTTGGGTTGGATTCATGATAGCTAATTTCCCCTCGCACTAATAGCGTTATGAAATGAATTCGTTTATATGCACAATTTTAATTTAGGGTTTGAATGTTCTTGAATGATAAAGTATATAGTTGTCCATTGTTATGTTGACGGCTATTGATACCTAAATCTTGTGACAACGACCCCGTTAGTAATTTTTGCAACTTTACTTTGTATCCAATTGTGATAGGACCCGAGTCTTGCTTGTGAAATCGGTGTAGCCTTGTCATTTTAATATTATCTTGTTAATTTAATTCACTCAATTTCATTTAATTAGTTTTGTCATATCAAGTTTGAATTAATTTCTTCTTGTTCCACCAATTTCCTAAACCATCCTAAATCAAATTTTTTTACAAATTCATAATTAAATAGCTATCTTCATAAATAATTTTTAATCAACTATAAGTATTGACACCAACCACAAACTCTTCGTGGTTCGACACCCTTATTACCACTACTACATAGTTAAGGTAATTTAGGACTTATAAATACTATTTTTGACCGGACCGCGACATCCGATCAATTACTTATACCCTAATTTTACACATCAGATCATTTCACTCTTCTCATTCCTCACTCTTCACTCTCATGATCGTTCAACCCTTTCATACCCTAATCCCTTCACAAACAAACAATCAAACACTGATTTCTTCACAATCGAACCTTTCAATGGATGAAATCGCCTTCAAGGTGTATTACGGTGGGGGCTTTGATGTAGGGTTAGGTCCGTTGAAGTATATTGGTGGTGAATGGAAGATGTATCATATTGATCCAGACCATGTCTCATTCTTTGAGCTCGTGGGTAATGTAATGGAAACAGGGTGCTACGAATCTAAGGATTTTGACATGTATTGCCTTAATCCCGAAGACGGATTATTGAAGCAATTGAGGGATGACAAGGATGTTGGATGCCAGGCAATTAAGGTACAAACTAGTTCTAAGGCTTTTATTGAAGTATTTGTTCAAGTTGGACCCTTGAGTAAAGCAACATTGAAGTATTGTAGCAACCCAACATCAGCCCTAGACCAACCCACTACTAAAGCCCAACCCAAGTTTGTAGACCAACCCACCACTAAAGCCCAGCCCATGACTGTAGCCCAACCCATCACTGTAGCCCAACCCAATAGAGAACCACCTCCTAAGCTTAACATTCAGTCAACAATGAGTCCTGTGTCTGAGGGCAGGAGAACCAAAGCTTCTGCTTCTAGATTAACACCATACTCACCATCAAAGCCAGTTAAAGTTGGTACTTCCAAATTAGATCTGTTAGCTGAAGTGTTTGAATTAGGAACAGATGATGCTGAAGTAGTGGTTGAATTAGAAAAAACTGATGCAGAAGAAGTTGTTGAAGTAGGAAAAGAAGTTGTTGAATTAGGAAAAGATGATGCTGAAGTATTTGAACTAGGAAAGGAGGGTACAGAAGTCTTTGAAACTGATAAAGAGGCATTTGGATCTGAAAGTGATAAGGAGGTATTTGCATCTGAGTCTGAATCTGAAAGTGATAATAGTAGAGACAGTGATTACAAGAAGGTATTTGGATCTGAATCAAGTGAAGATGATGATGAGGAGGTATTTGCATCTGAGTCAGACAATGAAGATAATGCAGTATTTGAACAAGTGGTGAATGAAGTTATTGGATCTGAGTCAGAAAATGAAGACAATGAGTGGGTAGAATCTGTTAAAGCTATTAAAGAAGCAAATCATCAAGAAAGTGAAGCTCATAAGAAGTTGTTAGAAGAGTGTTTGGCAACAACTGAAAAGGGTAACTTGATTGAATCACTTGATAATAGAGACACATATATAGAGGGTTATAGCAGCTATGAAGAGTCTGATGGTGATATCCTCACACCTGGTGAAAGTGAGGATGATGATATAAGAGGCAAGAAATACCAAAAACCTGTTCCTGTTGTTGATGAAAACACAAATTGGAAGAAGTGGACTTGGAAAGTAGGAACAAGGTTTGCAACTAGAGAAGCATTTAAAGATGCTGTTAGGAGGTATGCTGTAACAACAGGTAGAAGCTTGGTAATTGCTAAGAGTGATTCAAAGAAAGAAGGTCGTGTAGGTGTTAGGTGTGTAAAAGGTTGTCCCTTTTACATATTTTGTTCATTACATAAGGGGAAAGAGTGTTATATGATTAAGTCTGTGAAAGATAAACATAATTGTCAAAGAAGCATGATAAAGAACAGGCAGTTGACTACTAGGTTTGTAGCCCAGGAGTTCATGCCTTTGTTTAAAGCAAAGCCTAATTGGTCTGCAAAGGAAATATGCCTAGCAGTGAAGCAGAAGTATAAAATGATAGTTACCAAGTGGTTTGCTTATAAGGCTAAGGCAATGGCCCATCAGAAACTTCATGGATCTATGAAGGATCATTATAGCAAGATTGGATCTTATTTGGATGTTCTAAGGAAAGCTAATCCCACATCAACATTTGTGCTTCAAACTGCCCCTCCAGGTGAACTTAGTGAAGATCCAGAGGTTGAGACCTTCTTCAGACTGTTTGTCTGCTTTGATGGGGTAAAAAAGGGGTTCTTGGCAGGGTGTATGTGACATCCGTCACCCTCGTCTTTCATCTAATTAACAACAATAGTCCTTCTAATATTTCTATTATAATCCCTATCAGTTTCGTCGTTTACAAATTTAATATTTGAGCGAACTAAAATTTTACCGTTTAAATTTATTGTGGTTCGGGTATGAGTTTTAAGCGAATGCGTATGTGAACATGGGTTCGTAAAAGTTTTTTATATAAAAAGAAAATATTCAAGTTTAGAAAGGTTTTGAAAGTTTTTAAGTTAAGTTAGTTTAAATTGGTTAACTTTTATTAAGGAAAAACTAACCTAGTTTCTAATAATCTAACATAGTTAATTGTAAAGGACTAAAATTGACAAAAAATGAAAAGTTTTAAAACAAATCAGTTCCCTCTCTCTCTTTGTCTCGTCCGGCTAACAGTTCCGGCCGGCGAGAATGTTTCCGGCGAGTACAAAAACCCGGTTTTAATGCACCATCCATCATTTTTATGATTACAAAGCGTTTCTTCATCAAACCTTCAATAATTCCAACCTTTTAACGAGCATTAAACGGGTTTAATCGTGACAATTAATCAAATATAAGTGTGTAACCGTCGACTTTTAAGATGGGTACAAACGCTCGTTTCTTGTCAACAACTATATATATTGATCGTCCCTCTCTGTTCAAGACCTTGTAACTATCCTAAAATCAATTCAAAACAGTCTAAACGGGACCAGAAGGTCCGGAAATTGTGACTCAAAGTTCGGGTCTGTGGTCTAAATTTCGAGCTATAATTATTGTGTAAGTCGTTTTTTTTTGTGATGCCGTGTTGTTTAGTTTCAGTTTGCGATTAAAACCCCCTTACTCCTGATCTCGATTGGTGTAGAATCAGGATTATTGTGAATGGTTGAGGGTTAGGGTTCTTGAAGATGATTTGGGGAAGATGACATCTTTGATTAATAATATAAATATAAATCGTTTTCATTCAAAGCAACAAAAGCCACTGATGGCTTAGTGGTGTGTGTGGTTTGGAAAACGGGAGGAGCCGGGTTCGAGTCCCCCTGGACGCGGGTCTTTCTTTTTGTGGGTGAATTCTTTTCAATTTTCATTTTAACAGTTTTTTTTTCTTTTTTTTTGATATATATATAATATATAGAATTGAAATATTCATAATAAATCCATCTTTTGCCCAAAAATTATGAAAATTTAGGTGTAGCTTCTTGACATCATAAAGAACATTTCCACATTTTTATTTTCTGAAAAATGTTTTATTTTTATATTTTTATTGAATTAAATTGTTTTAATCATAAATAATTGATAAAAAATTCATTTTTAATGATTTTAATCTCAAACTTTTTGAGTAATTATTTCTAACCATTCTCAACTGAAATAAAAATTATTGGTCAAGAAAACATTTATTTTTATTAATTTTCCCATTTTTAATCATTTAAACATGATTTAATCTTATTAAATCAGTTTTAAATATAAATAAGTTTATATAAATTATGGGAAAATTATTCTAATATGTTTACATCAGAAATCATCCATTTTCTATAAAATAAATATTTTTGGATCACGTATAGTATTATTAGTCTTATTTACGTTTAGTTAGACACAATAAAACATTTATTTATTTATACAATTTAAACATCTATTTTATAAATGTTTTTCTTATAAAATAGAAATACTCGTATGGTTTAATGTCTTAATTATTTTTTTGTTGAATCGTTGTGTAACACAAAAATTATTTATTTATATATTTATGATTATCGTATTATTTTAATTTAGTTAAAGTAACTAATTAAATTATTTTGTCTTAATTATTCAAACATATTGTTATCTAAATATTTAATCGGTAATAATTATATTACCTAAATCATACTTACAAACTTTAGTATATTATTTTAATATACAACTTTTACATTAATTCGACTAAATCATAAAAACTCTAATTCCCCAAATCGACTTAGCAAACCCTAATGCCTTAGACCCTAGATACCTTAGACTTTGTAGACTTTACCTTACTAGTATTCATATACGTTATAGGTTGAATTCCTCGGAATTCTCACTACTTAGCTCACAACCGCTTAAGTGGATTTTGATCGCTTTCGCAAACAGTGAGTATATCTTTCCCCTTTTTACTTTTTTACTACTTTGGGGTGACTCATGTACCTATATATTAATCAAGTTTCAATTTCTTATAATTAATGCAATTCTCATGTGTGTTTGCTTTATGTTAATTGGTGTGTCTATGACTTGTCAAAATCATTAACCGCTGGGCGGCCTAGCTTTTCAATGAATAGTACTATGGTATATACCCCTTGTGACTCTGTTGAGAGACCTTGGTCATTGTCTTGTGATTCATATTACTAAAAATGTTTTGATTCTTGATTCTTGATACTTACTACATAGGATTGATTTTGAACGGACATTACTTAAATTACATAATTGCAAATGGTATACAACACAGGAATTTGCGAAACGTTTTGTACTATATATATATCCAACGGATGTACTCACCAATGCATTATATGTGTTGACAAATTATTTTGTACATGTTTCAGGTGACGTTTGATCTTACTTGCTTTCACGCTTAGGATGGACCTAGTACTTAAATAAATCTATTATTTATGTTTGAGATTTCTATTAAGACTCATTGTATTTCGTTTTGAATAATGAAAGTTTATTGCTATTAATATTTATATTTTAGTCCATGTGCTTTTGAACAATCGTCACTACGTGACACCTCGATGTTTCCGCCATCGGTTGGGGTGTTACAGATTGGTATCAGAGCCATGGTTATAGGGAATTAGGTTATTAGTAAATGCTTTTGACCTAGACTATAACTAAGCTACCCATTATATGCTTTCTTTTATCCTCATATTTTTTTAGATATATTTTCTCCTTTTACTTTTCATTATACTCGGAGAAGATTTTTATTCTACAAATGGAACGAAAACACCAATTTAGGAGTGATATCTATACCTTGGTGAATAGTTTCACTCTTTGTATGATTTAGTTATTTATTTATTTATCTTGGAATATTTTCCTTTCGAGATAGGAGATGCCAAATCTCAAGGAATCTATCCCTCCAAAAGAAACTTACTCACTAAGCTAGGAGTGATATCCTTATCTTAGTGACCAGTTTCACTCCATCATATTTTTACTATTTGGAAGTATATCTTTGAGTTAGGAGTGAAATCCACATCTCAAGGATATATATATTTCCATATCTCAAGTTCCGCTAGAGTTTTGCAATTTATTTGTGACGGGGCACGTGCAATCTGGAAGGGTGAGCGCCTGTATTCTGAGTTTTCTGTCTAGGTTGGTAATTCGCATAAATCCCAATCAGACGAGGGACCCGTTTACCTACCTGGGAATTCTTGGGATGAGCATTCACTTATAGGCTAAAGTACGCCCCCACAAGTCACTAATAATATTCCAATTACTTTAGTCAGTCAACAGTATCTTTAGAAACACTCTTATATCTCGTTTTATACATGGTATTGTTTTTCATTTGAAGTTTTATCATAATTTTCTTTATGATATTCATAATTTCTCTTATATCAATTTATAATTACTATATCTCATGTTATGTGTTACTTGTCTTGATATAAACTATGGCGTTTCCAATATTTTTGGAATCAAATCTCATAATTATTGTTCACTTTTGTAGATGTCTGATCGCGAATCTCGTAAGAGAGCCTCGAAGCGTCAGGCTAAACTGAAATCTGATCAGCGTATCGCGACCATGCTCAATGACAAGTTGGAAACACTTGTTCCTAACATCATTAATGCTATTATTCCAAACCTTAACCTGAACGGTAGCTCGAATGGGAACTCTAACGGGAATACAAATGGAAATGGTGGGGCTAGTGAGAATAAGTGCACTTTCAAGCACTTCAACTCATGTCATCCCAACAAGTTTAATGGCACTGAGGGAGCCACTGGGTTACTTGAATGGTTCGAAAGTATGGAGAATACGTTCATTAATAGCGACTGTCCAGATAACCTACGTGTTCGTCATGCCACGGGTGTTCTTCAAAAGAGAGCGCTTACCTGGTGGAATGGTGAAAAACATGCTCGAGGGACGGAAGCTGCTTTAGCTATGTCTTGGGATTATTTCAAAATCGCCATGACCACTGAGTTCTGTCCTCGTAGTGAGATGAAGAAATTGGAGGATGAGTTCTATCACCTCAAGCAGGATAGTGGAAATAATGTTCCCTACAATAACCGTTACCACGAGTTGAGCTTACTGATTCCTCGTATGGTAACTCCGGTATCCTTGGCTATTGAGAAGTATATTGAGGGACTGCCACCTCAGATCCATGACTCGGTTATGGGAAGCAAGCCTGCTACTGTAGAGGATGCCATCCGTCTCGCAGCATCTCTTACTGACAAGCATGTCAAGGATGGTACTCTAACTCGTAAGGGTACTAAAAGACCTACTGAAACCCCTGCTACCACTGAACCTTCCCAAGAAAACTCTGCCTCTGCCTCTAGTTCCAATAAGAAACGAAAAGGTGGAAACCAAAACTATGCTGTAGTTGCACCTCTTAACAGGTTCCTGTTGCAAACCCACCTACTGCACCTCAATCAACCCCAAGGGCTTATACTGGGAAACAACCTCAATGTGCCACCTGCCACTACCATCATCCCATCAATTTACCGTGTCGTAAGTGTGATGCTTGTGGAAGACTGGGTCATACCACTCCTTTCTGTCGTGTTGCCAATCGATCAATAAATAACCCACAGACTGTTATCCAAAACCAGGGAGCTGACCAACCCAGAGTTTGTTACGCTTGTGGTGATCCTAACCATATGCAAAATAGATGCCCTCATCTTACGGCTTTTATTCAGGCTCGTCAGCAAACCCCAGCAGTCCCAGCAGTTCCAGCAATACAAGCAGCTCCAGCCCGTGGTCGTGTTTTCAACATCAACGCTAACCAAGATCAAGCTACCAACGACGTTGTCAATGGTACATTTCTTATTACTAACTTATATGCTTCAATTTTTACCAGTGCGGATAGGAGTTTTTGTCTCGTTAAAATTTGAACCTTTGCGTGCTCGTACTTGTCCTCACCTTACCCATCCTCTTACCATGGAGATTGCTAGTGACAATCTTATTCTTATAAAATCGGTGGTCCGTAATTGCACGTTGAACCTAAACGATTATAACTTTTATGTAGATCTTAGGAATATTATATATCGAGTTTGTAAATCTTTCTTGAACCAATACGTAAGTGGTTTTCGTCGATAACATACTCACATATACCACAACTAGAAACCTTCACTTGAAAGAAATTTCGAGACGAAATTTTCTAAAGTAGGGGAGCCTGTGACATCCGTCACCCTCGTCTTTCATCTAATTAACAACAATAGTCCTTCTAATATTTCTATTATAATCCCTATCAGTTTCGTCGTTTACAAATTTAATATTTGAGCGAACTAAAATTTTACCGTTTAAATTTATTGTGGTTCGGGTATGAGTTTTAAGCGAATGCGTATGTGAACATGGGTTCGTAAAAGTTTTTTATATAAAAAGAAAATATTCAAGTTTAGAAAGGTTTTGAAAGTTTTTAAGTTAAGTTAGTTTAAATTGGTTAACTTTTATTAAGGAAAAACTAACCTAGTTTCTAATAATCTAACATAGTTAATTGTGAAGGACTAAAATTGACAAAAAATGAAAAGTTTTAAAACAAATCTGTTCCCTCTCTCTCTTTGTCTCGTCCGGCTAACAGTTCCGGCCGGCGAGAATGTTTCCGGCGAGTACAAAAACCCGGTTTTAATTCCAACCTTTTAACGAGCATTAAACGGGTTTAATCGTGACAATTAATCAAATATAAGTGTGTAACCGTCGACTTTTAAGATGGGTACAAACGCTCGTTTCTTGTCAACAACTATATATATTGATCGTCCCTCTCTGTTCTAGACCTTGTAACTATCCTAAAATCAATTCAAAACAGTCTAAACGGGACCAGAAGGTCCGGAAATTGTGACTTAAAGTTCGGGTCTGTGGTCTAAATTTCGAGCTATAATTATTGTGTAAGTCGTTTTTTTTGTGATGCCGTGTTGTTTAGTTTCAGTTTGCGATTAAAACCCCCTTACTCCTGATCTCGATTGGTGTAGAATCAGGATTATTGTGAATGGTTGAGGGTTAGGGTTCTTGAAGATGATTTGGGGAAGATGACATCTTTGATTAATAATATAAATATAAATCGTTTTCATTTAAAGCAACAAAAGCCACTGATGGCTTAGTGGTGTGTGTGTGGTTTGGAAAACGGGAGGAGCCGGGTTCGAGTCCCCCTGGACGCGGGTCTTTCTTTTTGTGGGTGAATTCTTTTCAATTTTCATTTTAACAGTTTTTTTTTCTTTTTTTTTTGATATATATATATATAATATATAGAATTGAAATATTCATAATAAATCCATCTTTTGCCCAAAAATTATGAAAATTTAGGTGTAGCTTCTTGACATCATAAAGAACATTTCCACATTTTTATTTTCTGAAAAATGTTTTATTTTTATATTTTTATTGAATTAAATTTTTTTAATCATAAATAATTGATAAAAAATTCATTTTTAATGATTTTAATCTCAAACTTTTTGAGTAATTATTTCTAACCATTCTCAACTGAAATAAAAATTATTGGTCAAGAAAACATTTATTTTTATTAATTTTCCCATTTTTAATCATTTAAACATGATTTAATCTCATTAAATCAGTTTTAAATATAAATAAGTTTATATAAATTATGGGAAAATTATTCTAATATGTTTACATCAGAAATCATCCATTTTCTATAAAATAAATATTTTTGGATCACGTATAGTATTATTAGTCTTATTTACGTTTAGTTAGACACAATAAAACATTTATTTATTTATACAATTTAAACATCTATTTTATAAATGTTTTTCTTATAAAATAGAAATACTCGTATGGTTTAATGTCTTAATTATTTTTTTGTTGAATCGTTGTGTAACACAAAAATTATTTATTTATATATTTATGATTATCGTATTATTTTAATTTAGTTAAAGTAACTAATTAAATTATTTTGTCTTAATTATTCAAACATATTGTTATCTAAATATTTAATCGGTAATAATTATATTACCTAAATCATACTTACAAACTTTAGTATATTATTTTAATATACAACTTTTACATTAATTCGACTAAATCATAAAAACTCTAATTCCCCAAATCGACTTAGCAAACCCTAATGCCTTAGACCCTAGATACCTTAGACTTTGTAGACTTTACCTTACTAGTATTCATATACGTTATAGGTTGAATTCCTCGGAATTCTCACTACTTAGCTCACAACCGCTTAAGTGGATTTTGATCGCTTTCGCAAACAGTGAGTATATCTTTCCCCTTTTTACTTTTTTACTACTTTGGGGTGACTCATGTACCTATATATTAATCAAGTTTCAATTTCTTATAATTAATGCAATTCTCATGTGTGTTTGCTTTATGTTAATTGGTGTGTCTATGACTTGTCAAAATCATTAACCGCTGGGCGGCCTAGCTTTTCAATGAATAGTACTATGGTATATACCCCTTGTGACTCTGTTGAGAGACCTTGGTCATTGTCTTGTGATTCATATTACTAAAAATGTTTTGATTCTTGATTCTTGATACTTACTACATAGGGTTGATTTTGAACGGACATTACTTAAATTACATAATTGCAAATGGTATACAACACAGGAATTTGCGAAACGTTTTGTACTATATATATATCCAACGGATGTACTCACCAATGCATTATATGTGTTGACAAATTATTTTGTACATGTTTCAGGTGACGTTTGATCTTACTTGCTTTCACGCTTAGGATGGACCTAGTACTTAAATAAATCTATTATTTATGTTTGAGATTTCTATTAAGACTCATTGTATTTCGTTTTGAATAATGAAAGTTTATTGCTATTAATATTTATATTTTAGTCCATGTGCTTTTGAACAATCGTCACTACGTGACACCTCGATGTTTCCGCCATCGGTTGGGGTGTTACAGTGTAGGAAGGTTCTATGCCTTGATGGTTGTTTTTTGAAGACATTTCTTGGTGGGATGTTGTTGTGTGCAGTGGGGAGGGATGGGAATGACCAAATGTATCCATTGGCTTGGGCAGTTGTGGAAGGTGAAAACAATCAGAGTTGGGAATGGTTTTTGGATCAGCTTAGGAGTTGCATGGATGTGACTGATGAAGGGGAAGGCTGGACATTCATTTCTGATCAGCAGAAGGTAACATCTTGTGTTCATTCAATATCATATTATGTTTATTATTCAATCATTATTAACAAAAAATGTTAACTGGCCAAAGTCACAGCATAGAAACTGTGCACGGCACGTCTATGCAAACTGGCACAAGACATTCAAGGATGAAGAGCTGAAAGAATTATTCTGGAAAGCAGCAAGGGCTTATAATGAAGCAGATTATAATCAAGCAATTGAAGAGATGAGGACTGTCAATACAAATGCAGTAGATGCCTTGCTGAAACAAGATGCAAAGTGCTTCAACAGGTGCTACTTGAACTGTGAAACCAAGTGTCAGACAATTGTGAACAACATGACAGAGACTTTCAATTGCTATATCCTGAATGCAAGGTCAAAACATATCATACATATGCTAGAAGATATCAGGATTCAGGTGATGAGTAGGCTTGTTACCAAGAAACTTGAAATGGAACAAAAAGATGTAGTCATATGCCCTAACATTCAGGAAAAGTTGGAATTTTCAAAAAGCTATGCCTTTAAATGTGAGGTGTATCCATCATCATACCAAGTCTTCCAAGTTAGGGAGTATGATGATGTTTCTGTGGACTTGGTGAATAGGACTTGTACATGTAGGAAATGGGATTTGAGATGTTATCCTTGCAAACATGTAGGTGCTGTGGTTGGGTTCTTAGGAAAGCCTATTGAAGACTACGTTGATAAATGCTATCATAAAGAAACATACATGAAAGCATATGAGTTCTCAATCCCACCATTGCCAAGTGAAAGGTATTGGCCTAAGGTGGTTTATCCTATGGATCCTCCTCCAATCAAACCAGCTCCTGGAAGGCCAAAAAATCAGAGAAGAAGGGATCCTCATGAAGACCCTAAGAGGCTATGGAAGCTTACAAAGCATGGTGTGGTTATGAGTTGCAGCATTTGTGGGTCAAAAGGCCATAACAAGAGGAAGTGTACTGAAAAGGGAAAGATGATTGCAGGTAATGTTAATGTCTTACATTTATTAGTAATGTTCATATGTTACATATTTAACTTCATTTTATTGTTTTGCAGCTGCCCCTAAGCCTAAAAGACAAAAGATGGGTAGGCCAAGAAAAGAAGTCCCAACTGAAGCTGCACAGCCCACCCAGACCACCCAACAGTCAACCCAGACCACCCAAGGTCCAAGTCAGCCAACACAGCAATCTACTATGGCTCAAGGAAGAGGGGCAGGAAGGGGCAGGGCAGTAGGAAGGGGCAGGGGAGCAGGAAGGGCCAGGGGAGCAGGAAGGGGAGCATTCAGGGCAGTTGGGAGGGGCTGCTGATTTTAATTATGCTAAACTAATGATGTTCCACTACTTAACACCACCTTTTGTGTAATATAGTGGTGTTTGTATGGTTAGGATCTAGTTATGGATGTTTTATGACTCTTATGAATGTTTTGGGAATGTTATGACTATTAAGAATGTTATATGAATGTTATGAATGTTTTGGGAATGTTATGACTAAATGACCATTATGAATGTTGATCAAATGGGTCAATTTGTTTAGGTTCAGTTTGGTTGGTAATGTAGTGTGTAATCAGGTTCTTTTTGCATTAGTATTGTTCCAATTGGGTCAATTTTGGTTAGATTCAGTTTGCATGGTGTGTTTATGTATAAACAGGTTAGAAACTGTTTGCAAATGAGTCAATTTTCAGTACTGCAGCTTGGTTAAACAAATGGGTCAAGTTGGTTCCTGCAAATTCACTCAAACATCATGCAAATGTTCATGCAAATGTTGCTTAATAACATTTTCATTAATATCACATAATCAATTTACATCATGCAAATTGATCTACAAAACATTTCATCCATCTCAAACCTCAAACTCAGAGCATACTAAACTAACTACCTACTTGGACAAGTACATACAAATTGCAATTATTATCAAGACACTGAAAACATATGTCTTCTTCTTCCATTTGTAGCCTCTGTCACAAATCCTTTCTTGCAACCTCTTGTTCTCCTCAATTAACAATTTTTTTTTGTAATTCCAAGTTCTGAATCTTCAAAGCTTCATAACTATCTGACATCACAGCCCTGCTTCTTCTATCCAAGTTCTGAATCTTCAAATCTTCATAACTATCTGACATGACAGTCCTGCTTCTTCCATCCAAGTTCTGAATCTTCAAAGCTTGTTCTTTAAACATTCTATCAACATCCTCTTTCCACACGAAGAATTTGCAGCCACATTTCTATTGAAATTACCAATTTTAAAGTTAATAATTGTTCATACAACAAAAACGTTGAATAAGGGTGGGTACTAACCGGCCAATACGAGCAACCATAAAATTGTTCACCTTGTCGAAGACTCGTTACTCCAGCAACTCGAAGTACTGCAAGAACGTCATGTTGGCAATAGATGTTCCCATCCAAATCGACTTTAAACTTAGGGTTTCTCGTTCCAATTGAGTTCAAAGTAGAAGACGAGCTCATGATTGATGTTCGTTCGTGTATTGAAGTGGTTGTTCTTCTGTCGAATTGTTGTTGAATCGAGTGTAGGTGCTTGAATCGTTCTAGGGTTTCATCCCCAAAATCTAGGGTTTCAATTTGGTGAAGACGTAAGTTTTAAAATGAGGGAAAATGTTTATTTATTAACAACTATTGCCAAGTCAGACAGCCACGTCATCAAAAATGCCACGTAGGATAACGTCGTCAGTTGGGTGTTAGTCCGGGAGTGATAATGGAAAATAAGTTGCAAGTTTAGAGTGCTATCCGCCAAAGTGATAGTTGGGAGTGCTATCCGCCAATGAGTGATAGTTGGGAGTATTTAAATCCATTTCCCCTAAAAAATAAGGTGTTAATATCTATATAATAAATAAAAAATAATATAATAATAAATAAAATAAGCACACTTAGACTTAAACTCAAAGTGTGGTCATGCATTTGATGGGGCATGGATAAACATGTGGTATCTACCTATCTTTTGATGGAATTGTCCTTATAAGGACTCTCAATCTCCTTATTATTGAATAAATGAGTATATTATATAGAATACAAAGGAGGTCCTAAACTAGGAAACAAATAATACATAGTAATTACAATAAATACATAGGAGATCACTCCTTAATTTACGCAAGGTTGTTAGTCCTACAAGCCAAAAAAATGCACAGTGGCTAACAAGTCAGTGTTTGAGTATTATTATTTTTTTCATTTATCATTTTATATAAACAAAGAAATTAAATAAAAAAACATTTAGATTAAACCATTACATTATAAAAAAACATTAAAAGCATAAGTAAAAAAAATAAAAGAACATTTAGTTACTACATATTATATTTTTGACTTATTTGTGCTTTCATCTCTTCGTACGTTTCTCGATCCGGGCCTTCAAGGTGATCGACTTTCATTGCGAGGAATTTCTGCCTCTTGTCTTTCTTTAATCCCGTCTTTCTCCTGTTTTATAGTAATTTGTTTTTCAAAAACGGCTCGAATGTTTTTTTACTTGATCTTTTGTTTTTGAAATTCATTAAATGTAGTCCAATTTTGGTTGATCTCGGATAATTGCTCGCTATAATTGACACCCCTACTAGATGATTTCAGTGTATTCTTCTTTGAACTTTCTCTACCGCTTGGGCGAGGCGCTTCAACCTCGACATCATCATCATCATCATCATCATCACCTAGATTAATGTCGGTACGAGCCTCGCTCGCAAGAGAACGAGAAGATGAGTTTGTTTTGATCCATTTAGACGAATTGCTTGCAAGCGGTACGTAAATTTGAAAGTGTTATGTTTTTTTTTTACCTTAATACAATATAAACGCTTCATTTTCACCATTTTTGGTGAAATATTGCAATTGAGATAGTGGTCGTTGTAGGCTGTCATGTCGGTACTTGTTTCAAGCCTCTTTGAAGAGCGGCTATTATTTTCCCGGCAAAGTCTCTCGTTTCATCTCTTGGTGAAACATAACGTTTAATCTATTCCAAAAAGCATTTTTTTTGTTTTGATTTTTACCTATCTTTAGATTTTCGGATGTGAATATCCAAGACTTCACCATATCAATTTATTCCGCCTCAACCCGTCTTAGAGCGGCCATTTCCATGTTTTTCTTCTCTTCAGTTTTTTTTCTATGACTTCCTCAGTTTTACCTTTTTACCCAACGGTTCACCGACATCTTGCGGTTGGATTTCGAGTACAAAGTCGGGTGTAGAAATGGTAAAATGAGATTGTGGGAGGTTGTAAAGTTAATATTGAGACGAGCGGATGCTTAGTTGTTGAAAATTAGATTTGGGGTAGGATTTGTAATACATTCCACCGATATAAGTTGCGCATAGGACGTGTAGTCGGTTCCATGACATGGAATTTGTAGGTTTCGGTTTTGAAGAGGACTAGGATTCGGAGAGTCGCCTAGCCCATATGGGTGGTTTAGGTCATACTCACGGTTGTTGGGATTCAGTTTCGGTTTGATATATTGAGACGTTTATAAAAATAGAAGTGGGAAGAATGAGATATGTGCTAAAAAATAAGCAAAAGGTTGTGTGTGTGTGTGTGTGTGTGTGTAGGGTGGGGTTAGGGTACAAAAGTCATATTTCGTGAGAAGAATTAGAAATTCATATTTAGGCATCATTTTTTGGACTTATTCAAGATGTTTAGGATTGTTTAGGCTAAAATAACACCAAACATAACAATTAAAAACACAAAACAATTTATTTTGAGCTTAATAACATAAAACACATTGCCACGAACATGTGTTCTACGTTGTTGTGTTTTAGTCGTGTGTTTTAACTATGTTGTAAATTTCATGGCTATAATACATTGGATTGTGTTTTAAATTGTTGTATTTTGTGTTTTTCTAGCAAAACAACCCAAAACATCATACCCAAATTCAAAATATAATGCTTACATATCAATTCTTGATTCTTCTACTATATATATGGTAGACATCGGGTATTTGGACTATCAAGTATCAACCATAGATCAAATTGGGTCTAGTATAATATAAGGTTGTACATAAATCATAAATGGTTCAATACATTTTAATATTCTAAATTTTTGCAAGGGCCCAATAAGTTTTCATTTTTATATTTTTTCACACAAAATAAATTAAAAAAATGGCCCATTAAAAAAACGGGTCTCGGGGTGGGTCGCCCACGCCAAGGCGGTTGATATGAATTTGCATATTTTTCTCCTTTACGTGTATCCGTAGATTCAGGCTTCTTTTTTATCTTGTGTTCTAATTTCTTTTGTGGTTAGAATGCTAATGTGATTAGAAGGAAAAGAAATGAAAGTGAATGAAAATAGAAATAAGTTATATTCGTGAATTTTTTTAATGTAAAAATTGAAAAAACGGAAAAAAGATTGTCTTCCATAGTTTTGATTTTCAAGTGAGGGGAGTGGAAAGAAAAGAATATAAAATTCTTGCTAATTATCTCTCTTAACTTTTATTCCAAAATGGAAGGATTTGGAGAGAAAAAAAGTCTTTTCTTAATTTTACTTCTATATCCATTGAACTCTGATACACAAAATAAAATTAATATTTTCCTTGCTCTTTTTTTTTCTCTCTTAATTCTCTTTCCTTTTAATAGAACGGCCTAATGGTTACAAGTTTGAGCCTTAAAAGATATCTGGTTGGCCGATTTTTTTTTTCTTTTTTTATTACTTTCACCCAATATAATATTATTCTCTTCACCCCTCCCCCCCCCCCGGTCCACACAATTTTCACCTTTCACACGTAGACCCCACACGAGTCTTCCCCTCCACTCGTTATAGTCTAAAAGAGAAGAACCTCTATATAACGTTTACTTTGTTGATTCCAAGTGGATAGGTATTGATATATTTTAATACTAAAATAGTAATTAAAAGGGCGAAGTTGACTATTATTTTTCCGGTCTGGCTTTTACTTGTTTGCAACTTGTATTTGTTATTTTCTGAAGTCAAGTATGCAACGTTTATATCAGTTCATAGTGGTGGGGTGACTTTTGTTTCACCTATGTGATCAAAGGTTCAATCCCCACTTTCATCATTTATGGTTTGGTATCCGGATAAAGATCGAATACGGGTGGCGCCGGTTCGAATTTGACGGGCGGTGAGGTTTTACCGAGTTCTATAACATTGTCGTGCCTTCAGGCGGGTGAGGCTCGGGTTTCTGTGCATCAGGAGAAGACGGGGGCTGCTGGAGGTCGAGTAGTCTATTTTTGGGCACAGCGCCCCGCAAGGGTGGTTGTCACACAGTTATTCGTCGATAAAAAAAAAGTATGCAACGTTTATATATATTTTTTCAAAATTTCACATGTATAAACCATTTCAGTTATGTAAACATAACATACAAACTCAAAGTCTCACCACTCTAACAGCTCGTGCTTTTTTCACAAAGTAGAATTTTAACATTTGCTTTGATAAAAAAAAATAATTACTTAAATAACTTTGTGTTTCAAATTAATTTGTGGGGTAAAGTGTTCTCGAAAATATTTATAAGGATCATTTAAAAATACATAACGGGATCAAGTGAGCAGATTGTGGTCACGAGTCAGTGCCATGTCGCGAGTCAGTGCCATTTAAAAATACATAACTTTATCTATTTTTAACATTAATTAAAAATATAAAAAACATATTATATATACATCTTAAAAATATTTATAAGGATCAATATGATTTGGATTGTGCAATTACTCTATTCTCTCTCGAGTTCCCTTTCTCTCTACCCTATAGACAGTTTTTTTTTTTTTTTTTTTTTTTTTTTTTTTTTTTTTTTTTTTTTTGTGCTACGCCCACCCACAATCACCATCAAATGCCACCGGCCACCGACACCACATCCAACCACAAAGCAACCACTTCAACCTAACATAACGATTACCTAGTCGCCGCCACCATATCACAATGATCTAACCTACGTCACCACAACACCAATACTCAAGTCGGTCCACCACCACATCACAACACAGTCGTACTATCGTTGCCGCAAGTTTTCAGTGAAAAAGAATCGCCGCCACTGTTGACGGAGTCGTGCCGCTAACTGATTAATTAGGTGACCGAACCCCTTGATAGCCGGAATCAGTACCTATACCCTAGCCTCAGTCGATATGACGAATCTATCTGAGATCTGGTACCTTAGTGAACAACCGACCCAGTCGATTGTGTTGGTGCGTCTCCGCCGCGGGAGACCGTATGAGAGAGAGAGAGAGAGAGAGAGGTGTTCAATTGTTGCTTGTTCTTGTCTAAACACCAACGCCGAGTAACTACAAAGTTCCATCTGTACATAAATAAGAATGGTATTTTTGTAATTTTGACGAAGAGTAGTTTCGTCATTTCGGTCGGTAGAACCGACCATGCATTTTAAGATGTATATATAATATGTTTTTTATATTTTTAATTAATGTTAAAAAAATAGATAAAGTTATCGCTCACCTTGAGTCACAATGGGATCAAGTGAGCAGATTGCGGTCGCGAGTCAGTGCCATGTCAGCGCCCAGTTATCTTATTTTGATAGGATAAAGTCTTCGCTAGAAGTGAGCGACAACGGATAGTCTAATATACATGAAGCTCTTGATATAATATTTTGTAAAGTTAGAAAAGTATGTGAAGTTATTTTTAAAATAGGTCATTAAAAGAATATTTTAGATATTTTTTTTAACGGTCAACGAAACGTTTCTGCCCGACTACCCATGGGACCCGTAAACTGGCGAACCCAAGAACCCCCCCCCCCCCCCCAGGACTATGCAAGGGGCTAGCCAGGGTAGCCAGGCTTGCTCACGAGGTTTCCGAACCGGGGAAAACCCGATCCCCCACCCGTCCGAAGAACCGCTCTGGAGAACCAGTAAAACCCGAGCGAGATCAGGACTCGAACTTCTAACCATAGGTTAGGAGTCATCCCTCATTTCTTATCCTCCAAATATAGCTAGTGGAATGGAACCCAAATATCTCATAGGAAACTTAAGCCCTCAACCAACTAGGGCACAAGTGTTGGACGAATATTTTAGATATAAAATATTTATATCTAAGAATTACTCATTATTTCTGTGTTAAAATTTCAACTATCTTTTTTGGATAAGAAATTAAAAGCTGTTAACTCCCCCATACGACAACGGGCACTTCCCAATGGAGTAATGAGGATTCAATAATGCCGGCTGGGTTTATTCAACTTACATATCAGGCTACTCGGTATGGAGACTAAACACCCCTCTGTTCTCATATTTTTTGGCTTGTCTGGGACAAGAACACCGCCCCCTCTTTTAGTCTCATCCCTACCCCGTCCCCCGTCCCCCTTGAGACAAAACGGACGCTCCAATAGAAGAGTTTCTTTCTTTTTTTCTTTTTTTTTTTTTTTTGAATCAATTTGTTTATTACCCAATAGCATAATTTCTATTTTTTTAATAATTAATGCTAGAGACATGGAGTGGTTTAGTCTCCACACCCCACTCAAATCTCAAAATGTTTGAGACTAAACTAATCCTATGTGGCATCCTAATGACATTGAGACAAAACCTTTGTTTAGTTTTTACACCCACTAACCAGACTGTAGCAAAGTTAAAGCATGTTGGAAACGCATATATTTATGTTTAATAATAAAAATAGATATATGTTTTATAAATAGTTCTTTTATAATTTTTTCATCTCTCTAGTTATAAAATGAGAATTCAATAATGCCGGCTGCGTATAAACATTTTTTTACATATTATCCTCCAAAATTTTCATGTGAAGCAATGCTAGTTCTTTAGGGTTATGTTAATTAACTTGTGATCTAGTGACATTGATATATCGTCCCTTACTAATACTAATGTGAACCTTGCGCGTGAGCGGGCCCGCGCGACTGAGGCACCAGCCACGTGGCTCGTGAATACCCCAACACCTACACGTGGATGGCGGCGCAAGCGAGTGGGCGTGACTCTGATCGTGTGGGCTAGCGAAGAAAAATTTGATCGTTGGGGTTTTTTCGACCGTTGGCGGGCTATGGCCGTTGGAAAAAAATCAGGTCTTGAGGTGAAGAGAGAATAAAAGGAACAAGAAGAGTTGGTTAGAGTTGCATGTGGGAATAAAATGAAGATGATGGAATTGGGATGATGAACCTGGATACTCTAGTTTGTTTGTGTTTTTTAATGTCATTTGTGTTTTTATTTAAGTGGTTGTTAATGGAATATTACATGTTTTAAAATATGTTTTAAAAGGATAATATTTGTTGTAATGTTTTTAATTTTATGTAATATAATATTTGTTGTAACTTAAAGATTTTTCTTTGGTAGATTAGGGTTCGCAATTCCGAAAGGGGTGGCGGCACAGTTTGTTGCCCGTCTACCTTCTATTGTGATGTAACTTTCGTATTTTGTTTTAATGAAAGGAAATAATTTTTTTTTGTTTATTAATGCTAAACAATGGATAAAGTTATCGCTCCCCTTGAGTTACAACAAGGTCAAGTGAGTGAGCTTAATGTAAAAGATGTGGACTTCGACCGGAGACTGCTGATCATATTTTGGTCGAGTGTGTTTGGGCTCGAGCTCTATGGTGGAACATTAGAAAATGGATGAAAGTCCCAGAACTTGCCGTTGTAGGATCGATCACTCATCTACCGGAAACAAGCGGTATTAACAAAGAAGATGAAAAAATTGTACGCGGTGATGTTGCTGGGCCTATGGAAGTTTTGGTTAGGGAGAAATGGCAAGGTGTTTAATGATGTAACGAGGACGACACCATTGATTATCGAAGACACTAAGACGGAATCATTTTGCTGGATGACTAAGAGAGCAAGATGCAATGGTTTGGAAAAGGAAAAATGGTGGTATTTTTCATTTCTAGACAATGGATAGTTTTATTTATGTTTTTGTTTGTATTTCGTAGAATTTCGGGTTTGATGTATGGGTTTAAACTGTATGGGTCGACTACTATGGCCCAGGTAGCTATTGGCTAAATGAGTCCGAGTATGATGTGGTGTAACATGTGGCGAATTATGCTGATAGAATAAAGTTTCGTTTGTCTCTTAAAAAAAAAGTTTAACTTTTTACTCAACCATCATTAAGGTATGAGATGATTGAGATTAGGGGTGCAAACGAGCCGAGCAGCTCGCGAGCTACTCAAGCTTGGCTCGGCAAAAAGCTCGAAACGAGCCGAGCTTTATCGAGCTCGAGCCGAGCTTGAGCCTAAAACAAAGCTCGTTTATTTATCGAGCTCGAGCTCGAACCTGACATGTGAAGCTCGTTAGGCTCGTCGAGCCTAGTATAATATTAGTTTTTTTAATATTTAATAATATTCATCATTCATTTAAAGTTGTTTAGTAAACGAGCCCCGAGCCCGAGCTTCACTAATCGAGCTCATGAGCCTAAATGAACAATTATTTATATTATTTTTATCTAATATATTAACTAATAAATACTAAACGAGCCGATCCCGAGCCGAGCTCGAGCTTGAGAAATTATAAACGAGCCGAGCTCGAGCTTTGAAAACAAAGCTCGAATCGAGCCGAGCTCAAGCTCGAGTTCAAGCCTGATCAAGCTCGGGCTCGGCTCGGCTCGTTTGCACCCCTAATTGAGATCATGAAGCGTAATAAGTCTTTTTAATCAATGGATCATGAAGGGCATATTAAGATATTAGTCCTATTGAAAAAGTGAGGTGAGCTGGCCGTTGACTTCATTAGAGATTAGATCATTGGTGAAGCAATGTGAGAGAGCGTTGACTCGCCCATACGAGCATATACCATAATATGCTACAAATGATACCTAGCTAGACATGTGAATCTTTAAATAGCAATGAACTCAAACTATCCTCTTCTCACTTCTCACCACCTTCTTTCAAATCCTTTTCATTCTCTCTCTAAATTATAGCTGCCTCTTCTAACAAGGTACTCTCTCTCATACCATACATATGTTCCATAATATTGGCTCATTGAAAATTGAAAAAAAACATCCTAAAAGCTAACTAACTTCGACAAACCGTTCTAACTATGTGTTTATCTATGTTTTCGTATGCGTATCATTGTATCAATAATCAATGAGTTTTTCAGTTGTGCACATATTGCCGTAAACGCTAGCTAGATTATTTCCTGTCTTTATTATTTATTTTTTGTAGAACGTCTAACGTATTTCAACTCATGTATTTGGATATTTTGTGTTGTAAAATCCGCACCGAACCCTGTTATTTATAACACTTTGGATCACACTCCATATATACCTTGAGTTGCTTCAAATAACTGAATCATTATTTCTAGCTTGCAGCTTGCTTTAAGTACCATACCTTTTGATACAATGAACATATATAAACATGGGGACATGCACTTAGATTAATGTAGTTGAAGTATTTAATTTTAAATATTTATAAAAATCACTTTACATTTTTTTTTAAAAGGTTTAGATCAATGGAAATCCTTATACAACCCTAACCTATTGGTCTTAAGTTCGAATCCCTACCCACACACCGGTGTCCTCCTTGCCTAAGCTCAAACCGTCACGGGAAATTTTTTTGTGGTGTGCATGGATCGAACCTGTGACCTCCCCCCAGAATGGGAACCCCAAAGGGAAAACCCACCCTACCTCAAACCAGCTGAGCTGGAGATCATTGGGAAAAAAAAAAAAAAAAAAAAAATCACTTTACATATGTGTGTTGAAATTGTGCATATTAATTAATTATCTTTTAAAAACAAATAACGTCATAAAAGAAATTGTCTTGTATTTCAACTATCGTGTAGAGAGGGTTGTTTACCGAGTTATGACTATATAGTCGCACAATAAGTTCATCTAAATTATTTATATTTGTTTGTTTTGTAAATGCATGCATGACTTATCGTAACCGGCCACTAACCAAAGAAGAAAACTAAAAGTCATTGGCTGGCTGGTCCCCCAATTTCTGTCATCATCGATCGTTACGTACCAGTTCACAACCAGACAATATTAAAATATGTTATTTTTAATAGTTTCCCGACATTTTTAATACAATTAATAATTCATATTTAATATTATATAATTGAATGATATGACCGCTGGAAATATTTAATTGTGTGAGTAGATATTTATGCATATGACAAGTATATTCAGAGCCGACTCAACTATTCTGGTGATCTAAATCGAAGTTCAAATCTGAGACCTTTTTAGTAAAAAAGAAAAAAAAACTTGTTGGTTGTTGCACATTTGCACTCTCAGTCCCACAACAATAACATGAAGAGTTTGGTGGCAGTATATAGGTTTAATGTTTCTTGCACAACCCGATTCCTGAAATCTAGATCCCTACCCATCCTTAAACAACCCAATTTAATATTCAATGCAAAAAAATTGAGGCCCTATAGATTTGGGGCCCAAAGCCGGCCTGGGTCATATTTACAATATTGTATCTAAAATGTTTTTAACTAGACAACGATTTAAGGCCTCTAAATTAAACATTTTTTTATAGAATATTAACTAGCTGATTACCCCGGGAGGGTCGTGAGGTTGAAAAATCTAATTTTATGTGATAATCTATTGCAAATAACTCAAATTAACTAACCACAAAATCTTTCAATCATTGCATGTTCATACTATTTTAATCAGTAATAACTCATATTCCCCACAAAATCTAATTTTACGTGATAACATGAACACTTTGTGTGTTTTTTTCTTTTTGAACGAAACCCCACAAAAATAGTCGATTTTTTCTCTGTTTTTTATATAGCACTATGGTACTCGTTGGAAATATAATAAAACGCTCGTTAATTTGGTGTAATTTTTTTCTTTATAAAATCCCGTATATAAAACATATAAACGTTTAAAAATTATGGGAGGAAATATGTGAGAGAAAATTTAAAATTTATTTTTAAATTCTTTTTTTCCTAAAATAACTCAATTTAATTAAAAATGGAAACAATTCAAAAACACCAAAAACTCTCCATTATGATGCCACGTGACACTCTCAAGGCAAGGTTGAGGCCTCCATTGCACGTCACGTAAGCATATATGTTTTCTTTTATATATAGATAGATAGATAGATTTGAAGCAACCACCTCTAATATAAGGCCTCTAAATTAAATATAAAGATAGTAGGCAGGCAGGCAACAAACTACGTCGTCACCCTTTCTAAATAGCTTGTTTTTAGCTAGCGGTATTCTAAGACGTGGATGATTTACATCCCGTGTTAGTGTAGTGCGTGGGTGTGTGAGTTTGTTGTTTTAAAAAAATAACTTCGTTTTTTTGTTATACGCAGGCATAGTTTTGGAAGAAGGAAGTAGCCATGGCTCGAGAGCAACTACAAGTGCTTAGTGCACTTGATTCAGCCAAGACACAATTGTACCATTTCACGGCAATCATCATAGCTGGAATGGGCTTCTTCACCGATGCATACGATCTTTTCGCGATCTCTCTCGTAACTAGATTGCTCGGTCGTATTTACTACTACAAAGGTGGTGCAAAACCCGGGACCCTACCGCCCGGTGTCGCCTCATCGGTTACCGGTGTCGCACTTGTTGGAACACTATGTGGTCAGCTCTTTTTTGGATGGCTCGGTGACAAAATGGGCCGGAAAAGAGTGTATGGTATGACTTTGGCACTTATGGTTATATGTTCCCTCGCCTCTGGGCTTTCATTTGGGAATGAAGCCAAAGGTGTCATGGCCACTCTTTGTTTCTTTCGGTTCTGGCTCGGGTTCGGTATAGGTGGCGATTACCCGCTCTCGGCTACAATTATGTCGGAATATGCTAATAAGAAAACGCGTGGTGCGTTTATTGCTGCGGTTTTCGCTATGCAAGGGTTTGGGATTTTGGCTAGTGGGGTTGTAGCATTAATCGTGTCGTCTTCTTTTGACCACGCGTTTAATGGTCCTTCCTATAACACGAGCAAATTAGCATCCACGGTCCCACAAGCGGACTACGTCTGGCGTATTATACTCATGTTTGGTGCGATTCCAGCAGCATTGACATACTACTGGCGTATGAAGATGCCAGAAACTGCACGGTACACTGCTTTGGTGGCGAAAAACGCCAAACAAGCCGCGCAAGACATGGCTCGAGTTTTACAAGTTGAGATCGAACCCGAAGAGCAAAAAGTGGAGAAAATTACTCTCGATACTAAAAACTCATTCGGATTGTTTTCGAAAGAATTTGCCCGTCGCCACGGGCTTCACTTGCTTGGAACCACTTCCACTTGGTTTTTACTCGATATCGCTTTCTACTCACAAAACCTTTTTCAAAAAGACGTTTTAAGCGGGATCGGTTGGATCCCAGCTCCGGGCACAATGAGTGCCATTGGTGAGGTTTACAAGGTGGCCAAGGCCCAAACCCTTATAGCCCTCCTGAGTACCGTTCCCGGTTACTGGTTCACGGTCTTTCTCATCGATCGCATAGGTCGGTTCGCGATCCAAATCATGGGATTCTTCTTCATGACCGTCTTCATGTTCGCTCTCGCCATACCTTATCACCACTGGACCAAACACGAGAACCGTATCGGCTTCGTGATCATGTACTCCTTGACATTCTTCTTCGCCAATTTCGGCCCTAACGCCACAACTTTCGTGGTACCCGCTGAAATCTTCCCCGCAAGACTCCGGTCCACTTGCCACGGTATCTCTGCTGCCGCTGGAAAAGCGGGCGCCATCGTAGGCGCCTACGGGTTCCTCTACGCCTCTCAAAGCTCAAACCCGAAAAAAACCGACGCAGGCTACCCTCCAGGTATCGGGATCAGGTACTCGCTCATCATATTGGGCGTGGTCAACTTCTTAGGTCTCGTGTTTACGTTTTTGGTACCCGAACCCAACGGCAAATCGCTCGAAGAAATGTCGGGTGAGAACGAAGAGGAACAAGAGCCTGCTTCCAACACAACTAACCGAACTGTTCCTGTTTGATCGATGTACTAAACTAAACACAAAAATATCTGTGGGATTTCACAAACTGACTACTTTGCATGTGTTCATGTCGTTGGGTACTTATTATGATTGATTCGAAGCTTTATGAATCTTGTAAAGGTTCAAAAGGGATAAAGGGCATCATATATGGTCAGACGTTATCTACCTTTATGTGTACGTGTAATCGTTACTTTCTACGATATATCTTTTTGTGGGTTCACATTGTATTATAGTTTCATTTTTATAAAAGGTGTAACAGTTTCATACTCTTGTTGTAACTTTTTTGTTGTGTTATATAAATCGGATACGAATATTATAAATCAAAAGACATATTTTTCTTTGAAGTTATTTAATTTATTTTACATATAGTCATCCGCATATCTATTTTTTTTAAAGATGAACATTATACCCCATGAATCCATCAAGTAAACCAGCCTGATGGTGATATTTGATGTTATATAATTTCTCATAATTGATCTTTATTGATTGATCACTGTGTTTAGACTCATTCCTAACTAACGACGAATTTGACAATGAAGTTTAATCATTTTCTACTTCTAACAATTAGGCAAGTGTGAACAATGATTTCTTTATGTGTGATATTATTTAGACATCCCAATGCAAAACCCTATACACCCCCCACCTCGGGTCGTGGAGGCCACAATGAGTCGAAGAAAGCAAAAACCAGAAAAAGACGAGCCGTTGAGGCCACAACGAGGCGTTGAATCAACCCTTCCCCGGCTCGTGGAGGGGTACGAGGTACGAGGTCAGTCTGAAATCCTTGTTTATGCATGGAGTTCAGACTGAAAAGTGTACGTCCACGCCCCGTCCTCTTTCCAATTAAACACAAAACGGGAGCAGTTTCGTTCTCATTTCAAACATTCAAACATCACCACCACTTCCCTCTCGATTGCCGGCGACTTCCCGGTCTCATGATGTCATATTCCTATAGCTATTCCCTCGGTGACCTATCTCCGAACGAGTCTTACGTCTCTGAAAGCGTTTTCGGACCCAAGGTTCAAGTTGGTGACGAGGAGGTTAAATCTGGGGTTCGTTGCAATGACGGGAAGATGCTGCCCGATCTGAACCAGGATTCCAGGAATATATAGAGGAAGATAAGTCATTTTTCGTGCCACTAAGCTACTCGCAGTACACATACGGGAGTTACCATTCGCGCGGGAGACCCCCACGGCCCGTCATTTTCTGATTTTGCCACCACTCACTACCAATGATTATTAATCATTGGGGAGCATTTATACGGCCCGTGGAGACCCCATGGCCCGTTTTTTTTTTCTTTTCTGATTTTGCCTCTCCACGTCCCGTTGAGGCCTCCATGGGACGTGGAGGGGATGTCTAAATAAAAACCCTCCACGTCTGAATATCCGAAGCCTTTTTTATTCGTTAGCTCTCGCCTGCTACTAAAATTAAATTCGGTAATTAGACGGTTAGATCCCATATCATCATAAGAGAGAGGTTGAGTGTTCAAACTTCAAACCTAAAGGGTGAATTATGTAATTTTATCTATTATAATATATTAATTCCCCTGCTACATCGTAACATATATTTTATCTTAATATTAGATTTATTTATCCTAAAAAGATACCGGAATATAACCTATTATAATATATACTCATTTAATTCAATTTCTTAAGTTACCTTTTAGTACTTTCCTAGCGTTTGGTATTTTTAATTCAGTGTTAAATATTTAATAGTTTGTTAGCGTCAACATAAAACACATATAAAATGATTTGAGAAAGTTTACGGTATAAAGTACATTAACATACAAAGTGTAAGAAGTATTTTGGGCCTTTAATCAAATTAAATCAATAGATGAGATTGAAAGGGGAAAACTATTCGTTGAGTTTCTAAAAAAGGAGGAGAAGGACAAAATAGGTTGAGTTCCACCCTCATTTTTAAAACGACCATAACTATTTCATACGACATTATTTTTTTTTTAAAAAAAAAAACACACCATAAAAACAAGAATTTTATCCTCTTTCATTTGCATACCATAGCTATACTTTAAAAAAAAATTGTTGGGTTGATAGTACTTGCGTCTAAATGTAAACACTTGATATTTTTACTTGCGTTTAAACATTTCTGAATGTAATAATAGCTTTTTTGTTTTTTAGTTTGTTTCTAATATCATTCGAAAGTTAGAATAATAGCCTAAACTGAACCTGAAGTTGGTTCAGTTCGTTTACAGGCCTAAATTTTGGTCTGAATGCATATCATTTTCTGAGACATTATTTTAAAGATATTTTTTGTTATCATCTGCAATTGCTCACATACGGTAACATCATCAAGATCATTCAAGGCATCTTCAAGTGCCTCGTGACCTACAGTAAGAACCTCCTGGATTTCATTAGTCAACAATTCACGCTCTTCGTAGGCGTATTATGCGTAGAATTACCCTCAGAATACCCCGAACTCACCTTTAGCAAGAGGGTGAAATTTATGCAGCTATGCTGCTTCCTTATGCCATTCCCTAGAAACAAGTCAGTGAAGATGAACCAATTGATGTCATATCAATCAATGTATTAAATTAAATATATCGGTTTCAAAAAATAATAGTCCATGAAAGTGATGAAGTGGATGACGATGTCCATGAATCTCAGATTTTCAAAACTTGATATTACATACTTGCGTTTAAACAATAATAACTTGTTCTATATGTATGTGACATCCGCCACCCTAATCTTTATTAAGTTGTCAATAATAGTCCTTCATATATTCAAGTGTTTCTATCTTTGCCCTTGCACTTTTGAATCATTTTCAAATTTAATAAAAATATCAAATTCAATGTTTATCACTTCCATTTTATTAGGATTGTGGCTATGAATACATATATTGTAACGTCATTTAAACGTATTATAATAGGATTTTTCATTTTTAAGTCTATTAGATTTTTGTGAAATTTAAATGTATAAAGATTAACGTAAGTTTTGAGAACTATCAAGTTTTCTCCATCATTACCCAGCCCTTTACAAGGTTTCAATAGGCATTTAATGCGTTTAAATCGAGCCTTATGTTGAAACGGTTGAAAACTTTAACCCACCATTGATGATCGGAATTTATTGTGCTGTTTCGAGTTGGTCGCTATATAAGATAGGTACACCATTCGTTTTCTGCACAACTATACTACACAAACCCACTCTTAAACCATCCTAAACATGACCCGAAGGTCTATTAATCTCGCATGCAAGGTCAGACCTATACACTTGATTTTCGGTCACTTCTAAGCTTCGTGAGTCCCCTTTTCTCGTGCCATTTTGTTCTTTAGTTGTTTCTTTACGAAAGCCCTCTTTTCTCGCACATTATCTTATTATTCTCGTATTATTCTTTTATTGGTGGTTATTTTCACGCGTTATTCACAACTATTCTCGCACTAGTTATTAGTAGTTATTCTTACAACACTGGTTTTGAGCATTAATTTAACTGGTTTACTTTCATTTTGTGCAAATTGTGTGATTTACTCGATTTACGTTATACTATTCATTCAATCGAAATTTTATGTTATACTTATATACTTACATGAACGCATATTTGGTATGCATATTTTTTTTCTATTGTGAGCAAAACCCTGTTATACTTTACATTATTTTGTTCATCATCATGGCCAACGAACATACTAGTTGATAACTTGTATGATATATAAGCCGGTGCCCACGTACGACTCGGATTAGAGTATTTCTTCAATCCGAGGGGAACGGTGTAAACCTAAGAGTCTATCAATACGGGTGTTTAGAGCCAACGATGTGAACAGAAGTTACCGGTTAAGGGTGATGTCACACCACGACAATGGCGGAAACACGTGGCGCGACGGTTCAAGAGCATAAAGTCAAGGTTATTGCTAAACACAAGTAATTTAAGAAAATGGGTCATTTATTAAGGCGTCAAATCTTGTTCAAAATATTACATAAAAGTAAATTGTTTTTAAGAAAACATAGGGGTTTCTCAAATATATCCCAAAGCCTTGGGAAATAAAGGTGAAACCCCGCAAAATGTTTGACGCCGTATCGGAGGATTCCACGACCCAGCTTGCCCCGGTTCGTCTTCATCTAATTACCTGAAAGATATGTTTAAAACTTCGTCAATATAAATATATTGGTGAGTTCACAGGTTTTTAGTTTCCAAAACTTGAATACTTGGGAAATACCATGTTATGACAATATATAGGAGTTGCAAATTCCTATAATTCTACTTGAGACTATAATCAAACCAAGACGTAAAATAATAATGCCCCGCTCCAAGTCGTTACTCGGTTTCCCACGACTTATGTTCAGAATATATGCACCCCAGGCATACACTAATGCATAATCGACGCTATCGATTAGGGGTGGGCCTTGTCAGGCACCAATAGTACTATTCAAATATTCCACCGGTTTCATTTCCCTGAACAAATGATTATAGAGGCGAGGACTCAACCCCGAGTGGCGGTCACACCTCAAGTAATAAACCCATCAAACATTTTCCCTAACATATCTTTCCCCCGAAAAACGTAAAAATAGTTTAAAATGGGGCCGTGAAACTCACCTGAAACACTGTCTGGTTCACTAAGTAGATAGCAAAGAGGGTCTCGCACCTACAAACGTCCTAGACGTATAAGTCACTATTCCTATAGTGCATGTGCCTTGGCAAGTTGTACACCCAACTCCCGACCACAAGTTATTCCAAATCCCGTTTAATTTAGCGCGTATCCTAGGTTTCGTTGGCGTTAGATTACCCTTTGTGTTACAAGTTATATATTATTCTTGTTATAATTTCCTTAACTTGTACCTTATTATCATCGACTCGACTTCACTTAACATATAATTATTTTCCCATTTAAATAATTATACTTAAGATCGCATCGCTCGATATAATATATATTTCAACACTCGACCCGACTCACTTTGCCGCACATTTGTTTTCCCATTTAAACAAATATGCTAAGATCTTGTCGTTTGATTGTATATTCTTAACACCCGATTCAACTCACCATACCGTATATTTATTTTCCCATTCAAATAAATATACTAGGATCTTGTCGGTACGGCATACACATATATATATCCTTGTCTACTCGTCTCGTTTTCCTTCCCACATATCTACTTTCCCATTAAGTAGATATACTAGAATTTTGCCGAGACGAGTGTACATATATAAATGTGTAATTTTTCTTGTTAAGTATATACGTTTGTTTAACGTCTTACGTTATGTTTTTCTCCCACGAATAATTCCTTTAACACTTAGGAAAGTGCTTATTAGTTTTCACCCATGTTGTATATATATATATTTTACTTCTTAAAAATATATATTTCCTTATCTTGCCGCAACGGCATTTTTCTCATGATTTGTCCGTGTACGTTTTGTTAACGCGTCTTAGTTCAATATCTTAGCTCGAATAGTTAATTTCTCCAAGTTTTTTTTCCAACATGTGTTTTATAGAAATATTATCCATATTTCTTTCTCTTTACACATATTACTTGGAAGGTTTGAAATACTTATGTATTTTTAACCCAACTTGTTAACTTAACTACAAAAATGTTTTCAATACTTTTATATTCCCATTTATATAAAAGTATTCATTTTGTACAAGTTTCTCAAGTTTGTTTAATATTTTTATAAAATCTCTATTTTATAAAAATCCTTATGTTAATACAAATCCATATTTTTATAACTTTCAAAAATATGCTTTTATACCAAAATACCCAAGTATATCTACTAGTATTTACCAAAATCATCCTTATAAATTTATTACTTACACTTTTGACACCAAACTTTCCATCCTTTCATTTTTGGACTAATAGTTTCTAAAATATCCATTTTAGCCCTCTAACTTTCAAAGTTACAATATTAGTCCCTTGACTTTCAAATGTTGCATTTTTCCACTCTAACTTCCAAAGTTAACATTTTTCACTCAAAATAGTAGACTTTGAAGATTCAACTTTTCATTGGTAAGTTATTTTTGTATCAAAACACTTTCATTAGTCTTATATTCCATATATAAGACTACTTGTATGTGTGTTTTATGTATTTGCCCATTATATCAAAATATCATTCTTCTAAGTAAGTAAACTTTAATTTTTCATCTTCTTTATTCTTGAACTTCTAACATGTTCCATCATTTATTATACCTTAGATGATCATATTAAGATGATTAAAGTTACTTTTTAACACATTCAAGTTCATTCCATAAATCTTAATCAAATCATCATCCTACTTAGTGTATGTGTAGATTTTTATACATTTTCAAGAACACTACTTTATCACCATCCAATCCATGATTTATTTACATATCTTTAATCATCTATTTTACTCATGTAAAACCTATTAAAGATTATGTTCAAACCACCTTTTAAACCCTTCATGTACAACTTGCTTCTAAGAACACATACATGAATAATAATAATCAAAAACAAGGTTAAGAAGCTTACTACTAGCACAAGGCTAGGGAAGACAAAACCTTGGATTTTGAGAGGGGTTTAGTGTGTTCTTCCTTAATGATTAAGCTCCAAGCTTGAAACACACAATAGGGGTTTGGATGATGGATTGTTTTGAGTGATTTGGAGATGTAAAAACTTGAAAGAAATGTGTATGGTGGAGGGGTAAAACTTACGGCCAAGAGGAAAGGGAAGAGAGGAGTTTGCTTTGTTTCTTCTAATGGTTAACACATGTTTATATAATCTTATCACATGTAATCTTCCATGGATTTTGTGATCATTACTAAAGATTCAAGAGATTTAAGAAGTACACAAGTGATCTTGGATGGATATGTGAGTGTGTGTGTAGCCGTGTATATGTATGTATGAGTAGGAGGTTTCTTGCAAATCTTGCTAAGTCTTGTAATCCTTCATAATCTTTATACAAGATCTCTTACAAGCATGTGCATACTCTTAGACCATGATTACTTGCAATGTCTTGGCTTATTAAGGCCTAAGGGCCGAAAGTTTGTAAGGGAGGGGACAAGAGAGTGTTTACTTTTGTACTTCATGCCTTACACCTTTTGTCTTATGTTAAAGCATGCTTTAATCTAGTTTATAGATTATTATCATTATCACTCTTGCATGGTTATAATTATGGCCTTTAGGCCGGCCCTTGGATGGGTTTAGGTGGGGTCCACATCTTCAAATATTTACCCAATACTTGTTATGTTTAATCCCTCGTCGTTCGGGTGTCGTTCGGGTATTTTTCGGGATTTAATCACGCGTTATTCGGACATTAACAATACCTTTAATAACCCTTAAATATAGTCTAATTTAAGCGTTGATTGGTTATTTAGGCTTTTGCCGGGTGAAATTATGAGTTATACGCGTATCGGGTGCGGTACGCGCATTTTATTCGTTACCGGGAGATTTGTACAAGACGTTTCCACTTATGGTTTTGGAGTTCCAAAACTCATTATATTTTATGGAAATACCCTTTATTTTATATCCTGGGTGTCCGGGATCCTTTTCGTTTATTTAATTATTACCGGGTAATTGCCAACGTCCATACCGGATAGTTATTTCGCACATGATCCAATCATGTTTTACCATTAAACGTATGCATTCCTATGCATTATTTGGAAATTGCTATCTCCTAAAGCCTTGATAATTAAATCACACATAATTGCATTTAATTACGTTAATCACCTATTAATTAACTTGTACGGAATTACCTTATTTTTGCCGGTTGTTACAGGTGAACCCGAAAAGGAGGAACCTCTAACCATGTCTATTACTTACATGTTACTCTCATTACGGTTAAAGGGTAAACCCGAAAGGGAAGGACCTCTAACCATGTCATTGTTTCATTGCAGTATCAATTACTTAGCATATCCTGATTGCACGCATTTGTTTCTTGTATTACTTAGGATAGGGTTATGGAAAAGGATAACACCCTAGTGTAAGGTAAATCGATGATTACGGTCCGGAACGCAATCATGGGTTTACAGGTACATGAGGGTGGTGTGTAATTCTATTTAGGCTGTTAGTAGACAATCGGTACGAGTCCAAAGTATCGGGAATGTGGTGGGTCAGTTGCGGTACATCCTATATATAAGCATAAACGATACTACGGGAGCGGACAAGGAGTCTGACCAAGAACCTACCCATTACTTTATAGTTACCTCTTCATTAGATCGTTAACTAATAGCTAGCATTTTCGATGAGAACGTTCTTACACGAGCTTCAATTCATCTTCCTAGGGTCCTTCTCTTGACCACCCACCCAGAAAACACGAACCTTGTGTACTCTTACACTCTCAGTTATTTAGTTACTCGTTGCATACTCTAATAAAGTCTAGTCTGAAACCTTTCTAAAGTAGGGGAGACTGCTTCATCAGTGTCTCTGCCTTCACCAGTTACACATTCCCAAAGCTTTTCACATATAAACTCTCAATTTCTTAATCTCGAGTCAACTGTCAAAGATTTTGAAACTTTTACTTTGGGTATTAGATAACAACTTTAAATTTTGTCGAATCATAAATGATGAAATTTTGTTTTAAAAATATAGCTGACCTTTACAACGTTTTTTGTTTCATAGAAACCTCCACTTGAAAGAAATTTTGAGACGAAATTTTCTAAAGTAGGGGAGACTGTGACATCCGCCACCCTAATCTTTATTAAGTTGTCAATAATAGTCCTTCATATATTCAAGTGTTTCTATCTTTGCCCTTGCACTTTTGAATCATTTTCAAATTTAATAAAAATATCAAATTCAATGTTTATCACTTCCATTTTATTAGGATTGTGGCTATGAATACATATATTGTAACGTCATTTAAACGTATTATAATAGGATTTTTCATTTTTAAGTCTATTAGATTTTTGTGAAATTTAAATGTATAAAGATTAACGTAAGTTTTGAGAACCATCAAGTTTTCTCCATCATTACCCAGCCCTTTACAAGGTTTCGATAGGCATTTAATGCGTTTAAATCGAGCCTTATGTTGAAACGGTTGAAAACTTTAACCCACCATTGATGATCGGAATTTATTGTGCTGTTTCGAGTTGGTTGCTATATAAGATAGGTACACCAATCGTTTTTTGCACAACTATACTACACAAACCCACTCTTAAACCATCCTAAACATGACCCGAAGGTCTATTAATCTCGCACGCAAGGTCGGACCTATACACTTGATTTTCGGTCACTTCTAAGCTTCTTGAGTCCCCTTTTCTCGTGCCATTTTGTTCTTTAGTTGTTCCTTTACGAAAGCCCTCTATTACAAATCAATAATCTTGTGTAATTTAGATTATTGCAAAGTTAAGGTTAGGGTTTGAAAGATTTGGGGAAGAAGATGAGTATGTGTTATTGATTAAAAACTATCTTGTTTCAAATAAATCAACAAGTTGGTACCTAGCCTAGTGGTTGGTGTTGTTGGGTTGGAGAGGGAAGACTCGAGTTTGAGTCCCCTTGATGCAGAATCTGTGTTTTTTGTGTAATGTCCTTTCATTTCATTTTCTTATTTTTTTATATATATAATATATAGAATTTGAAATATTCATAATAAATTCATTTTTGCCCTAAAAATTATGAAACTTTAGGTGTAGCTTCTTGATAACTTATAGAAAATTATCATAATTTTAGTTTCTGGAAAATATTTTATTTTCTTATTTTTATTGATTTAAATTGTTTTAATCATATTTAATTGATAAAAAAAATATTTTTAATGATTTGAGTCTCAAACTTTTTAGGAAATTATTTCTAATCACCATGAACTGAAATAAAAATTATTGGTTCATACAACATTTATTTTTACTGATTTTTCTATTTTTAATCATTTAAACATGATTTAATCTCATAAAATCAATTTTAAATATAAATAAGTTTATAAAAATTATAGGAAAATTACTTTCATTAATTTACATCAGAAAGTATCCATTTTCTATAAAAATAACATTTTTGGATCATGTCTTGTATTTTTAGACTTAATTATGTTTAATGAGACATAATTAATTATATATTTATTTATACTACTTAACATCTATTTTATAAATACATTGCTTATGAAACAGAAAAATTATTAGGTTTGAAAGTCTTTATTGTCATTATTGGATCATGGTGTAACTCATAAATATTTAATTCAATATTTATGATTATTGTATATATTTACAATAATTAGTTAAAGTAATTAATTAAATTACTTTGTCTTAATTATTCAAAAATGTTTTTGTCTAAATATTCATTTGGTAATAATTATATTACTACCTAAACCACATTTACAAACTTTGACGTATTATTTTTAATATATAACTTTTATATTAATTTGACTTATCATAAAAACTCTAATTCCCCAAACCGACTTAGCAAACCCTAATGCCTTAGACCCTAGTTACCTTAGACTTTTTAGACACTTCCTTATTAGTATTCTTACACATTATAGGTTGAATTCCTCGGAATTCCCATTACTTAGCTCACAACCGCTTAAGTGGATTTTGATCGCTTTCGCAAACTGTGAGTATACCTTTTCCCCTTTTTACTGTTTTACTATTTTGGGATGACTCATGTACTTACTATCAATTTTCTACTTCATCTTACTAAAATAGCAATTCTTATGTGTGTTTGCTTGTGTCATTTCGTGTATCTATGTGTAACCTCACGAATTTTCCCATTTATTTTGCATTAAATTATTTCCCGATCCATGATATAAAGTCTAATTTATTTTTAAGTATTCTTATCTTTATCCGTGCACTCTATTTTTCTAAGTTCCTTTTATCATTGTACTTAAAAAAAATCTTCAATCATGACATATGTCCTATCCTAATTCTATTTATAAAATCGTCATTTTATAAGACGGTGTTTTTATTTTCTAATTCAAACTAATGATTTTTTTTATTTCTTATTTAAAGCTAATCATTTTTCCAATTACATTTATAATCTCAAACAAGGAAGATATAAATTCGTTTCAAAATAAATAAATATATATATATATATATATATATATATCAAAGCCTTGAGTCAAAGAATTAAGTATAATTATTGAGTCAAAGTCTAGAGGAGCTTTTATCTCCATCTTTGTTGTGTTTGTATGTGTATATATAGTCTTGTATAGAAATGAAACAAACAAGTTGAACCATAAAGTTTATATCAACCATTTCCTGACCCAACTCTCTATCGATCTCTTGTGGGTTGGCGTGTGCTGGATAAATCCGTCTACAAACCCGTATTGAACTAGCGGTTTCGCAACATCCACCACCGTCGTGAACCACATTCCATACCTTCTTGGTCTCCTCCCTTCTGCTTGTGTCAAACGGACGGCGCTCCGTCCTCCCGACAAGCCACCGGTAACCGACAACCGTCAACTCTAGACCACCGTCCCTTAATGGTCTTAATCTCTGGCGCTCGCCATCACCGCCTCTTCCTCCGGCACCGGTAATACTTGGCAACGTTGGACTACACTTATTCTATTTCACAAGACTTTATACTTTGCTAAGGTGAGTTTACGTAACCTTGTTTATGCAATTCTTTATACTTGAAACTTTATACTTAAGCAATTCTACATACATGTCTAGTTGTAAACTTTAATGCCTCATGACTTAGACAAAGACTATTAGACTTAAACTTCAACTTGCATAATCATTAACCCTGATCAAGCCGGCGGTATACAATGATAGATCTATTGGATTGACAACCCCACCTAGATTCGTTGACCATTTCTATGGGGAGCGCGGGTGATTGTTATCGTTCCAATCTTTATAAGGAGAACCGTGAATGCGGGATGGACCTAAACTTTATAAGGAGAACTGTGAATGCGGGATGGACCTAAACTTTATAAGAAGAACCGTGAATGCGGGATGGACCTAAACTTTATAAGGAGAACCGTGAATGCAGGATGAACCTAAACTTTATAAGGAGAACCGTGGATGCGGGATGGATCTAAACTTTGTCGGAGGATTGATTATGTGCATACTACACTTCATGTTTATTCATGTAGACTTAAACTTACATTAGACATATGAATTGGTAAACTTTTATAAAACTTAATTGCTTGACTTGGCTTATGTATTCTCACCAACTTCTAGTTGACCCCCCCATATTTTCCAAACTCAATAGGAAATACTGATGCTTGAAGTCTAGAGCTAGCATGAGAAGATATTTGAAGTTTTAAGCTTTGTTTAATTATTGGATGTATTAGATTTCATTCAAGACATTTAATGTAATTCAATACTGTAATGAAATAAAGGATTATTTAAACTTCTGTATTACCATGAGCTACTGAACAATCATTCATACGTGACACCTCGATGTTTCCGCCATCGGTTGGGGTGTTACACTATGACCTGTCAAATCATTAACCGTTGCGGCCTGGCATTTCAATGAATAGTACTATGGTATATACCCTTGTGACTCTGTTGAGAGTCCTTGTCATTGCTATGTATTACATTACTACTAGCGCATACTATATGTATCTGCTTTCCTTTCATAGGGTTGATTTGACCCGGATACACTTATTACATTTTGCAAAATAACACATGGATTGCTAAATTTTCCTTACTATATATATCAAACGGGTATGCTCACCAATACATTTTTTTATTGACGAAATTATTTTCGTACATGTTTCAGGTTCTTATGAGATGACTTTTAAGCTTTCGGAATCTTACTTAGATGTTGGATTTATTGTATTTCAGCATTAGTTGTCACTTTAGAATTTTTGTATTTTCCTTTCAATGTAATAAATTATTTAATTCAATATATTCAAATTTACACTTTAGTACCATGAGCTATTGAGCAATCGTCACTACGTGACACCTCGATGTTCATCGGTTGGGGTGTTACAATGTAAAAACTTGATAGTACTTACTTGCGTTTTAGCATGTATAACTTGCGTTTTATCATTTATAACTTGTGGTTTATCATTTATAACTTGCGTTTCTAAAACGCAAGTATACCTTTAATAAAACGCAAGTACTATCAACCCAGCAATTTTTTTTAAAGTATAGCAATATGGTATGGAAATGAAAGAGGATGAAAAGCTTGCTTTTATGGTGTAATTTTTTTTTAAAAAAAAATAACGTCGTATAAAAAAGTTATGGTCGTTTTAAAAATGGGGGTGGAAATTTAATGACGCTAAAAATTACGATCGTGCCCCTGATTATCAAATTTAATCCTACGCTCCATATTGTTTCTTACACTTTGTACAATAACTTACTTTTTACGTTAGCCGCTCTCAAATCATTTTGGTAATGTTACCGCTTTTTGTTTTTGTTACAAGGAACTAGCTGTAATAATTTATTTAACTTCCAAAATAATTAAACTTCTTTAATTTTGTAATATAGCATGAAAGAATTACTATTTGCTATTAAGGTGTTATTTGGTAGCCAATTAATGAATTTATTAAAAGTTTTCTATGAATCACCCAACATTAAGTGCATTTTGTTTACAGTTTGAAAATATCTGAATAAGTCAGTAAGTCTCTTACTCATTAAAGTTGAAAATTATGATAAGTGAAAATTTTACCTCTATCCATTCATTGTGTTCATAACCCTCAACTGGTCACTCATGCACCATCTCCTCCATTATCAGGTACTCAGGCCAAACCAAGTCAAACCTCTATACTGGTTCATGCTCTTTAATCCAATCAGGCCTCTTAATTGCTCAGCATTTAATGGCTTAAAGATTGCCAAATAACGCATAGATGTTGAATGGTCATTGCTTTAGAGTTGAATGGTCCCACCGTTTTTTGTCTCATTAGCGTAAATTTACCTGTTTTTGTTTAAAAATTTTGTGTATATTGAGTCCGGCTCCCATATATTTAATATAATATTGCGTAAATTTGAGTCATTAAACTTTCGGTCCCACCATCTTAAAACTCAAGATTCGCCTGGTTGCCAATGGAAACAATAAAAGACTTCTTCTAGATCCGGCCTTTTTAGCATTTTATCCCAAGGTAAATTTCCAATAATAAGCGACGAAAGTCGTCTATATTCTTGAAATTAATTTACAACTATTAGAATAATAGTCTGGCCGGACACATTTTTCTTTGTCAAAATTTGGGATGGTCCCGGTGAAAATGGGAGGTTGATAAGTAGTGACCGTGATTAATCTTGTCATTTTTCTAATATTCGATTCGATAATAAAATCATTGATACATTTGTTGACTTTAATATCGCTTTGATACTTGTCATTCACAAGGGGTATGTTTAGCAAGGAGCTTTTAATAGCTTCAAGCTTCAAACTTTTAAGAAAAAACTCCTACTTAATAAAAAGTCTTGTTTGGTTAAAGGGGATGGAAGCTTTTAGGTTAAAGAAAAAGCTCTACAGTGAAAAGCTACTAGTAGTAGCTTTTAAGAAAAAGCTCTACTAGCTACAACCTTTTAGTTAGTAAATGACACAAATACCCATTTTATTTTAAAAATAAAATAAAAACATTCTTTACAATCTTTTAATTATGACCATTTTGGTCATTTTATACATTTTATTAAAAGCTCCAGCTACTATGCCAAACACCAAAATATATTTAAAAAGCTTCCGGCTAACAGCTTGCAGTTACCAGCTTGCAGCTTCCAGCTACCAGCCTCCAGCTAGTTTTGCCAAACATACCCAAGATCTATGCACAACTTGAAAATAATAATCATACAGCAACAAAGTTAGATGGAAGTTTATGGAAGAGGCTAACGTAAAAAGTGAGTTATTGTACAAAGTGTAAGAAACAATATGGGGCGTAGGATTAAATTTGATAATCAGGGGCACGATGGTAGTTTCTTAGCGTCATTAAAGTTTCACCCTCATTTTTAAAACGGTCATAACTTTTTCATACGACATTATTTTTATAAAAAAAATTACACCATAAAAAAAGCTTTTCATCCTCTTTCATTTCCATACAATATTGCTATACTTTTTTAAAAAAAAAAAAATTGTTGTGTTGATGGTACTTGTGTTTTATTAAGGGCATACTTGCGTTTAGAAACGCAAGTTATACCTGATAAGACGACCTGGTAAAACGACCTGATCAAACGCAAGTTATAAATGATAAAACGCATGTTATACATGCTAAAACGCAAGTAAGTAATATCAAGTTTTACATTTTGACGCAAGTTATTATTGTTTAAATGCAAGTATGTAATATCAAGTTTTGAGAATATGATATTCTTGGACTGAAGGAAAGACCTGCATAACACCAACAAGTGGAGATGAAGGCACATCTCCAAAGACATGACATAAATACACACAGTAGACACAACCATCAAAAAGTATGACACACTTTTTGTGATCCAAAAGCATAAAGCATAAAAACACATCACATAGCAACAAACTCAATCAATCCACCAAACTATGATCAAAATAATTAACAAACAACAACAACAACGACAACAATAAAGACCAATGAAGAAAAGAAAACTGACTAGTGATTGCAAAAACTCTGGGCTTAGCTATCTGACCGTTGCCAATTTTGGCCGGTTTCTCCTAAATTCCTCGACTTTTCGCCACCCGAATCGATAACACAACCTTCTGTCTACTTCCCTCCATTGCAGTTTCACAAGCTCGCTGGAGTTCAACATCGTCTAACTTTCCCATGATATTAGAAACAAAATTAAAAAAAAAAAAAAGCTATTATTACATTCAGAATGTTTAAACGCAAGTAATAATATCAACTGATTACATTTAGACGCAAGTACTATCAACCCAACAATTTTTTTAAAAAGTATAGCAATATGTTATGCAAATAAAAGAGGATAGAATGCTTGTTTTATGGTGTGTTTTAAAAAAAATAATATCGTATGAAAAAGTTATGGACGTTAAAAAATGGGTGTGGAACTCAACCATTGTGGGTTATACCTATTTTTCCCTTCTCCTTTTTTAGAAACTCAACATATATTTTTTTTCCTTTCAATCTCATCCATTGATTTATTTTTGATCAAAGACCCAAAATATTTCTTACACTTTGTACGTTAAACTACTTTTTACACTAAACTTTCTCTTCAGTTTATTGCTATGATAAGGCCTCAACGGTATGGGACAGAATTAAAGATAAGAAACAGGGATGAAAACATGTTGGGTATGTGTGATCTCTGTCTCAAATCTGATTGCAATATCGTGTTTCATACCTTACCTAATTCTCGTTAGGTATTGGTATATTAATTACTCATCGGGTATTTGGCATTACCCACAAGTATCAGACACAACCATTGGTTTAAAAAATAGCCACTGAATGTTTGATAACGTATATATATGTATACATGTGTAGTTACGATGGCACATCTATCTATCTATACATATAATAAACCAAAGTCATTTTAATGACATGACATTCAAAGAGTGTATTCTCTTTATTGAGTGTGCCATGTGTCATCCCATGTGGCTAGGCCTTTATTTTAGGAAAATAATAATTAAAAATTTAAAAACAAAATTAGATTTTTATCTCTAATGTTTCCTCCCATAACTTTTAAACGTTAATATCTTTTATACACGGGATTTTTTAAAGAAAAAAATTACACCAAATTAACGAGCGTTTTATTATCTTTCCAACGGGTACCATAGTGCTATATAAAAAACGGAGAAAAAAACGACTATTTTTTTGTGTGGTTGGTTTTAATATTAGAGTTATACATTGTTTAAGGTTATGCACTAACATTGGAGATACATTGTTAATTGTTTTACGTTAAGTGCTATCCAAAACTTTTCTGCATGTAACTGTAAAACGCATCAGTCTATTTCAGGTGTAAAATTAATATTTCAAATTAGATTTCTCAACCCGGGACGCTCCCGGGATATAATCTAGTATAAGTATATAAAAAAGGATTATGGTTCTAAACATCTTTTTAATGTACATATGTGTACATACGTGTTTAAAATTGAAAAATAACTATCATACATATATGTTTGGTCATGTCTATATATGTACAAATGTGTATAAATGATTAAACATATATAGGCTACCTACGAGAAGGATCTGATGTTATGTTAGTAGAACAATTTTGAAACCAATCTAGAAACCTAAGTCATAGGAATCTATAGCTATCAAAATAGGACTTGGTTTGTGTCTATAGCTTTCAACCTTAATTTAGTAGGATTAACCTTAGTCAGTATTACTTCATTTTAGCACTTGCTAGTTCCATAAGCGATATCATTCATTGTGTTAGTCATTCTTCGTTAATTCAGGCCTGGATAGTTATATTCTTTAATGACTACTTTCATTCTACAATCTTTAATTGCGTAGTTATTTAGTTTAAGTTATTTCATACGTTATTTATTAAGAGATAAACTTAGTATTTAGAGCTATTGTGGTCATGGATTGATACTTGGTAATCTTACCTTATCTATACTATGCTAATGATAGGTACACTTGTTTCTTTACGTGTCTGGCTAGAGTTTTTAGGTGTTTTTACTTTTAAAACTAGTCTTTGACGTATTAGTATTTGTTTGCTACTATTTGCACAAGTCATAAACCTTACCAAAATAGACTTTTAAGAAATTTTAAAAATTCATACAATTTTTTTATCATATAAATAAAACGAATATATACAAGTAGTAACATTTTCTATTTGTCTTATTGTGCTTTCCAAATAAACATTGTTGATTATTCAACTCGTGTAATACACGCGAATATAGCCGAGTATATAATACTAAGGAACACATGTCAGGTAAAGAAATATAAATAACATATTTGAAGTATAAATTAAAACATGTAATATATTAAATTTACAAATAAGTGTAAACAAATTGGAAGTAATTATGTAATAAATAAATCTTTATACTTTCGAATTAATACAAATACTTCATATCTAATGAATCTACGACAAACTAGCTTACTTCTAAATACTTACGGTCGTATTATTGAAAACATTGCCCTTTCAAAAAGGTTATTATAGATTACAAGCACATTAACAATATCTATCTATATATATAAAACAAAACGTATATGCTGACGTGACGTTTAATGGAGGCCTCAACTCCCCTTAAGAGTGCCACGTGGCACCATGAGAGATGAGAGATGAGTTTTTTAATAATTTTTTTAAAAAATTTATTAATATATAAACCAACCCTAACATTCTTCTCCCACCCCCAACCCTAAAAACCATAATAATTTTGTGTTTTGCCGATAAAGAAAGACGAACAACCACGATTGTTCTTCCACCTCGATGGGATCATAAGACTCAATCGAAATCAACGGCTTCAACTAGCATCGTAAAAGGAGGGTTTGATAAAGAACAGAGCCGTCTCCGAAAATGGCAAAAAACTTTTGGGCCTCGGGCGAGACCAAAAGACGGGGCCCTCTTCTTATAATATAAACTCATCAATCATATATCAAAAAACCACAATACAAAAAATTTGTAAAAAATAAACGTAGATAAAAACCGCGGGAGGTGTATTCGGGAATCAAGAAAAATTTATGTCATTGTAAAAAGTTAGTGTTAAGAAACACGCAAACGACGCTCTTTTGAGATGAGAATAAAGTATTTATGTTCTCGAATATTAGAATTTCTAGATTCTAGATTACAACTTGTTTGATTATGAATCTATTTTATAAATCCATGAAAAGTCTTTTATATAATCTTTTAAATAGTTTAAAAAAATAGAAATCACATATAATTATATAGTTCCATAAGTTAAAAAATGCTCATTTGAAATCATAATATAACTAAATTTAAATGGTTAAGTGATTAAAAAAAGAATTAGTTTGTGAGAGGTGGGAATCCAAGCCATTACCCACTAGCTAAATTAGTATTAGTATAATTTCAAAAATGTTGACCAACCAGCCAACTTGTCATTTTTGTTGGAATTAATGATGCATTTATACTTAACTAGATTGCACTGCTGATAACCTGGAAAAAAAAAAAAAAAAAAAGACAATCCAACTACAAGATTCGTTAAATGGCAAGATGCATAACCACTGGATCAAGTTCAACTACATCTTAGTTTTCTTGTAGATTACTTAATATATACACGTTATAAAAATAAATTTCGGGCCCTTTAGATATTTGGGCCTTGGGCCATTGCCCGGGCTGCCCAGCCCAATATCCGGGCCTGATAAAGAAGGCCGTCGTAGTCCTACCACTCATCTGTCGTGGAGTGGTGGTGGTTCGAGTAGCGATGTTCCAGAAGGAAATAGTTTCATGATGTATTTGATTACGTCATGGACGAATTTACATGAGTTTAATGGGACGGAGTTTAGTGTTAGGAGACGGTTTAGAGACGTTGTGATATTATCCTATCGGTTATCGGAGAGTTATAGAGGTTATTTTATACCGTTGAGGCTAGAAAAGTGTGACATCCGTCACTTTTTCATTATATATATATATATATATATATTTTTATATACAAAAATAATAATAATAATAATAATAATAATAATAATAATAATGATAATAAAAATATTAGTCTAGACTAACCCTTAAACCCAAACCATTACCCTAATCCATTAACCCAACACAACCCAAACCCAATCTCTTGACAAATTCTAAGCCCACCTTATTTATTCCTTTCCAGCCCACACTTGAGCCCAACAGCTTATAGCAGGCCCAGGTCCGGCCCATCAAGAGTCTAGCCCATCCCTCCTTTCCCCTTAATCTGCTAAAAAAAAAAAAAAAAAAAGAAGGAAAACCCTGCTTTAGCCGGGTATCGAACCAGGGACGTCCCACAATCAAACACAACGCACACACCACTTGAGCTACACTTGAATTTTGATTTAATACCAACCATAATTATATATATACCGGTTTTTCGCGCCCCTTCCTCTTTTCCTTGTCTTCTTCATACGTGCAGCAACAAGAATGGAATGTTTGACCATTGAAGCTTCCCCTTGACCAATTAATTGACATAATTTTAGGAGGTTTGAACACAATTAACTGTTGTGGACTCACTATAACGATCATTACGCGAGTATTCATCACCAATCCATTCCAATTAGAGCCTATTCACGCGTAGATGCCTTTAACGAGTCAAAACTTGCCATACGTACAACCCGAGCCTTCCACTATAAATTGAACGTACCCACATCATCACAAAGCGCCGATTAACACTTCCTCACATCCAATTTCTGTTTTAAATCGAGTATTGAAGCCTTTCAAATCATTTTTTTTGGGCGTTTCTTTGTCAACTCGCAGACCCGAGCACAAGGCTTGTAAGTTCCTTTTTTTTGTGGGTTCTCTTAGTCGGCACCTTGTGATCATTAGCCCTAAGGTTTCAGAGGCTAATGATCGCTAATTGTATTGATTTGATAATTAGGGTTCATAATATTTAGAATTGGGGAAGAACACTTAATTTTGTAATTGTATATAATTATTTTCAGTTCATGGATAAACAACCAGCTGGTATAGACCAGCTGGTGTGCACGCGTATGGTAAGGGATGAACCGGCCAGCGGCCAGGGTTCGAATCCCACAAACTCTTTTTATTTTCATTTCATTTAAATCAATTATCTTATATAACCTATATAATTAATTCCAATCCAATATAATTCGTTCTCAGGGTGTGGCTCAGTTGGTGGCCACGCTTGTGATAAAACCCGAACCGGCCAGAGGCCCGGGTTCGATTCCCATAACCAACAAGTATTTTTTTTGCCACTTTTATATATATATTTTATACATTAAATCTTTTAAAATCAATTTTAAATACTAAAGGTGCTTTATAAATTCCACAAAAATTATCATATGATCTCCTAATGATAAAGTTCATTACCCAATTTTTAGTTTTTCAAAAATAATTTATTTAATATATATTATTAATAATACAAGTTTATTCATTTATATTTATTAAATTCTATAAAAATATCTAAACGATTTTATTAGATCTCACAAAAATTATCCTAAACTTGTATATTCATAAACATTTCAGAAATAATTTTAATTCTGAAAAAAACCGGCCTTTTTATATTTTTAATTAATTTTTATTAGTTTTAATCATAAATAAATCATAATAAATTTATTTTACAATATTTTTGCACCAAAATTTTATATAAATTATTTCTAACTATGTAGAACTGAAATACAATTTTTAACTCAGAAATTCTTTAATTTTAATATTTTTAGATATTAAAGTCATATTTTGACAATTTGAAATAATTAAAGTAAATATTCTATTTTCAAGAAAATAATTTTATAAAAATTATTTTCATAACCAAAATCTTATGTTGTGACAATATTTAACTTAAAATTTTACAAAAAGACTTTTATTTATTTATTTATTTAATTTCTTATATTTTAATAAACAATTTATTTATTAATCAAATAAACGTTTATCCCCAATTCGAAACCCTAGAATTCCATGTATCCTAGAGTTATTCCTTACACATTATTAAATTCTTTAGGTTGATTCTTTGGAATATTTCCAACGCATATTTCGTTGTCCAATTCCATTACAAGCTATTACGTAAACAGTGAGTATTCCTATCCCCTTTTTGCTTTTATTCATTTTTGGGGTGTTACATGTACACTATTACAATTTCAAATACAAGTTTACATTTTTACAATACAATTCTAGTACTATGTGCATTGCTTACAACGTGCTTTATGCTTAGACAATACATGTGGATTACATTTGTACTTAGTGAAATCATTAACATGGTACAAGCCGACCTTAACATTGGATAGCGCTATTTGGATTGACAACCCGCCTAGATTGATTCTCCCCCTTTTTCATCGGAGAATCCGTGGCCAGTGTTAAGTTATCATCCATTTATTGGTTGAGTACACTACAGTTCATACAGTACATTATACAGTCACAGGGTTGATTTCGCTCATTTGTATGATACATAGTTTACATATTTGCACTGTAGCTTGCACTTGAATTGTATAACTTTTTAACCTACTATATATATCAAAACTAGGAATGCTCACCAACATTTCAAATGTTGACCAAATCTATTTGTACATGTTTCAGGTGCAGTTTGATCTAATGCTTTAGCAAGAGACTTTTAGTGCTTTATTTTATTTCAGTCATTTCTATATTTACATTTCATTTAGACAATGTAATTTCCATTATTATGTAAGACAATTCTGGTTTATTCAATAATATTTACATTTTAGTACCATGTGCTTTTGAACAATCGTCACTACGTGGCACCTCAATGATTCCGCCATCGGTTGGGGTGTTACAAAAAGCGTGTTGTGGAAGCGTAGGTGATGAAGAAGCAGGAATTTGTTGAGCATAGGAGAATTGGATTGGAAAAGTATTCGAAAAAGCTTGCGGCGCACCCGGTGTTACGGAGGAGTGAGGAATTGAGAGTGTTTTTGCAGGTGCAGGGGAAGTTGCCATTGGTTAAGACGACTGATGTGGCGTCGAGGATGATCGATGGAGCAGTGAAGCTGCCGAAGCAGTTGTTTGGAGAGAGTGTTGTGTCTGCAGCTCTGGATCCTGGGGATGTGGCGCAACCGGCGAAAGGAGGGAGGGATTTGTTGAGGATGTTTAAGGAGTTGAGGCAGTCGGTTGTCAATGATTGGGGCGGTGTGAAACCGATGGTGGTGTAAGAGGATAAGGAGTTTTTGGAGAAGAGTAAGAAGACGCGGGATTTTGAGCAGGAGTTGAGTAATGTGTCACAGCAGGTATATTGGTATATTGTTTGGCATTCTAATTCTTATGATATGTTTAGTGACATATGTTAAAATGTAATGGTAAATTTGCACTTCCATACGTTCGTTTCAGTAAGTTGAAGGTGAAAAACAGAAAACCTTAGGGTAGATTATTGTTTTTTTTAAATTTTCCATGTGACATATTTGTGTCTATTAAGAAAGATTGTTCTTTACTAAGTTTGATAGTCTACAACTCTACATATTCCATTAGAATGACATGTTTTAGATTAATTAGGTCATATCCTTCGTTGTAATACTATGTTTTCAAAAGCAGATTGCATGTTAAGAAGAAATCAGAATTTATGAATTATGATAAATATAGTTATTAATTAATCTATTATCTATTATCTATTATAATATATATAAAAGAAATGATGTTTGCTAACGTGACATTCATTAGTGGTCTCCTCCCCTCTTTGAATGTGTCACGTGACATCATGTGGTGCATTCTTTTTTTTTAATCAAATTAATAAATATATAACCTCATCTTCTCTCAAACCCTAATCATTATTCTACAAAAACAACACACCTCACCTTATTTCTTTCAAATCATAATCATTATTATACGGACACTCATGATTGAGCCAATTGAAAGTGAAAGCAAGTTATGGTGGAGGCTAAAGTCTTTGTTTTTAGATTGAGAAAGGAACAGTTGATCTTAACAAAAATGTTATCAAGGTATTTTGGCAGTCAGATTTTGATTGTTTTGTAGTAATTTATTCTCGAATATTATTAGTGATATTAGAAAATTGTTATGTTTGTCGGGTGCTCCTCACCCGCTACAACTCGTCATGGCTGATAAGTGGACCAAACCGTATTCTAGAGAATACGTAGCATACCCTGCTCCATGGCTTCGTGCTGCTAAGTTCTGGCCTACCACATGTTCGTCTCTCGCTCCCACTCTCAAAACTCCTATTCAAAACACTGTTTTTTTTTTCTTTTCCTTATATTCGATGTGTTTTTATGTAACAGGCCATGTAGACAATGTATATGGAGACCGCAACTTCATCTGTACTCTTTAGCCACCACAGGAGTATGAAGAGAAAGCCAAAGCTACTGTTTAAGTGAGCTATGAATCACCATATTTACTTCAAGGTCCAGGTAATTAAGTGAACACAAATTGGAATTAATGATCTGTATGATTGAGATTACGATTGGTATGTTTTTTTTACTTTTATCATTTTTATTAAGTCATATTCGATTTTTCAACCCCGAGACACTGGGGTAATCAGCTAGTTTTGTTATGTGACAAAAGCCACGTAGTTAAAAAATAGAGAAAGTATTGGGTACAAAGTCCCTTAAGATACAAAGTGTAAGAAGCCACAAAATGCTGCCACGTGAAACTTGTCTGTTATATCACAACAACTGATGAGAGGGGTAATATTGACATTTGCATCGATCAATAAATGACATTCAAAATCATGATTTAACAAATCCTTGTTTTATCATTTCATCATAAAACAAAATTTCATAACTGATTACACGATTTTCCTCATCAATTCATACCTTATTCAAAACTATAATCGCATTTCGTCTATATCGTTCAAAATTTCAACCAAAATCATAATCAATTTGCAGAGTTCATCATCATGTTTGGTACGTACTCTGTTTTTATAATTTTACTTAATCGTAAGCTTATTTTGATTTAATATGTTTATCAGATCTAAATCCTCTTCTCCATAAAGAAGATACTCTGTAAACAGAAAAAAAAAAAAACAGAGCATCTATTCAAAAGAACGAAGAAGCAATGTTGATAAAACGCACTTATAATACACTAAAACGCATGTTATAAAATTGATAGTATTCAACTGCCATTGTAAAAACATAAACGCATGCATTAAAATACATAAACGCATGTTATTGAAAATAATCACCAGTGAATCAGGCGTTGACAGAGAAAAAAACGTTTTACCTTTGATACATAAATGCATGCATTAAAAACATAAAACGCATGCATTAAACATAAAACGCATGCATTAAAATACATAAAAAGCATGTTATTGAAAATGATCACCAGTGCATTAAAACATAAAAAGCATGCATTAAAACATAAAACGCATGTTATTGAAAATGATCACCAGTGCATTAAAACATAAAACGCATGCATTAAAACATAAAACGCATGCATTAAACATAAAACGCATGCATTAAAATACATAAAAAGCATGTTATTGAAAATGATTACCAGTGCATTAAAACATAAAACGCATGCATTAAAACATAAAACGCATGCATTAAAATACATAAACGTATTCATATATAAACTAAATGCACGTTTATTTTAATTGTTAAAAAAACAGAGCATTAAAGTTATCATAACATAAAACGTATTTTCTTCATATAAATAATACATGTATTCGTTGGTTTTGAAGGTCTGTCATGACACAACTTGCTTCTTCTTTCTCGTCATTCACCTGTTTTAGGGTTTTAAAACCAACGATTAGCAACTATTATTGTTTCGATTATTGACATACGATCAAAAATAAACTAAAAACATGATCAATTCCTTACTTGATTTGCGTTTTGGAGCCATGATTCTTCTCTGATCAGTGTTATTTTCTAGTGCTCTGTTTTTTTGTTTTGTTAACAGAGAATGATTTTGTTGAATGATTTGTCGACTATAACCGTCCATAAATGAGAGTGAATTATTAGAGTTGTAATTTGTCTGATTTACCCTCAAATTGATAACTGCCATAAATAAGAAACGTGTGTAATTAATGTACGAGGTTGTTGTTATAAAACGCAAAAAGTGGAAGATGGAGGGCCAGGATCCCTTCTTACACTTTGTATTTTAAGGGGGCTTTGTACAATAGCCTCTCTCTAAAAAATAAGGATGATATCTTAAAAAAAAATAGTATAAAGAAATAATCTATAACTATTGACATATACGAAACTATCAATATATGTATCATGGACGCTTGGCGAATTAACATTATACTTTAATTATCAATTTAAAGAGTACACTCAATGTTTAAAGAAAATTTCAAGGATCATATCTCATTTCAGACATATGTTACCTCAACGTTATTTTAATATTAGTTAGGAGTTGAAAAACTAATGTTCCTTGTTTACAACTATTGACCCTAAAATATCAATATTGGATATCAAATTTATGTACAAAATTTTATCTGTTTTATACAGCTTGACAAGCACAATAATTTTGAAAATGTAACAATATAATTCTTCGTCACATCACTTTGCAGAGTGATAATTTTATTATTATGTTTGCTAAGCGGAAACAAATTTTAGCCAAATTGATATTTGCACGGTAAAATTTACTGTTAATGTTTGAGAAGCCATATATTATTTTATTTTTCTATGACAAATTAATAATACTTTCTAAAACATATTCTCCAAGCAATTCCCTTTTTCAATAATGTCATATATGTATGCATCACACATTTACACACGCCTTAAAAGACTTTGAATTTAAGAAACCAGTGTGTTAAATGATTATGCTTTATATATCTTATCATACGTTTTGTAGCCTTTTATCCTCGAAATTCAAATGCATTAGCTATTATGCATGGACTTATTATGATATAAAGTTTGGGTCATTCTCAAATTAGATAGTACATGTTGCTCTATAAGGAAAACGTCAAAGCATAGTGTTAGGAAAATGGAAACCAACTTAGATACCTTTTCATCAAACAAATTAAAAATTATATATAAAAAAAAACTAGAAACCTTTGTTCACATAAACTTTTCATCCCAAAAGAAAGTTTAGTTTATTACGATTTTATTAAAAAATTACTTTAACCTTTATACATGTTTTGTAAACGGCAAATTTTTATTACACCTTTATTCTACCTCACCTTGCATTTGCAAGGATTTAAACCCATAACCTTACATTTGTAAGGGGGACACCATACCAGTAGACCAAGAGGTCATGGGTTTTAACCTTTATACATACATATATCGTTGATTTAAGTCAACTGACAGGAGAAACAAAATACATCACTCAACATTAACCTATCTTAGAAAATAAATCAAAATTATCAACTAAAATGTCATATAGGTATTTAATGTTATTAGTAGGGGACTAGGGGCTACATATCGATTTTGCTACTACTCAATAGTCAATACAACTGTTTTTATTTGGTCTTAGAGCATTCACAATAATGGTTTTTAGAGGTTTTTAGAAGAGATTTTTGGTAGGGTGACTATTGTGGGTTAGTTTTTGGTGGAGGTTTTTCACTTGTTGAGGTTTTTCACAAGAAACCTCTAAAAACCTAAGAGGTGAGTCCGGATGGGGGTTGGGATATTATTATAGGGTGAGAGCATTCTTATCCCCTCCATCAAATCTCATCCATCAAATTACACTAAAAATCACTACTTCACCCCTAAGTGCATGTTTGGCTCTCCATTTTCACACCTCCTTTTAACTTATTAACTTATTCAATAATTAATAAGTTAAAAAAAAAGTGTTTGGATGACTTTTTGAAAAGTTACTTATAGAGGCGTTTTATGCTTTGAAAAGGAGATTTTAGGGGAAAAGTCATAAGTCACAAATTGTGACTTATGAGAATAAGTAACTTTTGAAAGTGGAAAAGTTATAAGGAGAAATGAAAATGGAGAGCCAAACATGCCCTAAATCTTCTCTCATAATTAAAATAATAATACTTTTATCATTATATTTTTTCTCTTCTCACTCACAACTACTTACAAAAATATTAAAATATATATAGGGGTGAACAGTAGTAGCCTTTTATATTTATGGTGGAACAGTGCTTCCACCAAATATTTTCTCTCTCCTTCACTCACAACCACTTACACTCACCCTATATAATTTGGTGGACACACTCACATACATTTGATGGACTGAATGTGAATGCTCTGATTATGTAAAAGGTGGTGATGATGTGAAAATGTTTTTAGAGGTTTTTGGGTTTTCTTATTAGGTGAGTTTTTAATGTTTTTGAAGAATCGGTGTTTTTCTGATGTGGCAGCTGACTGGACAGGTTTTTAGGGGTTTTTAGTGCTTCTTATTGTGGATGCTCTTAGAGCTTTGTCAAACGGATCGTGTTTAAACATGTTTAATATGATTATTCAACATGAAGAAGAAACATTTAGCAAATCATGTCATTTACATAAATACTAAATGAGTTTTGTGTCATAGAAAGGTTGAATGCATTTAGATACATTTTTAATCGGGTCGTTAGCATGTCGGCATGATTATGACTCAACTCGTTTAACTTCGTATCGAGTCATGCCTTCTTAAGGGGTCGTTTCATAAAGTTCTAACTCAACCCAGCTGATTTTTGGCTTAATCCGCTTTTTGTCTACTCATTTTTAGCCTTGTACCGTGCAAAAATTGTTGGATTCTTTATCGCTAGCTTGTACGTACCTCAACACATAATTTTTTTGGTGTAGATTGTAGCAGTATTCTTTTGATTTTAATTAGTCGTAACATGAAAGTGTTTCGGCAAAACAAATATCTAGTTGACTAGAAAGACTACTATCTTATTCAAAATTTTGGTAGAGAAATGGAATATTTGATGATATATGAAAACAAGAGTAAGAATGTAAGATTACACACAATATTCTAGTTGACTTGGACAATGGTTCACACGAGCTCCGTCATCTCTACGACATTATCTTGATTAAGCTCCCCCGGTCTATTTTTCTAAGTGTATTTGTAGTGGGGGGTTTTATAGGGCTTTATAGGATTAAAATATTAATAAAGTGAGATGAGAGACTTTATGAGGCTTTATGTAAAATATGTATGTAAGACCATCTATAGTGGAGATATCCATTCGCGCCCCTCCTTTCTGTTTCATTGGTCCAAAGAAATGACACAAAAACCAAAGTTAATTTGGCGTTATAAACATAACGCTCAAAGCAAAATGGAGGTGTTTAGCGCCCCTTATCGCTGTGGGTTTTGGTGTTGAGGGCGCGAATGGAGGCAAAATGGTGGGTTTGGCGCCCCACTACGGGTGGCCTAATGAGTGGGGCTTTATGGGGCTCCACGAGAATTAAAATATTATTATTATTTTTTTTGAACATTAACTTTCATTAAAAAAACCGGCTAGCTCTCAAACCGAGAACCGCCAAAACTCAAACGTACAAGTATAACGGATATTTAGACCATTCTTTCCATACAATTTCTTTACATTTCGACCTATACTTTAGCCATAAGAAAGTCTTCGATTTCACTGTCGTTACCACATCCATCACCTTACTATTCTTATCTTGAAAAATCTTCTCATTCCTAGTATTCCAAATAGCCCACGCTGTAGCCAAAACAATTCCACGAACTATCCTTTTCCTCCACTTTCCGAAATGCACATTATGATATAGGTTTAACAAATCATCAAAATCATAGGCATAAATTGGATCCAATTTACACCATTTACCTATCAACCTCCACACCCCATCAGCGAAGTTGCATCTCACCATCACATGATTGATATCTTCATCTGCCATATTACAAAAAGAACACGCCATAGACGTAATATTGATGCATCTCCTAGTCAGCGCTACTCTAGTAGGAAGCTTGTCCCGATCAGCCCTCCAAGATAATAAATTAACCTTCAAAGGCACCCAATGTTCCCATTTAAAGCTATGACTTGTCACGGCATCACTCTCCCTATCAACGAGCAGTCTTTTCAAATTAGCAACTGAAAACGGTCTTTGATTATCTTCATTCCAGCTCCATCTATCATCTTCATCGCTTAGTTTTATACCAGCAATCAATCGATATAGGTCTTGCATCTCCGATAATTCTTGAACCGTTCCTGGGTGTCTTCGCCACCTACCTGCAAAATCAACTTCAATACCGTTATGTGTTAACCTTTCTTTCACCGTGCATTGTTTATTCGATTCCAGTTTATACAACCCCGGCCATCTCTCCTTTAAAACCGTGTTTCCCAGCCAGCAATCAAACCAAAAACGGGTATCAGCCCCGTTCCCAATCCTTCGTTTTATCAACTGTTGAAAAGCACCATTATTAACTTGAGTCGAAACCAACAGATTCACAATTGATTTCCAACAACCCGGAAAACCACGATTAACAGGAAGAAACATCCATAAACCTCTTCCCCCATGAATTGCATTAATCATATTTCTCCGGTTCGAATCCACCTCCGTAACAAAACGCCACGCCCACTTAGCTAGTAAAGCCAAGTTAACCACCCCAAGTCTCGCAACACCCCACCCGCCCATATTTTTAGGCGTAGTAATCATCTCCCAAGAGACCCAATGCATTTTGCGAACCTCCTCACTATCGGACCAAAGAAAATCCCGCATTAATTTTTCCATCGTATTCAACACCATGCCCGGGGCCTTAAAAAGTGACAAATAATAAATCGGCAAACTCGACAAAACCGACTTAACCAATATTAGTCTACCCCCCAACGACAAACTCTTGGCTTTCCAAGAAGAAAGCCTATTTTTTATCGTGTCAATCACCGGAGTCCAATGCATCACCCGGTTCATATTAGCCCCAACCCGGATCCCCAAATAATCAAACGGCAAAGAACCCACCTTACACCCAATGATATTTGCCATTCTCTCCACCTCCATATCACAAGTACCCACCCCAAACAAAGAAGATTTCTGTAAATTAATTATAAGACCCGAGCATACATGAAAAATACGAAGAATTCTTGCAACATTCTTTAAATTCTCCTCATCCCATTCACCCACTATCAAGGCGTCATCAGCATAAAACAAGTGTGTAAATGCGTTAGAATTGTCTCCAAAATCAATACCCTTTAAAACCCCTAATACACTCGCTTTATCAAGCAAACAATGTAATACCTCCATGACAACTAAGAACAAAAAAGGAGATAACGGGTCTCCTTGTCTAACACCCTTCTCGCAATTAAATTCAAAAGTAGGGGACCCATTCACCAAAACCGCCGAACGAGCCGATCCTAATATCCCCTTGACCCATTTGCACCACCTATCCGGGAATCCCATAAGACTTAATGTCTTCAGTAAAAAATCCCAATTGACATTGTCATACGCCTTCTCAAAGTCCAACTTTAAAAGAAAAGCTTTCATGCCTTTCTTTTTAACCCAACCCACCGTTTCGTTAATCACCAACGGGCCATCTAAAATAAATCTTCCTTTAAGAAAGGCCGATTGCGAACTCGAAACAACCGACTCTAAGGCATTCTTCATACGAGACGCTAAAACCTTAGAAATAACCTTACTAATAATCCCAACCAAATTAATGGGTCTATAATCTTTGAGACCCACCGGAACTTTGGTTTTAGGAATTAAAGTAATAAAAGAGGAGCTACATCCCCTACTAATAACTCCCGTGTCAAAAAAATTATCAAACATATTATAGAAATCCATCTCCAAAAAAGCCCAGAAAAATTTTACAAACCTGAAATTAAAACCTTCAGGACCTGACGCTCTATCCGATCCGCAATCAAAAACCGCTTCTTTGATTTCTTCTCTAGTAAATTTTTTCACCAAAGAATCGGCACAAACACTATTTAGCCGCTTCATATTATCACACAACACATTCGGCCGATTTTGGTTGCCTTCCGAAAAATGTTTTCTAAAAAAACCATAAACCTCCTTTTTGACTAAGGACGGTTTACAAACCCATTCTCCGCCAATCTTTAAACCCGGGATAGAGTTAGAAGCCTTTCTACCATTCACAATACCATGAAAATAAGCCGAATTTTCATCTCCATCGATCGCCCATCTAACCCTCGACTTCTGTTTCAAGTCCCTGTTTTTACACATATTCAAAAAATCGATACCACTCCTACATTCTTCCATGACCCATCTTTCATCTTCCTCCAAATCCCTAGTCTCTAAGACCAATTCAACACGCTCCAAGTCCTCCTTCATGGCTATCATACTCTCCCCCTCTTTCTGTAACACATCCCTCCACCACGACTTGAGGCATTGTCTAACATATTTAAATTTTGCCATAATAATCTCATCCGGATTTCCTTGAAAGTAACAATCTTCAAAAGCTTTGATCACAACCTTCTCGCACTCAGGTCTATTCAACCAAGAATTAAACCACCTAAATGGTTTAGGCCCAAAATTGGTATCCACCACCGTCACAAGAAGAGGACAATGATCCGATCTCTCCTTAGGCAAAGCACGTAGACATGCAGCTGGCCACTTATTAAAAAAATCATTACAAACTAGAACCCTGTCAATCTTGCTCATCTTATGTTCTCTACCTTTTCCAGTCAAAAACGTAAATTTAAAGCCACGCATATAATATTCCCTCAGACCCAAATCATCAATAAATTTATTAAAATCGTCAGCCACACCTTGATTGAAAACAGAATTACGACGCTCTTCGGGGTATCTGACAACATTAAAATCCCCCAACAAAACCAACATACCACAACAATTCCTAACCACCCCTGTCAGCTCCACCCATAATCTCTGTTTAGCAGCCGCTCGCTGAGGAGCATATACGTTAATGAAATTAACAATCGACCCATCACTTATTAATGTACCTGTTGTAATTAGAAAATTCCTGTTCCTCACAGAAGACGTTTGTTGAAAAAACTTTGGATTCCATACATTCACCAAACCGCCTGATCTCCCTGTCGCATCTACCACATCAAATTCGAAGCTCCCATCACCCCAAAAACCTGTAATTTCACTCCTGGAAATCCCCGACACCATAGATTCTTGAAAACAAATAAACTCTACACCATGTTGTTTACGTAATCCCTTACACCAAACCGCTTTACCCCCCACCCTCATTCCCCTGATATTCAAAGATATAAAATTCATGTATAACCAACCTGTAAACCTTCACCTTCCACCGATTCGGCCACCAGATCTCTGCTACTCTGTAATTGAGCCCCAAGCAAGGAACCCAACCTAATTGTAACATCCACCTCTTTATTGAACCTATCTTCCATGTTAACCGTCTTCTTCAAAACTCTCAGTTCATCAACCTTATCCGCCCCAATCTGTTCTTTTGAAACATTTATTTCAGCCTCATACACTTTATCATGACCAAAATTACCGATGGACCCTTGGTTCTGACTAGAATTACATTCAAGCCCCACCTGAGATTCGTAATTAAGACCCAGCCCCACCTCATCGTTCAATGGCCCATCCCCCATCTCTATTGGGCCTTCAAGCCCCTTATTCTTTTTGAGAATTTTATCTTTCTCAATACTACTAGAGTATTGCATTCTGCTAAGGCCCAAGCCCACTTCGGTACCCTGTTTTTTTTTCTTTTGTTTAAGTTACAAAACGAACCTTCAACCGACTCCACATTAATAATCTTATCAAAGTCAAACTCTCCCCCCGGAATGAATTCTTGCTCATAATTATCTTCCTTAAATAACTCCTCCACACAAGGCATCTGTACGTTTTCCACATCCACTTCAAAATCATTATTAGCATCCTTAATTACCTCCACTAAATATGGCAACCCATCATTTCCCAAAACCGAGTCCGTAACTGACGGGCCATTAAGCACCTCATGATTATCCGCCGGTGCATTAATGTCACCGTTACCGGTGCTAACTCCGGTAAGAACATCTTCTTCCTCTACGAATTCAGACGGTATGTCCACTGGATTATCAACGCAAACGTTTACCTTTTCTTCCTCCATAGGTTCACCTTCCATCTTGTCCGAATCCATGAACTCAGGCACCCAGTCTCCTGATTCCTCCTCTATCCAAACCATGAATCTTCTACCTCTCCACGATACGGTGACTTCATCTTTAATCCGCTTGCCCTCGCCGACCAGGACACCCATATATTCATAGGACAAATCTGCGTCTTCTTCCGCCCTCGGAGGTCTGTGAACTATCTTTCCAATCCTTCCCGCTACACTATCAATCACCTCTCTATGAAGTAACTGAATTGGTAATCCTTTTAACGTAATCCAAGCCAGTCGTTCAAACGCTAACGACTGTCCTTCCCATAATAAAACTGAAGAAAAGCATCCAAGTACTTCTTTAGCCGCAACCATAGTTCTCATCGCCTCCTCCTTATTACCAAACGTAACCATTACCGTCAATCCCCCCATATACTGTAGTCTATATTCCCCAGCCTCAATCTCTTTCAGAATTATATTAACTCTTTTCAAAGCATTCAAGTCAATCGTACGCAAGATAATAGCCTTTCCATGCATATTTTTATAAACCTCCAACTCATCGTCCACCTTCACCACCTTATCATTCATCTCGTTCCGTCTTCCCGTAAGCATCTCTTGAAACGACTTACCCCCTTGAGAAAAGGTGGTCGTTTGATTGAGTGCAGAAGAAGAGGGTGTAGAAATTGATTAAAAATAATATTATAAAAATTGGTTTTCTTTTGGATAACGTTCGTTATGATCATAAAGCTCTTCCTCATGGAGCCCCCATAAAGCCCAAGGGGGCGGTGTAGAGGGCTTTATGGGACGCTATAAATTGGTTTTCTTTTTGGATAACACCCATTATGATCATAAAGCCCATCAAGTTCGTAAAGGTTTCTTCTTTCATTCTTTAGAGCATTTACATCCCGTCCACCATTTTTACCCTATAATTTAACTAAAAATCATACTTTGCAAAATTTATCTCTCGTTTCGTAAAACCTACCACATCCGATCCACCATTTATACCTTTATCTTATTAACAAACACTTATTTTATTATATTTTTCGTTTTTATACACGCACAATAATTTGGCTGAATATGAACAGTAGTTTTTATATAAAAAAAAAAATCACAAAGTATCCAACACAAAAAAGCGTAAATAAAGTTGTTAATTATAGTTTTGATAATATGAATATGGGAATAAAACAACTTATAACAAAGGCCTAAATCGATATTGGGATAAAAACAATTAGAGCATTCACGGTACCAGCTCCATCTCCATCTCTATAATTACAATAAAAATTATTACATTTCTATCTTTTTTTCTTTTTAATAATACTTATTCTATACTTTTATCATTATATTTTCTCTCTCATCTACTCACATTCACTTTCAAAAATATTAAAAAAATATGGAGGATGAATAGTGTCTCCTCCAAATTTACTGAAGAATATTAACTTTTCTCTCTCCTTCATTTACTACTACTTATCAAAATATGGAGGTTTGTCTCACACAAATATGGAGAACCAAATGTGAATGATCTTAGTTGTATTTTCCATGTTATTTGTTTATTTAATGTGTTTGCAAATAATGATATGGTGAAGTTTCTTATTTTGGTTCAAGTGGAGGAGTGGAGCAAAAGGCTGAGACTATTCCTAGAAAGTGGTCCAGACGTAGGAGAAGCTCAGTTCAACAAGGCCAAGAATCTGTGCGGAATGCTGAGGAGAACAATTATATGAATGAGGGAGATAACCCAAAAACATGAATAAAGTATATCCAATTGATGGTATCCTTGGAGAATGCATCTCAAGGTTTTCATAGGATACAAACATAGGGTGACTAAACGCATTATGGAGTGGGAGAGATGCGCTATTTTTGATGACATGGGGTAGGAATTTTTGTTGTAACAGTAGTAAGTACAGGCAATTTTGCGAACGCTTTACATTGTGTTAGTGTCTTACTTATACAGTGTAATGTATATTTTGAGTGTTGAATTAAAGTAATTTGCCGATAAAAAAAAATTAAGAATTGTTTGAATTGATATTTGCTAATCCCTAAATCATCATTTCTTATTCAAATTAATTAATTAGTAGACTAACCACTTATGTTGAAGATATCTATATTTATATTCTATATTTTATATATATATATATATATATATATATATATATATATATATATATATATATATAGGGTAGAGATCCTAAGAGAACCACCCCCTATTTGAGAACTGAGAGAACCATTCTGAGCCACACATTTCATATAAAGGCAAAAAAAAAAAAAAAAAAATTTTTTTTTTTTTTTTTTTTTTTTTTTGCTTTAATCGCACATTTTTATGCAAGGAAAATTTTTTTTTTTATTTTTTTTGAATTTTTTTTTCATTTATACATATGTGTATATAACAATTATACATATGTGTATATAGCAATTATACATATGTGTATATAGCATTTTTCAGCTATACATATGTGTATATTTCAGTTATACATATGTGTATATAGCATTATACATATGTGTATAATGCAATTATACACATGTGTATACTGAAAAAAAAATACAAAAAAAATAAAAAAAAAAATTTTCCTTACATATAAAGCAGCGATTTTTGCAAAAAAAAAAAAAAAAAAAAAAAAAAAAAAAAAAAAAAAAAAAAAATTTGCCTTAGAGAAATGTGTGGCCCAGAATGGTTCTCTAGTTCTCAATTTGGGAAAAGGTTCTCATTTGAACCAAATCCTATATATATATAATAAAAGAATATAGTTTAGACATATGGTATTTGATGAGACCACCCTCATCCTTGAATTTCAAAAAATTTACAGAAATAGGGGGTTTAGAGAATTTATGAGTGCTAGTGGGCAAATAATCAAATGAGTGAAAATGGGTAAGTCGTTTACCCAATTAGCAGCGTCACCCAAGGCTGCTCTTAGACCATCTGCCACAATCTTACACCACCTTTAAAGATTCTATGAAGTCGCTTAATGAATGAGCTGTTTCAGTGTAGCCACTGATTGGAAGTGCATATTCACAAATTCCATGAAAATGTTACTAATAAATATCTTTTATAATTTATAACTAGTAGTAAGCCTCGCGTCCTGATCATGTGGCCTAGTGGTAAAAGGGTCGGTTCTCCCTTTGGGGGAGCCGGGTTCGATTCCCACGGGAGGCATGTGATGGATAGTTGGATACCCCCATAGGTGGTTGGGAAGTGATGGAGAGACCCTTGACCCTTGTGGTCATGGGTTTGACTCCTGATCCCTTCAGGTTTTACCGGTTCACTACCGTCGTGTCTTCGGGCGGGTTTGTGGGCCGGGTTTTCCCTGGAACAGGAGACGGGTGGGCCGAAGGGCTCTGTCCCTACGGCCTAGAGGCCATCTGGGGCCCCTTTCAGCCATTGGGGGCCGCGTACAGAGTACCCGGCAATACTTTAGTTGATCGTTCAAAAAAAAAAAAAAAGTAGTAAGCCTCGCGTTGCATGGCAAGGGAACGTAAAACCGTGCTAAGTAACAACCACACGATGACTAAAACCAGAAAAGGGTAAAACAAAATCCGAATTTTTATCACCAAGTGACTCACATGATGTAAACAAGTAGACGAAGTCGAAAAAAAATAAGGGACAAAATGTGATTATCAAACACAATACTAAGTACCAATCGAGCCTAAAAAACATTAGGGTAATAAAAAAAAGCTAAAGATTACTATAAAAAAAAGGAAAGAAAGAAAAGAAATGAAAAGAAAAAACCACAAAAGACCAATTAAAAAAAAAAAACAAAACGAGTTACTATTCCTCAAGATGTTTAAAATTAGGGGAATTGGATTTTAATAACCTGAACTATTTGAAATTGGCCACTGACACCCCAAACTAAAAAATTGGCCATATATAACCTAAACTATTAACATGTTGGAATCTAGCACCCAACTAACTAACGGCGTTAGTGGGCTTGCTGATGTGACAAGAATTGCTGACGTGGCATGATGGTGGGCCTCTCATTTAAACCAGTCACATGCTGATGTGTTAATATCCATTGAAACAAAAATCCTAAAATAAAAAAATAAATCCACATCATCATCTTCATCTTCATAAACACACACACACATCATCATCATCATCATCATCATCTTTATAAACACACAAAACCAGATCATCATCATCTTCATCATAATGTTGTTTCATGCTCAAGGAAATTCAAAACACACCTGTTGCTTGCTTGCTCCTTTATCTTCCTCCTCCAATAACATTAATAATACTCAAGATTATTATAATGATGTCCGATTCCGCTTTCCAGATATCACCTTTTCCGGCTGTTTGGAGGTATACCCTATTATTATAATTATTACCTTTGCTGCTGGCCATACATATTTGGCACTGTGTTTGCAATATCATAGGTTAATTGACAAACTCACGATATATTCAACTTAACCTTAATCAACATAGAAAGTTATTACACAATTGTTTTGGTTAATTGACAAACTCACGATATTTGTAACAAAATTGGATATTGCAATATCAAAGGTTATTATTACCTCTGCTGCCCATGCTTATTCCTCGAAGTCCTCGTTCCAGATCTACAAACTTTCCACCATCTTCTTCGTTCCAGATCTACAAACGATCCACGATCTTCTCCGATGCTGAAGAAAACAGATCTGTGTTTGTATAAAGAGAGAGCTACGGTGTTGGCGGTTGAAGAGAGAGTAATGTGATTGATTTTATGATGATGATGATGTGGGTTCTTATCAAATGCAGATCTTTTTTTTTTATGATGATGATGAAGCTGATGTGGCAAATATATCCAATTTTTTTAATGAGGGGCCCACCATCGTGCCACATCAGCAATTTTTGCCACATCAGCAAGCCCACTAACGCCGTCAGTTAGTTGGGTGCTAGATTCCAACATGTTAATAGTTTAGGTTATATATGGCCAATTTTTTAGTTTGGGGTGCCAGTGGCCAATTTCAAATAGTTCAGATTATTAAAATCAAATTCCCTTTAAAATTAATATCACTGGTTAAATAGACTCTCCTATTAATATAGGGTAGGGATTATAAGAGAATCAATCCATATTTGAAAACTGAGAGAACCATTCTGAACCACACATTTTCATAAAGGCAAAAAAAAACATTTTTTTATTTACTTAATCGCACGTTTTTATACAAAAAAAAAAATTACTTTTTTATTTTTTTCGTTTATACATATGCCTATATTTCAATTATACACGTGTATATTGAAAAAAAAAATTTATTCCTATATAAAAAGTAGTTATTAAGCAAAAAAAAAATTGTCTAAAAGAAATGTGTGATCCAGAATATTTTTCTCAGTTCTCAATTTGCCAAAAGGTTCTCATTTAAACCAATTTCTTAATATATATTCCAAATATATGTCTTTTCCAAAAAATAATAAATTAATATAAATCAGGGTTGTTGTTTTGATACACCCACTTACGTCATGCTTATGTCATCCCAGATTAATGGATTATACACTGTGAAATAAAATAAAAATAATATATAAGAGTTTGTAGAATGATGGTCTATCTAGTATGACTTGTGTTAGTGATGTTTATTTTTCACCTGTTTACCTTACCTAGATTTATTTTAAACTAGTAAATTGCGCGCCGCGCTAAGCGCGTCGTAGAAACATAGCCGGCGTTGATTTGTGAAAAGCTATAGATTTTTCCGACGAACAACGGAGTTACACCAACAGTATTGCGAGGGTCTGCTAATCAAATAACACAACGTAGAGAGTCGTATTGTTCCGTCGGTACGCCGGTGCGCGTTGCACCGAGCAAAGCGCCTAAACCGCTTGAAAAAGAGGATTTACTAATAAAAGTAAAGCGATGGCATTTTCGTAATTACCGCGAAACCAAAGGCTTTTTATTTTGGTTTTAATAATAAAATTACTACGATGGCATTTTCGTAATTAATTCGAAATTGAAGGCCTTTTTTTCGCGTTTAGCGATGTTACTATTGCTAAGGATGGGAAATGTTATATATATAATTATTATTATAATAGAATATCATTTGTCTTCTTTTTGAAGTCTTCATCCCAGGACTGCAAACGAACTGAACTTTCAGCAAACAGTTCATGAACCATTTGGCAGGAAGTTCGTTTGTGTTTGTTCGTTTAATAAATAAACAAACACGAACAAAAAATTGTGTTCGTTTAGTTAAACAAACGAACATGAACAGAGGTCGCGTTCGCTCGTTTATGTTCGTGAACATTCAGTAACGTGTTCGTTTATGTTCGTTTGTGTTTGATAGTTTATTAAGGCTTTTAATTTTTATACTTTTTTTACATTCTTTTATTTTTATTTATTTTATCAAATAAACAATATATATGAGGTAAATATATAACTATATGAGATCAATAAACCCACTTTTTGTATCTAACAAGTTGACATAATCCGCGCATTGCGGCGGGGCGTTGACGTATAAGGAAAAGATTTATCCCTAGCCTACATCATTAGACTAAATCAACTTATATTTAAAGTCAAAAATGAAGAAGCAAGCACACACCATGATGCACACAAAAAAACTAAAAAAATAAATCAGATGATCTAAATATAAAAATTAATACAGGGGTCTGTTTGGTATGGGGTAATGGAATGGATGGGGGAATGGAATGGACGAGGTAATGGAATGGACAAGGTAATGGAATGGATCATTACCATTCCATGTCTTGTTTGGTTGTCATGTGGGAATGAAACAAAACATTATTTTGTGTTGTTGGATAGACAAGAAAAAACGAATGAATAAAATCGATGGTTAGTGGCGGTGGAGGGTGGTGGTCAGTGGCGGTGATGGTGGGTGGTGATATGTGGCGGTAGCGGCGGTGGTGGGCGGCGGCGGCTGTGGTCGGTGGCGGCGATGGTGGAAGGTGGAGGTGGATGGTCGTAATGGTGGGTGGGTGACGATGGTGAGTAGTGGCGGTGGTGGTGGGTAGCGGTTGGTGGTGGTGATGGTTGGTGGTGGTGTGTGACGGTAGCGTGGTGGTGGATGGCGACGGCGGTGATAGGTGGTGGCGATGACGGTGGTGGGTGGCGGCAACGATGGCGATGGGTGGAGGTGGATGGCGGTGGTGGGTGGAGGAGACGGCGGTGATGGGTGGCGGCGGTAGTGGTGGGTAAAGGAAGTTGTGGTGAGTGATGGTGGTAGGTGGTGGAGGTGGCGGTGGGTGGTGGTAGGCGGCGGTGGGTGGTTTTGTATGGCGGCGGTGGTGGGTGGGTGACGGTGGTGGGTGGTGGCGGTGGTGGGAGGGTGAAGGTAGTGGGTGGTGGCGATGGTGGTGGTTGGTGGCGGTGGTGGGTGGTGGCGATGGTGGTTGGTAGCGGTGGTGGTGGGTGGTGACGGCGGCGGGTGGTGGTGGCGGCAGGTGGTGACGGCGGTGGTGGGTGGTGGCGGCGGCGGTGGGTGGTGGCGGTGGCGGTGGGTGGGTGGTGGCGATAGTGGTGGTGGGTTATGCTTTTGTTAGTAAAGGGTGAATGGGGATGGAATGAAAAAAAAAAACATGGGGGGTGGATGGAATGGTTTTGAGGGAATGGAATGCTTTGTGGAATGGGTGATTCCATTCCTTTAGCCAACCAAACACATTATTTTTCATTACCTTGTAATGGTCCATTCCATTCCCCCTTTCATTCCATCATACCAAACACTACCCAGAAGCACATTCATGATTTTACCCTAACTGTGATTCAATATGACCGATAGAACCGTAAATTTTATGCTAATTGCGGTGAGCTCTTGTTATTTGAAATTTTAAATCTGTCTATGTCTAGCCACCACTGAGAACTGCTGAATAAAATGCACCATACGCTTATACATTTACATCATAAGTCGCATGATTCTTTGCTAAATACATGAAAATATTGTATTATATATATACACACACCAAATGGTAACTTTACTTTCCACAGATATTAAAGAGTAATGCAATTTTGTGAAAGAAAAACAAAAGCCTAATTGCATCTCTTGTCTTCTCAACTTTGATTACCATAAATAATTTACTTAACAAACTCCCCAATTATCCCATTGGTTTGGCAAGTTCTGGTGCTATTGGCCAAATACGCATGAATTGTATGTGAAAAAACCGATGTATATCTTATTCAGGCAAAAATCTTTATCCATAGAATCATACCATCAAGTGTCGATTATTTATGACCTTTGCCATGGGTGCCAAGAGCCCAAGAGGATAAAACAGGAAGAGCATACAAAGGACAGAAAGAGTCTGTAATGTTTAACCAAGGTAAACACAAAAGAGGGTAAAATAACTTACTGATAAATGATGCAGCCAAAACGGAAGCAATGAAACGCGATCAAAATCTGCAAACACCAAAAATGCAGGAGATCATCGCCACAGAGGAAGAAAGAGTCAATAATGTTCAACCCAAACAAAGCACGTTCATTTTGGTTGGAACACCACCGGTCACTACCGTCGCTAGGGGCGTTTCCTTTAATCGCCAACAAACCTTTTTTTTCAGACTTAACAAACGAAAATATGCAAACAATCAACAGATGAATCGCTAACATGAAAACACACCTGTCTTGTTCAAAACAATTCAAACAAAGAACAGAGAATTAAAAAAAATCGAATTTATAAGCAGCAAAAGGGTTTGAAATTTGACTACTCGTTCACGAATTCATGATTCTAGTGAGTGCAATTCATCATTTACTACCGAAATTACATCTTCAAACAAATGATTCCCCAATAATTACAACAGAGGAAAACTGAAACCCAAATTTGATATATTAGGGTTTGAAATTTGAAAACGATGTTATGCTACTGCACAACGTAAGGGTTTGAAAGAAATATAAAACAATACTGTGATGACGCGATTTTTACCGCCGGTATACTGGAGAGGCCGTTAGCCGGCCGGGGAAGGATCTTACCGTCGATCTGGTATAGATGGACGCCATTTAGTTGCTATATGAACACAAAATGCAAACGGTGGTGTGCTTGTTGAACAGGGAGACATGTAAAGGGACTGAAATGGGGTGTTGAAAGCCAAGTGGTGGGAAACGGTCGAGAAATCGTAACGGCGTTGAATAATTAACGGAAGTTAGGTTTGCCGTCAAGTTGGTATTTGTAATTATATATAATATATGTTTCCACGTTCCAGCGTTGATGTCCTTCACCTCCAACGCCCTTCTCCAGTACTTAGTATGTTTGGACAATTAGGTTATATTTTGGGTGGATCTAGCTAATGTCTTAATGCATGCGAATTCGATGTTATTCAAAAGTTAATATATGTCTATTTATGTTTGTTTCCGTTCATGAACACTTGTTTGTGTTCATTACTGTCTGTTTGTGTTCGTGTGTGTTCATGAACAAAATTAACAAACGAACACAAACATGAGTGTTTTCTTAACAAACTAACACGAACATAAAATCTCGTTCGGTATGTGTTCATGTACTGTTCGTGAACACATAATTTTCTTAACAAACGAATATGAACAAGGCCTTGTTCGTGTTCGTTCGGTTCGTTTGCAGCCCTATTCATCCCTAGAACTAGACATAAGAACGAAAACCATGTGGAGGTTAAGGGTTCGATTCTGGTCGGAGCCATGTTTACCACATGTGAGGGTTTCACCTAGGGAGATCAACAATCCAGATGGGATGAGTAATCGATACAGGCTAGCACATGGTATTAGGCGAAGCTCCACCGGCTACACCACTTGTTCAAAAAAAGCATGTAATTAAGTGGTTGGACAGAAACCATTGAATACTTCTATTTACACGTTTTTCCAGTTTCTCACCACTTAAAAGTTCATCAAGAGATAATTTACGGGGACAAATGAAAGAAACTCCTTTAATGCTTGTTAACAAATTGGCTCCCCCTCCGAGTGCTCCAGCCGGAGCACTATGTAACGCTTTTTGAGGGCCACGTAGGCACTAGCGCCCAGAGGCGTTACGGTATACCGCACAGCTTTAGATTGTGGCAGGTGTTGAATCAAGAATTAAAGTCTACTGATTAGGGCTGTAAACGAATCAAACGAACACGAACAGGGCATTGTTCATGTTCGTTTGTTAAGGAAATAATCTGTTCATGAACACTTACCGAACGAGATTCTTTGTTCGTGTTTGTTTGTTAAGGAAATGTAGTGTTCACGAACTGTTCATGAACAATAACCGAACGAGGTTTTTGTTCGTATTCGTTTGTTAAGAAAATAAACGTGTTCTTGTTCATTTTTCTTTATTTGTTAAATTAGGTATTGGACAAAAGCGAACAAAAAAACACCAATGAACGTAAACGGACAAAAACAGGCATTAATGAACAAAACCGAACACAAAGTAACACATATTAAATTCTGAAAATTTTGTAACGAACATTGTCCACCCAAAATATACTAATCTAATTACCCAAATATACATGACATAATCTTAATCACATAATGTCTTACGAAAACACAAAATTATCATATTAAACTTGAAATCCTCGTTTAATCCATCTTAAATAACAGCTAATTAAAATAGTTAAAATAATATTAATATGTGATAAATTAAATAATCTACCACTGGGAAATTTGAACTACTTAAATTGAAAATAAAAAGTTAAAACCCCTAATGAACTATCGAACATAAACAAACACGTTATCGAACGTTCACGAACATAAACAAACGGACGCGACCTCTGTTCATGTTTGTTTGTTTAATTAAACGAACAGAATTTGTTGTTTGTGTTCGTTCATTTATTAAACGAACGAACACAAACGAACTTCCCGCCGAACATTTCACGAACTGTTCGCCGAACGTTTGGTTCGTTTACAGCCCTACTACTGATACAAAGAAATGTGATGTTTAATGTAGAACATGAAATTTGTGAAGACACAATTCCGACCGAAGCCGCTCATTCATTCAACGACTTCATGGAACCTTCATAGGTGGTGTAAGATTGTGGCAAGAAGTGTAAGAGCATCCTTGGGTGAAGCCGTTGAATGGGTAAGCGAATTACCATTTTCACTCATTTGGTGATTTACTCCCTATTTGCACTCATAACTTCTCTAAACCCCCCCTTATTTAATGTTGTTTAGTAAACCCCCTTATTTTGATTTTGTAATTTACTCTAATGTATAATCAAAATATAGGTATTTTCTTTAAAATAATAAACTAATATAAATTAACATACACCATGAAGTAAAATAAAAACAACAAGAGTTAGTAGAATGATGGATCTCCACTGATAAGGGGGATGCAAATGGAATGGAACTTGAAACTAGAGATACTGTAACTTTTGGCCGCAAGGTGCGAATGCAACTCCAAACTTTTGAAGAATTGATTAGGGAGTCGATTAATATTGAAGGTAAACAAGTCGATTAACTATGAACTTTATTTCGTTGAATATTCGGGGAATTGAGGTGGGTAAGAAGGCTAGTTGGGTGAAAGGTTTGAAGGAAAGAAATGGGGTTGGCTTTTTGGCGTTACAAGAAAATCAGGTAGGGAATGTGGGAGATTTTAAATGGAGGCCGCTTTGGGGGTCAAGTTCTATGGATTTTGATTTTGTAAACCCACTTGGGCGATCAGGGGGTATTGTTTCAATTTGGGATCCAAAAGTTTTTGTTGTTAAAAGAAAGGTGAAACACGAAAACTTTATTATCACGAGTGGTAATTTAGAATAAGGAAATATTTCTCTCAATGTTGTTAATGTTAATGGACCGCAAAGAAGCAATGAGAAAAAGCAGTTATGGGTTGATCTTGAGAGTCAGATGTGTTCCATAAGTGGGTTCTTAATTTTGTTGGGAGACTTTAATACAGTGAGAAAAGGTGATGAAAGAAAAAACTCTGTTTTTAAACAAGTGGATGCTTCAGATTTCAATGACTTTTTTAAGGGGATGGGGTGAGGGAATATGTCATGAGAGGAAGTTACTTCACGTTTTTTTTGCAGCGAAAGATAACTTGTGTAAGCTTAGTAAAATTGATAGGGTGTTAGTTTGTAACAACTTATTTGATAACTGGCACGAGGCTACTATAAGGGCTTTACCAAGACAGTACTCTGATCATTCTCCACTGTTATTGTGCACTACGACTAACAATTATGGTGCAAAATCTTTTTGTTGGTTTAATCCGTGGGGGGATAGGGATGGTTGTGATTTACTTGTTAAACAGTTTCTTGAACGAAGAGATTTGCAAGACTAATAAACAAATTTAGACTTTTTTGTGCAAAGCTAAAAATGTGGCGAGAAGAGTGGAAGTCTAAAGAGGATTAGATTAAGTATGCTTTAACAGAAGAAAAAGATAAGCTGGAAAAGATGACGGAGTCAAGGGATTTGGAAGAAGATGAGTCGTGGACCTGGGAAGAGTGTAAGAAGGATATGGATGACATTGAGCAAGCTAAGCATAAAGATCTTGTCAAAAATCGAGGGTAAATTGGGCTATGTTTGGGGACGACAATACGACTTTCTACCAAGGCTTTATTAATGGTAGGAAAGCAAAAAATTATATCCCGGGCCTTTTTATTAATGGCAAATGGGTAGCTAAACCTACGTTGGTGAAGCGCGAAATCTTTAGACATTTCAGAGATCATTTTTTTTTTAGAAAGATAAATTGAGACCGACACTATTTTGTGAAGATATTAAAAATATCCAAAGAGACATGGTGGATACTCTTATAACCGCGTTTTCTAAAGAAGAGATAAAAGCGCCTGTTTTTTAATGTGGTTCAGACAAAGGACCGGGGCCAAAGGGGTTTAATTTTCACTTTTTTAAAAGATATTGGGGCTTACTAGAAGATGTTTTCTGTAGCATTCTTAATCACTTCCATGAATATGGTGAAATAAGCAAGGGATGTAGCTCGGCTTTTATCACATTGATCCCTAAAATTGATAATCTGATTTCTCTTAAAGATTATAGAACTATTACACTTATTGGGATTATTAACAAGGTAATATCCAAGGTTTTGGCGGAATGAATCAAGATTGTTTTGCCTCATGTTAACTCAGACATACAATCGGTCTTCATCAAGAATAGGTTTATCCTTCATGGGCCATTGATGGTGAATGAGGTTCTAACGTGGCTTAAAAAGAAGAAAGTTTTGGCGTTTTTGTTAAAAACAGATTTTGAAAAGGCTTATGTCAGCGTTAATTGGGCATTTTATTATATATCACATAACAAATGAGGTTCCCGGCTAGTTGGAATGCTTGGATAAAAGGAGTTTCTTTTTAGCTAGAGGGGCGGTGTTAGTGAACGAATCTCCCATGTTTGAATTTAATTCTCAAAAAGGCCTACGCCAAGGTGATCCACTTTCCCCTTTTCCATTTTTGGTTGTTATGGAGGCTTTATCGTGTATTATTGATAAAGCGTGCGCTTTGGGGGAGTTCCAAGGGATTAGCTTTCCTAAGGAAGGGTGGACTTTGTCTCACCTTTTCTATGCGGACGATGCATTGATCTTCGGTGAAGAGGAAGATGGTAACGTGTAAAAGTTGGCGACGTTACTAAGATGTTTCTGCCTATGCCCGGATCTAAAAATCAATTTGAACAAGTCCAATTTCTTTAGTATTGGGATGGGCGAGAAAGCAATTAAAAATAGCACTTTGTGGTTGGGTTGTAGACGTCTAGAATAAGTTGAGCCTTCAACATATCATGTAACAGCACAAGGTAACCCGTACTATGATATTGTCCGCTTTGCCGTAACTCACGGATTTAAAAAGGCGTCATGATAGTGAGGGTGCCACTCCCTTACACATTTGATGTGAGATCTTACATCCACTACCTATAGGGAGCCCAGTGTCCACGCGGGCATACTGGCACATGATACGGGCCGCGGATTTGATAGCATCTGTAACAGCCCAAGGTAACCCGTACTATGATATTGTCCACTTGCCGCAACTCATGAATTTAAAACGCGTCATGATAATGAGGGTGACCACTCCCTTATAAGGATTTATGTTTTCCCTTACAAAATTGATGTGGGATCTTACATATCCCTCCCATACGATGTCCGTTTAGGGTAACTTGCACTTAGCCTGCACTGTGATGAACAAGTTGGTGCATACCTAAGGGAAATATGAAGGGCCAGAAAGGGTCTCCTTGTTGAACCTAGATATGTTGAGCCCTCAACGTATCCCTTTGCGCCTGACTTGATACGACCATCCCTCCTGCATGATGGCAAGCCCAGCTTAGAGCATGTAGAGAGATACACTCCTCACACAACCATTGGCCTACACCCTTCAGGGAGGGTGTCCCCCAATAGCAACAGAAAGTTACCAATCCGCAGAAATTGCATCCCTTAAGGACCACCTCTTTAGCTTATCCGAGCACAAATAATTCATATAATATTATCAATAGAATACCTCATATTGTAACAGATAACATAATTCCTTTAGTACAACCAAGTTTATTAATTATTTTTAGTCATTTCACACCTAGTCTTTGGAATTTTATAGAAATTATCTATACACATATGGTAACACTTTATTTTTTTAGAGAGAATTACACAGATTGTCCTTTAGTTATACATGAAATTGCATCCTATGTCATTTTTTCAAATTTTTGACTCCTTATGTCCTTTATTTTATACAGTTGTTACACCCTATGTCCTTTAGACCAAACCCAGTTAAAAATCTCGGTTAAATTGGTCACATGCCCCTCACGTGAGGGGCAAATATGTCTTTTCATAGAATTTATAAATTCCTAATCTGCAGCCAAACGCTCCATGTCTTCTATTAAATCTGTGTCAAACATTCCATATTCTGCTATTAAACCCGTAACCAAACATCCCTGATTGTAAGTTTTATCCCTATAACCAAACACCCTCTAATTGCTTTAACCTATAAAAACCCTTCCCCTCTCCCTTTGTCTCTGTATATCACCGAACACACACACACACATGTGTGTGTTGTAGAAAGCCTCTGGTTAGAGGTCGCCGGCCGGTGCCGGCGCCGGTGGACCTTCCTTCTCCGGTGAACTTCACTTCAACCCGGTAAGTGTGATACGGATCCGGACGTACTTGAATAACCGGCACCCTTATCTCCTCTATATCATCCAACTCTTAACCATCCTCCTAACCGATAATAATCGACTGAACCCCCTTGTCCTTTTCTATTTTGATGAACCGGATCTAGCACCGGTAACCCTTTCTATGTTCCAGTTAAACAACCCGGTGACCAACCCTTTAATCTGTTTTTGTGGTGAACCCAACACCCTGTTTTTTTGTTTCTAAACCAACCGAACCCATATACCTTCTGATTATCTTAGTACCCACACACGCATCGATGTGTGTGTGGCATCAGGTCTGGAAATCGGGTGACTGGTTCGGTCTCCGATCTAATTTCCGTTCAATCTCCGGTCACTCCTCCGGTAGGTACCAATCTATTGATTAATTGGTCATAATCTTTTAATCTGTAATTAATATGTTGATTATATTGATTGCAGGGTACTTTGAACGAATCAGAAGGTTAAATCCTGATAACCGACCTTTTGTTGCCGAGTTATGCTCGATAAATCATCCGGTCATGTTATCTTTCACACACACATATGTTGATGTATGTGTAATTATCTTTGTAACCATACGATCGATTGAGTTCCTATTAAATTCTGATCGTGTTCGGTAATTTTCCGGTCCTACTCCGGCGAGAAGCCGACTACTCTCCAAGGAGGTATAATCCAAACAGTTTCATTAAGAGGAGGAGTTGACCTGGTCAACTTACCAGTCAATTCAGATACATAAGGGGAGAAGACATAAGGGGTGAAAAGACATATTTGCCCCTCACGTGAGGGGCATGTGACCAATTTAACCGAGTTTTTTAACTGGGTTTGGTTTAAAGGACATAGGGTGTAACAACTGTATAAAATAAAGGACATAAGGAGTCAAAAATTTGAAAAAAGGACATAGGATGCAATTTCTTGTATAACTAAAAGACAATCTGTGTAATTCTCTTTTTTTACATATAATACTTTTATGTATTTGACAGCCACCAGCAGCCATCCAATTATCCAAATGATCACCACCCATTTACAAGATTAAGTCAAAATTAATATGGTTTACTAGTTTTTTTGGTTTATTTTCTGAACATCAATAGTGGCTAGGGACCGAACAAAGAATCACTTGATTTGTAGGCTACCATCCCTTTTCTATTCAACGCTTGTCAAATTGAGTTTACAATTTTTAATTTCATAAATTTAAAACCTTTAAAGAATTCATATGTTAAAATTATGACCAACCTGATCAGTAATAATGCATACGGATAATTTGACTAAATGAGATGTAACATGGATAGTTCATTCATTAGTATAAATTAATATGGCTCCGTCTATTTCAACCCCCCACCCCCCTTTCTATTTTCACCCCGCTGAAAAGCGCCTCGCTTAGGCCTAAGCGAGGCGCTTTCTTTACTTTTTAACTACCTCGGTACGAGGTCAGAAAAAAGCTAATTTTTGACTCGAAGCGCCTCGCTTAGGCCTAAGCGAGGCGCTTCGGATCAAAATTATTTTATTTTTTTTTGGTCTTTTGAGGTTTTTTTTTTTTTTTTTTTTTTTTTTTTTTTTTTGCAGTCAGACGTTTTTCAAAAAAAACATTTTTTATGTCAATGGGAGGGTAAACAAAATCGTCAATCCGACTGTTGATTTCTTTCTGCAACAAGGAACAAAATGGCAGCTTTTTCCTGCCACCTTTCAATCTCACTGTCCAACAAACTGAATTTTACTTGCTTGCATAAAAAGTTTATTTTAATTGTCCGTTTGACAAACGCCTGGCTAACCTGTCCAGTTATCAATCTCACTGTCCAACAACTGAATTTTACTTGCTTGCATGAAAAGTTTATTTTAACGATGATCCATGGTCAACGATAGCGATCAACGATGAAGACAACCTGAAAGTGGATACCATGGATCAGAGAGATTTAAGCTAATCAAACTCATATATCAAGCCGGTGCAAGTTATGTTGTAGCATCTTTGATCATCTTCTTGTAATTACTTTCAAGTTTCTTTATAATCATTGAAGACAACTTTTCAGTTGTTATCCGAGAGATAGCGGTCAACGATGAAGACAACCTGAAAACAACCGGATGGTTGGTAGCTATAGGTAAGAACATTGTGGATGAGGATTGTTTATCTTCCCATTGATTTCAAGTATGTTGCCTTCATCGTTGACACACAAGAAGAATGTTGCAACATGAGTTCGACCAAGATGACACACGAAGCTTTAGACTCCAACCGGATCCAAGTATTACTGTAATGATCAGGAACATTCCAAACAACTATTCAATTTCAGCTTTTGTTTAACTATTTTAGCAACTTCCATAGAAAAGTTATCAATCTCACTTCTCACTGTCCATGTTTACCTTCAACGTCCAACGGTAATGAGTAACCTAGTAACCTCTACAATGATGTGATTTGTTTTAGATAAAGAGGTATATGTACAATGAACTTTTCATGCAAGCAAGTAAAATTCAGTTGTTTTACTAATTTCATAGTCTTGATACTTTTAACAATCGGATCGGCGCTAACGATGAGTTTGATGAATCATTGTACGTGGTCTAATCAGGTATATGTACAATGATGTGATTTGTTTTAGATAAGGAGATATATGTACAATGAACTTTTTACGCTAAATAAAACCGATTAATGTTCTTTATATATGAATAGTGACCCTCTGGCAATCATCGTTGGTATTAATGGCAAGATATGTGGCTTTAGTCCTTTACGCAGGTTTGCCAGAGGGTCACTATTCATACACACAACTTTTTGCTCTAGTGGTGTGCTCTACCTTTTTGACAAACACCTGGCTAACCTGTCCAGATATCAATCTCACTGGCAATCATCGTTGGTATTAATGGCAAGATATGTGGCTTTAGTCCTTTATATGAGTAATGTCATGCACAATGTGTACTCACAGTGACATCGAACACTTTATATGAGTAAAACGATCGCTTTACCTGAAAACAACCGGATGGTTGGTAGCTATAGGTAAGAACATTGTGGATGAGGATTGTTTATCTTCCCATTGATTTTAAAGGATATTCATCTGAGAATGATTTCGTTACTGTAATGATCAGAAACATTCTAAATAACTGTAATGATCGCTACGGTTAATGGATACCATGGATCAGAGAGATTCAAGCTAATCAAACTCATGGCAACCTTTGTTTGCCTTCATCGTTGACCGATATCTCTCCGATAACAACTGAATTTCCACGATCTACCTTTACATTATTATTATTATTATTATTTACATTATTATCGTATTTGCAACTTAGTTCCTTTCTCTCGAAAAGTAATTAAAAACACTTAAAAATGAATTAAAAACAATTGTTGCGAGTTAGGTTTAGTCGGAGGACCACGTACAATGATTCATCAAAGTTGTACAAAGCTGGATGTTTTTACTGGAAAACCAAAACGAGCAATTAACGAAGCGAAACGGAGAGATATAATTTTCTTGGCTTGGATACAACTTAAAAGAACCAAAAATGAATTAAAATTATTTTTTGGTGATTAATAGATAATTTTAAAGAATTAAAAGAAATTCAATTTTTTTTTAAAAAAAAAGGGCAAAAGCGCCTCGCTTTGGTCAAAGCGAGGCGCCTGTGGTCTAATCAAACCACTTAATCGCCTAGCTTTAACCAAAGCGAGGCGCTTTTGCCTTTTTTTAAAAAAAATTGAAATTCTTTTAATTCTTTAAAATTATCTGTTAATCACCAAAAACTAATTTTAATTCATTTTTGGTTCTTTTAAGTTGTTTCCAAGCCAAGAAAATTATATCTCTCCGTTTCGCTTCGTTAATTGCTCGTTTTGGTTTTCCAGTAAAATCATCCAGCTTTGTACAACTTTGATGAATCATTGTACGTTGTCCTCCGACTAAACCTAACTCGCAACAATTGTTTTTAATTCATTTTTAAGTGTTTTTAATTACTTTTTGAGAAATGATAATTTTCAGATATTACAGATCAAGGTGTTACCAAGCATGTCAAGAAATGATAATTTTCAAATATTGCAGATCAAACATTTAAAAATATATTAACAAACATTTAAAAATAACTTTTCATGCAAGCAAGTAAAATTCAGTTGTTTTACTAATTTCATAGTCTTGATACTTTTAACAATCAGATTGTTTTTCGAGAGAAAGGAACTAAGTTGCAAATACGATAATAATCAAACCCATATCTTAAGCCGGTGCAAGTTATGTTGTAGCATCTTTTGATCATCTTCTTGTAATTACTTTCAAGTTTTTTAGAATCATTGAAGACAACTCTTCAGTTGTTATCCGAGAGATAGCGGTCAACGATGAAGACAACCTGATAGTGGATACCATGGATCAGAGAGATTGATTTCGTTACTGTAATGATCAGAAACATTCCAAATAACTGTAATGATCGCTACGGTTAGTGGATACCATGGATCAGAGAGATTCAAGCTAATCAAACTCATTGGTATATAGAGAGCAAACCGACGATCATTCAAAATTTAAAGTTACCGCTAACCTCTGTGCCATCATCGACTACAGCAAACCAACGATCTTCCTCCACGGCACTCCTAATGGGCCTCTCTTTATTTCACGGTACGATTTGTGTTTTTGTTGCTTTATAAATAATAAGTTTTGTGTTTATCAAACCCTAACGTCTGAGCAATGATTTATTATTATTAACCTATTTATTGTTAGTTTCATAAATCGTTTTACTAATTTTACTAGTTCCCGATTCTTAATACTTTCATAAATCGTTTTACTAATTTCCGATTCTTGATAATAATAAATTATTATAATAATAAAACAAAGGAACTAAATTACAAATATAATAAAAAATTATAATAATAATAATAATAATAATGTAATATAGTCATGGTTAATGCTCAAAAAAGTCAACCTTTGTTGACTCATATGAGTCTTGAAGACGAAATGAATTTTACAAGATACTTGAAACAAGGTATGGATATGGAGAATAAATCTTTGACTATACGTGGTTGATGATGTCAAGTTTAAGTCGTTGATTTATTTGGAAATCGAAAACGCCTATCGTCACTCTGTATAGAGAAGAAATCAACAACCGGATGGTTGGTAGCTATAGGTAAGAACATTGTGGATGAGGATTGTTTATCTTCCCATTGATTTCAAGTATGTTGCCTTCATCGTTGACAGATATCTGGTCTTCAGAGTTTCCAACCCCTAATACATTCATCAAAGGATATTCATGTGAGAATGATTTCGTACAAGATTCCTATGCAAGCAAGTCATCTCATGTTGAATATTTAGTTCTCTCCGAACTTCAGCTTACAAAATACGACGTCGTTGTAGCTCATATGTTATTATCTCTTCTCTTATTCTCTGTTTCTCTAGTTCTCGATGGATTATTTCTCTCATATCGACTCTCACAATTATTCACAATTTTATACATACAACACACCTTCAGCGTTGACCGTACTGTTCTTCTTGATCTTGATCTTCACACTCGCTACGGTTTGCCTTCATCGTTGACCGATATCTCTCCGATAACAACCTTTGTTTGATTATACTCTTTATGTATGAATAGTGACCCTCTGGCAAACCTACCTCTGTTTTGAATTTGTTGCTTCCATAGAGAAGTTATCAATCTCACTGTAATGATCAGGAACATTCCAAATAACTGTATAATTTCAGCTTTTGTGTTAACTATTTTAGCAACTTCTAGAGAATGTAATGTCATGGATCCTTTGAAAGTGGATACCATGGATCAAAGATATTTAAGCTAATCAAACTCATATCTCAAGCCGGTGCAAGTTATGAACTGACACATGCAGAATGTAATGTCATGCACAATGTGTACTCACAGTGACATGTGAGAATGATTTCGTACAAGATTCCTATGCAAGTAAGTCAAATTCAGTTGTTAGATCAACTTGAGATATGAGTTTGATTAGCTTGAATCTCTCTGATCCATGGTCAACGATAGCGGTCAACGATGAAGACAACCTGAAAGTGGATACCATGGATCAGAGAGATTTAAGCTAATCAAACTCATATCTCAAGCCGGTGCAAGTTATGTTGTAGCATCTTTGATCATCTTCTTGTAATTACTTTCAAGTTTCTTTATAATCATTGAAGACAACTTTTCAGTTGTTATTCGAGAGATAGCGGTCAACGATGAAGACAACCTGAAAACAACCGGATGGTTGGTAGCTCCGGATGGTTGGTAGCTATAGGTAAGAACGTTGTGGATGAGGATTGTTTATTTTCCCATTGATTTCAAGTATGTTGCCTTCATCGTTGACACACAAGACGAATGTTGCAACATGAGTTCGACCAAGATGACACACGAAGCTTTAGACTCCAACCGGATCCAAGTATTGCCGCATTTAATGAAATTTAACGCGCATACCGCATTCATTGACTATACGTGGTTGATGATGTCAAGTTTAAGTCATTGACAATTATTAGGGTTACTACTTTGTTTTTTAATTTTTTTTAACTTTTTATAATTACTAAATTAAAAAAAAATAAAAAAACCAACTCAAAACATCAAAACAACTACCAAAATAAATTACCCCCTCGAAGCGCCTCGCTTTGGCCTAAGCGAGGCGCTTCGAATTTAAAATTCAGCTTTTTCTGCCCCTCGTACTGACCTCCTCGGAATGAGTTCAAAGCGTCTCGCTTAGGCCGAAGCGAGGCGCTTTGAGGAGGTGAAAATAGAAGCTGGGGGGTTTAAATATAACCACTCAATTAAGATAGATACTTAAAATGTCTCAATCGTGTTAGGTTGGTGGGTTGAAATGTATAACCCGACCCCAACCCATATTATTATTTGTGTCAAATATTTCAACCATAACCTCTAGACACACAAATTCTGGTCAACCCGAACACTACTGGTGGCTATCAACCCGTTTTTTATGTGGGTCAACCCAAACTCGACATGTTTTTAATACGGGCCAACTCGAACCCAACCAGTTTTGAAACGGATCGTGTTTGTCGACCCAAACTTGTTTTCTTCGTGTTGGGTTCGGGTTGAGTTTCGGGTAGTGTAAAGAATTGTTGCCCTACTTAAACATTTACCCAATTATGATCCAAATTTACAATAAAATTAAAGATCTTTTTTGATCCTATATCAACCAGTTACTGAATTAAAAGTAATCTATGCACAAGTATCACTCAGGAATATTCTCACTTTATTATTTATATACACTTTGAGTTTGAAACAACAATTGTATACTTTGGAAGAGAAAAATCAAAAGTATAACACCTTTTAGACCAAAAGCAAGTAAACAAGTCGTTGTTGACTTATCAAAACACATCCGATCGATGCCACGTCATCTAGGAACGAATCTCAGCCGTTAAAAATTCATGTACAACAAGAAAGAATTGAAAAGGTAGGGCCATATATAGTCGATAAATACAAACCCCATATCTCCAACCGCTCCATATCTCACCTCTCCGTCTTCCCCTCATAATCTGTCGGAACAACTTTTGTTGCACAAGTTACAACTTACAACTCTCTGTTTTCACAGCTTTTGTTGTCAACTCGAGGTTAGATTCGTAATTTCCTTCTCTCCTTGTTAACTTTCCTGTTTCTTATTTGTGTTTTGTTTGATGTCGTTTGGTTTAATTGATATTAATTAAGCATGTTTTTATAATCGTAAGGTCTTTAAATATAGTTTTTGTAGTTTTTTAGTGACGTGAGTATTTCGACTTTCGACATAAAATATGTAGTTTTATGTTTACTTTTGATTAATAAACATAAAAAAAGCAGTTTCGACATAACAGTATTCGTACGACTTCGATTATAGAGTTTTAGAGAATATTTTTTTTTAAGAGAATATAATGCTCTTTTTGGATTGTGAGCATCTTAAATACTGAAGGTTCGATAGGTTAGTATTTTGACATTTATTTACTATTTTTTTTAATACAAACTTTCACAACACATAAATTACGTTAAGATGACAGGTAGACGGGTAAAAACTGTGCGACACCCATAATGGATTTTTTTCAAAGATTTTACAATTGTCACTCAAGTTACAAATTTCTTGCAATAAATCACTACCTCAAAAGGGAAATTACATAGCAATAGTAGAAGCAAAGCTTCTAAGAACACTTAATGGGGGGGTGGTCATGGGTTCAAGTCTCACAAGGAGTAGAAATTTGCCGTTAAAAAGAACATAGCAATAGAAATAGAAAACGACAACAATATGCGTCGTTAACCATTTTGGATAGCAAAACTAAGTTTTTTAAAACAAGAGTAGAAAACAGTTTATAACGATATTTTTGTAACATGTATTCTAATAGTGCTAAGCTATAGATATAGTCACATAACCTATGCATTTGTATATAAATTAATGATTGTCATGCCCCGGCCATGAAACATATGCATGTGAATCGGACTCGACTATACACATGAAATTTAATTGTCTACAACTAACACTGAAAATTTGTACCTTTGATTGTATCATGTTTTCTGTATAAACATGTGCATTAAAATTTTGGTATGAAGAACTAGACGTCGCGTTACAAATTTGTGCATTAGAAACTGCTTGGTTTCGACGCACTACCCAGCTTTAACCTCACATAAATATTAACCTAAGAGTTTATCCAAAAATATTAAACTTATCCGCCTACGTTGTTATTTTTCACGTATCACAAAAGATGTCAATACGTATAATATGTAAAAAAAAAATAAAAAATCAGTGATCGTTATTTACTTTATTATCTTATGTAGAGAAGGAAACATTTTAATTTATGATAACAAGTAGGTTTAGAATGGTGTGTGTCTAGAAAAGAAAAATATATTAGTTTATAAGAAAATATTCTTAATAAGTTACAAAGTTTAAAGAGGGCCCATAAACGACATGTAACACATCTTCATTTATGCATGTGTCACTTGAGACAAAGTGTAGCCCATATTATTCTATGGTAAGTGCCAAATAGGTGAGGCCCGTGTAGGTTCGATCTTTCAATAATATGTTTATTGGAAGTTTCCCCATTTTGTCGGGTTTGGTTCTTATGGCTCCAAAAGTTGTTTATTATCATCCTATGCTTGTCACTTGTAACACCATAAATGGTTCCTTAACTAACAAGTGAAGGATCAACATTTTTTTAAATTTACTTAATTAGTGTATGTCAATTAATCCTTCGTGATATTCATTTATATGTGTGATGTGATAACATGTTAATGGAAAACTTATAGGGCCCTACTAACACATTACTAGTTAATTAAATGAGGAAAAACATAAGACACAAAATCAGTTAAAGGTGGATACGATATGAGATTTTTCTAGCGTTTACCAATATACATGTTCACGGGCGAAGCTTGGTTCGCCAATTTGGGAGGGGGGGGGGGGGGGGGGGGCGACTCAGCCCAGACTATATTTACCTATAAAAGTCGTAAATTTCTGGGGGGTGGGGGTGGGGGGCGGACTCAGCCTGAACTATATTTCCTATAAAAATCGTAAATTTCCACTACTGCGTCAAAAAACAGGGGGGCAGGGTGACCCCTGACCCTCACAATGCTTCGTATTGCATATGGTACAAGTGGAGAGGTGTAAAAAAATGTATAAAAAGAAGTAAAGAAAGGGGTGTAAGAAATTAGCCGTTATAAAAAAAAAAAAGATTTATTGCATATTGTAGAAGTCGTTACATATTGCATATGGTACAAGTAGTTACATTGGTGTCACGACTCACGAGTCTGTTTAAAAAGCATCCTTTTCTTTAAATATCACATGATTTTATAGTACAATTTTGAAGAGGTCCAAAGTAATATAGATTTTTTTAAATTATGTTGAATGTCACACTTAATATAAGTGTCATATGAACCATTCATTCAAATACTATAGAACTAACCTTTATTTTGGTTGAATTCTCTCAGGTTATGGCAAATGATAACTTGAAAGTGCTAAATGCACTTGATGTAGCCAAAACACAATGGTATCATTTCACGGCAATTGTAATCGCCGGTATGGGTTTCTTTACCGACGCCTACGATCTCTTCTGCATCTCCCTCGTCACCAAACTGCTCGGCCGGATTTACTACCACGACGCAGGAGATGGGAAGCCCGGGACGCTGCCACCTAACGTGTCAGCCGCGGTCAATGGGGTCGCCTTTTGTGGCACCCTTGCGGGCCAACTGTTTTTCGGCTGGCTCGGAGATAAAATGGGCCGAAAAAAGGTTTATGGGATGACCCTTATGCTTATGGTCATTTGTTCAATCGCTTCGGGCCTTTCGTTTAGCAATGAGCCCACTGCGGTTATGGCCACTCTTTGCTTCTTTAGGTTTTGGCTTGGGTTTGGGATAGGCGGGGATTACCCTCTTTCGGCTACGATTATGTCAGAATACGCGAATAAGAAAACCCGAGGGGCGTTTATAGCGGCCGTGTTCGCTATGCAAGGGTTTGGGATTTTGACTGGTGGGATGGTGGCTTGTATTGTTTCGGCTGCATTTAAGTCGAAATATCCGGCTCCGGCGTACGAGGTTGATGCGTTAGGGTCCACGGTCCCACAAGCCGATTATGTCTGGCGCATTATTTTAATGTTCGGGTCGATCCCAGCTCTAATGACTTATTATTGGCGGATGAAGATGCCAGAAACGGCTCGCTACACCGCCTTAGTGGCAAAAAACGCGAAACAAGCGGCTGCAGATATGTCCAAAGTGTTGCAAGTCGAGCTCGAACCCGAGCAAGAAAAAGTGGTCGAAAAACAACAAAACACTTTCGGGCTTTTTTCAAAACAATTCATGAAACGACACGGGCTACATTTGCTCGGGACAACTAGCACTTGGTTCTTGCTCGATATCGCGTTTTACAGCCAAAACTTATTCCAAAAGGACATCTTTAGCGCGATCGGGTGGATCCCGCCAGCAAAAACAATGAACGCGATCCACGAGGTATTCAAGATCGCGAGAGCTCAAACACTCATCGCGCTTTGCAGTACCGTCCCAGGATATTGGTTTACGGTCTTCCTCATCGATAGAGTTGGGAGATTCGCTATCCAACTAATGGGCTTTTTCTTTATGACGGTTTTCATGTTCGCCCTTGCGATCCCTTACCATCATTGGACACAAAAGGAGAACCGAATCGGGTTCGTTGTAATGTACGCTTTAACATTCTTCTTTGCAAATTTCGGGCCTAACGCGACTACATTTGTCGTCCCAGCCGAGATATTCCCCGCAAGGCTTCGGTCAACATGTCACGGGATTTCAGCCGCTTCGGGTAAGGCGGGGGCGATAATTGGTGCATTCGGGTTCTTGTACGCGGCTCAAAGCCAAGACAAAACAAAGACAGATAAAGGATATCCCCCGGGTATCGGGGTCAAGAACTCGCTTATCGTACTCGGGGTCGTGAATTGTCTCGGGATGTTGTTTACGTTCTTGGTGCCCGAATCGAATGGGAAGTCTTTGGAGGAAATGTCGAGGGAAAACGAAGACGAGGACGAGGAGGTAGTCGATATGGAAATGGTTAGGACTAATGAAAATAGAACAGTCCCGGTTTAAACTATAGGGAGAATTATGGAATATGGATACTATGTTTTTAATGGTTAAATGTTATTATCAGACTACGAGATCCAAAACGAGACAGTGACAGAGTACGAGGAACTCTAGACAGGCAGCATAACGAGGGTGGAGATCGTTTATGAAATACGTTATTGAGGAGTAACATGTCTTTACTATTTTTCCTTGTAGCAAACAAGCCAATAGTGTCAATATATGGTTTTTTATTGTTATTAACGAGTTAATGTTACCCTGCGCATTGCGGCGGGATATTGATTATGAAAGTCATTAGTATGACTATATAAGATGCAAATATCCTTTATGTAAGATATCGCTATAAAACATGTTACTCTTAGAGAAACTTTTAAATTTGGTTAATATTTAATAAAAGGCTATTTCGCAATGTATCGTTTCCTTACTTTTGACCAAATCACCAATAATATTTTACGGAGAAAGAATTTCAAACATACTCATATCAAACTTGAATATTTATCACCAAACCCATTGACGTCGTTTAATTCATAAGTCTATCTACAATACTAAAAGTTATTTCCAAAATTGCTTTCATAGTTTATGTGTTTAAGAGTGGCTTATAAGGTAACTTATTAGGCCTTAATCCTTTGCGTATTTTTTAGAATTTCAACTGCTTTTGTCTTGTAACCGTGATGACATTGAACATCAATGATGGTGTTATAAACTTGGTTTCATAGTCTATCGACAATACCAAAAGTTATTTCCAAACCCATTGACGTCGTTTAATTCATAAGTCTATCGACAATACCAAAAGTTATTTCCAAAATTGGTTTCATAGTTTTCTTTATCAATTAAAGATTAAAATACGTGTGTGTAGACCAAACTTATAATCTAGAAAAAAATCATGTATCCTATGCTCATGTATCCTATGCAGAAGGTCTTACAATTTTTCTCTACCAACTTATTATCAATTTTAACTAAAGATTAACAATGATGAAATAAAGCAAAAGTGTTGTTGATATATTAACATGATGAAATTTTATTCAATTTAATGGAGGGTCTCATTATTTATTTTAGACATTCAATTACAATGGGGATTTCATTAATAACTGATGGTGATGAAGAGAGGAGCAAGGCAAGTTGGGATTGTATAATAGGTATCAAAGGTGGTACACAAGGGTAAATTTGGAAGAAATGAGGTAAAAACTTGAGGATTACACTTGAGACTCTTGGGATGCCATCTTAAATTTGCCAATTTGGACACATTTAGCCATCACTTCTCCTTTATAATATCCATAATAATAAAACCTTAAACATGTATGTTATTCTTTCACATATGCTCACTTTCTACATCAGGGGCGCCCATCATCATCATTCGATACCAATTTGGTTGTTTTTTTGGTAGGGTTGTTTTGTCCAGCATTGATGACTTTTGACAGTGGAATGTGACCCGGGACCGACTCTTTTCCGTAGTAGTGGCTAAAAGATGGTTAGCGACCAAGTCTGAGGAGGATAATCGGTATATATTCAAGTGGTGTAAATGGTTACCAAGCAAGTGCAACCAACATTTTTATGTGGCGCACTGAGCTTGGTTGAATTCCGACTAAAGTCGCGTTACGAAAGAGAAAGATTAATGTGGGTGATCCGGCTTGTGTTTTATGTGAAGGCGGAAACGAATCGATGGATCACGTCTTCACAGCTTGCGGTCTCTCGGCTGGAGTGTGGAATGGCATTTCTAGGTGGTGCGGTATCTCGAACATATTTGCTTTTGAAGTCAGAGATTTGTTGGAAGCATGCAAATTCATTGATGGGTTGAGGACTAAGAAAGTGGTTCTCTACGACATCATCATTATTACGTGTTGGAGAATCTGGAGGCTAGAAACGATAAGCTTTTTCGAATAAAAGTTTTACCATTGTAGACATAGTTTCGGATGTTAAATCATTGGGGTTCCTTTGGTATAGGTGTAGGTTTAAAGCGGATACGGTTGATTGGGAGAAGTGGTGTATGTTCGAGTTTATGTAATCCGGTTGTTTGGTTTTTGAGGCCTCTGTTTCCGCCTTGGAGATATAGTGTGTTCGGTGTTTTAATGAAAGTTGATTTAAAAAAAAAAAAGTTAAGATTATATTACTATACTATATTTATGTGGATATAAGGTTTACCATATAAGTTTGATACAACTATAACTTATTATTTATTAGATTTATATTATAATTTACGAATCATAAGAGTGTTATCGTGTCATAAGCGAAATCACTCGATTATATCCATCTTCACTAGGAAAACAATCCCTATACACCAATTCAGGAGGAAACCTAATAAATCCAGGAAAACCCCCTTGTTGGAATCGAACCCAAGACCATATGGTTCCAAAGCCTTATCTCACCTCGAAAATGCCACTAGGCTATTATATATTTAGCAACTTTAATTACACAAAATCCATCTTTGACGGGGTTTGAACCCTTGACTTCAAAGGAAACAATACTTTTAACTCTAGTAGCTTTATCAATTGAACCCCACCCCCACCCTATATTCTACTATATTCTTAGGTAAACCTAATGTTAGGTGCCAATGTGCCATCATCTATCATTGCCTGTTTCCGTCACCTTTGACAAATCTAATGAATTGTTTCAAATGATTGATGCCATGTTTAGTTGTTTAATTAGACTTTGGACGACTTTGCAAAATTTTCTGTTTATTGTACATGACCGGTGGATTAGTTATATTTTTCATGTTAATTTGTAAAAAAAAATGGTAATTTTTGTTTTATATTATGTTATTAATTATATACTTAATCAACATAATATGTTTCACTATAATCCAGTACAACTAATGGAATCAAATAACAAAGGTGATCAATCGGGCAAGAAGAGCGTCGAAAGATTGATTAACGAGTGAAAGATAATATATATGTGCTTGTTTTGCAACAAAAAGAACTGTTTTAAATAGTTTTACAATTTACATAATTTATGTTCTTTGTCAATGATGGCTAGTTGAGTCGGTAACAATAATGCGCTGGATTTGAGGCCAGGGAGAGGTACCAAGTGTGAGTCGCACTTATAACATGAAAAATGAGGGAACATTCTGGGATGGCGGGGTTCGATCCCCGGTTTCTATGCCCCTTAGTGGATAGGAGGCTGTAATTCTTCGGAATCGATCATAGGATGCCTCACCGATTCCTACTTGACTTTGGCATAGATGAGCCGTATCGAATCTGTATCTTATGGTTCACAAGTAGGGCTGTAAACGAACTGAACTTTCAGCGAACAGTTCGTGAACCATTTAGCGGGAAGTTCGTTTGTGTATGTTCGTGAACGTTCGATAACATGCTCGTTTATTGTTCGATAATTTAATAGGGTTTATAATTTTTTATTTTCTTTTACTTTTATATATTTTACCCAAATAAATAAATAAATAAATAAATAAACAAATAATATGAGGCAAATATATGACTATATGAGACCAATAAACTTACTTTTAGTATTCACGCTCATTATATGTTTCCACCGTCCAGCGTCGACGCCCTCATCCGTTCACCCCCGATGCAAACTTAGTTTTTTGAGACAATACTTTATTATGTTTACCAACATTATGTTAAGTATTAAGTATGTTTAGATAATTAAGTTGTATTTTGGATGGATCTAGCTAATGTCTTAATGCATGTGAATTATATCTTATTCGAAAGTTAATATCTGTCCGTTTGTGTTTGTTTTCGTTCATGGATACTTCTTTGTGTTCGTTTCTTTTCATTTGTGTTCATGAAGACTTGTTTGTGTTCATTAATGTTCGTGTGCGTTCATAAACAAAATTAACAAACGAACATAAATGAACACGAACACAAGTGTTTTCTTAACAAACGACATTGATGTGTGCCACACACGTACTCTTGGTTCCCCTACCCACGTAGTCCACTCCATGCATGTCTTCTAATTTTAATTCCTTTATTTACTCCATGTTTGCAGTATGTTAATGTTAGTGGTTTAGTGGTAGGAGTCATATAATTTCAAGTGAGTTGTTATGTAAGGCTATATAATGGCCACTAGGTTTATTATGGAGGTAGGAATGAAATGAATTAAAAAGAGAGTTATCTCAAGTCTAGTATTCCCCCTATTTTCTTTGAGGTTTACCCACTCTAAGGGTTTTTTATCCAAGTGATACACATCAAACATGAACCTAAAATCTTGTTTGGCAAGTGTTTTCGTAAACACATAATTTCCTTAACAAACGAACACGAATACGGCGTTTTTGTGTTTGTTTAGTTCGTTTGCAGCCCTATTAACAAGTGTGCATACTGTCAGTTAATATAGCTGTTAAAAACATAAGAGTGTGTGTAGTGGTGGGGGGTTATATGGGGGTTATGGTATTAAAATATTAAAAAGTAATAGAAGAGGGGTTATGTAGGGGTTATGGAAAAAGAGGGTGTAGTGGGAAGGGGGGGTTATGTGGGGGGGGGTTATAAATGATTGGTAATGATTGGTTAATTATTGTTTTTTATTTAAATAAGAATATTAAATAGTTAATAATATTTCATTAAATATAAAAATAATAATAAAAATAAAAATTTAAACTGAAAGTTTATTAAATTAATAAAATAATAAAAAAATATTTAATATTAAAAAATAATTTTTAATAAAAAAATTTTTGAATTTCAAACGGTTACTGTTCCAAACCGTTTGAATTTCAAACTTTCCCCCCCAAACGTTTAAATTTCAAAGTTTGAATTTCAAACTTCCCCCCCCCCCCCCCCCACCAAATCTCAGTCACACCTATAAATACCCCCTCCTCCCAAATCTCAGTCACACCTCTTCCCTCTTCCTCATCCTTTCCTCATCCTGAACACAATGAATAATATGGGCGGTTTTCAACCAGGAGCTGCCGGACCTTCTAATGTCCGGCAGTACGCTCGCCGGGTCCGGGGACGGTGCCGGCCCCTGAGACTACCATTCAGCTCCTCTCCTCCTCCTCCTCCACAACCTCCTCTTCCTCCTCCTCCTCTTCCACAACATTGGTTATATCACCCTCCTCCTCCTGCTACGGCACCACCATCCTTTCCTCATCCTGAAGTCGATGATGACTTCACGGATGAAGAATGGGCCTGGGCCATGGATTATACCATGGCTATTAGTGAAATGGACCGACTGATGTTGTCGGCCCCCACCCCCCGAATTGCTGCTGCTATCCCCACCCACCACCACCAACCTATCCCCACCCACTACCACCAACCTATCCCCACCCCCCAGAATACCCCCACCCACCACCACCAGACCACCCCACCCCGTGAATATGGGGACCCAACTCCTGAGGACTTGGAAGCCCTCAGGGAACTTGAGGAGGAGGAGCGCCTTTGGAGCATGCCTACCCCTCCTCGTGAGTACTACTATTTCCCCTCGGATGCAAGATCCGATGGACGGGACAACTCACGTTCCGTATCCCCCGAGTACTACAAACTCGAGTGGGAGGTTTAGGATTATATTATGTGTTTATGTAATGTGTTTATGTAACGTGTTTATGTAACGTTTTAATAAGTAGTTTAGGATTAGGAACTCTGTTTGTAATAAGTAATTTAGGATTGTAATTTTATGTGTTTATGTATTATGTGTTAATGTAATGGTTTAAATTTTAAACAAAACTTTAAAAACTAAAACCTTAAACATTACAAATACAACACTAAACATAAAACATAACATTAAACATTACAATCTCCCAAGATGTAACAACCGGCAAAAATAAGGTAATTCCGTACAAATTAATTAATATATGATTAACGTAATTAAATGCAATTATGTGTGATTTAATTATCAAGGCCCTAGGAGATAGCAATTTCCAAATAGTGCATAGGAATGCATACGTTTAATGGTAAAGCATGATTGGATCATGTGTAAATAAGCTATCCGGTATGGACGTTGGCAATTACCCGGTAGTAATTAAATAAACGAAAAGGATCCCGGACACCCAGGATATAAAATAAAGGGTATTTTCATAAGATATAAGGAGTTTTGGAACTCCAAAACCATAAATGAAAACGTCTTGTACAAATCTCCCGGTAACGAATAAAATGCGCGTACCGCACCCGATACGCGTATAACTCATAATTTCCCCCGGCAAAGGCCTAAATAACCAATCAACGCTTAAATTAGACTATATTTAAGGGTTATTAAAGGTATTTTTAATGTCCGGATAACGCGTGATTAAAATCCGAAAAATACCCGAACGACACCCGAACGAGGGGGGATTAAACATAACAAACAATGGGTAAATATTTGAAGTTGTGGACCCCACTTAAACCCCCAAAGGGGCCGGCCTAGATGGCCTCCTTGTGTTCAAGCATGTGTTAATAATAACTATCTACACTCTAGATGAAAAAGCATGTCATGCATAAGACAAAAGTGTAAGATATCTTAAGGACAAAAGCATGCACATCTTGTCCCCTCCCTTTACAATTTTCGGCCATGAGGCCATATAATCCAAGACAAGTAGCCAACAATCATAGCCTAAGTGTGCACATGCATGGGAGAAGATCTTGTATAAAGATTAAGTGAAAGAGTCATCCAAAGATTAACCAAGATTTGCAAACAATCATACCTACACATACATACATACACGGCATTATCTACACACACACTTATCATATTTTCAAAAATCTCCCAAGTACACATACAATCCTCCATAAGATTTCTTGAATCTTTAGCATGATTACATGTGATAAGATTATAAATAACATGTGTTAGGAAGTTGAATAACAAAGCAAAACAACTATCTTCTTCTCCTTCTTGTGGCCGTGAGTTTTACCCCTCTCCCATACTTCATTCTTACAAGTTTCTACATCTCCAAAACACTTAAAACAATCCATCATCCAAACCCCTATTGTGTGTTTCAAGCTTGGAGCTTAACCATTAAGGAAGAACACACTAAACCCCTCTCAAAATCAAAGGTTTTGTCTTCCCTAGCCTTGTGCTAGTAGTAAGCTTCTTAATCTTGTTTTTGATTGTTATTATTCATGTATGTGTTCTTAGAAGCAAGTTGTACATGAAGGGTTTAAAAGGTGGTTTTGAACATAATCTTTAATAGGTTTTACATGTGTAAAATGGATGGTTAAAGATATGAAAATAAACCATGGATTTGATGATGATGATGTATTAATCTTGAAAATATGTAAAGTTTGCATTTAAAACTAAGTAGGATGATGTTTTGGTTAAAATTGTGGGATGAACTTGAATATGTTAAAAGTGACTTTAAATCATCTTATTATGATCATTCATGTTATAATATGTGGTAAAACATGTTAGAAGTTCATAAATAAAGAAGATGAAAAATTAAAGTAGCTTACTTAGATGAATGATATTTTGTTAAAATGGACAAATACATAAAACACACACATAAGTAGTCTTCCATATGGAATATAAGACTAATAAAAGTGTGTTGATACAAAAATAACTTACCCATAAAAAGTTGAATCTTCAAAGTCTACTATTTTGAGTGAAAAATGTTAACTTTGAAAGTTAGAATGGAAAAATGCAACTTTTGAAAGTTAAGGGACTAAAGTTGTAACTTTGAAAGTTAGAGGACTAAAATGGATATTTTAGAAACTATTAGTCCAAAAATACAAGTATGGAAAGTTTGGTGTCAAAAATGTAAGTAATAAAGTTCTAAGGATGATTTTGGTAAATACTAGTAGAAATACTTGGGTATTTTGTATAAAAGTGTATTTTTGAAAGTTATAAAAATATAAAGGGTTTTAACATAAGGATTTTTATAAAATAGAGATTTTATAAAAATATTAAACAAACTTGGGAAACTTATACAAAAATGAATACTTTTATATAAATGGGAATATAAAAGTGTTGGAAACATTTTTGTAGTTAAGTTAACAAGTTGGGTTAAAAATACATAAGTATTTTAACCATCCAAGTAACATGTGAAAAGAGGAAGAAATATGGATAATATTTCTATAAAATACATGTTGGGAAAAACTTGGAAAAATTAACTAATCAAGTTAAGATATCGAACTAAGACGCGTTAACGAACCATACACGGACAAATCATGAGAAAAATGCCATTGCGGCAAGATAAGAAAAATATATATTTTAAGAAGTAAAATATATATATATACATTGGGTGAAAACTAATAAACACTTTCCTAAGTGTTAAGAGAATTATTCGTGGGAGAAACACATGACATAAACAAATAAGACGTTAAACAAACGTATATACTTAACAAGAAAAATTACACATTTATGTATATGTACGCTCGTCTCGGCAAAATTCTAGTATATCTACTTAATGGGAAAGTAGATATGTGGGAAGGAAAGCCGCGACGAGAAGACAAAGATATATATATGTGTATGACGTACCAACGAGATCCTAGTACATTTATTTGAATGGGAAAATAAGTATACGGTGTGGTGAGTTGAACCGGACGTTAAGAATATACAATCGAACGACAAGATCTTAGCATATTTGTTTAAATGGGAAAACAAATGTGTGGCAAAGTGAGTCGGGTCGAGTGTTGAAATATATATTATATCGAGCGATGCGATCTTAAGTATAATTATTTAAATGGGAAAATAATTATATGTTAAGTGACGTCGAGCCGATGATAATAAGATACAAGTTAAGGAAATATTAACAGGAGTAATATATAACTTGTAACACAAAGGGTAATCTAACGCCAACGAAACCTAGGATACGCGCTTAATTAAACGGGATTTGGAATAACTTGTGGTCGGGAGTTGGGTGTACAACTTGCCAAGGCACATGCACTATAGGAATAGTGACTTATACGTCTAGGACGTTTGTAGGTGCGAGACCATCTTTGCTATCCGCCTAGTAATCCAGACAGAGTTTCAGGTGAGTTTCACGGCCCCATTTTAAACTATTTTTACGTTTTCCGGGGGAAAGATATGTTAGGGAAAATGTTTGACGGATTTATTACTTGAGGTGTGACCGCCACTCGGGGTTGAGTCCTCGCCTCTATAATCATTTGTTCAGGGAAATGAAACCGGTGGAATATTTGAATAGTACTATTGGTGCCTGACAAGGCCCACCCCTAATCGATAGCGTCGATTATGCATTAGGTTATGCCTGGGGTGCATATATTCTGAACTTAAGTCGTGGGAAACCGAGTAACGACTTGGAGCGGGGCATATTTATTTATACGTCTTGGTTTGATTATAGTCTCAAGTAGAGTTATAGGAATTTGCAACTCCTATACATTGTCATAACATGGTATTTCCCAAGTAATCAAGTTTTGGAAACTAAAAACCTGTGAACTCACCAATATATTTTATATTGACGAAACTTTTAAACATATCTTTCAGGTAACTAGATGAAGGAGCACCGGGCAAGCTGGGTCAAGGAATCCTCCAATGCGACGTCAAACTTTTGCGGGGTTTCACTTTTATTTCCCAAGGCATTTGGGATATATATGAGAAACCTCTATGATTATCTTAAAAACAATTAACTTTTGTGTAATGTTTGAACAAGATTTGACGTCATAATAAATGACCCATTTTCTTAAATTACTTGTGTTTAGCAATAACCTTGACTTTATGCTTTTGAACCGTCGCGCCACGTGTTTCCGCCATTGTCGTGGTGTGACACAAGATAAGAAAATAAAGCCTAAACATTAAAAATTAAACATAGTGAAAACGCATCAGAGACCACGACAAAAGATTAGTGATGGAGAAGTCGTTGTCGTATTGTTGACGATAGGCGTCGTGTGTCAACTGAATTGCCATATGTTCGCTAACCCCAGGGTGCGCCTGCATCGTCGCTTCATAGACTCCATGCCATCTGTTAACGTTATTTCGTATAGCAGACGACTTACTGGTGATCTGATCAATGGTACGGTGGTTCGTTCCGGTGATTTGGTTGAATTCGACCAACACATTGGGCCAAAAAGACTCCCTATTGGCTGACGGGATCTCCTTAACGTTCATCCACGCCTGCACCAACTCGAGTTGCTCTTGATTCGTCCACGCTGCCATAGGTTTGGTTTTTGGTTTTCTTTGTTTGGAAAAGTGTATATAAGAGTGTGTGTATGTGTGAGTTGTTTGTGTGTTGTATATGTATATATATAGATAGATTTTATTGTTTAAAAAAAAATTAATGTTTTTGACCATTGTCAAACGGTCATAATATCAAATCATCCAAACTCAAGCCAACAACGCTCGTTATGAGCACAAAGCTTCTCCACCAAAACGCTCCATAGCGCCGGAGGGGGCGGTGTTCCCGGCGCTATGGAGCCCCTTGCCCCCTACACATGCCCTAATTTATGTTCTTATCTATAATACATTATAAAGGAGGAGTGATGGCCAATAAAGTAATTTTCATTTTCGTACAACTCAAGAAGCAACATGTACAACATATTTAAGCAAGAAATTTAAGGGTATTATGGGAATAATTGTGACAATTAAGACACTTAAGAGGGCAATATAGACATTTAACCCACCTTCTTTTAGTTAAAAACTAAAACCTAATTCCCTTCTTACCCTTCTAATATCTTTCTTACCCTTATTCACAATTAATTCCCCACTTCTTCTTCAATTGCATCTATGATCCGTCTCCTTTTCATTTTCTTTCTTTATGGATATAACTCCCATTGTACAATAAAGGGTACAATTCACTTCACCTTTGCATCTTCCCCACTTAATATCAAAACTTCCCTACACAAGAAACCCAAATGTAATCTCTTTCTCTCACTAAAAACCCTCAATCCAATCACAATTTCATGCAAATCAACACAAAACAAGGAAACAGAAAGCTCAACAACCCACAAAATAGAAAATTACAACACTGCATGAAGAGAATGATGAGAAACCCTTATGAGTATCACCATGATCTTGGTTAGAATCTCTATCCTCTTTTATCATTTTTTATTACCTAATTTTGTTTAAAAAAACAACCTTTTGTATATGTGTTTGCCTCTTGCTGCAGATCCTTGTTATCCACAACAATAAAGTGTCATGGCATTTTTTAATTTACCTTAAAGTTATGACCTATTTTTTTTAATTTGAAAAAAGGAATAGAAATGTATGTATACCTTTATTTTATCCATGGCCAGCTTAACCAAATTGGTGCCCTAAAGCGAACTATAAATTTGAGACCTTTATTAAACAAACAAACAAACAAACAAACCTGTTGGAGTCTCATAACAGCAAGAATTTGGTGCATATAATAGGCAAGATAAGTCCCATGACAAACTAGCACAAAATTTACAAACCTCTTGTTTAATTTGGCACCAATATTTTCCTAATCGTTGGTACCTTGTTTTGCTAAGTTACTTTTACATGAATTAACAGCAAATAACTTACAACAAAAACAAAATACTTTATATAACTCTATAGAGTAAACCAATCATTTTTTTTTTCATAATTTTCTCCATTTGCCATTTTTGCATATAAAAGAAGGTTTAAAGCTCCTACAAGACTCTTCTTTTTTTTATAACACAATTAGGCAATTAGGCTTTGTATAACAGAACACGATTAGGGGTTATAAAACAGAACACAATTAAGCAATTAGGGCTTGTACCTTATTTTTAAACCCCTAGGCCACAATTTCGATTTTCGATCTTCACTTTAGTCACCACCACCACTAAAAAAACAATTAGAGCTTAGAATTTCATCTCAAGGGGCCTTCAATTAATTACCAATTTCGTGTTCGGAGGCCATCAAATAAGAAGATATGAGGAATGAATGATGATTGTTAATGAAAAATAGAAGTTGAATAAGGAGGAAATCTATATTAGATGATTAAACACATATATCAGATTATTATAAAACAAATAAAACTCAATATTTATATGTATAGAACCTGAAAAGGGTCGCTGCTCGACAGTTGCACTGCCGACCCTTGAGCACCTCCATGCGATCGGTGGTTTGTTGATGTGCCTCAAAACCTAGGTACATCATTAATCGTATCTGCTGCTGCTTTATTTTGTATATAATTTTTTTTAACTTGGGCCCTAGAGAACTGGGGCCCAAAGCCCAAGCTTCAAAATGCTTGGGCTTGGGCCAGCCCTGATTTTATTCTATATTAACATGAATTTGTTAAAATAAGTGGACATGGAAAATATATTTTGCCATAAAGAAAGAGAACCTTTAAGATTTGTCTGTACAAAAAAAAATGGATGTTAGCGCTCATTTAATTAGATGATAATATGGTATTGATATATGTAGTAGCATTGATATAATGTGTTTTAAAAAGTGTGTCTAGAGCACGCTTAAGCGCGAGGCGCGGTCCCTGCGCCTCAAGCAACATAAGGAGAGCACCGTACATAAAGCCCAAGAAAAGCTCGATTTTTTGGCCAAAAAAGCTCTTGAGGTGCGCGCTTTTTGTACGGGGGTGTTTTTATGCTTAAAATTGTTATACATGTAGTTAAAAAGGTTGTACATTTAAGTTAAATCATGTATAAACCTTATTTGTATCTATATTTTGGGTAAATGATGCTAAAAACCTATAGCATATATATATATATATAACTATATATAATCATCTTGCGCCTCGCGTACGAAAATCCCACCGCTTTTGCGCTTTGCGCCTCGGTTTTAGACCTTGTCGCTTTTGTACACTTCGCACCTTTTCAAAGCAAGTTAATATATGTAATACAAGAACAGCCTGATTTTGGCTAGATTTGAGAAAACTAATACAAATGGTGAAAGTAAATGGCATTATGTAATTTTAGAAAAAAATCGACTTGATTGCTATATTAAATGCTAAAAGTACCTCTGTTGCGTGTAAATTGTTAAACATTTCAGCTGCATATAAATTGCACATTTGAGGATCCTTGTGCTTAGAATCAATGTCAAGAATTAGCTTGCTCATTTACATCCTCTTGGAGGATTCCTCCACTTTGTTAAAAATACTTATTTTCTCTTCACAATGACACGATTTAACTTTACTTGCAAACATTCGTTACAAGAGAAGTTACGCAATATAAAAACAGATAGAGCAACGTCTATAACTGATTTGTATGACCAATCTGTGTCTTGGGCGGATTGATGTAAATTTGAGTGTATGTAGTCGGTGTCTTTGGGTGCTCTGTTTTTCGGGGCTGCTCAGTTATTGTGTTTGTTAATGAAGTTTACTTAAAAAAAAACAATAATAAACACCCGCGGCAACGTGCGGGCATTCCCACTAGTATGATTAAAACAAAACGATCTAATTAATATAATATTGTTTTTTAATTAAATTCTTTTCTAACCACGTAACCTTCTTTGTTAAACACATAATTGATGGCAATTAAAGAATACATATTTTTTTTTTGTGTGCATGTAACACACTTTTTTGAGTTTATCAATAATTTCCGTTTTTCGGGTAAATATAAGACTTTATTTTTATTATTATAATTTCGCGTCTCTTTCAAGATGTGACCTACGGGAACTTTTACTTTTGGTGTTCCAAAGATGTGGAAAATATGTTAAAGCAAATTAAGATGTCTATATAAAATAACATTCAAAAAGTTATTAGCCTTTTAAACATGTTCAAAATAATAAGTATTTGACTTTAAAAAAAAAATACTAAAGGTATGTTTGAAATAAGGTAATGGAATGAATGAGAAAATGGAATAGACAAGGTAATGAAATGGATAAAGGAATGAAATGAGTCATTACAATTCCATAATCATGTTTGGTTACCATGTGGGAATTAAATTAATCTTACTTTATGTTGTTTGGTAGGCAGGAGAAGACGAAGCTATAAAATCGACAGTGGGTGGGTGGTGAAGGCGGTAGGTGGAGATGGTGGGGGTATGGCGGTCGGCGATAGTGGATGGTGGCGGCGGTGGTGGTGGCGACGTTTGGTGGTAGAGGATGATGGCGACGGTGGTCGGTTGTGGGTGGCGACGACAGTATAGAGGGAATGAAATGAAATTAAGAAAAAAAAACTTGGGGCAGATGAAATGAATTTAAAGGGAATGGAATGAACATGATAATGAATTATTCTATTACCTTGACCAACCATCCACTTTTTTTTTTTTTTTTTTTTTTTTCATTCTATTGCACTAGTCAATTACATTTTGCCTCTCATTATCACATACTAAACGCTACCTAAACGTTCATGTTTAGGTTAACTTGTTTAATTCATTTTTAAATATTCAAACCATTTTTTACCATTCACCAACTTGATTAATACGTTTACAACTTGGGATGAACAAATGGTAAAAAAAAAAATCCCGAAACCGAACCGGTAACAATATGAATACCGAATCATTTTTTGTACCAATTCGGTACCCACTTTTTGACGTTTTAGTGATCGGTAATTTCGGTTCATTATTTAACCAAAATTTTACAATCAAAAGTCGTACTGTACCGGTATGGTACAGTACTGAGAAATTTTGATGGGTACAGATACCAAGCTCATCCCCATTTACAAATTACAACTTGATTATTATCCGTTAATCCGTTTATCACGCTTACATAGGGCTGGCATAACAGGTTACACGAACCTGTTAAGACACGAACATGAAACTTGTAAACACGAACACGACACGACACGAAATCTAATTGTGTCATTTTTTTCAAACACGAACACAAACCTGTGTATAACAGGTTAACACGATAAGGAACACCTAGTAAAATAAGTTAACACGACACGACAAGACACGACAAGACACGGCAAGACATGATAAGAAACACGATAAGACACGACAAGACATGATAAGAAACACTATAAGACATGTTAAGACACGTACACGATAAGACACGAACACGAAACAGGTAAACACGAACACGACACGAAAACAAACAGGTCTTAACGTGTCGGCCTGTTATAAACACGAAACTTGTTAAGGCCAAACACGAAACCTGTTAAAATCGTATAGGTTCGTGTCAGGTTATCGTGTTCGTATCTAAATTGCCAACCCTACGCTTAGATAAATGAGTCAAATAACCATATTTGGGTTACACGATTTTAAACAAATTATTTCTGGGTTAAACAGTTTAAACTTTCGACCCACCAATCCAATACAATTGATAGTTTGATACTCTTACAAGACAAGGGCCCACATATTGCCTAATGGGTTAGTCAAAATTAAGGGCCATGCTGCTTTATGGACCAACATACCAAAGTTTTGAGTATGGGAAAGTAGGAAACCATTTAGTCAACTGAATCATGCATGCAAATTGCAAATGATGATATTATCTTTGGTATAATTTCATCAAGGCCGGTTATCTTTTCATTTTATTTAGTATTTTTTAAACGACTAATTTCCTTCCCCAATTTTACACTTTTCTTACACCCTTTTATTACCCTTTTTTTTTTGCCTCTTAGGAGGCTTGAACTCCCAACCTTACCTTTAAAATCCCAACACCTTTACCACCAATCACATCTCTTTGGAGAATTCAATCATTTGATATTTTTGTGTGAACCGGTTCGCGTGGGATAGGTTGAAAAGAGTCAAAGGATCGGGTTTGACCGATTTGGAAATGGGTTTTGACCGGTTTTAGCTGTGTTTGTTTAACACGTTCCAAAGTATAAGGTTACAAACCAATTTAACCCTACAATTCGGGTCTGTTCCTATTCAGTTCTTGCCAAACCTGTTTTTCTTTTCACCTATGAAGTTCTTCACTTCATGACTATCAATAGTATCATGTGTTCATCTATTTACTCTCAGTTCAAGCCCAGAAGCACGGCCCAACTAAAGCCTAGAAACACGGCCCGACTTAAGCCTAGACACCTGGCCCAACTTAACTAATAAGATAGGCCCAACCCAACTTTTTGCTAATAAGTAAAAAAAAAAAAGAGAGAGAGCTGGTGGGCCCAAAATATGCATCCAAAATACAAAAGAAAAAAATAAAAAAAGATAAAGTGTATCAACTACTCTTATCAACATGACTGGTGTCACATGATTCCTGCTTTCAAGTAACCCTCCAAATATCTTTTCCCACTGCTACCTAAAAGGACAAAACTGCCCACTTGCCCAAACAATCTTTTTCCATGCCCATGTCCATTCAATCAATGACCCATCCATCATCATCATCATCATCATCATCATCATCATCATCATCATCATCATCATCATCATCATCATAATCCTCTCGATGTTTCTTGAAACATATTAAATTAAATAGTCAAACAAAATCCACAACACCCTTTTTCTCATCCAAATTCCCCTCAATCCAATCAACCACAATAAGTTCACTTTAACCTTAGATTGCATCAATTGCTTCAAGATTTCATATGGGTATTCAATAACATTCGATTTTAACTAATCTTTATTGATAAAGGTTGTGACTTTAAGCTTAGATTGTGTTATGGGTTAAGAATATTATATTTTAGCTGATCTTGATTAGTAAAGGTTGTGACTTTTAGCTTAGCTTTTGTCAATTGCTTCAAGATTTCATGTGGGTATTCAATAATATTCTATTTTAGCTAATCTTGATCTAAAAAGGTTGTGAATTTTAGCTTTGATTGTGTCAGTTGCTTCAAGATTTCATCTGGGTATTCAATAATATTTGATTTTAGCTAATCTTGATTGATAAAGGTTGTGACTTTAAGCTTAGATTGTGTCAATTTCTTCAAGATTTTATCTGGGTATTCAAGAAAATAATATTTTAGCTAATCTTGTTACAAAAAGGTAGTGAATTTAGGGGGAAAAAGGATGGGTAGCAGTGGGGATTTCAAGACAATTGTTTGGTTTAGGAGGGATCTTAGGATAGAAGATAATCCAGCACTGTCTGCAGCTGCAAGGGATGGTTCTGTTCTTCCTGTGTTCATATGGTGTCCTAAAGAAGAACAGCAGTTTTATCCGGGTCGGGTTTCGAGATGGTGGTTGAAGCAATCTTTGATCCAGTTAAAACAGTCTTTGAAGTCACTTGGGGCTGATCTTGTTTTGATGAAGGCTCAGAGTACTGTGTCTGCTCTTATTGAATGCATTAGTGCTACTGGTGCAAACAAAGTAGTGTTTAATCAACTCTTTGGTATGAATGCTCTGCCTCTTATCTTTATTATTATTATTAGTAGTAATTATTGAATTTTGACTTTGTTGGTTATGTAGAAGTTAAAGTGTTGACTGGGATTTCTTGCTAGTCTATAGAAGCTTTTATTGTATTATTAAAATCTACTTTTTGACTGCAAAAAAAAAAAAAAAAAAAGGAGGAGGAGGATTTTTAAGTTTAGGAACCAAGTAGCGAATATTAATCGATCAAATATATTCGGTTTCACCTCTAAATTTGAGGGTACAACTAAATGGCTATTTATATTTTTGTTGATGCTTATAAGTTTGATTCTTGGATTCGCTCTAATGACGATTTTAGTACTTTGGTGGCTATATATATTTGAAACACAAATGACCAAACAGAGAATTGTAGAATATGTGATACTAAAAACGAATAAACATAAAGGTTACTTTTGGATATTATAAAGTAAATGTGAGTACGATACATCACTAGGGTGATTTGCATAATCAAAGAAGTTAAAGTTGATCATGAATTGTGCATTCTCCTTATCGGTTAGGACTTTGAGAAACATGATGTAGGTTATTGTTGTTCCTTAGAAACCGTTTTCTTATATAATGAACACAGTGAACTAACATAAGATTTGTTATTGTGATTTACCTCATGTTCCGTCTGTTCTGAGAGTCCTTACTCTTTCTTTAATGTTTTGAATGCATAACCTACAAATGTAATGAATACATTATAGCCGTGTAGCACATTATGGAAAAAGGAATTTGCAACACATCAGCACACAACTATGTGAATTTCTCAACATAGTCGTGTGACTCGTGTCACGTACTAACGTGTGATATAAAACATAACTCCCTGTTCAAACCCAACAAAGTACACAACACATAATGCCATAGTGGTATGACGCTTTGTCCCATAAAGTTACAGTTGCAACTTTTAAAATATATGGCTATTTGACACAACACATAGCCATGTGATATAAAAATGTCACTTGATGTCTTGACCAAAAGTCAAGTCAAATATGTCAAAATATCATTTTTGCAGCTGCAAAAGAAATACAAAGTAAATGACCATGTGACTGATTTCATAAATATACATTATCCACTTTTAAGCAAGACATGGCTATGTAATGTGAAGCACGTAGCCGTGTGATACCTTGCAGACCACAGCTTTGGCTATTTTAAATCTCCGGTTCAGAAATTTACTCAATACCTCTACTCAATCACCATAGGTATTCGTTAAACAAGTTATAATGAGTAATTATACATACTAAACACCATGTAGTTCCAATTCATGAATTCAACTACATTCAAAGCTAGGAAATGAAATGTGTGTGAAAATGTAAATTATACTATATACCAAACTAACAAACATTAAAGCGTACCGAGTAAAATCCCCCTCATAGCAGAGCTACTGGTAAGGTCTGGGGAGGGTGGACCGAGGGCAAACCTCTCATCTATCCCTAGGGATAGAAAGGCTACTCCCTCTGGGATCCGTGGCTCCAAAAACCTTTTGTCTTTTATGTAGTAATCCAAATAACATAATAATGTGGATAAGATAATCAAAGCAACAACCATACGAACATACTATTTACCAAACTATTTGCACAAAATCCAAATCTAATTCCCCTACCAGGCGAGTTATTCTACATAGTCAAACTCTATGTAATTTAAACTCACTAATTCAAGTAATATAAGAATAGGAAGGTATTCATGTGCACATATATAAATAATCAACCTACGAAGTCAAATTATACATTAGTGAGTGTATCCCATCAACAGGCATTTAAACCTTTTAATCAATATATATTGCATCAAGTCCCTGAGCGAGGATCATTGCTATTCATCCCACTCCTTGACATCAACCTTCAAATTAATGTTGGCCTAGAATATTATTTTGGAAAGCAAGTCAAAATTCACCAAGAACTCATATATTCAAATTCTTGGTTATGTCATATATCCGAAATCTGACCTAACCCAATATGAATGATAGTTTGGCTCTTGCGTTAGTTCATTTGCACACTAAAATACACACCTGAACATTCACTACTTCTACCCAAACGAGGAAACTGACTCGGAGGGAGCAGTTGGGTTATGTGAAGGAATATTTGGCAAGAATAGTCCTCCAAGTAATTGAAGTTAATTTTGACTTTGACCACAAAAGTGGATATGTCTTGTCTTGGCGCAAATATTGACATTTATCGACATTGTAATCAAACAAATGGGAAGTTTCGAATTGAATTTATATCGAATGGACCTTTAGGCATTCTTTTACAAGTTCAAGATTTAATGGTCATTTCATTACAATCCTTAAGGATAAACCATTGCCCTATGTAAAATAAGAAGCAAGTCCTATTTAGATTTATACATTATTCCTTTTTTTTTTTTTTTCTAAATGCCTCTTACTAGTTCAAGATTCAAAATTTATGTTTGTTTCAGATCCCGTTTCACTTGTTCGTGACCACGTTATAAAACAAAAGCTTGGGGAGCTCGGTGTTCCTGTTCAAACATACAATGCTGACTTGTTGTATGAGCCATGGGAAGTATACAACGATGAAGGCTATGCTTTTACAACCTTTAATGCATACTGGGACAAATGTTTGGAAATGCAAAAAGATCCTATTATGCGTCTTCCTCCATGCAAATTGGTCCAAGCCACAGGTAATATGAATACTGTAAACATTATAATCTTTGAAAACGACAGTAACCATTATATATAAACAGAAAATTATCGGTGTTGCGTATAAGAATACCCATATTAGTAACTTTCTCAGTCCCACTAATAATGCATCGGTTCCATTTTGGAATGTCTCAAGAAAATCGCAGCTTAGTTATCCTCTTTTGGCTATTTAGAAGATAAATTCCATATATTTTGGTTCTTTTTAGGGGTATTGGATTTTAATAATCCAAATTTTCACCCGGCCGATAATAATCTGTACTTCAAAATTTCCCAACAACGATCCGAACTTTCAACGTATTAGCCGACAATGAACCTTTGTTAACCGAGAACTAACTCAGTTAGTGGAAGATGACGTGGACGCTGACGTGTTGGCCAATATATAGAAACTTGGGATCGTTGTTGAGAATTTTTGAAGTACAAATTATTGCTGACCAATGGGTTAAAGTTTGGATTATTAAAATCCAATACCCCTTCTTTTTATTGCTGTTATTGATTCTTTTGACTTCATCCACCAAGGTACCGCTATTTTGAGTGATTGAACCTTTTCGAGGTTTTAAAATTTGGAACAATGGCAGTAAAAACAGTAGATTTGCATGTTCGTGGATGTCAAGTAGTTTTCCTAGGGTTGTTTAGTTTTAATAAGCTTATTTCAAACTGATTATTTCACATTAAAATAACAAGATAAAAAGAATGCCAAACATAGATCTAACTATCTAAGTTATTCTTTTGCTTTTATGATGGACTAATAACAGGCTCAGTGAAAGATTGTACTATAGAGGAACTCGGTCTTGAAGACGAAACAGAAAAATCAAGTAATGCGTTACTAGGACGAGCGTGGACACCAGGTTGGATACATGCGGAAAAAGCTTTTACTAACTTCTTAGAAAACCATCTTCATGATTATGCAAACGATAGACAAAAAGTGACCGACAGCTCCACTTCAATTCTATCACCATATATCCATTTCGGTGAAATCAGTATTCGGAAAGTTTATCACAATGTGATAATGAAGCAAATTCTATGGGCAAAGGAACCAAACCATCATGGAGAAACGAGTGTTGCATGTTTTCTTAAATCTATCGGGCTTAGGGAATATTCGCGTTATATATGTTTTAACTTCCCATTTACTCACGAAAAATCCCTTCTAAGCAACTTGAAGCATTTCCCTTGGCAAGCTAACCAAGCACATTTTAAGTCTTGGAGACAGGGTCGAACAGGTTATCCATTGGTCGATGCGGGAATGCGAGAACTTTGGGCAACGGGATGGCTACACAATAAAATTAGAGTGATTACCGCGAGCTTTTTGGTAAAATGTTTATTGTTGCCATGGCAATGGGGGATGAAGTATTTTTGGGATACGCTTTTGGATGCAGATCTTGAATGTGATATTCTTGGTTGGCAATATATATCTGGGAGCCTGCCCGATGGACATGAGCTTCATCGTCTTGATAACCCTGAGGTACGTCATCGTTGTGCATACACTAGTGTAAAAACAAGATAATATATTAACAGGGGCACGTTCGTTTCAGAACCAAAGGCGGTTACATAACTGCGTTGGCTTGCATGTATCACATTCAAAACAATTGCCCCCCCCCCCCCCCCCCCCCCCCCCCCCTCTTTACACACGCACACATATACTCACACACATATATTGTAGTGTAAATTAACTAAAAGTTTTTAAATTCTTGACGTAACAGGTTCAGGGATTCAAGTTTGATCCCGAGGGTGAATATGTTCGACAATGGCTACCCGAGCTATCACGAGTGCCTACAGAATGGATTCATCATCCATGGAATGCCCCGTCTTCTGTTCTCCAAGCTGCAGGAGTCGAATTAGGATTAAATTATCCAAAACCAATAATCGATATTGAAATCGCAAGGGACCGTTTAACAAATGCCATACTACAAATGAATGAAAAAGAATCTGCTTCAAAGCAAGACAACTGTGAAGGAACAAGTGAAGTTGTGGTTGATAATTGCGGTCCTGAATTATCGCCGATTCCTAAAGTTTTTCTTAGAAAAGAAAAGAAGCCGTGTCCTTCAACATCCTCTAACGATCAAAAGGTACCTTCAATGCATAAAGGCGTTTCCGTACCAAATAATAATAATAATAATAATGATAGAAAAAGATCAAAAGGTTTAGAAGGGCAAGAACCAGATGAATATAACCTGCATGACTGCAAGACAGGAAGCTCGTTCTTGGAGACCGACGATGATTTGTGTTCTACGGCTGTCTCATCCTCGGCTAGTAAGAAACAGAAACAGGCGGCTGGTACAAGTACTTTCGGTTCATCCTTTCTGATAAAGGAAAACTGTTGATCGATCGATTCTCTGTTATATATATATATATGTTGTCTATTTGGTAGCCATGTTTGAATTTTGAAACAGAGATGTAAACTATATAACTGTATTAAGACTTTGTTTGGCTTCCAAACGTGTGAATTTTATGCTATTCAGCTGTATTAAACCTGTAACTTTTACATGAATCTAACACAATATGAACCTGGAAATCATGTCATACATACGAACCACAAAATGGGACATCAATATTATATTCAAGGGTTGATGCGGACATGTCACATTCAACCCGAAAAGTGTAAAGGTTTTACCGTTTTAGTTTTAACGTATAAATACTTGATAAACAACCATACCCAATAAAATCGTACACGTAGCAAACCGTAGTAATATCCCAAATTTATACATTTACAACAATTGATACAGATGTGTATGAAACAATTACACTATATTAATGTATGAACTAATGAATAGTGTTTTCGATTTAGGCTTTTTTTTTTTTGTTTTTTTTAACTCTGTTTGTAAATAAGTATTATTAAGTAAAAATAATTAGCATCTTATATCAGTAGTGGAGTGGTTGTGGACATTGTTTGGGAAGCAAGGGAGCCGGATTCGAAACCTGTTACGCGTGTGTTTTTACTGATTGATATTTTATTGTTTAAAATCTGTTCAACACGTGGCACTGTGTGGTGCTAGGCATGCGGCTTCCACTATCATTATTAGTTATAGTTCACAGCTATTAACCAAAATCATTTCGTAAACCTCAGAGAATACAATTTCTGGCGGTTCCATCCGTTCTAAACCTTGGTCAGCCTTACATTCTTTGAAATTTTTTTTAATGCATGTGTTGTTTTGCATTCAAGCATTGTTTTCCTTGTGATGTCAAAGTTTCCTGTGATTTGTTTTGGCTTTTGAAGCCTAAATTTCAAGAGTCCGATGTGTTTTGCATGTTTATGTTGGTTTTGAAAGATCAAAATGTGGTTTGGTTAGCCTTTTGTTTTATTTTGTTGCTGTGTTATGTTTTCTGGTATAAGTTTAAAGGATTTAGAGTTTTTGATCATGCATGGTTTGCATGTTGTTGATAGTTTTGGTCTTATTTTGGTTATGTTTGTTTCTAAGGCTGATGTGTAATTTGGGTTAGTTAGGTTCATCTATAATTTATTTATGATATGTGTTGTTTCTTTGATGTTGCTAAATAATTTTTTGGTTGTTCTGCAGATTTCGAAGCAATTAACGTGGTGTTGTTTATGCAGGTACGTTTGTGTTTAGGTAGTTTTTTAAAAGGCTGTTGATTTTGGTTGTTAGGCTTAATGCTATTGTCATTGTTGTTCAGAATCATTTGTAAAGCTGTAAATGTGTTGCTGAGTTGGTTAATATCTTAAAAAGAAGTTGTTTATACAAAGATTACATACAGGCGGGTAAACAGTTTACACGATTGACGTGTAGGTGCCGTTAGTTGACATTTAATGTAGGCCGATCTGTGGTTGTTGGTCGTGGTTTTGACAGGCTGGGTGATTTAGGAATTGAATCTGTATTGCTGTTTATCTGATGTGTTGAGTTTAGATCTTAAGTCAAATAACGGTGTTATTGTTTTTTGAGGTTAGTGCTTGATGGCGTTTACGGTTGCCTTTGGTATGATGTGTTAGTATGAGGTTTAGAAGGTCTAGATCATTGATTCTTAAGCCCTTTTTTAAACTAAAATAAGTTTTTGGGCACACCTGATAATTAGGCGTCTACTCAGTTGGGTCAGATGGTAGGAAGTATAGGATTGATACATACGGTTTCATATACGTCTCCAACAGGTTTGCAGCAATTAGGTTGTCGAGCTGAAATTATTGATTTTTAAGCTTTTTTTGTAAACCAAAACAAGTTTTTGAGCACGTTTGATAGTCAGGCGTCTGCTCAGTTGGGTCAGATGGTAGGAAGTGTAGGATCTATACATATGGTTCCGTATACGCCTGAAACTGTTTTGCAGCAATTAGGTTGTCGAGTTGAAACACTTTATGTAGAAATAGAATTTGCAAACAGTGGTGTTGCTTTTGAAGGTTAAAGATTTAGACACACCAGGTTCATGGTGCACACCAGTCATCATACACCAAGGCAAAGAAGAGTTTAGACGCATAGGCGTTTAGTCGCATAGGTGCTTAGTCGCGTAGGCGCATTGGCGTTTATTCAATTAGGCGTTTAGGCGCTAAGGTGTATGACTTGCTTAGGCACCTACATACCAGCCGCGCTGGAACACGTCAATCAAGCGTTTTTTTTCAGTTGCTTTTAATCTATAAGCTTGTGAGACTGAGAATCAGTTGAAGAATAAGATGTGGGTGCTGAGCAGAGAAGCTGTGTTATTGAGCACGTTTGATAGTCAGGCGTCTGCTCAGTTGGGTCAGATGGTAGGAAGTGTAGGATTTATACATATGGTTTCGTATACGCCTGAAATTGTTTTGCAGCAATTAGGTTGTCGAGTTGAAACAGTTTATGTAGAAATAGAATTTGCAAACAGTGGTGTTGCTTTTGAAGGTTAAAGATTTAGACACGCCAGGTTCATGGTGCACACCAGTCATCATACACCAAGGCAAAGAAGAGTTTAGACGCATAGGCGTTTAGTCGCATAGGTGCTTAGTCGCGTAGGCGCATTGGCGTTTATTCAGTTAGGCGTTTAGGCGCTAAGGTGTATGACTCGCTTAGGCACCTACATACCAGCCGCGCTGGAACACGTCAATCAAACATTTTTTTTCAGTTGCTTTTAATCTATAAGCTTGTGAGATTGAGAATCAGTTGAAGAATAAGATGTGGGTGCTGAGCTGAGAAGCTGTGTTAGAAAGGAGACTGGGTGGGGGGGGGGGGGGGGGTTGATGGCGACTGTGTTCTGGTTTGGCGCAGAACAGAACAATCAAACCTCCATCTCGATGCGAAGGGGCGAACTGTTTAGACCTTATCGTTGATGGAGTTCCAATAGCTAGAACAACTGATGACTACACGGTCGTTTGGAGAGCCACTGTTGAACCTTACGCATTTGTCAAGCTAACATGTAGGTTCTGCAAAGTAGATTACAAATTTTTTAAAAATAAATGCAATTTTTTCAAAAATAAATTATTTAAATTTGCACTTATTTTTTCAATTTATGTTTATTTTGTCTCTTTATTTGCTTGATTCATACTCTCTTTTGCTAATTCAAGGAGGCTTTATTTAGTATTTTAAGGGATGACAAAATCGGATTATAGATGGCTTATCGGCGGGCTGGATTATAATGCCTGCCTTAGGTATCACATATTAGTATGAGGTATTTTCGGTTTAAACGATCGATTCTTAAGCCCTTTTTAAAACAAAAACAGGTTTTTGAGCACACTTGATGATTAGGCGTCTGCTCAGTTGGGTTAGATGGTAGAAAGATTAGGATTTATACATATGAGGTCACAAGTACCTGCTGGCTGCAACTGCTGCGCATTTCATATACGCTTGAAGCAGTTTTGGAGCAATTAGGTTGTCAAGCTAAGGCTGTTTTTGTAGTAATAAAATTTGCGATGTTTGGGTGGTTAGCTTGTAGGTGGCATAGCCACGTATTTATTTAAGCATTTATGCGTTAAGATGTCTCTTGGTACTAAGGTGTTTAGGCATTTAAGCGTGAAAGTTGAGTTTTGCTTAATATGAAATAGGACATTATTCTGTTTATGTTACCTGTTTAATAGTAACTGATTAATAATAAAGTATCATAACTAACTTACTTAGGATTGCCAGCAACCCGCTAACAGTGTCAAATACATAGGAAGTGGTTCCTTAGGAACGCGTAGGTTACTCAGTGACTTAGGGTGATTTGATTAACAGAACAGTTTGGTTCAGCTGATACTAAGATTTCAGTAGTAATAAGAACTCAACACGTTAAATGTACTTCAAAGGAATTTGGTCCAAAGACGCTTTAAATCGCTCTGCTAGTGCAATCTGGTCGATAGTTGTGAGTACTGCTGTAGTAAGGTCAACGGGAAAATCATTTCCAGGACTGAATCTAGGCTACGAGTCGAGATGAAGATGGATCATAGTCGCTAGGAAATCAGATTCCATAGTCAAGGCTGAGACAGACGTTACGTTTACTTCGCGGTAGTCTTAGCTCGACATTGTCTTGGGTCTGTTAGCATGGATTTTTAAGTACTTAAATATCTGATTGCCTTTGCTAAATACCTACATAAGTCGCTGTCTGAAAGCAGGCAGTTAAGAACAAAAGTTGAATTTAGATGTTTGGGATGATAAATAAGGTGAATAATTCAATTGCTGATATGTAGATTAGACTGTTAGTATATGGATTTGACGATCTGAAAGAATAATCCGCCGTCTATGAAGTTTATAATGGCGCATAATTTGAGGTTTTACGTTGATATAGACAGCTATAAACAGACTGTGTACTGTTTGCAGACATATTCGTATCAGTGTCTTTTGATTTGTGCGTTTGATATGATGTATGCTTCTAAAGTGTGAACTGTTTAACTTCAGTCCTTAAGGCCAAAGCGATCCCGTTCTGATGTTGCGTCTAGCTCCAATGTGAATCTGTCATCTGTGATTCGAGGCCGGCGCAATCATTCTGAGGTTGATGGTTCATCTTCTTCATCTCCGGTGTTGCCTGTATTAGGTGCTTCGCTGCCACTTGTGGTTCGAGGCCGGCGCAATCGTTCTCAGGCTGCCGGTTCATCTTCCTCATATCCGGTATTTCCTGCATTAGGTGCTTCGTATCGTCAAAGGTCTTACCGGGATGCAATGTCACGTCGCCACATTACAGCTGAATCTGAACGTGTGGTTATCAATACAGACATGCATCAGGTTGCTAATGAGCTGTTGGTATCACCTTCTTACATAGATTCTGGCGATTGCACTCAAGTATGCGAATTCTGTAGTGCGCTGTTTTGGTTTACAGAACGCTTAACAAGTTTTCCTATTGGTGCTCGGCCTCGGTGCAACCGTTGTTGTCGAGGTGGTAAAGTTGAATTACCATATCCATCTGAACCACCACAATTGCTAAAAAAATTATTTACAGAATCTGACTTTATGTCTAATATACGAGCATATAATTCAATGTTCTCAATGACCTCATTTGGCGCAAAGGTAGACGATGAGATAAATCATGGTGGTGCGCCTTATGTGTTTAAGGTTGCAGGCCAGGTGTCTCATTGGCTTGGTTCTGTTTGCCCATTACCTGGTGATACACCTCGCTTCCTGCAAATATACATATATGATGGTCATAATGAGGTTGCTAATAGACTAAGGTTTTTCCAAAATTTAGAGTCTCAGAATCCAGTATCTAATGTTGTATCTTCTTTGATGCAAATGCTAGACGAGGTAAATGAATACGTCAAGCTTTTTCCGAATGGCTAAAGATATATGTATGCAGCCTGAGGTTCCAGATTTCCAGATCCATCTTTATACTCGAGCCTCAGATAAACGTTATAATATCCCAACGGCCAACTGTGTGGGTGCCATCTTATGTGACGCGGATCAAGTCTCATCACAATTTGATGTTATCATCAGAAGCAAAGATGGTACACCACATAGGATCAGCAAATTACATTCATCTTACATGCCATTGCAATATCCTCTTCTTTTCCCACGTGCAGAACAAGGTTGGTCGCCTGAATTACGACTTAAAACTCCTATAGTCAATACAGATGATGTTGAGAGTTCTGTTCCAGTTGATACAGACACAAATGAGACAGTTATACAATCTACTACATCTTCCGAGGATTCAAAATTAACACCTATAATGTTTTATAGTTATCAGATGCATGATCGTGAAAATGTATACACCCATCTGCTTAAAGCATCTAGGTTGTTACAACAATACTTGGTTGATGCTTATATTTGTGTTAAACATTGTCGTTTAGAGTATTATAGACTTCATCAGGATGAATTCCGTTGTGAGTTCTTGAAAGGCGTGCATGATGCGATTTCTAGAGGTGACACTGAAACTAATAGTATTGGAAAACGAGTGATTTTGCCTGCCTCTTTCACTGGTGGACCGCGCTATATGTATAAGCATTACCAAGATGCTTTAGCTATATGTCGTGTTCATGGAAACCCGCAATATTTTATTACCTTCACTTGTAATGTTCGTTGGCCTGAAATTACAAGGCACCTGAATCGAGTGGGTGTTTCCAACCCGCAAGATCGGCTAGATATTATTGCAAGGGTATTCCAGCTGAAAGTACGTGCTTTTATTAAACACCTGCGTCAAGCCAAGCCGTTTGGTGATGTGACAGCAGGTACGCATGTCTGGCGTATTATATTGTTGGTTGACTCAATTTTCTGATACTGTCAATCTAAATGTATACAGATTTATACACGACTGAATTCCAAAAAAGAGGTCTACCTCATTGCCATACATTGTTATGGGTGTCAAACATGTATGCTATACATGATGCCAGTCAAGTGGATCAGTATATTACTGCAACAATTCCAAATGCAGTTACAGACCCAATTTTACATAGAATTGTGACAGATTTTATGCTTCATGGCCCATGTGGTTTGGCCCGCTTGACTTCACCTTGTATGAAGGATAGGACTTGTACCAAGAAATTCCCCAAACCATATGAGGATGTCACACGTTTTGACAGCACAGGCTATGTACACTGCAAAAGGCCTTCGACTGGTGTTCCATTTCTTAAAAATGGTATCCCGCTTGACAATGGATTTGTTTTTCCATATAATGCAAACCTATTGATGCATTTTGATGCGCATATAAATGTTGAATATTGTGGTTGGACAATGTTGATTAAATACTTATTTAAATACATTTCCAAAGGTGCTGATAGAATTCGATTTGTAGTATCGCAAGAAACAAGACAATTAAATACTCAATATAAGAATAATCTAGAAGTCGTTGATGAAATTAGTAACTATGTTGATGGCCGGTTTATTTCCCACATGAGGCGATGTGGAGGATATTTGGCTTTCTGATTCATCATAGAAATCCTCCAGTTCAAGTGTTAGCTGTACATCTTGAAGGGAAATAGAATCTTACGTTTAGACAGTCACAATCCCTTACTGACATTGCATCAAATCCTAATATTGGGAAAACAACATTAACTGAATGGTTTGCAAATAACACCAAAGAAAGAGAAAATCTTGGAACATCCAATCCTATAGGTGCTAATTTGCGATACATAGATTACTTAACCAAGTATTGTTGGAACATTGCATCAAAAAAATGGAAGCTTAGAAAGGCTAAAAGAGAACCTACTGTAGGTAGATTAGCTTATGTGCATCCAACATGCGGTGAGCTTTTTTACTTACGATTATTACTTACTTATCAAAAAGGATGTTGTTCTTATACAGAATTACGAACAGTGTCTGGTGTTATCAAGCCAACATTTAGAGAGGCCTGTGAGGCTCTAGGATTAGTAGGAAATGATAAAGAATGGGAGACTGCATTAACTGAAGCTGCAATATGGGCTTCGCCAATTGAGTTAAGATCTTTATTTGTGTACATGTTGCTTTATTGTGACGTGTTGAACCCTTGTAAATTGTGGGATTCTAACTGGAAATGTATGTCTGATGATATTAGTCGTAATATAAGTCAAAGCATAAGTGGTGCTTTGAATTTTACTAATGACTCAGATTTACAACAATATGTATTGTACGAGCTTCAACTCTTATTAAATTCCAATTCCAGTTCACATACACTAACAGAATTTGGCTTGCCAACTCCAGATCCGTCTATTTTTTCAGCTTTGGTTAATAGTTTACTCTTAGAAGAAAAAAACTATGATAGAAATGCGCTTCGTGTTGAGCACACATCTTTACATGCGAGCCTTCAAAATGAACAGTTAATAGTGTATGATGCAGTCATGACGGCTGTCACAGACGACACACAATTATTGGCTTTTGTTTATGGTCATGGTGGTACCGGCAAAACTTATATATGGAAAACGTTAATTTCAGGCTTAAGATCTGCTGGTATGATTGTACTTGCAGTTGCTGCCTCGGGCATTGCATCTTTGTTACTGCCAGCTGGCCGAACAGCTCATTCAAGGTTTAAAATACCCTTAGAATTAACTGAAGAGTCTGTATGTAACATTAAAAAAAACAAACCTTTGCCAACTGCTTTTAGTGACCACCCTTATTATTTGGGATGAGGCACCCATGAGTGATCGAAGATGTTTTGAATCATTAGATAAAACTCCTAGAGACTTAACTGGAAATACATTTCAACTTTTTGGTGGCAAATCAGTATTGCTAGGAGGTGACTTTAGACAAACTCTACCTGTTAAGCCTAAGTGTAGTAAAACTGAAATCCTAGCGTCTTGCCTGCCTCAATCTTACTTGTGGAAGCATTTTACTGTGTACATACTTTCTGAAAATATGCGTCTTACATCAAATCAAAACAACAATAGTGATAGGGTAGCATTACAAGCTTTTTCTGAATGGCTTTTGAGAATAGGTGATGGGATAGAGGGTGTTATTATAGACTCTGAACATCCAGATGTAAGGAAGGTTGAAATACCTGCTGAGTTGTTGATTAAACCATTTGAAAATGGACTTCTTGAGTTGATTCATTTTATATATGATAGGAACTTACTCACAAATCCTACACCAGTCCTAATTTCGGAACGTGCCATAATTTGTCCAAAAAATGAGACTGTCGATATCATAAATGAAATGGTTGAGCAATTATCACTAGGGGAGTGTGTCTCATATCTAAGTACTGATTCAATGGTTCCACACTCTAAAAATGCAGCTGAAACAGACGCAATGTACCCACCTGAATATTTAAATGTCTTGAATTTTAATGGTATTCCAAACCATTGTTTAAAATTGAAGCTTAATAGTCCATTTATGTTGATGCGCAACATAGATCCTAAAAATGGTCTGTGTAACGGGACAAGACTGTTAGTTTCACAATTGCTTCCGCGTGTAATTGAGGCACGAATTATCACTGGAACATCAATAGGCACCAGAGTATACATACCGAGAATAAATTTTGTGCATACCACTAAAGACTTACCGTTTGTTTTTACACGTCGTCAATTTCCTGTTAAAATTTGTTATGCAATGACAATAAATAAAAGTCAAGGCCAGTCTTTAAAGAAAGTAGGCTTGTACTTGCCCCAGCCAGTTTTTGGACACGGTCAATTATATGTTGCGCTCTCAAGAGCTACATCTCCAAGTTCATTAAAAATACTTTTGCCAGAAAGCGATACACAGAATAATAACACTACGTTAAATATTGTGTATTCTGGATTACTCAATGAAATAAACTCGCATCAGGTTTGACATTTGTTTCTAATTACACTGCATTTGTTTATAACTATTTGTATTACTAAGATAATTCAATTATGTTTATTTCACAGGCTCATGGAAATGGCATACAAAGGAGTGGTGGAGCTAGCGCCGAGGCAAGCAACAACTCTAATTGAGATTAGAGTGATTAGGAAATGGGTGCCCGCATATAGAGACGACGAAGTTCATTATGTGTTTGTTGATGCGGAGGTTATTATCATTTTACCCAGCTAATATTATATGTTTGGAATTTTTTTGGTTGTATAAACATTCTAACTGTGATTCTGTTTACAACACTTCTAATTGAATAGGGCATGGGGATACAAGCAATGGCCAAAGGAAGAAACAAGTTTGCTGTTGAGCCGAAACTACGTATGGGATTATGTTATCAAATTGAAAAGTATGCATGTGTGGATCCAGACGACTATACAAACACACTTTCACATTCAGCGTTTATTTTCCTGGAACAAGCAAGTAAGATCACACCTTTGCCAGATGTGACAGTCATACAAGAATACTTTTTTGACATTGCAACAAGACGTAGGGCAATCACTGCAGCAACTCATGAGGGCATTGTTGGTATGTTATGTATTATTTACTTATTTAATATGGTTGTATTTAAGATTAACACTTTTTAACGTTTCCAAATCTTACTTTTGTAACAGATTACATTGGGATCTTATGAGGAATGGAGGACAAAAGAACTACCAAAAATCAGCCCTATGTGATCATGACACTTAGGGATACTAGGTATGTAATTTACATTCTCCACAACTGTATTGAGTCTTAAAATGTTTTCTACCACATGTTATATCGCTAACTTTGTACCTAATCACACATAGCAATCAAGACGTCACTATAGCCATTTGGGAAGAAATGTTAAACTCAAGGGATAGGTTTAATAGGGCAGAATAGGAATCAGCATCGCCACCAGTGATACTAGCACTAACCAGGCTAAGAGCGAAAGATTATTTTGGTTAGTATTACTTTTATTAGCATAATCATTTGTTACACATTTTCAAAAATACTTATTCTAAATTATTCATTACTACAACATTGTGTCTGATATATATTTCGTTATATTAACATTTACAGGTACACTCCAATTTCAAACAACAAATGCCACATACACGTATCGGGACCCAGAAACTCCTGAGACACAGACTTTGATTGACATGTACGGTCAATAAGTTGCCTTCACTCTTAACGATTCATTCAAGAAAAATAATATTTATAATTACATATTGCTACAGGTATGAAAACCAAGATCTTCAACCACAACCAGTCGTCCAACTAACGGGTCAAGAAATCTCCATTGCAGCCCTAAAAAAATTACCTACTAATCAAATGACTGTAAGTCACATAACCATCAACTAAATATTTGTTGTTATATCGTTACATACTTTGACTAAACTATGTTTAACAGGGCAAAAACTTCATACTTAAGTGCACCATAGATCACATTTCAACAAAACACTCTTGGTACTACACTGCCTGTCAAGAGTGTAGTCAGGTCGTCCTGGAAAATGGCCCCGTCTAGTTTTGTTCACAGCATGCTGATGTTAGCGCAGTTAAATACCTGTAAGTCCAACCTTAAAACCAAATTTCTATATCCTTTTTTATGTATTGACACAACAAGTCGCATATTAGTTTGCCCTAAGACATTATAGATGTCTGATTAGGTGTGGAGCAGTAACATAAGTATATAAAATTGTAACCATCAATAACGTGCATGTGTAATTATCCATCTATCCGATCCAATGCTCACAAAATATAGCATGTAATATATCATGTCGTCAAAACAATCTGTATACAGTCTGAGTTGCCAACAACAAATATAGTTTTGATACAAACATGTCACAACACTCATCTTTAGACAAAACAATAAAGACACAACTCTAGATCTGAGTTAAAAAGATACAATACGACTTCATCTGCTGATTACGTAGTTTGTGTTTGTGCGCTTGGGCGCTTAACTCACTTAGGCGCCTACTTACTTAGACGTGTGGGCGTTTAGTCACACAGACACATAAACACTTATTTGGTTATGCGCCTGATTCACTTAGTCACCAACTCACTTAAGCGTGTAGACGTTTAGCCACACAGGAGCATAAGCACTTATTCAGTTAGGCACCTAGACACTAAGGTGTTTAACTTTAGACACCCACTCGCTTAAACGCCTAGGCATTTACGCACTAAGGTGTGTGATTCGCTTAGGCGACTAGGTGTTTGGCTGCTTTGGCGCATGATTCACTTAAGGACCTCCTCACTTAAACACATAGGCGTTCGGTTACATAGGCGCATAAGCACTTATTCGCTTAGGTGTTTAAACGCTAAGCCAGCGATCAACAAAATCAACTTAAAAACAGACATTAAAACTTAAAACATCAAAAGTTTCAGTATTTGACATACGGTTGCGTAGGCGCATAAGCGCTTATTCACTTAAGTGTTTAAGCGCTAGGCCAGCAATCAACAAAATCAACTTAAAAATACACATTAAAACTTAAAACATCAAAAGTTTCGATATTTGGTTGCCTTAAGTCTGATTCAGGTTATATTTGTTAAACAATGATGTCAATCATTGTTTATTAAAACTGTGTAAACAAGAAAGTGTGTTTTTTTAGTCTCTCAAATCTGCGCAACACTTTTGAAAAATTGGTAACCCATTGAACAAAACTGTTTCTGCAGTGATAAGCATTAAAACACCGCATTTGATTATGAAAACAACAAGGCTTACAATTTAATGGATTCACAAAGTAAACAAACCCACAGACTGTAGACAATTTGCGCTTTAATTTGATGTGGACTGTATTTAATTATAATGTTGTACAACTATAAGACGTAGGATAGTGTCGACAGATAAGGTTGTGTAAACCTGATAACAGTTGCTGTAAGTAAGCAGACACGTTCAGAAACAGGTTTGGCGCTTGTTGTATAACAATTAAGACTTCGCTAGTTTCAGATTTGCCGCTTCGCTTGGTGGTTTTTAGTTTTTAGACTGTCAAATTTCTGATATTAGATGCGCGATCAGTATTGTATCCCAAACATATTTGACCCAAAAACCTTTAACATTTGAAACGAATCAAGGCGATTTTGTACATAACAGTATTGGTTAACCTTACCAGTGAACACTTTTGTACTTAATCAAATTTTATATAAGCGCATAACAATACACTAGCATCGAACCATAAAATAACACCTTTTTCATTAATTCAAAGTTAGATGATTACATACTTAATGCTGGTTCAGCAGCCACCCCACAACAAGACTTCCCCAAAAACGGCTACTTCCTTACATATAACAGTCATAATACATATTATCCTACCTTCAGCCTAACTCTTAATAACCAAACACAAGACAAATAAAATACAAACCCCCATAACAATCATCTTCATCATCATACCTTCATACACACACACTTTGCTCTTCAGAACAGTAACCTCCTTCTCCAACAAACCTTTCTCAGCCTTCAAACCTTCATTCTTCAAGTTAAACGCTCTTTTCTCAGCTCCATTAAAAACTAACTCATCAACGTCTTCTTTCCATCCAAAATACTGGCAATCAGCTCTTCCCTGATAAAATACCATACATATTAAAAACCAAAAACCTTCAAAACAACAACAAAAATATTTCCTGAAAAAAAATCATATCAACATATAACAAACCGGCCAAAAAGAACATGCATAGAACTGATGTCCTGGTCTAGATGACCCATTACCAGCTATCCTGAGAGCTGCAACATGATCATGATGACGATAAACATTGCCATCAGTGCCTATCCGGAATATATTCACCTGTGATCGTGTTCTTACCCTACAACCTGTGGAAGAACTCATTTCTCTCAATGAAGCTAATATGAAAGAGAAGGGTTTTATTGGTAAAGTTAATCTAAATAACACCCAAACCAACAAACAAAACGTATAGTTATGTGCCTACATATAGGCTTTAAATACCCACTTGTGTACATGTCATTATTACTTTCTATACAACTTGGAAGTTAGTCAACAAATCATATATCTATTATCTTTATTATGTCATACTCTTATAATAAAACTAATTATCATACTTTATATTAACATACAAATGTTACCTGCAAAAACTTATATACCTATACAATTTTATCCAATTCAGTACTTAATCACACTGTTTATAATGTGCCATCATCAATGCAGGTACTTAATACATGCGACCCTCACCGATCTTTCATAAACAATTGAGGCGACTTTCTTTGATAGGACTGTTGCTCAGCTGTTAGAAATCTCTTGTGGCGAAATCATGCTAAAATCAGATAAAGAGACTTTAGTACATAGTATTAAGGATAGAAAGCTACAGCTTCAGATACAGGCTACCCGTGACAAAAAAAGGGTATTGCCCGCTGTACAGTCACCACTGCTACCTTTGTTGCCCCGCATAATCAACAAACTTCTCAACCAACAGAACTTCCAGCCGCGCCCATAACGCCTCACTCCAAAGCTGGTAAACAAACCCTGCAGTCACCTTTAACACCTCTGCCAAAAACAGACACATCGACAACATCCAAATCAGATACCTCAACTAAGCGATCACTGATAACATCCCATGGTATGTTCAACAATAACACACTTATGATTTCTGAATCAGTACTAACAAATTTACTAATATGCAGCCTTTCAGGAAGAACCCAACAAGAAAAAACCAGCTACTGGTCCAAAGACATAGGAAATAACGTAGAAGACGATGTCAACACTTTTGTTATGACCAGCTTTGTTGATATCAGTTGTTATCCAGTCTCATCTTTTGCAGACTGAGTAGGATATTATGTAACCAGTTTAATATGTGTGTAGGATGTTATGTTAACTTAAGTAAATTAGGACCTTATGTGAACTATTAATATCTAAGTAGGTTAACTGTTTGTTTCGTTATGTTTTGTTTAACTTTAAAATACGCCTTTATGCTCCGCCTTACGCATACAGATTACAAACACACAACGTGCGTTATTGAATATACCTAGTTATCTTTAAGTTATAAAGTTTGAAGTCTATTTCTCTGTTAACTTATAAATTTTGGTATGAAATACATGACTTACTTAAGCTATGTAATATATAACACATTTTAGAATTATTTTTAAATATTAACAGGACAGCCCAGTAACCCGGCTGGCTGACTTGGGCTTGCCTTGTTTAGTTAAACATGTTTGTGAGTCTGACATAACTCGTTAATTCTAATTCCAAACCCAAACATTTCATGTTGAGTTTTTTTCATATCATAAATTTGCATCTAGTAAAAATGTATCTCCCTGTATGAAGGCTGACCCATCTATATTAGAGGGTACTAGGGTAGAGATGAGACCAGGATCGAAACCAAATGTCAGTCAGTCCTACAGAAAACCAACCAAACTTGGCACATAAAATTCCATTCTAATCAAAACCGTCTACTCAAGCCAATAGAGTTAACTTAATTGCCAGCAGAAAACCGTCTAAAAAAACCTCGTCCTAAAGACATGTTAGCACGAGAATTATATAACGAAACTCATGTTCATGCTAAGAGAATCGCAAATCCAATAGCAAGATGATTTCTTGGTTATTTAATACCAAGAAAAAAAATACCGAAACTTAAACCACAAAAATGAAAGTTGGTACGAGTATGTCACTTAGTGTGATACTATATCTTAGTAACATGCTACTTGCGTACAAATTTTTGTTTTTTGTTTTTTTTTTTGTCATAATCGTCCCATGATTTCACTTTTTTGTCGTAATCGTCCCATGGGTTCACTTTTTTGTCACAATCGTCCCATGGTTTCACTTTTTTGTCTAAATCGTCCCCGAGTTCACTAACTCAATTCACCACCTGTTCGTGGTCTCTTTCCCCAATTCACACAAAACTTTAGGGTTTTTAGCGACACAACACAAACGACCTCAAAAGTCTATAACGTTTACACGATTAGGGCACCAAATCTGCAATTGAACCCTAATTCTACTTACTTTCCTTTTCAATTTCATACATTTCTTCAAATTTGTCGGGTTAATGGACTCCCAAGGTAATTCTGTGAAAAAACCCTAATTTCAATTATAATATGTATGCTTCTTTAACCATTGGAATCCTTAGTCTTTACGTGTGAATGATTATTATTCTTATTATTATTAGGGCATAAAACTTCAAACAATCCCAAGGCCATGCTTTCATCTCTTATGAGTAAGAGACAGAAGCTTCAGGAAGAACTTCGTACTATCGAAAAGCAGGTTGGTATATTGCATTCAGTTATTATTATTATTATCCATAAAGACTGAATTTGGAACCATCTTATTATCTGCAATGCTATGTCGAGATATCGCTGCAATCGCTCACTGTTTCGAGGGACAAATCCTTTGAATGCATTTGTATGTATCGGTGTCAGTGCATATTTTTTAAATGGACCCCACCTGGGTTTTAAAAAGCGCGAAGCGCACAAAAGCGACGAGGTCTAAAACCGAGGCGCAAAGCGCAAAAGCGATGGGCTTTTCGTACGTGAGGCGCAAGACGATTATATATTTTTTTTTATATGCTATAGGTTTTTAGCATCCTTTACTCAAAATATAGATACAAATAAGGTATATATATGATTTAACCTAAATGTACAATGGTTTAGCTACATGTATAACAATTTTAAGCACAAAAACACCCCGTGTACAAAAAGCGCGCGCCTCAGGGGCTTTTTTCTTGCGCTTTTCGTACAATGCTCGCCTAGTGTTACATAAGGCGCACAGGTTGGCGCCTAGATGCGCTTAAGCGCGCCTTGAGCGCAATTTTTAAAACCAAGGGCCCCACATTTTATTATAAGTATTGCATTTTGTGAGTGGAGGACTAGCGCAAGGGCGTGTGTTCTTCGTTATGCGTTGTGGATGGTCTTACAATTTGAGTTTCTTTCCGTCGTGTTGATGGTGTTATCACTAGAAGGAACCGTTGAATTATCCTAGCTCTTTGACTGATTAAATATTTGATGAAGTGATAGTTTATTGTTTGATGAATACGAAATGAAATAGATTAAAATAGGCATATAGCTTTAATTGTCTTCTAAAGTCATTAGCAATGGCAAATTGTAAAGACAGTTAGAGTAGGATCTACCGATCTAGACATTGTGAATGACTTTAAAAAACTACTGTGCTGATTATTTTTTGGCAACTATATTATAATTCATCAACTCTATCTACGTTAAAGACGGAGGGATTCTTTTAATTTGTACTATTCTTTTTTATAAAATGAATAATTGCTTTTATTTGTTTGTTAAGAATTGATTGGTTCGTTTGAAAATTTATCTCACACGCAAGCACTGTTGGTCCTGCGTAACATGTGTTTTGTGAGTGAATTTGACTTCCACAAGTACTATTCAGTTATATAATTTTACAAATCACACAATCTTCCTTGATTGGGATGCTTAATATGCCTTCAGTTGGTTAATCTTTTTGTTCTTTAGTTTTGTTTTTTGAGCAAGTTTTTTTATGTTCGAATGATTAAGATAGGTGTATGAGTTAGAGACCAGCTACTTACAAGAATCAAGCAATTTTGGAAATGTGTGGAAAGGATACGAAGGCTTTCTTTCTTCATCAAAGAACACCACAAAGTATGTTTCTTGGTTCCCTTTTTTTCTTGTACTTGTTTTTTCGTATTCAGGTTAATATATTCTTGTTGTTTTGGCACCGTTGATTTCATAATTTGCAGTTATGTGTGGGTCTTCAAGAAAGACAGCTACATTTTAGGTTTTCGTATAAGGGCTCAAGTCATAGATTACCTTTTGTAAATTTTTATTTTTATATCATGCTATTGTTACCAGGTCCTATGCTTAAAGTATTTGGTTACAGAACAAACACCTTATTTCTTTGAGGATGACAATCTCAGTTTTTCTCTATTAAATTCTCTAAAACCTTGTATATCCATAAATTATTTATCATGAGTTGTAGTAGGATTTGGTGCTTGGTAGTGGTCAATCACGAAGTTGATATTGGTGGGAACACTGCCGACATTTTTTTGCGTTTATGAATTTTATACAACTGAGTTAGAATGAGTATAACAAGCGAGTTCATTTCAATCGTACTGCATGATCGAATGCAAAAAAATGATAATCTTTTATGTTTATCTTGTTCAATATTTGTGTTATTACTGTTTACATCTTCGTTGACATCAATTCGCCTTTTGTATTGTAGCCTGAAAAGGTCAAGAAAGTTTCAGAATGAAGATAGGCTTTTTTCCTTATCATCAGTTACCTCACCAGCTGTATGATATATATAAACTTTTGACGTCTATTTTCTTCCCTTGATTTTGTTGTTACAACATATAAGTAAAGTTCTGATTTTTCTGTTGCAAGTTAAATGTTATTATTTAAACATTGAATACTTATTTTAATTTCTACCTCTATTTTTACATGTCTATGTATCTTTAGACGGAAGAGCTTAATGCTGGACGTGAAGGTGAACTTCTCTAACGATATCTCTTATTTTATTGTCAACAAATTTTACTTTTCGGTTTACGTATTATATAACGATTTTTTTAAATTATGCGTTTTAAATAGAGGGAAGATCAGATTTGGGCCCAGGCCGGCCTAAAGGTGGAGGTTTGACCATTAATGGACAGTGAGTACACATTTCTCTTTATAGACTCTTTTATTAGCGTTTCACATTGATGCCAAATGGTTGTACAAGAACCATAAGTGGTTTAAGATAGCGCAAGGCACTCCAAGATGTGTAGGTTCCATAAGCTAAGGCGCGAGGCGTTGCTATATGTACAATCAAATAAGCTTTATATACAATCAGAAGCTGTCTCTGTTTTACGTATCAAACTTTGAACCTTTTATAATATCCTCATTCCTTGGTTGTTTTGACATATTACTATTTAAAGCTAAGGCGTGCCTTTTAAACTAAGGACCATAATTCTATATAGAAGTTAAAAGCATAGTTGTCAAAGGCGCACAAGGCACATTTCTAAGCGCAGAAGCGTAGCCCAGCGCACCTAGTGTGCTGCAACTTGAAAGCCCACCTTCTAGGCGCTTAGGCGTAAATTCAGGTGATAATCCCGCGTGATTCCGGCCAAAAATGGTAGAAAAAGGCTGAGATCAACCTAAAGAAGCCTAGAATCAACCTAAAACAGCCAAAACTAGTCCTAAACAAGCCTAAATCATGTCTAAAACCCCTAAAAGGTAGTTTATGCTATGTGCCTAGGGTAAAAAAGCCTACTTCTTTTAGCACCTATGCTCGGCTTATGCACCTTGCGTGCGCCTTGGGCTTTTGATAACTATGGTTAAAAGGGAGCACAACCAAAAGGTGATAAAAAAGCCTACTTCAATAGACTCGGAATAGAGATGATTATTGTACACAAGTTTTCATAATGAATAGATTACGGGTTTTCAGGTCTTTATGCGTCTGAATATGACATGTTTGTTTTATCTAGGGGAAAACCGAAGAAAGGAAGAAGTGGACCTAGAGATGGACGAAAAATCAGACTATCGAATGACATGGATCTTGATGACGACGATGATCATGATATGGGTGGCATGAGATAGCTGGATGCTGGAGTTGCTATAATCAATCTGTTGTAACTTGTAAGGAGTAATAAATTTGTATAATCATCTCTTTCATTTTCTATTTTGCATTTAGTAAGCAACTGGCTTTTGTTTACGTTGATGTCACATTCTGTGTGCGCCGTAGAATGCATTCAGATTATGTTTTTTTTCTATACATTCAAAAGATAACTCCTAATTTAGCTGAAAAGGGCAAGGCCAAAAAGCTTGAAACCGTAATAGAGTCTGTATAATCGTGCATGCTGCATTTTGTCCAAGCCAATGAGTGAGCTCACCTCGGCTCAAAACTTATATGAACCAGATTGGCTTGGATAGAAAATTATACGAGCTTCGAGCCATGAGCTACTTGGACATTTGTATGCTTGCAATTGTACTATATTATTTTATTAAAGAAACTTATATGGTAATACGATTTTTTTTTTCTATAAATTGATACATAATAAGATGATAAAGGTTTATGGGGCCCCCAAATTGTTTTTAGTGTTTTTAAGTTTTCAACAATACTTTCTACAAAAGAGAGGAATAAAGCATTATATAGGTGTTGTTTATTTTTCTGAGGCAAAAGGTCTGCAGTCTGCGGACCACATTTGCAGATATCAGCAAAAGAAGAGGTGGACCAAAGGTCTGCAGTCAGTAAAAGGAAGACTGTTTTTTAATGTCTGCATAACCCAAAAACATAATCTACCACAAATATTTCCCAAATCATAAACAAATGAAAGACATACACATAAACACCTAACATTATTATCTTTAAAAAAAAAAAACATTAAATAGAGGAGAATGAAGAACATATACACTGCTATGAAATTAAAGTTGAAAATTAGAGAGAGAGGGTCGTGAGAGATAGAGAGAGAAAAAAGAGAGAAAAACACACACACCCCTATCTCCGGTCACCTTCCCCAACTCCGACGACCGGCAATCGAACCCACGACCCATCTCCGACCAAACCGACAACACCACCGCCTGGTATCTCCTTCCTTTTTCCTTCTTTTTGGGTCACCGAACTCACACCAGTCACCACCTCCAATCAAGTTTACTCAAAAGGGAAGAAAGCCTAATAAATATCTATCATTTTCTGATTCAAAGTTTTGGACTTATGGTTTTATGGCTATTTTCTTGATAGCATGAGTCTTTTAATAATCTTATTTAGTATATTAGCTTACTAGACTTTTGCTCGCGTTTACACGCGGTTCACCAACGTACAATTATTTTGAGTGGTAAAACGTAAAAAAAATATAGTAGGAATATTTTATTAAAATTTAAAAGAAACCAATACACATTTTATTCAAATATCACTAAATATTTCTTTATACATCACATTTTTTGTTTTAGTCTTGACCTTCCCATCAGCATCAAGTATAAGTAACTTCACACCTGCCCTGCTTTTAACTATTGACAATGCGACATAAAGCTGGCCATGTTAGAATACAGGGTATCTTAAATACAATCCAACCTTCGATAGAGTCTGTCCTTGGCTTTTATTGATGGTCATTGCGAAACATACGGATATTGTGGAACTTGACTGGAATCTTGTTATCAGATGGTATCTGAGGAGTATTATCTAGTAAAAAATAAATAGTAGTGAAAAATATTTCTGATAAAATGTTAAAAGTAAGACACTATTTGAGTCAGATCATTCAAAATTCGAATTAAATGTTATAATTAAGTCTAATTGGTACCATTATAGATATTAAAATATGAAACTAAATAGTTAAATAAAACATTTAATATTTGAATATTTATAAAGTTTAACTGAAATCTATCAATTTAAATTCTTGTAACTAATTTGAGAAATTTATAACTAAAACTATTATTTATTAAATTTCAAAACTATTATTTTTTAAATTTTAAATATATTAGGAAATCTCTAATTATAATATCGCTATTTTAATGATCATAGTAGGATTAATTGTTACAATTATGAATTTAAATTCAAAATTTTAATTTTTTTAAAATATTCAGATCAATAAAAGTTTGTATTAAATGTTATAATTAAGTCTTATTGTTATGATTATTATCCAAAATTTAGATTTTTATAAACTTAAAAAAATTTAAAAATTAAAATTATAGATATCAAAGTATGAAATTATATACTTAAATAGAACATTTAATATTTGAATATTATAAAGTTTAATTGAAATATATCAATTCAAATTCTAGTAAACAAAATTTGAAAGATTCAAATCTCTTAACAATTTGAATTAAATATTTTAAATGTGTTAATTAAATCTAAATCTAAATGTTAGCATAAATCTTAAATTCAAAATTTTGAGATTAAATATTTAAATAAAACATTTAGTATTCAAATATTTTTAAAGTTTAACAGAAATCTATAATTTCAAATTCTAGTATTTAATATTTTAATTTTTACTTGTAATCAATTTGAAAAAGTTACAACCAAAATTATTAATTGTTATATTTTAAATATATTAGAAAATCATAATTTAAAGATAATAAATAGGTGTAATGGTTACCATTATTAACTTTAATTCAAAAGTTTATTTTTTTTAAGATCAAATCATTCAAAATGTGTATTTATAAGGATAATTAATATGTGTAAATTCATACCATTATTAAACAAATTTGAAATTTGAAATTTTGTCTAATTCAAAATTAAATATTTCGAATTTTAATTTGAAATTTGAAATTGATAATTCGTTATTTAATTGATTACCAATATAAGTTAAACTAATATTAGGATAAATAGGGCAATTAATAGGATCAATTAATGTATTAATAAAAGTTGACACAACTTATGTAGGGACTTTGAATCATATTAACTGTGTAAATAAAAGGATAATTAGTATGTGTAATTTCTTACAATTATTAACCAAAATTTTAAATTTTGTCAAATTCAAATTTAAACATTTCGAACTTTAATTTGAGATTAAAAATTAAAAATTGGATATTTAATTGATTACCAATATAAGTTAGACGAATATTAGAATACTATAGCACAATTAATATGAACAATTAATGTATTAATTGGAGAGTTGACACTACTTTGAATTTTATTAAATTTGTAATTAAAAGGATAATTAGTATGTGTAATTTGTTACCATTATTAATCAAAACTAAAAAAATTGAAATTTTGTATAATTCGAATTTAAATATTTTGAATTTAATTTGAATTCTGAATTTCAAAATTCAAAATTTAACTTATTACCAATATAAATTACACTAAATTTAGGAAGTGAGTAATTCAAATGTAATAAGGAAATTTAATGATTTCCTAATTTACGTAAGTTTCCTTTCTCATTCTCATTTATTAAGGTAAATTTTTAAATTTAGAATGGACATAAATAGTTAATATATAATTATTATTAATGTGTATTTATTATCTACGAAAAATATGAAATTTTCAAATTTAAACTTTTTTAAAAAGTCGAACAATTGTTTATATGGTAAAATCTTTGAATTTGGAATGGGCGTAAATATAGTTAATATATAATTAGTTTACAAAAAATTAGGTTTTGATTAATATACAAAACATAATTTTAAAAAAATAAAGCAGGGATAATTATAAAAAAGATTTGAACAATATAGAAAAGTAACCTAGGAAATTAAACAATTAATGAACAAAATAATAAGTAGAAGGAAAACTTACAACAGATTAAGTGGCGTGCCTACAACAATTGATTTTGTTTCAAGAAAGACCCATCACTTTTACGTTTAAGGCAGATTGGAAGAACGATCTAGTTTCAAAAGAAAAGGATATAGTAGATTAATCTTCAAGATCTTAAAATTGGATGTATAAAACACACATAATACAACTAAATCAGAAGTTTTAAATCATACCATAAAATTATATCCATATTAAATAATATCATTCAATTCTATATCCCCATAAATCGGAAGTTTTAAATCATTTCATAAAATTAGAAGCTTGAAAATAGGAAAGATCATAGATTCTTTTTTAACAAAAATTAAACCACTTTCCGATTTTGACACGCGGAAGTTTTAAATCATTCCATAAATCATCCCGATTTTGAATGTAAAAAGGAAATTTAATGAGTTCCTAATTTACGTCAGTTTCCTTTCTCATTCTCATTTATTTAAAATACAAAAAAAAAAAAAAAAAAAAACTGATTATTAATTATTATTGTTAATCAATTAAGTTGACCTCGTGATTTTTAAAATTCAAATATAGTAAATTTTAATAATAAATCTATTACACCAAATGTGGCAACAAACTTGGTAACTCAACTAATGACAATAATCATAAACCAGACCAATCCAAACCCGCAAACACTATCCATGTCTAATCAACCGATATTGAAGATCAAATCCTATTATCCAACCATTTCACAATCTTATTTCTGCATAACATAATATTGAAAACCATAATTAGATTAAATCATACGAAAACAGTGAATATGATGAGAGAAAAAAACACAATGTGTTTCTACGATAATTCAGTTAGTTTGATAATTAGGATAGTTTTGAATCATAAATGCCTTTTCCCTTGTGGACTCTCTTCATAAAAAAATCAAACCAAAATTGAAACAATATTCACAACGAAAATCGAATGTCCATTGACCTCCATTAATGCCCTAATTTGTTTTGGTGTAGCAACTGCAAAGAAAATATGTTACTAGTTTCAATATGATTTGTAAGTACATATATAATTTAAACAAAAAAACCGTATGCTTATACATTCGTAAAAAATCATCGGGTGAGATTCGTTTAGCACAACCTTAAAAATTTTACGTTAATATATTTAACTTAATAATAAAGTCAATTAACAATGAATATTAGGAAAAAGATAATAATAATTATACCATTAGCACCACCAATTTGTCGAAGAACATGGAGAAACCTTCGGTGCAATTCCGGAGACCAACACATTCTTTCTTTCTTATTAGACCGTCCTTATCTTCATCGGTGCATCCACCGTCGTGGCTGCCATCGCCGCAACCACCTTCTGTGTTCGATGACGAACTGATAGTCATATTTTCTCTTCAAAATGATGAAAACTGTCAAACCCATTTTTGCGTTCCTTCCTAGTCAACTTCTTTGTAAACAAATCCTAAAAGAAATCGAAACATATTAATAAAAATCCAGTCTTCAATCAATTAAATAAAAAAAGAGTATGTCCACTTACCTCTTTAATTGTCATTCATGTTCTAAATTGGTCAGATCTTTCGGTACCTGTATGTTATAAGAATCGCTTAAAAATGTATACATGGAAAAGTTTTTACAAAACAGAATAACACTAATCGCCCACGAAAGTTAATAATAATCATATCAGAAAAAAAAAACGAAAAAAAAAACAAAGATGAAAGACGACTTTGTGTTACAGAAGAATGGAATAGAGAGATACTTTGAAGGAGAGTATACGAAGGAAATGGATGATCGATGATGGAGAACATTCAAAATTCGATTCATGCTTATTAATTTGGGTTCTTTACATTAGAGTGAATAAGAAAATTAGGAGAAAGAGAGAGGAAATTAGGTGAAAGAGAAAGAGAAAGGTCATTATAATTGATTGACCACATTTAATTGATTGACCACATTTAATGATTGATTTTTGATTTAAAAAAAAACCAAAAATTTTATAAAAACTCACAAGGTGCCATGTGGCTTAATGAGAGGAGGAGAGAGGATTGCTAGGGGTGTGAGAGATTGACAAGTGTAAAAAGGGGCTTTAAAATATTAGATGTATAGATTTGTTTGCATATTTCTGAAAAAGAAATAGTTTGTACAATAAGAATAGATTTATTTAATCCGAACAATGGATGATAAATTAACCAAATCATGGAAGTTGTTTGTAGAGTAGTAAGACTTGATTTATTCAATATCGAAAGCAGAGTAGTATTTTTTTTTAATGGAAAGGCCCCCAATTATGTGTCTGCATTAGGCCCTCAAAAAGTCGGCCCTGGTTATCCTGGCCATTGCCGCCACATCCGCTACCAACACGTTACAACTTGAATGGAGTTGAACCCACTTTTTATAACTTTTTCTTTTCTTTCCTTCTAAAACATGTTTTAACTTGAAAACATTCTGATTAAAAAAAAAAAAAGAAGAAGAAGCCGTTTTTAATAGTTATATCTCCCGAGCCGACTTGTTCATCTCGCAAACTTAAAGATTCTTTTAACCTTCCTCTTAGACTTGTAAAACTTTCAAGTTGGTAATATGTTAAGAGATTACAAAGAAAAGATATAATTTTACCATAGATCAACTTGTTCAAAACAAAAACAAAAAAAAAATTATGTTCAAGTATCTTACGTCTTTCCAATCAATTTGACTTTTTCTAAGAAAAAAAATATTCAACTTTTTTTATTAATTTTTTATTTTTATTATAACCTTTTAGTAGACCGTAGTCACAATTTCTTAGCACCAATAAAAGCGTGTGATAATTACAGTCCACTCGGTAATCTTTTGACTTGTAATAGTAAGTTTTCTGCTAATGGACTCCTCAACTATATTTATCATTGTTTTGAAAACCGGACCGGACCGGCCGGTCGGACCGGGCTCCGGGGCCTGGACCGGTCCGGTTCGGGTAGTCGGACCGTTTTTGCAGCGAACCGGGGTTGAACCGGTGAACCGGCCGGTCGGACCGGAAACCGGACCGGTCGGACCGGAAAACCGGCCGGTCGGACCGGAAACCGGACCGGTCGGACCGGATTTTTTAATTTTTTTAATTTTTTTTTTGTTTTTTGGGCCGGTTCGTCGAACCGGTCGAACCGGTCGGACCGGTCGAACCGGTGAACCGGCCGGGGGTCCGGTTCGACGTCCGGTCCGGTTCTGAAAACCTTGATATTTATTCTTCTTTTTCTCTCTAAACTTTATAACTAACTAATATATTAAACTGTTCGGGATTTTCCTGTGCAATGTGGCAAGAAATTGGTACATGAACAAAACATAAAATAATGTTTACAGTATAAATAAAAGTTACAAACATAAAATTGAGAGTTACAAAATTACGTTGCAGTTTGGTACTCTACTTGGTATGGGCGGTGAAAAATATCAAAACCGATCATAAATACTAATGTTGATACCAATGTTGTACCGGTGGTATTGGTACGGTAATAAGTTATGTGTATACAAAATATAAAAAAAAGGTTATTTTCAATGGGTTGATTCCAAAAAACTTGTATTTATAACCCTCAAAGGTAGAGTCTTAATTAACATGCCCAGAAAGATAGCGCACGTGCTTTACATCGATAAAAAAACACTAAAAACAAATACCAAATCGGTGTTGATAATATCAATACCGTTCGATTTTTATGATACCAGTATTTAGTATGGTTTACTACAACAAAAAGTTTATTTAATCCAAAAAAAGTTGTGATTCTCATCAACCAAAACCATAAAAACATATATGGATACCGCATCTGATAATAATATCAATGTTCAGTCGATATCAATTTGGTTCTTCACGGAATCACGGTACATGTAGTGTAGTTAATTCCTAGTTTACTGATAAAAAGGTAATTTTACATTTGTGTTTCCAATATAAAATTATTAAACTGTATTAATTATAGTAAAACATCCAAAAAATGGCAAATCAGTGTTTGAATGAACTCACCTATTAACAATGTTGTAAAACAAGGTCTCAAAGGCCGAGTACTCCCCGAGTAATCGCTACAAGGTAGGTTATCGAGGCCCGAGTATTCTAGGCCTAGGCCGAGTACTTCCCGGGTACTCTCCAACTAGACCGAGAACTCCACAAGTACATATTTAAAAAAATAAAAACTAGCATAAATAAATATCAAAAACCATATCCATAAGTTGGAGGTGAGGCTAAGCTTAGAGGTCTATAAAGGTACTTTAGAATTTTAATAACCAATTGTTAGGTAAGGTAAAAATTAAGTTATCCGATGTTTTTCTGCATGTAACTGTGAAACGCATCAGTGTATTTCATATATAAAGTTGATATTTCATATTAGATTTGTCAACTCCGGGACGCTCCGGAGCATATTCTAGTATTCTATTAATTCAAAGTAGTACTACTCATTTTCCGTATATATATTTTTCCTATTTGACCGCTTGTGGGATATATTATTAAAAAAATCTATCTATCAAGTAATAATATTCAAGTTGTGATATTTCCTGGAAGCTACATGTTGAAAGCCAATTTTAGATCACTTCATTTTGGTCTTGGTCTATAAAGTAAGTGTATTTGATTTTATATATTATTAATTCAGATCTACTTCAATGTATCACGAAACTACTTTATGTTTTCTTATAAAAAAGTGAGTGTGCGTATATTTAATTTGGTAATTTTTAGAAAGTGCAATGTAAGATTATATGGTGTGAGTTCGGGGAGTGAGCTCGGGATGGTGAGGTGGCCTCGGTCCCGATCAGGAACACCGCCCTCCCCCTTGATTTTCGGGGACTTCAGGGAGTTATTGCCGATTGCACCGATGAATCCCATTGGCCAAAATTAGATGAACATTGGAGGTGGGGCCTTTCAAAAAATATGAAGTTTCAAAAAATATGAAGTATAAATTATATAATTAAATAAAAAGGAAAAAGAATTAAAAAAGAAGGGGGAATTGGGGAAAACCATTTCCAAACTTTAGGGGAAATGATGTGGCGCTGATGTGACATTCGGAGGAGTTGGGGGAATGTTGCATCACACCATATAGTATAAATTATATAATTAACAATGTTAAACATTTCTTTAGTACCATGGGTAACCCTAAGATTTATACGATAGTCGCGTTCGAGCTGAGCTTTTAACTCCTTTAAAATTATTTTGAGCCAAGCTTGAGCTCTTGGGTTTTACTTTCAAGCCGAGCTTGAACCCAGTCAGCCTCGGCTCGACTCGTTTACACCCCTACAATGCTACCAGCCAAATGAGGCTTGAATTTTATGGGTAAAGAGAAATTTTATAATGGACGTCAAAGTTGTAAAATCCATCTTCTAAACCAATATATGTTACCAAATTTGACTTCTTTTGGACTTCAAAAGCAATGATAAAATTCTATATTTTATTACTTTATGTATGACTAGTGTAAATGCCCGCGCTTCGCAGCGGGTTTAAAGTGTAGAGATTGGGGAATGACTTTTGCAACAGTGTAATAGAAAGCTGGTCTATGTTTGCAAGTCTTCAAAATATTCGAAGAAATTTGATCCATGACCTGCTCATTTTACCAAATAAGTTAAAAGAAGTTGCAGGGCGAAACCATCGATACATGCAACCACGTCTGGGCATGACGAAGACCACTGGAATGTTGTAGATCATACTTGTTATTATACGGCTTTTTCCTAAACATGAAAAACAAAGAAAATGTAAATAACTTGCAGTGGCATCAAAATGGGTGGGCAGGTTGGAAAGCTGATATTCAAGTCGGGTTCATTCGCATATAACTTGTGTTACCATCTCTTCATGATTCATATCCTATGGCCTTTGCCAACAAGGATCAGTCTTACCTGTCCAATCTAAATTAATTAACACTGACAAGTTACCACAATTGTTAGATATAAATTCAAGATTAGAAAGCACGAACATAATACCTTGATTCTGTTTGCCCTTTCATCAGTTGTGAAAATATAGTGATCGGATATGATGACAACCTTTTCGCGGTCCCAAACGTAAAACAATAACCACTATTCATACTATGCATTGAGATCACCCGATTCACCCACCTTTCAAAACATATTACACTAACACATGTAGGAAACATTAACACAACCTATAATTAGCTTGCATACACATTAGGTAAATGTCCAGAAACAATTTGATACTTATGGCGGATGTGTTTAAAGCACGATAATAACAAAACCTATAGGTACCCCGGACAACCATTCTTGCAACCAACAACACGTGGAGCCGGCGTAGCCGGTAGGTACTATCGCAATATCACCACTATAGTTAACCTTTAACAGATATAAAGCAGAGAGACATGACTAAGGTAGCACCGGCCACAATGAAACGGTAAATTAAATAAAGTCATTTTCGTGATCCATCGTGACTTTTACCATTCCACACATGCGCACGCGCGCGCGCACACATATATATGTATCAAACTTTACCTATGAGGAAAACCATATAATAAAAGGATGAAAACTTAGTACCTGCTTCACATGGATCTCTATCGCTTCAAATGCACTATGTCGTAAAACCAATCTCCAACTGCTTCGGTAGTTGTCTGTAGTAACGCTCATGGTGCCAATTAGTTCCATAAACATGTTGATCAAACATTTTAAGTCATGCATATTGGGTAACAGGCTAAAACAAATTTGAAATGATTCTGGTAGGGTTGACCAGCTAACATTTTTTTTTATCAATAGTAGATGGGTTATAAAAAATGTTTAATTATCTGTATACATGGGTAACTGCTTATATAATGTCCTGAACGTTGCATGATATTCCGAACTATGTGTCAAACCTGCCATGAATCATAGACCGTGTTTGTTATAAAAAGTGGAGTTTCTATTTCTTGGACAACGTTTTCAGGGAAAAAGCACTGCAAAAACTGAAAAATAATTAAAACTTAAGAAAATACAAATGTTGTAAAATTTACATACACGTTCTTTCTTACTAAACTATTTTTCATCTTGGAAGTGAAAGATGAGGGCAAACGTTTGGCTAATCCCTACTTCAGAAGCAAAAGAAAATGTTAAAAACCTTTCTAGTAGCGTCTGATCCCCAAACGAACTCCATCAATACACCCACTGAACAAAGTGCTTCCATATGAACTCCAACTCAAGCTTGTCAGCTTGTGTACCTAGCCCAAATTATTTCATTAATAAATTGATAATGCCAATATTATTCATGAGTTGATAGTCATAAAATGATTTGCCATAACACAATAAAGCCATTTTTTCACAAAACAGTAAATACATACTTGATCATGCCGCCAGACATTTTGCCTTTGTTTGGGTCTTGCCACTCCTTGAATAGATCTTGGATAAGTTCTTGGCGGTAGGCTTGTGCACAAACCGAGCCAGCATACTTTGTTATCTCAGGCTAATCCTGAGAAGCAACAACCTACATGCGGTGTACAAACACCAGAAAGCAATCAACAGGAGCAATATAATTATAAAATAAAAATTAAGAACAATTATCATACAGCTGCAATGGAGGGGCTTGAATCTTCCCCCGGGTGGGGATGAGTAACATCAGCCCCAAAGATGATAGTAGGAACATCGCTGACGGTAGGGATTCTCCTTGAAATTGCATCACGAAGAACCGTGTTCCTTCATCCAACTTTCACATTAATCTTTAAAGCAGTGTTTGCCAAGTAGTGCTTACTCATTTTAAACACATGTTTTGTTAGACAGCACTAAGAAACAACCCCAAGATCAGTCTCACAGATTCGTTTCAGATCACTTGCAACACACAAAAAACAAAATAAGAGAAACATGAAATGTATAATCACAACACCACCAACTGATGCCATGGCAGGCAGCACAGTCTTATAATACCATAAAAAGAGCCATTGTTGTTAGGGAGAATGACGATGAGCAGATCAAGATCCCTTTTTTGAGGTTCTAGCCTAGTCATGGCGTTATGGAAACGAGCTTTCAACACTCTGTCCACATGTTCAGGACGACCACTAAGCGCTAGAAGTACGGGTTCCGGATTAAATGCCTGCATTTTTAACAATATCAAAGTTAAGAAACTCATAAGACATTTGAATTGAAGATAATTTAAAATGCAGGTTAAGGTTTTTGACCTACGATGCCAGAAATATTACACATATGGGCAAGCTCTTGGCAGAAGGTGCTAGCAGTATTATCTTGCACATTGCGGGCGAAATGTATGCATACCCAGCTGGAAACTCTTCCCCCATTAACCATTTTCTGTTAACATGTTTTCAGAATAATAAGCTTTTATATACATATATATCATGTAACTAACCAATAAAAGGTGACAAATTAAAATAACCAGAAGACAACTTTCAAGAGCATCTTCATAACTTCATTGGCAATGCCATAACGTTAAAAACTACGTTAACAGGCAGATGCATGATCCAACAATTCACTAACATACATAGATATAAACAAAAGGCAGATCTGTTATTATGACACAATCATATCCATTCTATATATTGAAAAGACAGTTACCTTATTCATCATATTCCATTGACCTACTTGAGGCAAACAGTCTTTCTCACGGCCAGTGTCATGGTACTCGAGCTACAAGAGCAAAAGAATTGTCAGAAAATATGTAACACACACACACACACACACACACACACTTAAAAGTAGACAAACAAAAGCGACAGTTGTTTACCTAAGGTGGAGGCAGTAACAGACACCAACTTCTGAGTAATTTTAATCCCAAACTCCTTTGCATAGTCATCACTATCATAATTATTGTGAGCCACTGTCTGCAGAAGCACAACACACACACACACAAAACCTATTAGCCAAGCTAAAGAACAAATCTGCAATATAATGCTAATCCGTTGCAAAAAAAAAATTACAAGAGATGCTCGTCCGCAGATCCAAAAAGTTTCCCACAATAAATTTAAAAACTTGAATACTAACAAGACCCCTTGAAACCCCATAGTGTAAAGAAAAAAATTGCTTCGTTCAGACCAGAAACTGAGCAAATGCACAGTCAACTTGGTGAAAATAAACTTAGCAAATCTTTAGGATGTCCCTCTCTCTATCTTGAGGGCGCTGGCAGGTAACTTTCAGTAGGGCAGTAATTTGTCTCTCATTCAGCCTCTTTGAGTACTTTTCACCCTCAACAATCTTGCAGCCCTAAAAATTATTTAAATATTAGAATCGTTAAACCAAAAGAGAAAGTAATGAAGTGATTTACAAACAAACCTCCATAGGCAAATAATTCGGCCTCTGAGTATTTCCCACTTGCAATGAATGTTAACTTCAAGGAAGGCCATGTATTGCCCCATAAAAACATGCAATCTTACATCAACCAAAAGAATTGAAGTTTGAATTAAAGTATTGCCCTTCGTCTGTTCAAGATATTGGTAATTAGATTTAGGGGTGGAAGAAGAGGAAGAGGAAGAGACTGAAACTAATGTATACAATAACAGAAATTGAATGGGGGAATCGAAAGGGTGACGGTTATCTTGGACGGCAGGGATAGAAGGGTAACAATGGACAAGGGAGGGCAAGAATGGAATGAAATTTTAGGTTTTAACTAATATCAAAAGATAAAATTACACTAATAACCTTGTAAGTGTCTTAATATACCTCTATGTGACTAATTTACCCCTATCAATTAAGCTTTATTAACTTGTATATATAGCTACAAAACTTGTACCCATGACAAAATTACAATCTTGGTCATCACTCCTACTTAATAAGATAATATAGATAAACAATGCTTTTGAGAAAGAAAAAAGGGTATAATACATGAGAAAGAACACATCATGTAGTCAATGATTCGTCTGACGTCATTAGTAAAAAAAAAACTTACCACAATATTATTTTAGACATTATTGTTTTGTTTTTGCATTTGATCTATGAAGCATACATAAAGTAATGCATGAGGTGATAATGCATGCAGTATGCACAGCAGGAAGCCAATTCTACATGCTTTTGTTGCCTGAACATTGTTAAATGCCCCTCACACCCCCTCATCATATGAATGCTTCTAAAACTTGCATCACCACCACCATTCCCATCCCACCACTATGTGTTTGTGTTTGTAATTTTACAATTAATTGATGGGAAGACGACCTCCGTGTTGTGATAAATCACATGTCAAGAAAGGCCCGAGAATGGTTGAATAAGATGTAATTAAACATATTGATTACATACATGCCAATTATATATAACCAAACATCGTGTAGTCCCGCCGCAACGCACGAGTTCCTGCTAGTATAGATAAACAATGCTTTTGAGAAAGAAAAAAGGGTATAAGAAACTGATAACTTGTTTTTCAGGGGCTATATCGACGGTTCTTTACCATCTCAAAAGAACACTAGTTTGTATATGAAAAAAAAAAACACACAACTTTTACTTAGTTATTAACCACTTCATCTAATTGTTTAAATAACAATTATATAAATTCATACCGAGATACGTCTAAAATTTATTTGCATGAATAGGTGAAAAAATACAACTCAAATTGGTCCACACCTAAAATTGCATATGTAATAAACAAAATTCCACACCTAAAGTTATAAAAAGGAAATAAACATTTTTTCCACACCTAAAATTGCATAGTAATTTACGACACCCGATTTAATTTGTTTACAATGTGTTTTATCAAGGTGCATTTCAAATAAAAAGGTATAATACTAATTATTTCACTTTTTTTATAAAAAGGACTAATACTAATTTTTTTTTTTTTTTTACTTCAAACATATTAAATAAATGTTATTTCTTTTTATATATTTAAGAATCAAATCACATGCCATATCAAATGTTGCTATAAATTAGATATAGACTTTCAAGTTTAACGTGGTTAACTGAAGTAACCAATTAGAATTTGATCCACATGAGAGGTTGTAAGAAATTCAAACTCCAAACATACTAAAGACAAACCTAATTGATAGTTGTGTCATTTTATATATTATTATACTTTTAAAATATAATAAAGGGAAAGGAGAAGTATTGAGGATATATAAATAGACATCTTTGGCCCAAAAACTCGAGTCTTGTGCTTGGGATCACTTTGTATCAATAATATTCCATATAGAGAGAGAATGGGGAGGGCACCTTGTTGTGAAAAGATGGGTTTAAAGAAAGGATCATGGAGTCGAGAAGAAGACCAAATTTTGATTTCATACATACAACAACATGGTCATCCTAATTGGCGTGCTCTACCCAAACGTGCCGGTAAATATATATCCATCTCATTTTCTATATCTTACCATGCATATTATTTAAGCATTTTCCAAGTTTATCATAAGTAGTGACAGAACTATACTTATTGATAATGAATCGTTATATATTGGGTACCGTCAAAAGAGGAGAATAGGGTTCGATATACAAAATGGGGTGGCGGTGCAGCTTTTTGTCCGTCTGCCTGCTATATTGATGTAATTTTCGCTTTTATGGAATGAAAATTTAAATTTGTATGAAATAAAATAAAATAAAATAAAATAAATGGCGAACTTTGGTGACATAATTCCGCTTTGGTTCCAAGGGTTGAAATGGAATTCGAGTTCATCACTAAACAATTAGCATGAAGGTATTTGTGGCATCATCTACATGATACCATTTGGTATAATTTTCATGTTAATTCGTCTTTCAATTTTATTTAAACTCGTATTCTCTCTCTTCCCCTCGCTATATGTGTGCGTGTCTCCTTCTCAAATACACATAGAACATGAAAGAAACGAGAATAACCGTTACGTGATTGTTGTGATTGCTCCTTTAGGTTTGTTAAGATGTGGAAAAAGTTGTAGGCTTCGATGGACCAACTATTTACGGCCAGATATTAAAAGAGGAAACTTCAGCAAAGAAGAAGAAGACATCATCATTCATCTACATGAAACACTCGGAAATAGGTACCCTAAGATCCATTAATTATATTCGTATCTTTATTAGTAATTATTAATGGTCACTAATTTTTGTCGTTACACATCATATTCTATTTATTTATATGAGAATTTTAAGGCTATAGGACCTAAAATTCTGACTTTCACATACTTCCTTTTAAAACAACTTTGCTACCCTCTAGAGACCAAATTCTATTAACCCCAGTTCTACATTATTGTTCATTTGTTTGGTACCTTTCCGTAATATTCATTACATACTCGGCAAGCATGTTTGCTTCTGCGATTTCTTCGAATAAACTTGTTATAAGCCGTCGGCACGACAACAGATAGTTACATATACGAGTTCAACACCATAAGCTAGTGTTAAGACTTGAAACACAAGTTAAAATTTGATATGTAGAGAGAAGTCTATAATAGTAGGTAGGGGCAAAGCTTGATTCGTCAATCCGGGGGGCCGGACTCAAATTTTTTCAGTCGGTAGTGGCAAATTGGCGGGGGCTGGACTCAACCCGAACTAAATTTACCTACGAAAATCGCAAATTTTCACTACTGCGCCAAAAAACAGGGGGGGCCAGGGCCACCCCTGGCCCTAAGAAAGCTTCGTCCTTGATAGTAGGCTGCCGACCGAAAGTACTCAAAATTTGGTTTTTTTTTTTTTTTTTTTTTTTTTTTTTTTGAAAGGCAAATAATTTTTTTTTTGTTGAATTCATATAAAAACGTTTTACGTAAGATTTTTTTGGAGAGTAGTGTTTCAGCGGTAAATCATGTGTTGCAAAGCGACCACTGTCCAGGATCGAATCCCATAGCACCACACGGGTTTCTCCTTTCAAACCCAAGCGGTTATTTTTTTTGGTGGAGCGTGAGATTCGAACATGAGACCAAACCCAGACAGAAACCCTTCAAGGAAGTAAACCTTCCCACCTCAAACCAGCTGAGCCGGAGATCATTGTCACATAAGATAGTTAATTATCACGCGTGTGATATAATAATTAGAAAATAGATCTTAAATTTAGATCGGCAGAATCGTATAAATGATGAGGGCGGTGAAAACTATTTTCTTTTTTAGGGCCATAAACAAAATATTTTAATTCGCCATTGGCCACAGCGAATCTCCAATCCCGGTTTTCATGCTTCATTAATTATTAAATAACTTAATACTTAGTTACACGACAAAATAAGTGGACATGTGCAAATAATAATAATAATAATAATAATAATAATAATAATAATAATAATAATAATAATAATAATAATAATAATAATAATAATACAACTTTTTAACACAACTTTCAAGGCATACAAAATAATTTTATCTAGGGCTGACAAATCGTGTCTTAACAGGTTTAACACGACGCAAACAAATCAAGTTCTAAACATGAACACGACTCATTTAACTACTTTATGTCTCATGTTTATAACACAGTTTTATGTTTTATGTACCAAAAAAGAGAAATGAAGGATCTTTGCCTCTTAATTCTAATTATTTAAAAAAAAAAGTAAAAAATCACATAGTGTATTTTTCAGTTAACAGGTCTTATCGTGTCTTATACAGGTTACCAATTGTCAGCCCTAATTTTATAATACAATAATAATATTAGTTTAGTTTTCGTATAATACAAAACATATAAGGGTTTTGGGTTTCATACATCTCGTGACATCATATTTTGAAAGTGTGACATCATATTATAGGGTATGTTGCAACCTTTTATTGTTGTGTGATGTGAGCCGGCCAGAATCTATGAATTCTAAATAAAAGTGTATGATTCATAATTACCAACATATAAATATGGTATATTATCTTTTTAGATGTATGTTTTTTCTCTAATAATTACAATAAAATATATGTATTATACTTTTAGATGTATATTTTCTTAAACAAAAGATTACAGAAAAAATAAGCATTAATATTTGATACTGGGTTCATTATAAAGTCACTGAAATAATAGTTTTGTTTGTAGATGGTCCGTAATCGCAGCAAAGTTACCTGGCCGAACGGACAACGAAATAAAGAATGTTTGGCATACTCACTTGAAGAAAAGAACTAAATGCCACCAAACAGCCATCCAAGTCTCCAAAAAACATCTTGAAGAATCAATTGATTCTCAGTGTCTTGTCGAACAAGAGCATAAATCTTTCGACAAGAAACGATTTGTCTCGAATATTCAACCATCATCTAGTGAGTCTTCATCAGACTCAAGGGTGAACTCAACTAGTGTAACCACACATGAGGAGATCAATCATGAGACTTTTCTTGATGATAGTTTTTGGTTAGAAACGCTTTCGGGTGAGGGAGACAACATCATGGAATCTAAGTCATTGGCGAACGTCTCATGTGTTGAGCATCCGACAACTTTGCTCACATGCTTAAGAAACATAGATACAAGTAATTCAACTAGTGGTTGTAGCATGGATGACATGTACCTATGGCATGACATTTTCGCACGTGTTGATGAATTACCGGAGTTACCAGAGCTTTAGGTCATATGTACAATTGTACCCTAGCTAAGACCAAAGATTAAACATAATAGTTGTGCCTTGTTTTATGCTAAATTACCTGAAATAAAGTCTATTATGGACAATAAATTTTCAATAAGAGGAGAATGAGTCGAGTTTGTGATGAGTTTTAAGTAACCATTGAGTTTGAGTGTTTCTCCAGCTTGATTGTAAATAGAGTATCACTGAAGGGACAGGGAGCCTAATCCAGGCGGACGCGGCCTCCCTATTCCCGTTTAATGTAAAACCCGCGGAAACAGCCGTCTACCAACGTTTAGGCGGGGGAGACTTGGGGTTACAACACTACAGATCTGTCAAGTGCGCGCACCTACCGACGCGCGCGCTGCCTCACATCACAGACATTCCCAAAGTACAACATACAGAAGTTCAAGAGTCGGTACCTACAAGGATCACTGACACCATCAAGTGGATAAGGACAGGTGCCTTTAGTTGCCCAACAACCACTATGGTTCAACAGTGACGTGACTGGTTCCATACTTCTACCATGTTGTCATCACTGTTCTGATCAGGCATGCGTACCTTTTACCAGAGGTCGCATCAGACGCCAGTAGATAGGTCAACCATGCTGCTGCAGAACAACATACCGCCAAGGACCAGTCGCATGCCGCCACGTGTCCACTGGTGCTCTCGCTGCTGACGTCATCTACAGTAGACGTCCTTTTCCCGCCTTTCTCAGAGGCTGAGCATAGTTAGTCCAAGCCAAGGCCCAAAGACCACAAGACTCGTTATGGGCTTCCTCTCAAGCCCACGACCTTGACTATAAATAAAAGACATCAACTCCCTTCAAAGGGATCGATAATCAATCACTTGTATCTAGGGTTAAAATTACTCATATGCTTTGTACTCTCCAAAGTAATAATATTCTCGGATCTTTACAGTGGACGTAGGTCATACTCGACCGAACCACTTACATTCTTGTGCCTTACATTTACATATTCACCACACACTCGGGTAATCCAAGAGGTTTGGGTAAAGGAACGTATGTACAGTAACATAAGTGCAACCCCTCGGAGATTAGTGATAATCCCCGGAGATACTTATTGTTTCTTCATTGGCGCCATCCGTTCGGTTACAACATTTTCTTCTTTTAACCCACCCATGGTTGAACCCAACCTTAACACAACTGCCATCAGCCAAGCTGGGGACGTCGACGTCCAACTCACCGGAAACGACGGTACCCCAGCCACGGTCATAAAACAGTCGACCTCGCGCATCCAAAACCTGCTCACGAGGTGGATGACGACGTAACAAATGAGAGCAATGGAGACAACTCAGACGAAGACCCAGACCAGTGGCTCCTGCGCCAGAGCACTAAAAGCGCCGCTATTTACCAGCGGATGCTCATGCGACAGGCGAGGAAGAAGGGCAAAACCCTTGTGACATCCGTCACTTTTTATATTTTTATATAATAATAATAATAAAAATAATAATAATAATAATAAAAATAATCATATTTTTTTTAGACTAACTAAACCCACACATAACCCAAACCATAACCAAACCATAAGCCCAAACCTATTTTCCCCATTGTAAACTTGAAACCCATTCTGAACCCAATAAACTCGGCCCAACAATCAGCCCATAACCCACAGTCCAGCCCAACAGCTTCCCCCCTTGTCTGCTTAAAAAAAAAATAATGTTACTCCCAGGAATCGAACCCGGGCAAGTAGCCGGGTCACACACATACCACGCGCACATCACCACTAGGCCACGAGGGGCTTTTGTTTTTTATCCAATCTTTTAATTATTTATACACAAACCAGCGAACCAAGCTGGTTCTCCTTCTTCCTTGCTGTTCGCGCGCTGCACAAGAAAACACAAAGGAAACTTTATTCTGATCCAATAATCACGCGCAAAAACAAAACAAACCCGAGAATTTAGCACCCTAATCATTTCCTTTTCCTAATACATCATCACACGTGATTGAAGGTGTTGTAATGCGAGTCAAACACCATTAATAAACCTTCCAAATAAGCTCGATTGAAATCCTTATAAATACTCGTTTATAATCTAATTAAACTTGCACATAACCTCTGATAGGAACGAAATACAAACCCTCACCTCCAATTCCTTGTGTAATCCAACTAATCACGTGTACATGCTCGAGTTTGACTTTCTGTTTGACTAGACAAGATCGTAATCAATTCGTGTTTGTAAGTAGCATTTTTCTCGTGGGTTTTGTCATACGACATTCACACAACAATAACCCTATGATTAATTGGGTTATTGTTGTGTGAATCACTCAATTGATAAGTTAGGGTTTTCGAATGTATGAATTGGGGAAGAACACCTTGCAGACTTAGGCTTTTTAATTTTTGTTTTTCTGTTTTAAACACAAACAAGGGTGTGTAGCCCAGTGGTGGAAACTACGGTTGTTAATACGTGAACCGGGTCTGAACCCAGGTTCGAATCCCACAAGTGTAAAACATTTTTTTTGGTTACCCTTTATACCTATATTACCTTCATTCTTTTTAAAAATCGTTTTAAAATACTAAAACTATTTTATAAATTCTACAAAATTTATTTTATGTTTTTCCGCTGATAAAGTTCATCATCCAATTTTTAGTTTTTCAAAAATAATTTATTTAATGTATATTATAAATATTACAAGTTTATTCACTTAAAATTATAAAATTCAATAAAAATATCTAAACAATTTTATAAAACTCCACAAAAATTATTCTAAACTTGTGTAACAATATACATTTCAGAAATAATTTTTATTTCTGAAAAACCGCTTGTTTAGTATTTTAAATCAATTTTGTTAGTTTTAATCATAAATAATTCATAATAAATTCATTTTACAATATTATTGTACCAAATTCTTCCAAAAAGGAGACCTGCCCCTCAGGGATGCGCCTCCACTTTAGCTTCAGAGCCCCGCGGGACTCAAAGATATCAAACTTCAACACACCTGCACATTCAACAAACAAGTTAGCAAGAATTAGAACTATCAAAGAAATTAAAAGTGCTAGATCATACCTTCTTGGGGGATGTACGGCTCTTTCCCCTCACGGATGCCGGTGCGGCTAGTCCCCAGCAGATTGAAGGTACCTTCGAACAGACCCTTCAACTCCAGCTTGGTCTTATGAGTTGTAAGGGCGATGAACCAGGCTTCATCTTTATAACCCCGCATCACCTCGCGGTCAGGCACCCGCTCCCTGGACGTCACCACTTTCCAGGGCATCCCCACCGGAATGACGCCCTTCTTCAAGTAGAAGAACTTGTCCTTCCACCCATGCAACGACTTCGGAACCTCACTAACTATATCGGGCACCTTGGGCCGCGGCTTGAAGGTAAACCATGACTCATCCCGAGCCATGAAGTAAAATACATTGAACCGATCAATGGTCGGTTCAATATCCAGCGCCCGGCACTGGTTTTCAAAGTGCCCCAACCGGAGCATCCCAAACCCGCTCACCTGGGACACCGCCACCCCATACTCTATCAGGGTATCCAACTGGAAGCGGGTGTAGAGCAAGGGAAACCCACACTTAGAGAAGTGGGCCTCATAGAAAGCAAGTTTGCCCACCGGAGCGTCCAGAATGGTCTTCCCCGGACCGGGCAACTCCGGCTCCCACTCCGGAAGAATGCCATGATCGGCACAGCAGACGGTGAAAGTGGCAGCCGTCCATTTGCGGGGAGTGTTGGTGGCCAACTTTCTCTCTTTCACCTTGATCTCCGGAACATCAGGCTCTATCTCCTGACTGCTAGCCTCCGATTCATCACGAGGAGCCTCACCGGTGGGAGAAAGATTGGTAGAATGGTCAGACATTGCAACAAGAGTCAACAGCAAAGAGAAAAAGGAAGATAACCGGGTAAAGTTTCAAGGAAATCTCCAGTCATCCCCGGAATGTTCGCCGAGAAACTTAAAGATTGCTCGGAAACTCCAAGGAAAGGGAAGGAAAGGATGAAGATTGATCGGAAAGTTGGAGAGGTTTGGAGAGAAATTTGAAAGTGTAACCGTCTCACAAAGCCCTCACACATATATATATACCCATTGCATTTATGGCAAAGGGCCCCACCACGAACAGGTAAACCGTCGTGCCTTTTTGTCTGGAAAGAGGAGATGATGACACGTGGCGTTAGCATCATCGGACGGCTCACAACAGCGCGTGGGCAATGGCCACAGCTGGCAACCGTTCACTTACCAGACAGGTGTCAGCAAACCTCACCATCTCATAACAACAAACGCGTGCCTCCCACGCGTCTGACACAACCCACGTGGGACAAGACACATGGCATCACCCTGATCACCCGTTCAACAAACAGACGCGCGTGGTCACCATGCGCCTGACACCAGACAAAAAAGCTCATGCAGGAAAGCCAGAAGACATAAAGCAGACAACGTGTCAGACAGCTTTCTGACACGTCTGCTAAACTTCCCCAAAAAGCTATCCTCATTCGAATTCCAGGCGGATTAAATTCAAATGATTGACAAAGTAAATGCATCACTCAGCATTTATTCTAAACATTCTAACCGCATTTAACACAAAAAACAAGCGTTACACGTCACAACACGGAGCGTCGACGTAAACGCGGACAAAGACGTTCCCCGCCTAGCCTCTTCAGACAACGCATAGTGTCACAATCCGCGGATGTGTGACGTAAACACGGGAAAAGACGTTCTCTGCCGGCCTTCATTAAGAGAACACGCAGAACGTCGGAATCCGCAAAGAGAAACGTATCCGCCTAATAAAGGGGAATCAAACACAAGCGGAAGAGCCATCACCCGCGACCCACTTTTAATTCAGTCTAGTGCTCCACCTCTTCTTAAATCAAGAACAGGAGAAGCCCTAGACTAGAGGGGACTTGAAGGGATAGGGAGCCTAATCCAGGCGTGTAACATCGCGTGATTTTTACCTTTCTTCTATTTTAAATTCTATACTTAACAAATTCTAAGTTCGCATTTATTCGATTCTTTTATGTTACTCCTACCAATTCTTGGTGAGTCGTCAATATAATCTATCCTAATCAATTTAGAAACTCATTTAATTAAAATCTTAATATATATTTATTTTATTTTTAATAAAAATATATAATAATACTTTAAAAAAAAACAAAACAAAAAAAAATGGGAAATCGTGATTTCATGTAGGACTTTTTGACAATAAAAATTGTCATACAATGAGAATTGTTTCGTTCATTGTGATATATTTTATAAAATATCGATGTCCAGTAGCATTCAATTCTAGAAGCACACCATAACAATCAAGCTTAACCTCACTTAATCTCCTCCCAACCACCCTAATAACTCTATTTAATACCCAACCACTTTAACCCACCTATAAATACAACCCCTCTCCACTTCTTAATCCTTTGTTCATCTCTAAAACTCTCTCTAAAACTCTCTAATTTTCAAGTTTTCAAGCCAATGCTTTATGTGTTGACAGATATTTTATACATGTTGCAGGAAATATTTATTGCAGGACATTCAAGAAAACTACTTAGGATTGGACATAGAAACTCACTCTAGTTCAAGTTATCATATTCTTGTTGTTGTATTTTTCGTTATTTGGACTACTTGTGTTTCTATTTTTTGACAATAAATGAAATTCTATCTTTAAACTATATTGTCACAAAATCTAGTGTCATGAAGTCTTTGAACAATCTACCACTAAGTCTCGCCCCGATGTATTCCGCCATCGGTTGGGGTGTGACAGATTGGTATCAGAGCCATGACTATAAAGAATTAGGAAAAATTACCATGTTTGACCTAGACTATAGTTAAGAACCTTTTTGATCATTCCTTTTATCATGCTTAATATACTTGTTCTCCCTATCTTGCTTCTACTTTATTCCTTTGGTCTTAAAAATTTACCTTCCTATTTGGTGGATTATTCTACACTCGAAGACGCTCGTATACCACAAACGAAAGGAAATCATCGAAATAGGCGTGAAACCCTCACTTTGGTGATAGCTTTCAATCCGCGTAAATTCCTTGTGTTGTTTTTGAAACTACACCAAGATAGGAGTGATATCCTCACCTTGGTGGAAATTTCACAATTCTCGTTCTAGTGGACACTTACCAATTGAAGGCTAGAATTAATTTTCTTACCACGTTGGACAAAGTGTACAAACCACACTCAAAGAAACGACCTCGCTAAGATAGGAGTGAAATCCACAACTTAGCGACTAGTTTCAATCCTTGATATTTTTTTTAATCTCGCCAAAGTCTCAAATTTACTAATGACAAGAAACATGTAGTAACTGGAAGGGTGAATACCGTTAACCAAAAGTTTCGGCGAGAGTATTTCCACCTATTAGGCCAAAGCATGTTTCCAAACTCAAAGGTAAATTCGAATCACTTTGGTTAGTCTTAGTTTCGTTCCGGAACACTCCAATTGTTTGTTTAAAGCAAGCCTCTCATTTTATGTTAATATTACTTTCAATGTTGTTTAATGCTATGTTTTCACTATATATATTCGATTTATTTTACTCGCAAATGCTCTCAAGAATCGCGCTTTAAGCTACTCTTGCAATCTCCAAACAATAATAATATTCGCAAACCAACAAATATTCAAAACTCCTCTATGTTGTTTATGTGCACTTTACTTACATACTATACGTGTAACTTGAACTTACATACTAAGTCTATGAGAACAACTTGAGCTCATGTATTTTTTTTATATATTCGAATTTGCACAAACTTTACCGATCTAGTGAAAATTTTCTCACAAGCTTTCATTGTTAATCAACATTCTAATAACTCCTTTCCTAAATTCAAAAGTCACCTTGCTTAAAAAAAACACTTATGCAAATTTTCTTATGTATGATTCTTGTAGATGTCTTCGCGTCTCAACAGCATCGATCTCAACCAACTGGCGAGCCTTATTGCCCAAGAACTAGTCAAGATTCTCCCTAACCTAGAAACACCAACAAACCCAATTCCAAACCCCGACAATACCATTCAGGACAGCACAAATCATGTAGATACTAAACCTTCTACCCATACCCCTACCAAACAAACGAAAAAGGGTAACCGAAAACACAAGAACTTCAAACAAAACCACACTTCGACAACTCCTAAGACTCCGAATTCTAACAAAAAGCAGTACCGTGGAACCTTTCCGCTATGCGACAGTTGTAAATATCACCATCCCACTCACACACAATGCCACATATGCACCAACTGTGATGCATATGGTCAATTAGCCAAAACATGTCGCCACACCACTAAACCACTACCCGAAAAACCTACTAGCACTACCTCATCCACTAAAACCAATGAATGGATATGCTCCGAGTGCAACGAGCCAACCCATAAACGCAACCAATGTCCAAGACTTGCCATGGTGATCTACGATGCTGGAAGACCCACTCACCACACTAAAGAAGATTGACTTTCTTTTCTTTAAAATAATGAGAATTTCCTTATGTAATTTTTTAAGAAATTGTTCGGATGTGAAATTTTCTTTTATGAATTATGAAATACCATCGTTATCTTAGTTTACAATCATAATTTATCGGTAAAATTCAAACATCGCAAAACCCTTTTCTCCTCGCGCCTAATCTTTTTCCAAATTTTTAAGCAAAATCCTTCCTACTATTTCTAAGAGGATGCCTATTCTTCTATAAAATCATCACTTTCAAACCACTAACAAATGTGTGCGTCGAGTCTATATGACAAACAAGATTCTAAATAGTAAAAGTGTTTAAAAAAAATCTTTTGTAAACAGGACTTGTGAACAAAGATACGCTAAATCAAATAACATACTTCTTTATAATCCCAAGACCTTTTCTTTTTGAAATCATATCACGAGTCAAAACATTTATCAACAACAAACTTAATTCGTCAATAAACTAATTTCCTCACTTAATAAAATGGATTTTTCATAAATCAAACGACAATCATCGATAAAACTGTTACACTAAATTTTCCCACACCAATTAAATCCGTTTTTCCTTAATATCCAACGAACTAAAAACTTCTACCATCAAACTTGACCCTTAGTCTTGAAAATCTAAAATTGCCTGCGTACCCATAAAACTCAATAAACTCAAATTTTATGTTACCCTCAGTCAAAACATTTTACGTGTAAACGTTTTCATTAAGAATCTAACTGTCTATTCCTCTTTTAGATTTTATACATCTGAACGTAACCACATATGCACAAGTCTACACCATTATGTCATGAAACCATACATCCATGCCAAAAACGCGTACGGTTAACAACATTAAAAACTTGCTTACTGCCTTTTTCACATTATGTGTTTGCATGTCATGTTATTTGCTATGTTTACAACATCAAAACTGTCTAATGCCTTAGCCTAATGCCTTCTCCTTTGTGTATAAGTATTTCATGTATGTTCTACTGTATATTTACTTACTTTTCCAAAACTTGTTGCATCAACTTCATATACAAACCTATTTATACGTACCCCTTATTTCACTATTTACAAAAAAAAAAAAATACATTAGCCGGTTAAACTTTCAAATTTCTATGTATAGCCTTGGGTTAAAATTTTAAAAGTAGTTCTCTTACGAGCATAATTATCGCACAGTGAATAGATACAGTATTTGACTTAAACATAATAAACTAACAAGTTTTTGTTTTTATTAAACCCATATCAAATCATTTACCTATTTTTTTCAAAAGGTTGACTCTTGATCAAATTTCGAGACGAAATTTCCTAAAGTATGGGAGACTGTAACATCGCGTGATTTTTACTTTTCTTCTATTTTAAATTCTATACTTAACAAATTCTAAGTTCACATTTATTCGCTTCTTTTATGTTACTCCTACCAATTCTTGGTGAGTCGTCAATATAATTTATCCTAATCAATTTACAAACTCATTTAGTTAAAATCTTGATATATATTTTTTTTATTTTTAATAAAACATATATAATAATACTTTAAAAAAACAAAAAAAACGCAAATGGGAAATCGTGATTTCATGTAGGAATTTTTGACAATAAAAATTGTCATACAATGAGAATTGTTTCGTTCATTGTGATAATTTTTATAAAATTTCGATGTCTAGTAGCATTCAATTCTAGAAGCACACCATAACAATCAAGCTTAACCCCACTTAATCTCCTCCCAACCACCCTAATAACTCTATTTAATACCCAACCACCTTAACCCACCTATAAATACAACCCCTCTCCACTTCTTAATCCTTTGTTCATCTCTAAAACTCTCTCTAAAACTCTCTAATCTTCAAGTTTTCAAGCCAAACTTCCTGTTTTGCATCAGTAAGTTTCTTGGCTTAAAACTTCAACTTTCATTCTATTTTTCTTCTTCTTTTTCATCTAAAACTCCTTGGAGAAACCTCTAGGATCTTCCCCATATTTATCCACAGAAGTGTAATAAGGGTAGAGCACCTAAAAGAGGTCCCAAAGGTGGTTGTTTTCTGAATTATACTATATAATAATATAAACATATACTTTCAAGTTTCTATCTTACTAGTTTATTATTAATCTTTGGAAGGTTTGTGGTTACACCCTACCTTACCAACTCTCTTGACCCTTCTTGTGCTACAGATTTATCCACACGAGAAAAGGGAAATCCCGTGTCCAAAACCCACGTTTATTCCATAAGCGAAGTGGTTATGACATGAACCTATCAAATGGATTCACATTCCTAACCTTATACCATCCGAATCATCTATGATGATTTTGTGCTTGGTCTAACTTAATCTCATGACCATCCGGATTGCCCTAAAGGCAATTTGTGCTTGGTTTACCTAAAAGGCTTACATGACTCTCGTGAATCTATAATCTAAACTCGAACCTAAGTCTCTTTATTTTTCTAATTCTAGTTAACCAAGGCTAAGGAACTAATCCCCCAATACTCATTCTTTTGGAACCTTGCTAAAACGCACCCAAAGGTGAGTTCATACTTGTCCCCGTTTTATCCTTTATTCTTTGGGGCTCAACATGTATCACTATCAAAACTCAAATGATTTTAAACTCTACAATCTATTATGCTTAGTCTAAAGTCTATCATATTCTAAATTCTATCATGCGCAATCTAAAGTCTATTATATGCTTGTACTCTATGCTATGTAGAATTATTTACTCTAACATACAAAACTTCATATAGTTGATAACCCACCTTGCATGTATAGCGCTATAGGATTGGCTATCCGCCCCCTACATGGGTCATGTTAAGCAAAATTCTTCGTGGCTAGTCGTCGTTTGTATGGTTCTCTTGCATATGCCTATAAGCAAAACTTTATTATACTATGTATGTCAAAACTAGTATGCTCACCAATGCTTTATGTGTTGACGGACCTTTTATACATGTTGCAGGAAATATTTATTGCAGGACATTCAAGAAAACTACTTAGGATTGGACATAGAAACTCACTCTAGTTCAAGTTATCATATTCTTGTTGTTGTATTTTTCGTTATTTGGACTACTTGTATTTCTATTTTTTGACAATAAATGAAATTCTATTTTTAAACTCTATTGTCACAAAATCTAGTGTCATGAAGTCTTTGAAAAATCTACCACTAAGTCTCGCCCCGATGTATTCCGCCATCGGTTGGGGTGTGACAAGGCGGACGCGGCCTTCCTATCCCCGCTTAATGTAACACCCGCGGAAACATCCGTCTACCAACGTTTAGGCGGGGGAGACTTGGGGTTACAACACTACAGATCTGTCAAGTGCGCGCACCTACCGACGCGCGCGCTGCCTCACATCACAGACATTCCCAAAGTACAACATACAGAAGATCAAGAGTCAGTGATCTACCTGCATGGATCATTGACACCATCAAGTGGATAAGGACACGTGCCTGTAGTTGCCCAACAACCACTATGGTTCTGTTAGGATCGTAGAACACACACGCACACGAACACAAGTATTTACGTGGTTTGGTCTAAACTGACCTACGTCCACGGGGGCAACTGGGGTATTGTTTTATTGAGTGATACAAAAGTTACAAGTACAAGAGATTATTTATAGGCCTAAATTAGGGTTAAACCCTATGCTAATCTTGCTCAACAAGTTAATCATAGTGGGCTTCAAACGACTGGGCCTATAAGTGGGCTGAAGACAACATCTCCAACAATCTCCCACTTGGTGTCTTCGGACCACGAACTGCACCATCTCTTCTGTACTTCTGTAGATAAGATCTCCCCTTGATCTTCAATGCACCTCTAGTTGCCCCGATCTCCTCAACATTATTCCTGGAGACCAGCTGAAGCTCCACACAGCTTCAGCTTATCCAACGTCACACATTTAGTGAACATGTCCGCTGGATTCTTAGCACCTGAGATATTCTTCAAGTTGATTGTGCCATCAGCAACCAATCCTCTCACGAAGTGTTACCTTATCCCGATGTGCTTCGTCTTCTTGTGATACACAGGATTCTTAGCAAGTTTTACTGCACTTTCATTATCATAGTGCAACAAGTGCTCAGTCTGCTTCTTCCCTAATTCTTCTAGAAAAGCTTTCAACCATACTAGCTCCTTACTAGCCTCAGCTATAGCCATGTATTCTGCCTCTGTTGTGGACAAAGCCACGCTTTTCTGAAGTCTGGACATCCAACTGACTGCAGTTCCTCCCACTGTGAATACAAAACCTGTGGTGCTTTTAAATGTCTCTTTGCAGCCACCCAGGTCAGCATCTGTATAACCTCTGAGAACTGAATCCTTCCCTTTGAAACATAACCACATATTTGATGTTCCCTTCAAATAACGAAGCACCCATTTAACTGCTTCCCAATGTTCTCTTCCCGGATTTGACATAAACCGACTGACAACTCCGACTGCGAGTGCTATGTCAGGTCTTGTACACAGCATAGCGTACATCAGACTACCTACTGCAGATGCATACGGAACTCTAGCCATATCAGCTTTTTCTTCTTCAGTTCTGGGACACTGATCTTTGGTAAGCTTGAGGTGACTCCCCAAAGGCGTGTTTCTAGGCTTGGTCTTCTCACTGTTAATATTGAATTTCTCTAACATTTTCCCGATGTACTTTTCCTGGGACAGTGTCAAAGATCCATCTTTCTTGCTCCTGGTGATACTCATCCCTAGTATCTGTTTGGCTGCACCCAAATCCTTCATCTCCAATTCTTTGGACATTTGCTTCTTCAACTTGCTTATCTCATTCATATCTGATCCTGCAATCAACATATCATCTACATACAGAAGTAGAATGATATACGAACTCTTGAACTTTTTCAGATAACAACAGTGATCGGCTTCACATCTCTTGTAACCGGTCTTCACCATGAAATTATCAAACTTCAAGTACCACTGCCTTGGCGCTTGTTTCAGACCATACAAACTCTTCTTCAACTTGCACACCCAATTCTCTTTTCCAATAACCTGGAATCCCTCAGGCTGTGCCATGTAAATGTCTTCATCAAGGTCACCATGTAGAAATGTTGTTTTCACATCTAGCTGCTCTAGATGCAAATTCTTCGCTGCTACAATACTCAGAACTAACCTGATGGTAGTCATCTTCACTACTGGAGAGAAGATCTCATCATAATCAACTCCTTTCTTCTGTTGAAATCTGTTGACCACTAAACGGGCTTTATACCGTTTAGAACCATCATGTTCATCTTTGACTCTGAAAACCCATTTATTCTGAAGAGCTTTCTTGTCTGGCGGAAGCTTTACAAGAACCCAAGTCTTGTTCTTATCTAGTGAACTCATTTCTTCTTTCATAGCTCGCTCCCACTGGAACGAGTCCTTCATCTTGACTGCTTCAGAGTAGCTCGCTGGTTCACCATTTTCTGTCAAGAGAATATAATTAACTGAGGGGCCAGTACGACTGGGACTGTACCTGTCTGGCGCTTTAGAAACTCTGGTGGATATCCTGACCGAAGTATCAGACTGGTCAGGCTGCTGTGGAGACTGTTCGTCTTCAGACTCTGAACTCCCACTGTCAGAAATTCCCACTGACTCTTCATTCTCACCATCTTCAGTCTCAGGTTCTGTGTCATCTTCAGATTCTGTTATGGGCCCTGTGACAGATTCTTTCTTCTGATTCTTAACACTAAACTCAACTGTTTCTTTCTGAACCTTTGACTTATCCAAGTTTCTGTCTTTGTACAATTCTTCTTCATTGAACTCAGCATGCTTGCTTCTGACTACCTTTCTGCTTTCAAAATCCCAAAGCCTGTAGCCCATTTTATCACCCCCCATATCCAATGAAGATATACTTTTTTGCTTTAGCATCCAACTTGTCACCTCCAGGGTTGATATCATAAGCACTGCACCCGAAGATTCTTAGGTGATCATACTCGACTGCTTTGCCTTTCCATTCTTCTTGAGGAAGCTTGAATCCTAACGGTACTAAGGGTCCACGGTTGATAAGATGCGCTGCTGTGTTAACTGCATCAGCCCAGAACATCTTTGGGAGCCCTGCATTCAATCTCATGCTCCGGGCTCTTTCACATAATGTTTTGTTCATCCTCTCTGCAACTCCATTTTGTTGCGGAGTTCCTAGAACTGTATTTATCATCTTGATCCCTCTATCAGCACAATAATCTATAAACTCCTTGCTGATATATTCACCACCGTTATCCGACTTCAAGCATTTCACCTTCAAATCAGTTTCAAGTTCAACAGCAGATTTCCATTTCTTAAAAGTATCGAAAACTTCAGATTTATGTTTAAGAAAGTAAACCCATACCTTGCGTGTTGAATCATCTATGAAGGTCACAAAGTAGCGAGAACCTCCAAGTGAAGCTACTGATGTCGGTCCGTACACATCTGAGTGAATAAGCTCCAATTTCTGAGCTTTCGGTGCTCTCCCAGTCTTCACAAAAGTCACCTTCTTTTTCTTGCCTAGGATGCACGGTTCACAAAATTCTGACTCGACCTTCTTCAACTCTGGAAGTTTTCCCCTGGCAACAAGCATCTTCATCCCCTTTTCACTCATGTGCCCGAGTCATTGATGCCATAACTTTGTCTGACTCTAGCAACTACCATACTGCCCTTAACAACTCTCCATTGTCCAATACCAAAGTGAACATCATATCCCTGATCATCAAGCTGACCAATGGATATAAGCATCCTCTTCAAACCAGGAATGACCTGAACATTCTTCAAGGTCCAAATGGTTCCCAATGGAGTTTTAAGGTCTATGTCACCGATTCCTGTAATATCAAGACTCTGATTATTAGCCAAACGAACTTTACCAAAGTTACCTGTTCGCATATTCTTCATCTTCTTCGTGCTAAAAGTAGCAGGGAAAGACGCTCCTGAATCCATAATCCAGTCTTCAACAGAACTCTCGATACAGCAAATAAGAGCATCCTCTGAATCTGAGGATGTAGTAGCATTCACCTCCCTTTTCTCTCCCGCAGGTTCAGAACACTGACCTCTGAAATGCCCAAACTCCTTACAGTTCCAACACTGTACGTCTTTCCTTGGCTTTCCAGGTCTTGACTTGCTCCTGCGTTTTGACTTTGACCTACCCTTATTTCCTCCTTTGTTACTACTTCTCCCTCTTCCATCAGTACTGAGCAACGAGCTTGATTCTCCATTTTTCCTTCTTCTGGAATCCTCATTCAGTAGCAAATCACGAACTCTTCCAAAACTGAGAGTCTCAACTGACCCTATGACTGCTGTGATTGTGCCTGACCAACTGTCAGGTAATGAGGATAACAATAGACAAGCCTGCAATTCATCATCTATCTTAAAGTTCACAGAAGACAAACGTGTCAAATGTGATTTAAATAAATTAATATGCTCAGTAATAGAACTTCCCTCTTTCATACGAATATTGACTAACTCCCGAATCAGAAACACTTTGTTCGCAGGAGACGGCTTCTCGTACATGTCTGACAAAGCTTCCATAATCCCACGCGTTGTGGTTTGTTCCAGAATGTTGTAAGCTACATTCATGGAGAGAGCAAGCCTAATCGTTGACTGTGCTTTCTTGTCAAGATTCATCCATTCTTTCGTTATGGTCGCAGGGGGAGGGTCTAGTGCAGCATCTAACTCCTTCTGTATAAGCAAATCCTTGATTTGCATCTTCCACCAACCAAAGTTCTTCCCATCAAACTTCTCTACCTTGACTTTTCCTTCTTCAGACATCATCTTGTCTAAATCTAGGAAACTAGTCCAAGAAACATAATAACACTTCTTTTAACAAACCCACACTTTAAAATTTCACAACTTTTTTTTTTCTTCTTACTTCTTTGTTATGCTTTTAATAAAAAAAAAAAAAAGATGCTTTGTGTTTTCTTAAGTCAACAGACAACACACTTCCACCAAAAAAGTTTGACCAACTTTACTTCTCCTCATTCACTCCACCAAAACAAACGCCTCCCTCAAAATAAATTCTAACCTTGCTATTACAAGAGAACTACAGCAATAAGAACAAAACCCGTCTTTTGCTTCTGTTCAGATTTGGGCAGCAGCAGAAAGAACCCTAGACTAGGGTGTTGGGGTTGCAACGGCGGTGAGGAATGACCGGCAGAAGATGACCTAATCGGGTCTAAGGATGGCGGCAGCTGACGAAAAAGAAAGTTGTTACAGCTGGGATGATGGTGGCGGAGGGTGGCGGCAGATCTGGAAGGGACAGAGGTGGAGGTCGGGTGATGGAGGTGGGTGACGGCTGGGGTGGTTACTGGTATGTGTTCTTCTCTGATCTAGAGCCTGAGCTCTGATACCAGTTGTTAGGATCGTAGAACACACACGCACACGAAAACAAGTATTTACGTGGTTCGGTCTAAACTGACCTATGTCCACGGGGGTAACTGGGGTATTGTTTTATTGAGTGATACAAAAGTTACAAGTACAAGAGATTATTTATAGGCCTAAATTAGGGTTAAACCCTATGCTAATCTTGCTCAACAAGTTAATCATTGGGCTTCAAACGACTGGGTCTATAAGTGGGCTGAAGGCAACATCTCCAACATGTTCAACAGTGACGTGACTGGTTCCATGCTTCTACCATGCTGTCATCACTGTTCTGATCAGGCATGCGTACCTTTTATCAGAGGTCACATCAGACGCCTGTAGATAGGTCAACTATGCTGCTGCAGAACAACATACCGCCAAGGACCAGTCGCATGCCGCCATGTGTCCACTGGTGCTCTCGCTGCTGACGTCATATACATTAGACGTCTTTTTCCCGCCTTTCTCAGAGGCTGAGCATAGTAGGGCCAAGCCAAGGCCCAAAGACCACAAGACTCGTTATGGGCTTCCTCTCAAGCCCACGACCTTGACTATAAATAAAAGAGATCAACTCCCTTCAAAGGGATCGATAATCAATCACTTGTATCTAGGGCTAGAATTACTCATATGCTTTGTACTCTCCAAAGTAATAATATTCTCGGCTCTTTACAGTGGACGTAGGTCATACTCGACCGAACCACTTACATTCTTGTGCCTTACATTTACATATTCACCACACACTCGGGTAATCCAAAAGGTTTGGGTAAAGGAACGTACGTACAGTAACATAAGTGCAACCCCTCGGAGATTAGTGATAATCCCCCGAGATACTTATTGTTTCTTCAATCACCAAGGTCTATTCCTTGTGGATGAACATATAGGGCGAGAGAGAGGGAAAGAGGGAGGGAGGAAGGGGAGAGAGAGAGAGAGAGAGGGAGAGGCGGAGAGAGAGATGGGGGGAGAGAGAAGATGGAGAGAGACAAGGGGGAGGGAGACATGGACAGAATGCGAGGGGGGCGAAAGCGAGAGCGAGAGGGGGCGAGGGAGAGAATAGAAAAATATATGTTGGTGATCAGCAAACAGGTATCATAACATAGGAAGCTAAGATGATACGGGCCCGCATTGAATATAGCAGGTTCTTGGGAGCCCATTAATTTTACCACATCGTATGGGCCAGGTTCATAGGAACCCGTTAATTTGTAAAATTTTAATAGAAATGTGTTTTCTTGGGTGAACTCAACACTAAACAAGACCTTTGTTCTACTATGTGATATGGGGCTATAAGGCTACGGGGTATGGGGTAACGCCTCCAGCCACCTCAGTTGGTTGGCGCCCCAAACAACCCCCCTCCCAATTTTTAAAGCGGCGCTATCAAAGCTCACCGCCAAGAGGTTAACAGGCGCTAAAGTTGAACGCTCAAATGGGATGCAGATCTATTCATAAAAGGTTGATATAATAACTGACATAAAATATTTTGTGTAAAAGCATATAAAAACATAAAGTTAATAATACAAAAATGTTATTAAAGTCATATTCTATAAGGCATTAAAAATATTTTAAAATAAATATGAAAGATCATATAGTTTTCTCCATTCCTCCGTCATACTTTTACTTGTTGAAAATTGGAAAGTATGTCGAGAAAGAAAACCAAAAAGTGATATAAACCACAGTTATATTTCTTTTAACGACCAACTTTTATAAAAAAAACTGCAAACTAGCAAGGAGCTAGTAGCCAAGCAAATTACAACATACTTGAAAAGTTGAAAGGAATAAAAAATAGAACACACCGCTTAATCCAAGTTAGCAACTTAAACGAGGACCTATTTTTAATCCATAAGAAATTAAGTGACTTTATTTGCTCCATCCATATTCTTGGAGAAGATCACATCATTTCTAGCAATGCAAATACACTAGCATTTTGTGATAATAATCCCTAGGAAAATTTACCGTTTTTCTTACACATGCATATCACACGTTTTGTGAAGAGTGAAGACCCAATAAATCTTCTACATTAAAAGCATAAATAAGATTATTATCACAAAATGGCAACACTGGCTCCAAGAAGAGATAGCTTGCCAAATTCGAGAGGCAAAATAACATGAGGTAACGAGAAGAGGGGTTGGAGTTGAAACATTGGTGGCACGATGATACTCCAGTGTTCCGTAAGTGATTCAAATTTGTTGGCCGTTTAAAAAAAACAAAAAAAAGTTCCACTCCAACTGAATACTCCTTTTCTAGAGGCCCACATGGGTTGGGAGGCGATCAAAGAGCCGCTTTCCAAGCATAAATATTAACTTTTTTGGCACCCAGTTATTTCATAGCTTAGAAAACGCATTATTTTAAGAAGAAACATCTTAGTAACAAAGATATATTAAGCACATTTTGCTTATTCCGATCTCCTACAATAAGAGCATCATCCGCATATAAAAGATGAGAAATAGTGGGACCACCATTCGGAATACCAATCCCCATAAAAATATCTTTGTCGCAAGCACACTTTATCATATAGGAAAGAGGTTCGTTACCAATAATGAAAAGAAAAGAAAAGGAGACGAAGGATCACGGTGCCTTAACCCTCTGTAAAACTGAAATTCAAATGTGGGAGAACCACAATTAACTAAGCGGCAAAACCAAAAGGAATTTGATCTAGTGGTATCAGAGTATCACAAAAGATGCATGGTGTCCTCTCCAAAGTGATGTGAAGTAGGATCGTTGTAGCGAATTCGGGTGTCAAGTGCAACGAAGAAAAAAGAGCCCTTAAAATTGAATAATGCGATATAACTGTGAAAACAATAAACAAAACAAAAATTGACAAGGTGACAAACCTGTCTACTTGATTACTTGAATAGCAAAATGGTTAATTGCGCTCAAACACTATTATAAATCGATTAATCGATTAATCAAGCAATAATCAGTTCAAGTCCATTGTCATTAAAAAAAGAAAAATACTTTCAAACCTACAAAAGGGAGGCTGCTACAAGATATCCACGTATATCACATGAATATCCCCATCCATAAATTTTTCCAAAGCCTGAAATCCTAATGGAAGTTGTTCACATTGAGAGAATTAAAATCTCAGTACACAAAACATAATTTGTTTAGCCCAAGCACCACAAAACCAAGTTGTTCTATTGTTGTTTATGAACGATGCCATATGGTCCCCGTTGCTGCTCCTGGTCGCCGATTGCTCAATTGAATACCTATTCTGATCGATCGAAATCTTGAATAGCTGAAGTAGTTTGTCTAATCGACAACCAAGTAAGGTTGCAAATGGATTTAGGCAGGCTAAAACTAAAAGGGTAAAACTATGTTTGTCTAATCGACAACCAAGTAAGGTTGCATCGACGGGTGGGGTGAGTTAGAACCGGTCGAGGTGGGGTGAGTTAGAACCGATCGAAGTAGACAAGACAAGACTGTAAACTAGTTTCATTGACGGGTTCTAACAAGTAAGGTTGCATCGACGGGTGGGGTGAGTTAGAACCGATCGAACTAGACGAGACAAGACAAGACAGTAAACTAGTTTCATTAAGTAATGAAAAATTGTAATGAGTGAGTGGTCTCTCATTCATTGTCCATTTCATATAGTTGATAGAAATAATTTTGCTATTGCCTTGACCATAATAAAAAGGAAACCAAGCCATGTTTATCCAACCAAACTGAAGAATACTATTGTGAAAACGGCAACTCTGCCTATGACAATAAGTGTTCAAAAATTCAAAGTCCTCTGGTATAACAGAGTCCGAAGATCTACTACAAACAGCTCCCCATCATTAATTTCCACTAGAAATTAACAACGGTTTATTATTTTCGAGAAACAGTAGCTGCTCACACAGTCATAGTTTACGAGAGGCATGAGTAAGCAAGTGCCTTCTCCTCACTTAGCTCTTCGGCGGTTAAGTCTAGCTTCTTCCTTGAGAACTCATCGATGGAAAGACCTGAACACACAAAACATTTCACCGCTTAAACATGCTCAAAAAAGAATCATGAACCGGCAGAGCCGTGAACTGCCTACACATGTGCAGTTGAGCACTCTTAAACTAGTAATCAACAAGCTTTGTTTGGGTCGACCAGTTGATCTGGCAAACCAAACCGGATTTTCAAACTTTTTTTAGAGGTTAATATTTTGGAGCTTGTTAATATCACAAATAATCAAAAGATAAAATTAGTTTCGTATTTTGTTTTTTAAGTTATCTATGACGCCATCCGGTTTTTGAGAACCAGTCGACCGGCGAGGCAGCCAGTTTGATAACTGTCCAGCTATGAAAGCGTGGAGATGCGGAAAAGCTCTCACCTTGAACTATTGTCCATTCACCATTGCAGCAAGTGACCGGGAAAGAGTAAATGAGCCCAGGTGGAACATTGTATGAGCCATCAGAGTACACACCCATTGAAACCCAAGTTCCCTATAATTTGCATCACAATGTCAAAAAGGTAAAACAAATCATATTATAGAATAAATAAAAAAGAGAAATAGAGAAAGCAAGCATGAACTCAATATGCGTTGCAAGAAAATAAAACTAACCTCTGGAGTTCCGCAAACCCAATCACGAATGTGGTCACAAGCAGAACTTGCAGCAGAGAGGGCGCTAGAGAGCTTCCTGGCCTTGATGATAGCAGCGCCACGTTGTTGAACAGTGGCAATGAAACCGGATTTCAACCTAAAAGAAACAATTATTACAGATGTAAGCGCAAAGAATTTAAATACAAACAAGAACACTGTTTTAGTGGGGGGGTCTCATACCATTCATCATCATTTACGAGCTCTGGGACACGCTTCTCGCCAGATGGTGTGTTAACAGTGGCATGAGTGACATCAGGGTACTGAGTAGATGAGTGGTTACCCCAGATAATCACATTTTTGACATCAGACACTTGAACATTAAGTTTCTCTGAGATCTGTCCAAGAGCCCTGTTATGGTCTAGCCTTGTTAAACAAGTAATGTTCTTCTCGGGGATGGATGGCGCAAACTCCTTCAAGATCAAAGCATTGGTGTTTGCCGGATTCGCAACAACCAAAACCTGGCAGGAGAAATAAGCAAAATTAATTAGGATTAACTTAAAGACTTTTGTTTAAACATACAAAACACATGGGGAACAAATCAAGCTAGCATACGTAATATCTCAATTATATCAACCAAAACAAAATGCAGGTTCATCGTCACCGTGTACACAGTTGGCTAATATTGCTATATCATGATATGCACAGACTATTATCATTGGATAACATCACAAAAGTGAAAATCACCTTGCAGTTTGCAGCGGCATACTTCTCAAGAGCAGAAGCTTGGGACTTGTAAATCGAGACGTTCTTGGACATGACATCTTTTCTTTCCATTCCTTCTTTCCTGGGAAATCCACCCACCATGACCGCGACATTCACACCCGTGCAAGCCTCAACAGCATCGGTAGTGGCAACAACTCCTGAAGGAAGGATTTCAGTATATTTCCAATATATGAAAGATGACTCACAACTTAACAAGAAAGAAAATCTACCCTAATATCAATATTAAACCAATAGCAACAAAAGTCAACTGATTAAGACCTTTAAGGAGAGGAAATGCAGCATCAACCAACTCCATCTTAACTCCATTCAAAGCCTCTGCAGCTGGTGGAATGTCGAGCATGTGCAAGATCACAGGCTGGTCAGGACCCAACATGATACCTCTAGCAATCATAGGTACAAGAGCATATCCGATTTGTCCTGTACGAAAAAACAGAGCTCAATCAGTACATTCTTAAAGCTAACTATAAGACAAAAAAAAACAACATTTCTATGCAACCACAGATCTACGAGATCTCAAATAAGCATATATGAATAAGCAAACATAGCTACATCATCTGACATGATATATGCCTGAAATTTACACTAGCTCGCTATACTTGTTGATTAAGTGGAATGTTTTATACATAGCAAAACCTCAGTTTATCGGCACACTAACATCAATGAACACGTAATCCAAATCTTATCTAACCAAAATAAATCAAACTCGACAGCTCGGAAAACAACCATCGATCAAGTGATAAGAAAGCATCACAGCTCGCATTTCGTGTTAATTAAGATATCATGATTAAAACTTGATATTAAAAACATCCACTAAAACCTTGGTTCACCTTGTTCAAAACATCCAAAAGAAAAACCACACAGACTATAACTATTTTGTCAACGAGTTGACTCGCAAATTACACAGGAATGGATCAGATCTAACTCAACTCGATATCAGCATAGATTACACACTAATAAACAAATTAGATAAGAGAATACTCAAAACACATCTGACTAACATCAATCGCTTGATTATAACTTACAATTAAAAACCACCACTAAAACCCTAATTCACGTGATCGAAAACATCCAAAACAAAAGGCACACAACGTATACAGATACAGTCCACACGATCGAGACAAATCAAGTAAAAATAATTCAGATCTAGCTTAACTGCAAACAAAGACAGTTTACACACATACACACACACACACACTTGTGTGCCTTTTGTGTGCGCTTTCTACAACACTAGTTAGTTAATAACAAATAGATAAGGTACAAATAAATAAGAACAGATCAGATCCAATAAGATCAAATAATTTCAGTTAGTAATCAGTATCAGGATAATAATAATAATAATAATAATAATAATGAAACAAATATGAATGAAATGAAGAGATCCGTAATTAATGAAATAATAATATGAATGAAACAATTAATAATAATAATAATACCTGCAGCACCAGTAACAAGAACACGAACTGGATCCTTGGCCATTGCTGATGGATGATCTGAGAAGAGGATTTAAAAAAAAAAAATGTAGGAAGGCGAAGAAAACGATGAAAGGAGTGGTGATAGAAGTAGAGTCAGGTTAGATCATAGAACGGATATTTATGGGAGATGATGATGAGAACCTCGATCGGATATGTGATACGACGTCGTTCTGGATAACATAATATCTGCTTTTTTATCTACTTCACATTTGGGCCACGTCACATGCAGGCTCACGGACCACACACCTTGCGCACTAATGCTTGTGGGCTTTCCTTTGTATGCTAACAGCTAACTGGTCCATATATTTTTTTTTAACGGTGAAAAAAAATAAAAAAGTTAATAGGATTCGTTTAATTCATTAGCGTCAGGTATCGGGTATACTTATTGATACGAGGTAAATGAGTTACAAGATAAAGTTGTAGTGTGGTACTGCTTGGTATGGGTTGTGAAAAATATCAAAACCGATCATAAATAGTAATACTGATATCAATGTTGTACGGGTGGTATCGGTACAGTAATAAATTATGTGTATACAAAATAAAAAAAGCTTATTTTCAATGGTTTGATTACAAAAAACTTGTATTTATAACCCTAAAAGGTAGAGTCTTAACATGCCTAGTAAGATAGCGGCACGTGCTTTAAATCGATAAAAAAACTATAAGAACAAATACCAAATCGGTGCTGATATTACCAATATCATTCGATTTTAATGGTAACAGTATTCGACTATTCGGTATGGTTTACTATAACAAAAAGTTTCTATGTTGCAGGAAACGGTGAAAATGTTACTAGGATTCGTTTAGTCATTACTCATTAGCGTCAAGTATCGGGTATACCTATTGATACGAGGTAAATAAGTATGTATGTTTGTTAAAAGTTACTGAATATTTATAAATACTAAACTGAAATGCTAGTGGATTGATAGATTATTGTGTCACATGACAAAGAATCGTTAACATTACATGTTCATGGGTAGAAAATGGGTATGTATGTTTCGGATAATCGGTTTGGGTATCACCTAATACTATGTTGTTTATACATGTCACATACTCACAAAATTGGTTTAAGCTACTCTCATACACAGACACGACTATTTTGTGTTTGCTCGTAAATTTCAGGTCCGTTATTGTCCATACTGTAATCACGGGTGTGTTACCAAATATTGTGACTCATGTTTTGAAAATGGATTCAGAGAAAAAATGTATATTGGTTTGTTGACATCAATTAAACGTATACCTAAATGTGTCAAGATGGTTAGATATTGTTCTTACATGTAATCAAGTTCGAGTTCTTCATGTCCCGTCTTGTTAGTTGTAAATCAGAAGAACAATGTATATTATCTATCTTTGGAACATAAATAAGTCGATATGTATATTAGGGAGTCGTTTTCATAACATTAGATGGCCAGAAATATAATCTACTCTAAATTCAATATAATAAATTATTTCACAATAAATAAAGAATAAGAAAGTCAAGTTTTGAAAGTTCTTATTGCATGAAGTTGAAACTTGAAAATGACCCATCAACTGTTTTCTCAAAAGCATGGAAAATTGAGTCATCAAAGTTATTCCAAGAAAGCATGCTTCATTCATTGCTTCTTAAGTTCTTAAATTAAAATATAAATATTTATGTTATTTTTATAAGTTAAACAAATAAATAACTGGTTAACAAATGTCCAGATTGACACCTTATGTAATTTGTTAAACAGATGTCATTTATGAACATATAGTACAAGATCTCAACAATGAATCAAACAAGGTGACAAAAAAGGACCTCAGTGTCTAAAGAATAGTTGGATCTTTGTATCTCTTGAAGATAGTTTCAATATCTGCCATCACATCCGGTGGTAAGGGTCGCTCGGTTGTCAAAAAAGCATCAATATCCTCTTTTAGTTGTTCCAAAGACGTTGCGCCAATGATTGTGCTGGTCATAAATGACCGATCCCTCACAAATCCAAGTGCCAGCTCAACCGGACTCAGTCCATGTTTCTTTGCCATTTCAATGTATTGTGCAGTTGCTTCCTGGCATATGAGTATTGCACACGTAAAAAATGAATTTCGTGGACCAAAATCAGTAAACACCAGTTGTGTTTAGCAATGGCAATCATGACCCATTCTTCAAGAAATGGGTTAATTTGGGTGAAAACATTGCATATACCACAATTCAAATGGTTAATGTAGGTCTTTTCAAATGACATAGCAAGTTCGAATGGGTCACTATTATAAAAACTTGCTAGCTAATTGCCTATGTAGCTGCAACACCACCACCTCCTCCACACCTACCCTTCGCCACTAGCCACCATAAAAAAATATAGCGTGTGAACTCATTTTGACAATTCTTTTTACTAAAACTACTCTTTTCATATCAAGCCCTTTTTAGTCGGGCCCTTTTTGACCTATGTTTTAAAAAGCGCACCTAGGCGCAAATCCGTGCGCCTTATGTAACCCTAGGCGATAAGTGTACGAAAAGCCGATGGAAAAGCGCAAGGAAAAAAAAGCGAGAAAAGAGCGCTTTTTGTACACATGATGTTTTTGTGCTTAATATTGTTATACATGTAGCTAAAAAGGTTGTACATTTTAGTTAAATCATATATATACCTTATTTATATCTATATTTTGAGTAAATGATGCTAAAAACCTATAGCATATATAAAAAAAATTATATAATTGTCTTGCGCCTCGCGTACGAAAAGCCCACCGCTTTTGCGCTTTACGCTTTGCGCCTCGGTTTTAGATTTCGTTGCTTTTGTGCGCTTCGCGCTTTTTAAAACCAAGTTTTTGACCCAAACCAAATTGATGTTTAAATAAACTTATTTGGACCCGAACCTGTTTTTCAACATTATCCGGCCCGCCCGCTCCATTATGCGGGAAATGGCTTAATTTTTTTGTTTAGTGATAACAATGAGCAAGCACATAACTTTGTCAAGAGTTTTTTTTCCTCAAAAGAACGTTGCAATTTCGTCATACTCCCAAAAGGGCAAGTTTTGGCGTTTTGCAACATTCATGGATGGAGTAATTGAGCTGAATGTGGGTAAATTAATAGAGGTTACATAAAACCATAAGATTCAAGTACATGCATACTAATAAGAACATTTTAAACCATAGCAAGGCTATGAACACGGTAAGGATGTTATGAGGGAAAGATCATGGGACTTCAAGACAGCATATAGAAACTAATTGACTAAAGTATCGTTTGAAATTTCATTGACTAAAGTATTTGGGGTATTACTATCTAATTAATTAACTAATATTTATATGAAAAAACAAATAAAATAGGTTTAAGGTGATGAAATATACCTTGGCAATGGATTTGTTGTATCTTTCCATGTATCCAGGGAACAACTGAAGCCTGCCCTTTTTAGCAGCTTCAGACTCTGAATCCAAATACTTTCCGCTTAATGCTCCACCAGCCAACGGAGAATAACAAAGTAAGCCAACATTGCAGTTTTTTGGGTGGCATACTTCAACAAGATCAGCTGCAAACATCGAAAGAAAACATCAGTTGTGTCCATAGTCATTCATTACCTAGGGCACCCAGTTTCCTTGACCTCAGGCTGAATGGCTGATAACTGATTAAGGTCCCGCCTAGACTCGGGGTTTGCAAATCTGGTTAAATTTCTAGCTTGGCAGAGTATTGAGCAATGTTTGCGAGTAGTGACTAAAAATGGTATATGCAGTTTGTTATGTATTATATAATGACACTGTTGCAAAAATCGGCCTAGGCGGCGCCTAGGCGCTAGGCAGTGAAGAAAATCGGAATTAGGCCCTAGTCGGAGATCTAGGCGTTTTGGCCATTAGGCGGTCTTAGGCGGTGATTTTTTTATTTTATTTTTATTTTTTTATTAAATTTCTAAGTATTTCTAAGTATTTCTAAGTATTTTTTAGTATTATGTGTATATATCTAAGTATTTCTAAGTATTATGTGTATATATGTTAACATATTTTCAAAAAACACCTAAATTTGTGTGTATATATATAAAATACGTATAAAATACCAAAACGCCTAACTTTCGCCTAGTCCCGACTAGTCCCTAGGCTGGACCTCACCGCCCGCCCGCCTAGCGCCTAGCGCCTTTTGCAACCTTGTATAATGATGAGAACTTACTCTCAAATTGGCATCTTACTAGCAGACTGTAACTGTTTTGGATACTGACAATCTTTGGAAGTCCTTCAGTTTTTGCAGCATGAACGAATTCCATAACTCCATATGAAGTTTCATTTGAAACACCTATGTAGCGCACCTGATCATACAGAAAGGTTGTTATTATAACCACAATTTGAAGCACCAAAAAACATATCATGTCAATTTAGGGTCTGGGGATGATTTAACAGTTACTAAATATTCCATTAATTCACAAAGTAATACCTTTCCTTCTTCAATAAGCTCTTGAAATGCCCTCAGCTGTTCAACAAATGGCACACTTTCCCTCCATTTTGAAGGATCATAAAAGAACTCCCCAAACAAAGCCACATAACGATCTGGCCTGGAAATAAATTCGCAAAAAAGTGTAACATAGGATCCATATAACGAATTAACGCCTTTGATATATGGTTAAGTATTCAAATTTTAAGGATATGAAACTCACCAATGAATTTGTAATAAATCAATGTAATCAGTATTAAGACGTTTTAAGCTTTTCTCAACGCTTTCTTTAATGTTGGCAGCATCAACCCTCACAACTTCTGCATTATCTCTTAAGTAAGTGGTTCTCTCGGAATAACCAGCCACTTTAGTGGCCAATATAATCTGCAATATGCCAAAAGCATATTATGGAATTTTGATAATTATTCCACGAAAACAAATTGTTTTCAAGTAATGTCAAGCATGAAGTTTTTTAACTAACGGAAATACATGAATATTCTTACTATCATTTAATTAGTAAAAAGTGATAGGATAAGGCTATGACTGTGTTATCTATACTATCTTATAATACATTTCACAAGGACCTCTTAAAATTTAAGCTTTACAAGCATAATTTCTTAAAGTACAACACACAATGACACAAGGATTAACTGATATTTAGGGCAAATATGTCTTTTAAACAATACTTACACATTTTTCCCCTCAACTTTACTCAACTTTTTTTATTTAAATAACAATTACACTTTTCACCCTTATTTTAACCTACTACCCCCACGATTTTTAAACGTTCATAATTGTTTTATACGTTAATATTTTCCTAATATTATTACACCGTATAAACGAACATTTTTTTCTCTTTAATTTGAGTATAGTATTGCTATAGTTATTTTAATTTAAAAATGATATGTTATGATTAAGTAATAACCGAAACGAAAACAAACGAAAGTGAACCGAAATCATTTATACTATATTATAATACATTTCTTATTGACCTCTTAAATTTAAGTTTTACATTTATACTATATTATAATACATTTCTTATTGACCTCTTAAATTTAAGTTTTACAGTATAATTGTTTAAAGTACAACACACAATGCACATGTTAATTAAATGTTGTTTCCTGCCGCAACGCGCGGGCTCCTGACTAGTAAATAGGTAAAGTACCTGGTCACGAGGTCGCGATTTCATCCAGCTTGCAATATAAATATCAGTTAATCCTTGTGTCTCCTTCTTCACTGGAACCGGATACTATCAGAAAATGAGGGGAAAGAACAAAAGTGGTTAAAAGAGCAAATAGCTGTTGAGCACAATAAAGGCCAAACCTGCGGGGACCGGGTAGAAATTAGTTTTAAAAAAATTACGGATTTGGGAGTAGGGACGGGCATGGTATTAGGTGATACGCGACCAACCGAATCCGTTTACCCACGTCAAACGTATTAGTATTTTATATAACTGTAAAAATATAATAAATCGTGTTGAAGTTGTTAAAGCTTTAAAGTATTAAAATTATAGATGTAAGAAGTGTAGTCGAGTATTTGATATTAAAGTTATATATGTAAGAAGTGTAGTCGAGTATTTCAAGTATTAAAATTAGGTGAGTTTAAGATTGCGTTTTGGGTAATGGGCATCCCAACAGGTATCGAGTAACAGGTATCTGACTGGGATCACAAAAGGTCCAAAACCTCTCCCATACCCGACCCATTGCCATCTCTGCAATGTAGTTCAAATAGAAACAAATCATCACTTGTGAAGGCAAGTTATATCACTTTCGTGTAGAGTTGTCATTACTATATGTTATCGCAAACATGTATACTTAAATTGGTATTTACTTTATTTATTATCAAGATCAAATCAACTACAATATATTACAAAATTATTAAAGGTCTAAACCATGCTAAAGAAAAAGGGATTATGAAGCAATGGGAATGATAATTTCTTACCATTTCTGCTGTGTCTAAAGTATTAATGCCATGTTCAACCGCGTAGGAAAGCATTTCATGAGCCTCCTTCTCTGTGTTCTGTTCCCCAAATGTCATCTGTAATTTATCATGCAATGACAATTATCATAACCTTAATACCTTATAAATCCACTATATGAAAATAACTTCTTCAGAAATATAGAAGTCGCACACTTGCAAAAATCAACTGTTTTTTTTTTTTTTTTTTGAACGGCCAACGAAATTCACCAAGAACTCCCTTCGGAGTCTCTACTCGGTCAAATCAGGACCCCTTCCACCCGGCATAGCCTGACATGTAAGGAAGTTCCTGGTTTTACCAAGTCCACCGGTTCCAGGAAAAACCCGACCATCCACCCGCCCGAAAGCATGACAATGGAATAATCGATAAAGTATTAATGCCAAAGTTCATTTTTTTTTAAAACATATGTTGACGCTCATATGTGTTAAGCGATTACATTATGTTTTATTCAGCACGTGCAATACATGAGTTTTTAAAGACATAACTATTTTATTACTAAGTATATACATTGCACTTATTCAACCCATGTAATACACAGAATCCTAACCTAGTAAAATATAAACATAAAATCCGCAATTCCGATCTCTAGTACCAACCAATATTGTTAGCTTTGCTTAGAGAAACTCATGAGACTTCCTATGGTTCCTTATTAGTTATTTCAATTTACACAACCTCTCTGGTGGACAAAACAATGTGAGGCTTGACCAAGCTATCACAATAAATACGTAACAAATTCTGGATTTTGAAGCTAACAGTCAAAGGGTATGTTTGTCAAAGTGTCAAAAGCTTTTAAGAGCTTCAAGCTTTTTAAAAAAAAGCTCCTACTTAATAAAAAGTTTTGTTTGGTTGGGAAAGAGCTTGAAGCTTTTAGGTTAGGAGAAAAAGCTCTATATTGAAAAGCTAGTAGTACTAGCGTTTAAAAAAAAGCTCCTACTAGCTACAAGCTTTTAACGAGTAAATTACACAAATACCCATTCTATTATAAAAAATAAAATAAAAACCTGCCCATAGTTGTTAATAGCGACCATAACGCCCGCTATAGCGAATGGCGTAGCGTAGCGCTCATGTGTCGCTATATGGTTGATAGCGACAAAAAGCGAGGAAATAGCAAGATTTTTCTATTTTTAGTATCTTTTTATTTATTTTTGAATAAAATATGCATATAAAACATCTCTAAAAAGTTCTTCTAGTGTATCGCTAAATATGAAATAGTGCCCGCTATTTCATCGCTATCGCTATGTAGCATATCGGTAGCTTGTCGCTATCGTCCGCTATTCGCTATTAACAACTACGATTCTGCCAAACACTAAAATATATTTAAAAAGATACAGCTACGAGCTTCCGTCTACAGCTACCAGCCACCAGCTAGTTTTGCCAAACATACCCAAAGTTGCTAGAAATCTTAAGTTCATATAAAGATAAATGAATATCATATGTTTTATTATAACATTTTGGCATTGTAGCTAACATTAGGGCAGATAGTCAAATACATATAAAAAAGGCACAATTAACAAAGCAGAAACTAAATTTATAAAAAGTTAAAACAGAATTGAAGTATTTAAATAAAAGAAGAAAGGAAGGAAGGAAGGGAGACTGACAGTGCCGAAAGCGATTTCACTGACAACAAGATTAGAATCCCCAACTTGATTATACTGCATAGGGCTTCTCTGTGGTTGAGCCATAGCTGTGATAGTAGAAAACAATTTGCTTCTGTTGTTAAGGCAACGACGTTGCGATGAGAAGGAAACATGGCGAGATAAGATGCGAGTGTTGTTATTGGAGATAAGGGTGTGGATTATTGGTGAAGAAGATGATGAAGCCATTGGAATTGAATGGAATGATTACTATTTACTGGATAGATAGATACTGGATTGCATTTGAACAGAGTGGAAACGGTCAAATACAACCCGGTAACCAAAACGGATATTTGGTTCGACACAAACCGGGTTAATAAAGTTATCCGGCCCATATCAGTAAACCTATATGACTTTTATTTTTAACCCACAATCACATTTCATTGACAAAAGGGTAAATTACATAAGGATAGTAGGTAGGCGGGCAACAAGTTGCGCCGCCACCCATTTTTGAATAGAAAATCTCAATCTACTAAAACAAAACCCCGCCCTTGGGGTGGAAAAGTGGTTGTGCACTACTCGTTAAACCCGAGCCAAAAACCTCACCGCCTCTGATGCCAAGGAACCGAATGTGTCGAAGGTCAAGGTAACGAAAACATGCTGATTATCCTCACTTGCTTTAGCATGCTTTTTCACTTTCTTGGATTCAACTCTCATGACCGCTTTCCGACCACAAATCCACTATCCCGAAGCCCAACAAGGGGGGACACCCCGGTAAGATCAACACACGCATGTTTCCCACCTTCCCAACATAAAACTAAGACGTCTGCTGGGCGCAAGATGGACCTCCCCTCCGCGGGGTCTGTGAAAAAATTAACTGACGCCTCTTTTGTTGCGAAGATCACCGCTCTTCTAAGGATTGTAACACAGCCCGTTGAAGTTAAGGTGCTTAGCCATTTGGTGAAGTGACATATATTTGAATAATTAAATTGGCATTGGCCCAACCAATACCAACACCCCACCATAAATAGTAATATTGATATGAATGTTGTACGAGTGGTATCGGTACGGTAATAAGTTATGTGTATACAAAATTAAAAAAAAAGTTTATTTTTCAATGGTTTGATTACAAAAAACTTGTATTTATAACCCTAAAAGGTAAAGTCTTAACATGCCCGGAAAGATAGAGGCACGTGCTTTACATCGATCAAAAACTATAATAACAGTGCTGATATTACCAATACCGTTCGATTTTTATGGTACCAGTATTCACTATTTGGTACGGTTTACGACGATAAAAAGTTTCTATGTTGTAGTAAAAGGTGAAAAAGTTACTAGGATTTGTTTAGTAGCGTCTAAAAATTTCGCCATATCCCTTTTTTTGAGATGAAAATCTCCAGTTCGGCATCACAAACTTTTTTCACACCAGAAATCTCTTAACAATATTTATAGAGCGAAAAAAAAAAAGAATAGCCTCATGTATCGGGTATACTTATTGATACGAGGTAAATGAGTATGTATGTTTGTTAAAAGTTACCGAATACTTGTAAATACTAAAACTGAAATGCTAGTGGATTGGTAGGTAGATTATTGTGTCACATGACAAAGAATCGCTAACATTACATGTTTATGGGTATGGGCAGTGAAAAAACAAATAGTCTTACCACCGGTTAAGGATGATAAGATTATGAGTTACCACAGGGTTGATCCTTCACTAACAGCTACGGATGGAAGAACCTGCAAACAAAAGTGAATATGTGGGTGTGGAGACGACTACACAAGGTAGTTGTTTATAACAAAACGGGGTGAATGGGGATACTATCAAGTGTGATAGCTCTTCAGGTCAGTAGAAAGTGTCCTCTCCTATTGGGGATGTGATCCCTTTTATAGGAGAGTCCGTATGCCACCATTACCCAAGTCCTAACCGTGGTTAGGTTGTCTCCATCACCCTTAATTGTGTTAGTATGGTGAAATAAGGAAAGCTAAATTAATGGGAATGATGGAACGTTGTACCGCCTTTAATATTGAGTTTACGTGATTTATGCATGGCAGTTGACCATGCATGATATCCGCCTTGACCGAGACTTGACCATTGACCGGTCATTAATGTGCTTTTGACCACTTCCTGCGCATAGGCTTTTCTCCGCGTGGCGATGTTGTGCCGGGTTTGGGTATGCGGAATAGTGTATTCGGTACCCAATCCCATCAATGTAACATTTCGTATTAAAATTCTTGTACGTTACGATTATTATGAATAAAACGTCAAGTTTCATCATTTATCGTCCTTTTTAAATTATATCGTGATGCATTTGGGCCCCTTATACTATACTATATACTTATAATATTTTAATATTATTGAAATAATTGTCAAAAAAAATTAAGGCTTGGGCTGGGATTCGAACCCGAGCCCATAGCCGGGTCACTAACACCAAGCAACACAACCAGCTGGTCTACACAACACATTTGATTAATCTTCAACACGTATTAATTATATAACGAAGTTGGTTCTTAATAGTTGACTAGGAAAGTCAACTGTGACAGCGATTTACCTTAATTAAACCATTCAAACGCGTTTTGAATCCTGATATGGAATGATTGTGATTGTCTGACTGTTTACGCATCAATTACACAATCAATTGTCGTCCAAAACTTTCCAATTCATGGCCAATCATCGCGTCATCATATGCCTAGCGAGTTAACTTTCCAATTCGTCAACCCGAACCCTCACCCTATAAATTGATCACTTCCTAGCATGCTATACTCGCTGATTATTCCTTCCACATCTTCAATTTCTGTTTTAAATCAGCTTTCAAGGCTTCTTGATCGAGCTTTGACTTTTCTGTTTGACCAAGCTTCTAAACGCGATTTCATTTTGTAAGTTCATTATTTTTGATGGGTTATGTTCATCGGCCCTTACACAACAATAACCCTATGATCAATTGGGTTATTGTTGTGTAAATCAATGTATTGATGAAACTAGGGCACGATTACTTTGAATTGGGGAAGAACACATTGCAGACTTGATAATATATTTAAAACAGAAACAAATCAAACGCAACCACTGATCTAGATCAAGTGGTTGTGTTTGTTGTTTGATGGTGGTGGGCCATGGCTATTCAACAGGTTGATGATTGTCCTTAGGGGCTTTATTCCATTTCTTAGATGTTATTGGAAGGAGGCAAAGGAGCTCCCCTTGTTGATGTGGCGCAGAGGTGGCACAATAGAGCCCCTAATGGCTCCTCCATTCCATACCATATAGCCTGATTATTAAAAAATATTATTATATCATTAACCAAATAAATTTAATATAAAATTAATCATGTATTTCTACATAAACTTATTTTTTCTACGTAAAAGTAAAACTATCCATTTCACTAAAATTAACTAAACAAAATATATAACCGTAACACCAAAGTTCATTTTTTAAAACATATCTTGACGATCATACGTGTTGAGCGATTGCATAATGTTTTATTGCAATGCACAAGTTTTTAAATTTTTTGTTAACATTACATTTATTCATCCTAGCCCATGTAATACACTGGATCCTAACCTACTTAAATATAAAGATAACATCCAAATTCTGTCATTGTAACTAAGATTAGAGCAAAATAGTCAAATACATATAAAAAAGACACAATTAACAAAGCAGAAAGGAATTGAAGTATCTAAATAAAAGAAGAAAGGAAGGAAGGGAGACTGACAGTGCCGAAAGCGATTTCACTAACAACAAGATTAGAATCCCCAACTTGATTATACTGCATTGGGCTTCTCTGTGGTTGAGCCATGGCTGTGATACTAGAAAACAATTTGCTTTTGTTGTAAAGGGCACGACGTTACGATGAGAAGGAAACATGGCGAGTTCTCTTAAATTATATGGGGCGGTTGTGAGTGGAGTAGAGAACAAATATTTAGTGAAATCATTCTTCACCCATATATTTAAAAAGCTACTATTCACCTTGTTGGGAATCATGGTATCAAATACACAGCGGAAGCAGTTTTTATTTATTAATAAAATCGATTATATACAATATATAATATGAGCCGATTATATATATATATATAATATATATATATATATGTTTAATTTTATTAATCCAATTAACAAAATATTCCCAATCAGGATCTTGATTAAATACGTATAAACAAATAAATTATAAACAACCATATGGGGTTTAGTAATCAACCTTTGACGACTACACCGGAATTGTAACACGCGGGTTACAACGAATCCTCGCTAGTAGGAAGTTCACACCCGAGCACTGGCCAACCGATAGCAACACTTTGCAAGGTGGAGGCGGCAATGGTGGTGGTTTGCGGCGGATAAAGGGGCGACGGCTCCTAAGGGTGGCCGCAAATCTTGAGAGGAGACAAGTGTTATGTTGTTTTATCTTTTTCAAAACATGTGTGATTCGAGTTTGATCTATCACACCTATTTATATAGATAATGTTGGATCAGTTTGCTCTTTTGCTAAGTAAGAACTTGCTATCTTGACACTTAAGTGTTTAGCAAGCCCTTGTATATCAGATTATAAGCACAGCGGAATGTATAAGTTAAAGCAACACTTTTTATACTTAGGAAGAGTTATTACTCCCCCTAGATGATTGAAACTAATAATGACAAGTATTTATTATGAATCCAAGCAGTAAATGAGAATTAGATACTTAGACAGATTCACAATAAATACTGAAATAGAATAGAACAGTGAAAGTGTTTGAAGGATTTTTCTATTAAAATCAATGTCTAAAATAGAAGGTTGAAGCCTCCTATTTATAGACGTTTACATACATGCATCTTGCCCAAAAAGCAAGTACAGAAACAGCAGAAACAAGTTGCACAAGTTGCAACATTGAAACTACCAAAATACAGCTAAAAGTAATAATAAACAATAAACTACTGATACAAAAGGCGGTGGAAAATATCTGATGCTAAGTGCTGATGAATGACAAACTACTGATGAGTAGTTTGTCTTCAGTACTTCTGAAGTGAACTTGTCTGGTTTGGACTTCAGAACTTCTGATGAAGTTTCTTCTTCAGCACTTCTCATATCTTCTCTTCAGCAGTTTCTTGTTTTCTTTTCAGTACTTCTATACTTAGCCAAAATGACAGAAGTGAATTAGACTAAGGTTTCCAAAAGTGGTTTCACCAATCCTCTTTGTCCTAACAATCTCCCCCTGGATTGATGAAGCCAAAACCTTACTAATTCCTTATGTTTTTCTTCTGTCTTGAACAATCTTCCATATCTCTTTGTACATGGTGTTCTTGAGCTGGTTTAACTGTCCATCAGATAGAGATCCTCTCTGTGGTTCTAGATGTTGAATTGTGAGCAGGTCTTGTGTTGACAGTTTCTTCAGATCACTGATCTTCTTGTAAGCCCTGCTTGAGAGGTCTCTTCTTGTCAACAATTCTGAGTTGTTATCAGTAAGTGACCATCTGATGATAGGTACCTTTGACTTGTTAAAGTCAGAGGAATATGGAACCAGACTTGTCCCTTGGGTTGATGGTCCTGAGTGTTGGATGTTTTCAGTTTCAGTTAACCTCAGGTGGGAGTCTCTTCCTTGTTGTTGTTGCATATCAGGCATCTGAACAGTTGGGAGATGGTGTTCAGTCACTACCCTGGTATGCATCTTTTCTTTGATGGTCTTTTGGATTTGGTAGGCAAAAGTGGAAGGATCCCTGAATTGTGTTAACAGAGGTTTCTCCTCAATGTCAAAATCTGAATGGACTATTGAACTTCCTTCAAGTAGTACCATTTTGAAATCAGTTTTGACATTGTCCTCTGCTTTCTTTCTCTGAGTAGCAGGTCTTCTTGTTGATACACCAGAAGTTCTAACTACTGACCTTGAAGGATCAGCAGTTTGAAACTTCTCTGGATTTGCAGCCTTGTATTTTCTGTAAGTATCCATTAGTCTTTCTTCTTTCCATCTGGATACTGAGGCTTTTGAACCATAGCCCTCTGCTACTAATTCTTCTATCATCTGGGCTCTCTTGGCCTTTCCTTCTTTGCTTGTGGCCAGTTTGTCTGCAAGCAGTTGTGCTCTTCTTGTCAGCTCTTGCATAGAGAGTCCCTTGAGTGTGTAGGCTTTAGTCTTGCTGTTCTTTGTAATGTAAGACACCAGTTGTTGTCTTTTGTCTTGTTCAGCAATCTCATCAAGGCTAGCCTGCCTTTGTAGTTCAGCTTCATAGGCCTGAAGTTTTTCTTCATGGCTTAAGTCTAGATCATCCCTTTCTTCCAGAGTTTTCCAGATCAGATCTTCTCTGGCCTTCTTGTTGGCTGCAACTAAGCTCTTCTCTAGTAATTCAGCTGATTGAGAGATAGGAGAAGGGTTTAGTACAGTCATTGTTGTAACAGTAGTAGGCCTGATAGGATCAGATGTTGGTTGAATGGGAGCAGTGGTTCTGGAAGGGTCAGCAGTTTGAGGTTTGGAAGTGTTAACTTCTGATGGGTTGACAACTGCTGATGGTTTGTCAACTACTGAAGGATTGTCTTCAGTACTTTCTGATTCTTCATCAGAACTTTTGCCATCAGAAGTTTCTTCATTATGCCATAGGGATTCTTCAGAGGTTTGGGTCTCATCTTCTTTTTCTGTGGCTTCAATTTCTTCCACTGAGACACCAAACTGTTTGGCCAGTTTTTCTTTCCTGGCTTGATCTTTCTGATCTCTTTCAAGGATGGCCACTCTTGCCCTTATCCTGGCTTGGAATGACTCCTTAGGTTCCCTGATTTTCTCCCCCTTTTTGGATTCATCAAGTTTAAGTTTAGAGGTTGAGGGTTGGGAGATTTGACCTTGAAGATGAGCAATCTGTTTGCTGTTGAATTCTATCTTGTTGGACAGATCATTCATCTTTGTCTTGATCACTCCAAATTGATTCTTGATAGACAGCTCCAAGTTAGCTGTGTATGTTTGGAAGTGATTCCTGATGAGAGTGTTCATCATGTGGTACAGGGGACCCTCTGGGCTGCATAGCTGGTTCAGGTCTATGCTTGTTTGCCCAGGGAATTGGGTAGGCATTTGTTGTGAAGGGTGTGTTTTTGGGAGATCCTCATGTTGTACAGAGGATGCCACTCTAGGGGTTTTAGGGATTGAGTGGACTTTAACCTGTGCAGGGGTAACTGGCTTCTTGATCCTGGATACCCCCGAAACAGGACCTTCATAAAGTGCCGTCAATTCAGTAGTTTGTGTTTTTGAAACATCATCCAAATTAATGGAATCATCTGAATCCCTGATGTTGTCCTCAATGAGGACTGTCTCAGTTAAATCATGAGCTGAGCCCAACTCAGTTCTCTCATGAACCTCTTGTTCTTGGTTCTGAGGATCTCCTACTTCAGGCATTAAGCCTTCATCAGTAGTTGCCACATCTGAGGTCTTAGCTATGTTACTTCTATCCTCAGATGCACCACTGGGTGGTAACTGAGTAGTAGCAGCCTCAGATGCCCCAAGAGTCTCTAAAATTGGGCTTAAAGACTCTGGTCCACCCTCATCTCTTGGGATAGGGCTATAGATGTCCACATCTATGTCTGATGTTGTGGTTATGTCCCCTGGTTGTTGTGGTTGTAGGGGACTGACATAATCAGATGGGACATTCTCTTTTAGCCCAGAGAGAAGTTTGGCAATTTCTATTGCCTCTGGTTCAGAAATTTGAGGGGTTGGTTCAGTAGTTTGGGCAATAGGTGAAATTGGTTGGTCAGCAGTTTCAAAAGAAGAGTGAGTTTCAATAGTTTTTCTAAGTCTTTTTCTTTTGAATAAGATAGTTATGGGTGCTCTTGGTGGGGTTTGAGATGGATGAGACTGAGAGGGTGTTTCAGTCTCACCTATTTGAAGAGCAGAATGCTTATGAGCATGTTCAGGCATCTCATTGGGTTGGTGGGTTTTTGTCTTTGTTGGCTTGGGCTTTTTGGCTTTTGGTGGTGTGAGTTTGGAAGATGTGGGCTTCAGGGGGATTTGTTGTTGTTCTCCCTGATCATCTTCTGGCCAGGCAGCCGGTTTGTTATGCCTAGAGTATGCTTGTGAGGTCAATGGATTTAAAGTTGAAACTTTTCCCACAAGCACCTCACTACCCAGTTCCCCTATTATGCATTGCATAATGAACCTTGGGTACAACAAAAACTTTTTCTTTGTATTATTATGATGTAACACCAACTCATTGAAAAATAGTTTTGATGCCCTGAATTTAGTTTCATTCACAATGGAATGAAATATTGGTTGAAAAGTGGAGGGCATCTGGTCATAAGACCCTGTTTTTGGACTCAAACACATAATGATATAATGAAACAAAAGCTTGTATTTTGGTTCAAAATATTTTTTGAAGATAGTAGCATGGGAGAGAGTACCTTGGTAACCACACTCTGTCATGGTTAAGTGAATATCAGAATTAGCAACATGGTCAGGGGCAGTTACATCATCCAGACCCAGTCTTGTTGCCAGTGTGGCCGGTGTGATGGTCAGTGGTTTCCCTTTTATTCTTGAGTTGAGGGAAATGACTTCATCATCCGCCGTCACTGTCTCAGCATTTGCCCAGAACTCATTTAGAGTTTCAGTGTGAATTGGTGGGTTTATTGTGAGAGCAGTAAAATATTGGGATTTTACGACAAGATCAATGATCTCATCGTATTGGGACCAGCCTTCTTGTTTTTCAAGAAAGGCTCTTTGATTGTGTCCCTGTTTTAGAACGAGAGCCATGTGGTTTCGGTTTTTAATCGAACAGTTGATTTGCAGGTTTAGGTTATTGAGAGAGTTTTTGAGAGAGAAAAAGGGATATTTTGAATTTGAAAGGATAAGTGTTGAGAAAAGGTATTTATCAGAAGTTTTAACCGCTTGAATCTTCTTTATTAGAAGTTTTTAAACCGCCTTGGTTAAAAATCTTTTTATCAGAAGTTTTAAACTGATTAGGTCAAACCTCTGATGATGGGAAAAGTCAGATTTGCCCTTTTGACTAAACTGCTGATGAAGGATTACTTCATCAGTAGTTCCCATTTCCTCTTCAGTAGTTTTAACAGCTGATGAGAAATGTTTTTATAAATACTTTTATTCATAACTTCTGAAGGTTATTTTATCAGAAGTTACACACTTTTCAGAATTTATCCCCATACTGATGTTTTGTTCATCAGTAGTTTCTCTCTTTTCAGAAGTTTTGTTTCAGACTTTTTGTCTGTTTGTAAGTGAAAAATGAAAAATTGCAAAATAATAATAAAATAAACACTTACAAATTTAGCATCCCAAGCATGGATACTAACTTCTAAAATGTTGATGTGTCAAGGGGTTTTGTGAAGATGTCAGCTATTTGATTAGCTGTTGCTACATGCTTCACCTCAATCTTGCCTTTTTCATAGCAATCTCTTATGAAATGGTACCTGATCTCAATATGTTTGGTTTTTGAGAACTGTACCGGATTTTGAATGATGCTAATGGCAGATTTGCTGTCTACAAACAAAGGTGTCTTGGTTTCTTTGATTCCATAATCAAGAAGTTGATATTGGAGCCATTGTATCTGTGATGTACAACTTGCAGCTGCAATGTATTCAGCTTCAGCAGTTGAAGTTGCAACAGATGTTTGCTTCTTTGATTGCCATGACACTAAACAGTTACCCAGGAATTGACAACCACCAGATGTTGACTTTCTTGTCATCTTACACCCTGCATAGTCACTATCTGAAAAAGCTGATAAGTTGGTATTGCTTGAAGCAGGATACCAAATTCCAAGTGTTGGAGTTCCTTTCAGATATCTGAAAATTCTTTTGACTGCTATAAGGTGTGATTCCCTTGGTGCTGATTGATATCTAGCACAGACACATGTTGAAAACATAATATCTGGTCTAGAGGCAGTTAGATATAAAAGGGAACCTATCATGCATCTGTACATGGTTTGATCAACCTGTTTTCCTTGATCATCAGGTTCAACTTGTGTGATTGGTGTCATGGGAGTGGAACATGATTTACAGTCTTTTAAAGAAAATTTGTTCAATAATTCTTTAACATATTTTGATTGATGTATAAAAGTTCCATTTGTTTATTGCTTGATCTGCAGTCCCAGAAAGTACTGCAGTTCTCCCATGGTACTCATCTCAAATTTTGATTGCATGAGTTTCTTAAAATCATCACACAGTTTTGTGTTTGTTGAACCAAAAATGATATCATCAACATAAATTTGAACAAGTAAGACATGATTTCCAACATGTTTAATGAAAAGAGTTTTATCAATGGCACCTCTTGTAAAGTTATTTTTGAGTAAAAAGGTGGAGAGTGTATCATACCAGGCTCTTGGAGCCTGTTTGAGCCCATAAAGAGCTTTGTCCAGTCTGTACACCCACTCAGGATGAGAAGGATCCTCAAACCCAGGTGGCTGACAGACATACACCTCCTCTTTTATTTTCCCATACAAAAATGCACTTTTCACATCCATTTGATAAACTTTAATTTTGTTGGAAATGGCATAGGCCAGAAATAACCTGATGGCCTCAAGCCTTGCAACTGGAGCAAAGGTTTCATCATAGTCAATTCCCTCTTCTTGAGAGTACCCTTGAACTACCAGTCTTGCCTTGTTCTTGATTATCATACCAGCTTCATCTTGTTTGTTCCTGAAAACCCATCTTGTGCCAATTGGTTGCTTGTTTGGAGGTAAGGGACAGATTTCCCAGACCTGTTACTTGTTGAACTGAAGCAGTTCATCTTGCATAGCTTGCACCCAATTATTGTCTTTGAGGGCTTCCTGGTACTTCTTTGGTTCCAACTGTGAGATAAAGGCAGAAAATAGGCAAAAGTTGGAGAGCTGGTTTCTGGTAAGAACACCTGAAGCTATATCACCCATGATTTGATCAAGTGGATGATCTCTGTGTTCAATCAGTTGTTGTAAACCACTGACAGGTGTAGGTGGCTCATGTTCTTCAAACAAACTACTGAGGTCTATAATATCTGGTTCAGCAGTTGTAGTGTCTTCAGTAGTTGCAGGTGCTGAAGCAGATGTTTGAGTTTGGCCTTCAGTATTTGTTGAATCAGAAGTTTGTGAAACTTCTGATGGTCTTGAAGTTGACTTCATGACTGTTTGAGGAGTCCATGGTGTAGGATCCTCATCTTCAAACCTTTGATCACCATAATAAGTAGGTTTGGAAGAAGTGTCAGTCTTTTCAGGTCCAAAGTGGAAGTTGTCAAGGTCAAAAAGTTCAGCAGGATGTGCTGGAATAAGAGTGTGTTTTGACTCATTGAACTTGACATTCAATGTTTCTTCTACTATCCTGGTGTGAGAATTAAAAACCTTGTAGGCTTTTCTAGTTGAAGAGTAACCAAGAAAGTAACCTGAGTCAACTTTGGCAGCAAACTTTGAAATAGATTCCTTGATGTTCAAGATGAAACATTGACACCCAAAAGCCCTGAAAAAGGAGATAAGGGGCTTCATGCCATGAAGAACTTCATAGGCAGTCTTGGAATGTCTCTTGACCACAAGAACTCTATTCTGAACATAACATGATGTGTTAACTGCTTCTGCCCAAAAGTACAAGGGCAGTCCAGAATCAGCTAACATTGTTCTTGCTCCTTCTATTAATGTTCTGTTCTTCCTTTCTACTACACCATTTTGTTCAGGAGTTCTGGGAACACTGTATTGTCTAATAATCCCTTTAGACAAACAGAATTCATCCAGAGTTTTGTTCCTGAACTCTGTCCCATTATCACTTCTAATGGTTTTGACAGATAGAGAATATTGTTTCTCTACTTGTAGAATGAAGAACTTGATGATTTCAGCAGCCTCATCCTTGGAGAATAAGAAGAATACCCATGTGAATCTTGAGTAGTCATCAATGATGACTAAGCAGTACTTCTTCTTACCAAGGCTCATAATCTTGACAGGTCCAAATAAGTCCATATGGAGTAGTTGAAGACATGCAGTTGTTTTTGATTCTTCAATAGACTTATAGGAGGACTTATGCTGTTTTCCCTTTAAACAGGATACACAGTGTTCTTGACACTGGTATACTTTCAAAGGTAGACCTCTGACCAAGCCCATTTTTGTGACTTTATTTATGGTTTTAAAGTTCACATGGCCAAGTCTCCTGTGCCAGAGATCTGTTTCTGAAGTTGATGCCCTTGAGAAGAAACAGGCAGTGTTGTTCAATACTTTGTCTTTTTCAATGTCCACTGCATAGACATTGCCACATCTTTTGGCAATCAGCAAAGTATGATCTTCAATAATCTTCTCTATCAACTTCTGGCCTTCTGGTGAGATGATCTTGCATGCTGTCTTTGTGAAAAAGGAAGAATATCCTTTATCACACATTTGTGACACACTCAGCAAGTTGTATTCAAGGTTTTCCACCAGATTGACCTTGTCAAACTGTATTTTGCCAGAGGAGACATTGCCATGTCCTAGCACATATCCCTTAGCATTGTTCCCAAAGGATACAGATCCTTCTCTTTGGCTGATAAAGTTGTTTATCAGGTATCTGCATCCAGTCATGTGCATAGAGCCTCCACTATCAACATACCATATGCTGTTTAAGCCCCTGGAAACTCTCTGCACATAAAAGCAAATTAGTTAGATTTAGGAACCCAAGCCTGTTTGGCTTTGGGTTTGCTCTTGAGAACAGTTACAGTTTGTTCTTGACCAGGTTGAGAAATCCATGTCTTTTTGGCAATGGATTTTTCATTAAGAGCCATGGTGGTTTCCTTTTCAGGGCCACCATCAACCTTGGATATCAGTAGTTGTACCATGTTCATTAGATTTTGTATCTCAGCAGTTTGTGAAACTGTTGATGATTTAGGTCTAACTACTGACAAAGAATTTTGAGAAAAAGATTTTAGTTGAGATTTTATCTTTTTCTGAGAAAAGGTGTTTTCAGGTTGTTGTTTCTTGGGTTTAAAGATTCTTTCATAATCATTTCTGATTTGATTTCCCACAACCTGTTGTTTAAATTTTTGATTGAACTGAATTCCTTTTCTGTATCTACAAAATTCAGTTTTGTGGTTGAACAGACCACAAATTTCACACTCTTTTGCCTTTTGTTTTTGATCTAAAGGCAAATTTCTGACATTAGTGTATAGATTTTGCTCATCAGGAGTTTTCAGGATCTCAACTCCTGATGTAGATGAAACTACTGATGGCTTGTTGTCAGATTTTGTTAATACTTCTGAAGTACTTTCTTTGAAAATGCCAGGATTTCTGTTTAGAAAGTTTTCATGGAAAGATGTGCAGTCTTTCCCTTCAGAAGTTTCATTTGAAACAATTTTTCTCCCATCTTTAGTAGTTTTGGGAGAGAAATCTGTTGGTGTTTCAACATGATGGTACCCTATGCCAAACTTAACATTTGAAGCACTTTGTTTGTTTAGCAATAATTGATACCCCTTACAAGATTCCACCCATTTTTCACATGTGATCCTGGTGTCAGCAAGCTCTTGTCTGACATCTCCCAGGTCATTTAGCATGATTTTAATTTGTGCTTGGGTTTCAATAGCCGAGTCAGTTAATTTAGAAACTTCTTTTGTTTTAGCACACAGTTTTCTTTCTAAATCACATTTCATCTGTGCGTATTTTCTTTCTAAATCATTGGCTTTACCTTGTAAATGCACATTTGTCTCTCTTATGAGAGCAAAAGTTTCTTTGCAAGAATTTGAGCAAAGTTTTGTCAAAGATTCTTTTGATACCTGTGACAATGCAGATTTTGAAGTACAGCCTTCAAATGCCATTAAGGCAAAGTTCTTTCTGCCATTGTCTGGTTCTCCCTAGTTGATGTCAAACACCTTGTTGTCTGCATCAGGATTGCACTCTGTGGTGTCAAAAGGGAGACTGCTCCAGTCAACATACCCTGAGGTGAAAAGACTTTGTTGAGAGGGTTGTTGAGGCTGTGGAGGATGTTGAGCAGCTGGAAAGGGAGGGATTGATTGTTGGCTCTGCATTTGTTGAGCAGGCATTTGAACATATTGTACTTGTGGCATGTATTGCTGTTGAGGAGCTTGTGCCTGTACAAAATGAGCACTCCCTTGAGTTCCATTATTCCTATTATAATTGGGGTTATAGTTATTTCCAGATTGTGATTGGTTAAAGCTAGAACTTCTACACTCTCTAGCAAAGTGTCCCAACTTCTGACACTTGTGACATCTCAGTTTAGATTTGTCAAAACCAATTTTTGTATTACTGGTCAATCCTGGAAATTTCCTTCCTGACCTTTTATAAAACTTGTTAGTTTTAATGCTTAGCATGACCAGTTGGTGTAAAATGTCCATTTCTTCTAAGTCATCACTGCTAAAGTTTTTCAAATCATCCATGATAAAACATAGATTATCAGCAGTTTGACTTTGGTCATCATTGTCATAACCTGGGAAAGATCTTTCAGATAAGATCCCAGTTGTTATGTCAATGTTGTCATAAGATCCATAGGAACAAGTTGGTGAGTCTTGTCCCAAAAGTGTTGTACTACCTGGAAGGTAATCATCAGCAGTTTTACCAGATGATTGCAATTTCTTCTTTTAATCAATTTCTCTCTCAAAAGTAAGTAATCTCCCATGGAGTTTTGTAAGAGTGGGGGAGCTAAAATCTGGTGAGGATCTTAAAACAATGTAGTATGTTTCCCATTTGTCTGGTAAAGACCTTAAAAATCTATGTAGCATAGACACTGTTGTATAGGTCTGACCATTTAACTTTAGCTCAGATATTAATGAGGAGAATCTTTCAAATTGTTGAGTAAAAGTTTCCCCATTAATATGAGCAAATGTCTCATATTGTTGAACTAAAATCTCTCTGGTGTTGGCAATCACCTCTTCAGTTCCTCCAAACTGTTCTTTAAGACAATCCCAGAGTTCTTTGGCACTTTCACAATGTAAAAGGCCAGAGTATATCTCATTTGGGAGAGCCATTGCCAACATAGAGAATGCTTTTGCATGTAGCTCAAGTTTTAGGAAATCATCATCTGTATATTCTTTTGGGTCCTTAGGGACCTGAACATTAGTTTCAAGATTGACATTTACTGGTTTGTGAGGACCATATATCACAAATCTCCAACAACCGGTGTTGGTTTGTGACAAGGTATGTGCCATTCTCTTTTGCCATATGTTGTATTTGTTTCTTACAAGCATAACAGGTTTAGTAGCAGAACCAGTATTATGTGGATCCATTTTAAAGAGTATTGATTTGTCAGATGACTCTTTTAAGTGATGGATGTTGATAAAAAGTGAACTTTTGATCTTTTTATTGAGTATCAATAAGAGCTTTGTGTCTGATTCTCAATTTGTTAGATTGATATGTGATCAGATAAACCAATGCTCTGATACCAATTGTTGGATCAGTTTGCTCTTTTGCTAAGTAAGAACTTGCTATCTTGACACTTAAGTGTTTGGCAAGCCCTTGTATATCAGATTATAAGCACAGCGGAATGTATAAGTTAAAGCAACACTTTTTATACTTAGGAAGAGTTATTACTCCCCCTAGATGATTGAAACTAATAATGACAAGTATTTATTATGAATCCAAGCAGTAAATGAGAATTAGATACTTAGACAGATTCACAATAAATACTGAAATAGAATAGAACAGTGAAAGTGTTTGAAGGATTTTTCTATTAAAATCAATGTCTAAAATAGAAGGTTGAAGCCTCCTATTTATAGACGTTTACATACATGCATCTTGCCCAAAAAGCAAGTACAGAAACAGCAGAAACAAGTTGCACAAGTTGCAACATTGAAACTACCAAAATACAACTAAAAGTAAAAATAAACAATAAACTACTGATACAAAAGGCGGTGGAAAATATCTGATGCTAAGTGCTGATGAATGACAAACTACCGATGAGTAGTTTGTCTTCAGTACTTCTAAAGTGAACTTGTCTGGTTTGGACTTCAGAACTTCTGATGAAGTTTCTTCTTCAGCACTTCTCATATCTTCTCTTCAGCAGTTTCTTGTTTTCTTTTCAGTACTTCTATACTTAGCCAAAATGACAGAAGTGAATTAGACTAAGGTTTCCAAAAGTGGTTTCACCAATCCTCTTTGTCCTAACAGATAAAAGGCACTTGACCACTTAATTAGTCAAAGTCATTCACTTGACCATTTGACTAGTCAAGGACTTGACCAATTAATTAGTCAAAGTCATACACTTGACCACTTAATTAGTCAAAGTCATACACTTGACCATTTGACTAGTCAAAGTGTAAACTTTACTATTTAGTCCCTCGAGTTCAAAACTATTATTATTTCAGAAATAATAATCCACCAACACATGAACTTATCTGATTCGTGTACCAACGTGTAACTCTTCGGATCGTACCGGGTCGGGTTACGTTGACCTCGACTTTTAATTACATCGGACATACTATATATCCAACAATCTCCCACTTGGACGATTTTAATTAAACGAGTCAACGTGCGCAGAGTTGGACGCCTAGTTGCATCGCATTGCACCCAAACCAGTATGACACTTTACAGTCGTCAACTAGTTCTTTGAGTTCAAGTAACGCTTTACTTAACCAAATACTATAGCCCTGATAATTCTATCAATAAGTCCCTTCTGTATAGACATCCGTTGATCATAAGACATGGATCATTCATTCTTATATAGTGATCAACCATTCTCTATTCTCGTCTCTAATTCAAAGTGGTCTAACGAACTACCTTAGTCCGAGCGTGGCCACGCGTTTATACCAGTTTGAATTAACGAGGGCGCCAGAATGTCTAGACTTCTAATCCTATAGAAGTACAGAATTCCATCAGCGTCATACAACTCCTACTTAATCTTGGATTTCTCCCAACGATACCCTTATTACTACCCATGTTTCAGGACAGTGCTAGATAACATCAAGGATAATCCTTGATCAATGTAGTTTAATATATGCCTTAGGAAAAAGGACAGATTGAACATATCAATATCAAAACATCTCATGACACAGATCCATGGAGATCGTTTTGAAGCGAGTTACATCCAATATCATTCCCTAATGATATCTGTGAATTATGATTCTCAAACCATTGAGTTATTCATCTCATGAATACAATCATCTCAATTCACAATAGTCTTACATTCAAATTCATTCCCATGTAATTTGATCGACTACGGATATTTAGAATACTCTTATTCAAGGATTTAAACATACAAATAATGAACACGGTCACAAAATATTTAAATTTGCATTTAACCCATTAAATCAAATAAATATTCAATGTAACTGTTATAGTTCAAAATAAAACACCAATACTAATTACAAATCATGCCCACTGTCTAGCAACTCTAAGCCCTATCTTTCAGCATGCTCCTCATGTTTAGCTTGAGGTAAAGGCTTAGTAAAGGGGTCAGCCAGATTTAGATCTGTATGAACTTTGTTTATCATGATATCTCCACGTTCTACTATCTCTCTAACATAGTGGAATTTCCTGAGTATATGCCTTGTGGTCTGGTGTGACCTTGGTTCCTTTGCAAGAGCAATGGCACCAGTGTTGTCACATAGTATCTCGATTGGTTTCTTTATGCTAGGCATAACATTGAGAACACCAATGAACTTCTTCATCTAGGCAGCCTCCTTTGCAGCATCCGATGCAGCATTGTATTCTGATTCACAGGTGGATTAAGCAACCACACTTTGCTTAAAGCTGTTTCAAGTTACAGCCCCACTATTCAGAATGAATACATATCCCATTTGTGACCTTGAATCATCACGATCAGTCTGGAAGCTTGCATCAGTATAACACTTAACTGACAGCTCCTCATCCAGTCCTCCATATATTAAGAACATGCCATTAGTCCTTCTCAAGTACTTAAGAATGTTCTTCACTGCAGCCCAGTGACTCTCTCCTAGGTTTTGTTGATATCTACTCGTCATGCTAAGAGCATACGAGACATCAGGTCTAGTACACAACATGGCATTCATGATGGAACCAATAGCAGAAGCATATGGAACTCTTTCCATTTTCTTCCTTTCCTCTTCAGTGTTTGCACACTGCTTGTTATTAATAATGGTTCCATGTGCCATGGGCAAGAGCCCCCTTTTTGAGTCTTGCATTGAGAAGCGTCGTAAGACCTTATCAATATATGTACTTTGACTCAAACCCGATAACCGCTTTGATCTATCACTATAAATCTTTATTCCCAGAATATAAGCGGCTTCACCAAGATCTTTCATTGCGAAACATTTACCCAACCAGGTCTTAACATCTTTAAGCATAGGGATATTGTTTCCAATGATTAGTATGTCATCTACATACAGTATAAGAAAAGTGATATAGCTCCCATTAGATTTCTTGTAAACACACGGTTCATCTTCGTTCTTGATAAAACCAAACTCTTTGATTTTCTGATCAAAACGAAGATTCCAGCTGCGAGATGCTTGCTTTAATCCATAGATGGATTTATTTAGCTTGCACACCTTATTAGGATTCTTTGGATCGACAAAACCTTCAGCTTGAACCATATAGACATCTTCCAGTAAGTGTCCATTAAGGAACGCGGTTTTGACATCCATCTGCCATATCTCATAGTCATAATATGCAGCAATGGCAAGTAGAATTCTAATAGACTTAAGCATGGCTACTGGCGAGAAAATTTCCTCATAATCAATTCCTTGAGTCTGAGTAAAACCTTTCGCTACAAACCTTGCTTTGTAGGTTTGCACATTCCCATCCATGTCAGTCTTCTTCTTGAAGATCCATTTGTTTCCCACAGTCCGACATTCGGTAGGAAGATCAACCAAATCCCAGACTTGGTTATCATACATGGATTGCATCTCTGCATTCATGGCTTCTTGCCATTTCTTGAATTTTGAATCCAAGATTGCAGCTTTGTAAGTAGTAGGCTCAGCTTCATCAATCATGAAGATATCATCATACCTTACCGGTGCACGACAATCCTAATACTTTTTCGAACACTTGGTGTTTCTGTTGTTTTTTTTTTTTTTGAGTCCTCTCAGGCTCAACTTCAACAACTGGATTAGTTACATCTGGTTCTGTCTGAACAGCTGGTTCAGTCACTTGTGATTCTCGAATTTCTTCAAGATCCACATGGTTATCTCTAATCCCTCGTGCCAGAAGCTCTTCCTCTAAGAAAATGCCTCTGCGTTTGGTGAAAATCTTATTTTCAATGGGGTGGTAGAACAGGTAACCGATCTTTTTACCGTATCCAACGAAAACCACTTTTTCGCCTCTAGGATCTAGTTTATCCGAAGATTCTAGAGTGACATAAGCATTACATCCCCAGACTTTAAGGTAGGATACATGAGGTTTCTTTCCATGCTATATCTCATAGGGCGTTTTATCAACCTTTTTCGTTGGAGCTATATTCACAAGTCTTGCGGCAGTTTCCAAAGCATAACTCCAAAAGGATTTTGGAAGGTTTGTTCGACACATCATTGATCGAATCATATCTAATAGAGTTCGATTTCTCCGCTCAGACACACCATTATGTTGCGGTGTTCCAGGTGGAGTGAGTTGTGAAACTATTCCACAATCCTTTAGATGGTCGATGAATTCCTGACTAAGATATTCACCGCCTCGATCTGATCGAAGCATTTTAATAGTTCTATTTAGCTGATTTTCTACTTCGTTTTGGTACTCCTTGAACTTTTCAAGAGTTTCATATTTATGCTTCATAAGATAAACATAACCATATCTACTGAAATCATCAGTAAATGTAACAAAGTATCTTTCTCCATGTCTTGACATTGTTCTGAATGGATCACATACATCTGTATGTATAAGTCCTAATAGATCATTGGCTCTTTCTCCAACATTTGAAAAAGGTGTTTTTGTTAACTTTCCACTTAAGCATGATTCACATTTTCCAAACGACTCCAAACCTTTAGAATCCAGGATTCCTGCGGTTTTGAGTTGTTTAACACGATTCTCACTTATGTGACCAAGTCTACAATGCCACATATACGTATCATTAAAGTCCAACTTATTACGTTTATGGGAGATATTGCATAATATGTTATCGTTTTGGATTTCTATCTCATAGATCCCATTGTTAGGTTTTGCATCAAAGTAAAATACATCATTAAAATAAGCAGAAATAAATTCGCCATTGAAACGATAATTAAAACCTTGTCCACGCAAAGCCGAAACTGAAACAATATTTCTAGTCACACTGGGAATGTAATAAACTTTGTTCAAAACAAGTTCTAAACCAGTAGGAAGTAAGAGAATACATTCTCCTATAGCCTTCACAACAACTCTTTGTCCATTGCCAACATGGACCTCCAAGTCGCCTTGTTTCAGCTTTCTAATCTTTCTTAGTCCTTGCAAAACATTACAAATGTGGAAACCACATCCTGTGTCAAACACCCATGTTTTGCTAGGAAAAGCAAAGATTTCAATAACATATATACTTGAGGACTCTCCTCCTGAAGCCTTAGCTTGCTTCAGCTCAGCTAAATACTTAGCACAGTTCCTCTTCCAGTGCCCAGTTTCATCACAATGAAAACACTTGGCATCTTTCTGAGGTTTCTTATTGGCAATAGATTTGCCTTTGCCCTTCCCTTTGCCCTGATTGCCCATTTTCTTGGTGTTAGGTTTCTTAACTTGACCCTCCTTGATCACTAGCACTGGTGCAGTCTTGCTAGGTATGTTCACCTCAGCAGTTTTGAGCATCTGATGCAGTTCTGCAAGTGTCTTTTCCATCCCGTTCATATTGTAGTTCATAATGAACTGGTCATATGACTTGGGCAATGAGTTTAGGATAATATCCCCAGCTAACTCATCGCTCAAGGGGAATTCCAGACGAGCCAAGTGATCAACATATGTCTTCATTTTTAGCACATGAGTGCTAACTGGCGTTTCTAAAACATACAACTTGTTCTCCGCCTTGAGAACAATTTTCAAGTTGCGGTGCCGGTCCATGAAGTTGGAGTAGTTAAGTTTGTCCTTCTCTAAGATGGACTTGAGAGAGAATTGGGAGGCGGAATTGTTTTCAGTTGACATCTACAAAGTTCAAAATCTAGTTTATGAGTATTTTATGTTTCAAATATCCTAATTTATCTTATGACCCAAAAGCAAAATTAATTAGGATGAGACCCCGATTCATCAATACACAGTGAACTGGCTTAGCACTGTCCACTAGTACGATTAGGTAGGTAAACAACGATTGTTAATTGTGTCCACTACACAACTCTCCATTAGGGGTTATCGCTAAGAGCGATGTATGTTTAACCCCAACTATGCCCACTTGTCAAACAAGCGATGTTTGGTCCTTTACTGTTAACTGTAACACCGGCCTATGTTACACAGGAAACGCGATGATTACCTTCACTCATGATCAACGCCCAGATGCAAGGTCAGCACTAACATTTGGGTTCGATTTAAAACGAAGTGTTAACTCATTAAGGGTGGCATAAAACATCAATTTAAAATTGGGATTTAATTTTAATATTTACCATAAATATTTTGAATGACTCGTTAGCATGATGTGAGTCACACAATAGTTTATAAAATCCAATTTTATATTGTTCGTGATAATTGAAACTCCTTTCAACACTCGACACAGTATAGTTTTAAATACCCTATTTAAACTATGTTGGTCGTATTATCGCGAATGGACTTGTTTTAATATTAATAAAACTCCTTTTATTAAATATGCTTTTCGGTTTTTATAAAACTTGTTTTAATAAAACCGTTGCCATGATTGTGAAAATTTTATTTATTTTGGGTTATCTAAATTATTTACAATAAATAAACCACAACCACAAAACATAATAATAAAATTAAACGAATCGAGCCCCTAATAGGTTGTCCGTTTTGTTTTAGCCAGAAACGAAACAAACCAGTCAAAAGGGTTTCAAAACTATTTTTGATATAGCTCCCACTTGACCCGAGATCTCTATCTTCATGGAACCTGTTCGCCTTTTTATCTTCGTCTTGATCTTGTACTTGTAGGATTACAATTAAATTTGAAATACAAATAAAACAAATCTATTCTAATCCTATCTATTACACCGGATCCAATATCCGTAATAAAAAAATACAAATCAATAAAAAAAATAAACATCACAAACACAACCATGACAAGGGTCAAAATACCTAGGGCTCAATTCACATCACAATCCATGAACAACAAAAAGCTTTTGATCTTTTGTCAAAAAAAAAATAAATTTTTGACAAATAAAACATAGATCAAAATTATAACTTTACCATCTATACGCGCGTAACCGTGACTCTGATACCACTGTTGGGAATCATGGTATCAAATACACAGCAGAAGCAGTTTTTATTTATTAATAAAATCGATTATATACAATATATAATATGAGCCGATTATATATATATATATATATATATATATATATATATAATATGTTTAATTTTATTAATCCAATTAACAAAATATTCCCAATCAGGATCTTGGTTAAACGCGTATAAACAAATAAATTATAAACAACCATAGGGGGTTTAGTAATCAACCTTTGACGACTACACCGGAATTGTAACACGCAGGTTACAACGAATCCTCGCTAGTAGGAAGTTCACACCCGAGCACTGGCCAACCGATGGCAACACTTTGCAAGGTGGAGGCGGCAATGGTGGTGGTTTGCGACGGACAAAGGGGCGACGGCTCCTAAGGGTGGCCGCAAATCTTGATAGGAGACAAGTGTTATGTTGTTTTGTCTTTTTCAAAACATGTGTGATTCGAGTTTGATCTATCACATGTAACACCCCAACCGATGGCGGAAACATCGAGGTGTCACGTAAGAATGAGTATACAGTAGCAAATGGTAATCAAATTTTAATTGAAATTAATTTAAGTGCAAATATCAAAAAATGAAAATACATAATGAGTTTTAAGTGGAAATCTAATACATCACAAAAACCAAACAAGCATAGACTTCAGTTTGCCTTCTCATGTAAATACTCTAGTCTTCATGCATCATTATTTCCTGTTGAGTTGTAAAAAATGGGGGGGGGGGGGTCAACTAGAAGTTGGTGAGAATACATAAGCCATGTCAAGCAAATAGTTTAAGTATAAAAGTTTAGCAATTCATATGTCTATCGTAAGTTTAAGTCTACATGAATAAACATGATATGTTGAATCGACATAATCAAACCTCCGACTAGTTTAGGTCCATGCCGTCATCCACGGTTCACCTTAATAATATGTTGGAACGATAACAATCACCCACGCTACCTATGTAGGAGGTACTCGTATCCGGGTGGGATTATCAATCCAATAGATCTATTATTGAGTATCGCCGGCTTGGCCATAGCTAATGATTATGTAATGTTGAAACTCGTTGAAACTGTTGTTGTTGTCTAAATCATGAGGTATTAAAGTTTACAACTAGACATGCATGTAGAATTGCTTAAGTATAATGTTGCAAGTATGAAGAATTGCATAAACATGGTTACGTAAACTCACCTTAGCAAAGTATTAAGTCTCGAGAAATGGAATATGTGTAGCCCCAAAGTTGCCAATTACAAGAGCTTATAATCAAAGCTTCAATTGTAGAAGTAATAGACTATAGAAGAAAGGTGTGAGGGAAAGTTTAATCGGATTGAAACAATCGATTTAGAGGTGCAAAGTATAATCGGTCATAGGTGGTTTTTATACTAGTTTTGGATTCAATTAGCCATTAAAATTGGTCAACACCATAAAGTAAGGTTTTATGATGAATTGACTATTTGAGTAAGACTTTGACTGTTTGACTAAGACTTTGACTATGACTAAGACTTTGACTCCAAGAATTATGTTTGTCAAGACTTTGACTCTTGACTCAAGGCTTTATTTTGAAATGAATTTATATCTTCCTTGTTTGAGATTATAAATGTAATTGGAAAAATGATTAGCTTTAAATAAGAAATAAATAAAAAAAAATCATTAGTTTGAATTAAAAAATAAAAACACCGTCTTATAAAATGACGATTTTATAAATAGAATTAGGATAGGACATATGTCATGATTGATGATTTTTTTTTTAGTACAATGATAAAAGGAACTTAGAAAAATAGAGTGCACAGATAAAGATAAGAATACTTAGAAATAAATTAGACTTTATATCATGAATTGGGAAATACTTTAATGCAAAATAAATGAGAAATTCGTGAGGTTACATCACACCTATTTATATAGATAAAAGGCACTTGACCACTTAATTAGTCAAAGTCATTCACTTAACCATTTGACTAGTCAAGGACTTGACCAATTAATTAGTCAAAGTCATACACTTGACCATTTGACTAGTCAAAGTGTAAACTTTACTATTTAGTCCATCGAGTTCAAAACTATTATTATTTCAGAAATAATAATCTACCAACACATGAACTTATCTGATTCGTGTACCAACGTGTAACTCTTCGGATCGTACCGGGTCGAGTTACGTTGACCTCGACTTTTAATTAAATCGGACATACTATATATCCAACACACCTCTACATATATTTTAATATTTTTATAATTGGTTGTGAGTTAGTAGATAGATAATATGATGATAAAAGTATAAAAAGTATTATTATTTTAATTAGGAGAGAGAAGATTTAGGGGTGAAATAGTAAATTTTTAGTGTAATTTGTTGAAGAGGATTTGGTGGACGGGCTGTGAATGCTCTTACCAATAGGGATATTTGGTTCCACCCCCAACCGGGTTTCGTAACCAGGAATGAGCATTTCGGTATTAAATGCCAAAGATACGGATACCGAACCAATTACAATACCATAAATACCGATACCGGTTCATTTTCGGTACCAATTCGGTATCAAGTTTTAGCGAAAATTGGTATCGGTATTTTTGGTTCGGTGCAGTATCAGTTCGGTAGCGGTATTTTACCTTAAAATACCGATACCATACCGTATGTTTTTAGTATCAGCACCAAGTTTTTTCAAAAATCGGTATCGATCCGGTACCAAGCTCATCCCTAATCTAAACCAGTCAATATTAATTGTGTTTTGTTTCATTGATTGAAAATATCTTAAACAATAAGACCTTTTAATAGTTCATTAGTTAGAGATTCCCAAAGAGCCGCTTTCTTGAGCCACCCAAATGTAGAGGCGGATTTACTTGATTGGTAGGGTGAGATCAGCCCATCCGGCCCAGATCAGAAGCCTATATGGCTTTCCTTTGTTTTCATTTTTATTGTATAACATCCCCAAAGGTGCCATTGGTGAATTATTAAATTGACATGGCCCAACCTATACCAGGAGCCCACCTTAATTTGCTTTACATCCTAGCATCACAACAAAAAAGAAACTATCTAGGTTTTTTCATTCGAAGAAAAGCAGAATTGACACACATAAGCAACAAACAAAGGGAATTTTTTAATCGAACAATCTAACTTTAATCTACGTTTTTTATTCACCAAAGGTTTGCTCTCATTTTCTTGAGTATTGACCTTATGTTTTTATATTTTTGTGATTGTCTCTTTGTTTTCTAGGTTTTTTTTTTAAATTTTAATTTATGTTTTCTAGGTGATGATTGAAGTTGTTTAACCTAATTTGGTGATGTATTCAAATAACCTTAAACAGTGCCCTTATTATTTTACCCTTTGTAGTCTTATATACTCATAGAGACTTAGGGTTGTTTGTTTTGTAAATCCATATTTTTTTTTTATCTAGGAACTCTTAACAATTTCTTAAAAAGAAAACAACCATGTTCCTAGGCATAGTTTGAGTCCAAGACCTATCTCAACTCCTTTTATGCCTAAATTAGCCATGTTGATAATCTTCCTTGGAAATTAGGGATGAGCATTTGATACCGAATACTAATACCGTACCGGTATCATGTCTCTCGTGGTACAAAACAACGCTTATATCCTCAACTTTGAACATCTCTTTTAAGGGAGGGAATGAGCGTTCCAAGGTAGGGTACCCGAATCGACAACAACTCACCCCAAATCGGGTAGTGGTTGCGAGTGATGTTTACCAAGTTGGTGTGTGTGTGTGTGTTGCAAGAGAAATTAATAAAGAGAGAAATGGAGATAGAGAGTGGTGTAAAAAGGTGAGATTCATGGTTTAGGGTAGTGTTGCCATCTATTAAGATGTTTTGGGTAAAAGTCGGTTGGCAATACGTAATTGATGAAATCTATGATAGTTTTCGGTCCTTGGGGTTGCACCCCTTCCTCCCTAATACCAGTGAGTACTTCTTATCCAACCTTTGGATTCATTTTGTCGAATTAGGAAATCATTTCTTCATATGACTAATAATCACTTGGATTCATTTTGTAGTTTGTGATCAATTTAATAAAATCATTCAATTTCTTAACAAAGGAGATTCTATTAACTATTCTTGAATCAAATGATTGGTCATAGATCCGAAATATAATCTTCCACCCTTATATAGTGAAATTTTGTTTTTAGGATTTCAGGTTAATTTATATATCCACAAAAATATGTTTTTTTTTTGGTGTATGAACAACTCTTTTAAGACCAACCAAATTAAAGAAGACAAATTTTGGTTGCTTTGTAAGGAAGAAAGGGCTCATTTGCCATTTGGTAAGATTCCACTTCCTTTTGTCGATCACCAAAACTTTGGCCCTGGTTTTTGGTTGTTCCACTCTAGCCTGCCCTACAAATGCAATACTTTACCAAAAGCAATACCTTTATTATTAGCAAATCCGTCCCCATATGCTATTATTATTACTCTTTTGCCCTCATTATAAAATAATAACATTTTGTCACGATCAATCATCAATCATTTAAAATATATTAATTATATATGGATCATATGATATTAAAAAAGTATTATGGTATGCTTTGTAATAGAAAAGATCTTGATAACACCAACATATGTACATATGTGTAATTGAGTTTTCCCTGTGTGACTGAGCTACTTATAATGTTTGAAATAAGTCAATTTTAAGCGAACCTATTATTCATATGTTTGTGTAAATAAAATAATTGCACACTTATTAAATAGTTATCGAACGAAGCTCGAGCTAAGCTCAATCTTGAAAACTTGTTAATGACTCAAACTCGAGTTTATGCAATCTGGTACTCAGTTCGGCTCGTTCACGCCCCTAATCAACACCGGTACTAAATGCAAGGTGTGTTTAATTATTATTGTTTTTATTTTTTGGATTACATCAAGTATATTTTAATTAAAGTGTGTGTAAATTAAATCCTGTTATATGCTCAATGGCATTATCGATATTTAGCCAAACACGCATGGCAATAAGCATCCAACTAATTACAATTACAATATAGTGATATACCAACCAAACAATGGCTATCACAGCAAGGAAAGAACAAAGCATGTGCATTCCAGAGTTAAAGAATTTGATACAAGCGTACAAGTTTCAGTACATGATGTACAAATTAATAATTGTTTTGTTTATAAACCACCCAATTGGTTTAAAAATGCATTTTGTGTCCATCTATCTATGCCCAAAGTTGTGAAAACCATCCCATCTCTCTTCTATCGTTTCATGTCCTTCAAGTTGAAGTCCATAAAGAAGCTCACACACGTTCAGAAAACGTGTAGGAGCTTCTCTGAGTTCTTTCGATCTAAATTACATACAATTAATGTGCGCAACGCTATAAAAAAGGTCACCACTTTTGTTGTTTCATCACGTCAGAAATTACGCTTTCGTCCAATGAGACAACGCTCTACCACAAGCCAATATTTCCACCTTCTTCAAGAGGGTTCGCCGGTCATATTCATCAATCAACGCTATGTTCAAAAGCCGGGTCAACCAACAAGGGAACCATTTTCTAGCAAAGATAAAAAACCAGATGTTGGTTACACTAGTACAGGTACTAGTAGTACCACTCTGAAAAAAAATGTAGCAACGAAACATGATTCGTTGCTACGTGAGAAAAAGAAAGACAATACTAGAAACAAAACCATAGACCGGTTATACACACGTGACATTAGAGGAGTTGATGAAAGAGCGGCAGATTTTATATCAAAGGTTCGAGAAGACATGAAGCTTCAAAGGGAACAATCTATCATCGAGTTTCAAGAAATGTTGGCTCGAAGTGTTTGATTTCTTTTTCCATTATTATTAACTTTACAACATCAACACAACAAACTTTACATTATATTTTTAGCCTTATTCTATTTTCCTATTTTCTTTTGTTGGGAAAGAAGGTATTTTTCGATAACGTTGCAGTATGTGAAAACTATAACTATTTGTATTTTTTTTTCCAGTTTTATTTACAGGAGAAAATGGGTATTTCTTATAATAACTATGTAATGAGGCTCACAATTGTCTTTTAGTTTTGTATTTGTTCATCTCTCATGTGTAAATTATTGGAGATGATCGACATGGAAATATGTATGGTTTTATAAGGCTGTATATCCTGTGAAAACTGATTGGATGCATCTCTTTATTTGAATCATGACTAGTTGAATGGTTGGTAGTGTTTTATTAGAAAATCGATTATCACCCAAAAAATGCAGAAAAGATAAGCCTAATTATGTAAGAATGGGTGATTGTTTTATTAGAAAACATTAGACACATATTTGTGTATGTGCGGTAAAAATAAATATATTGAGTTGTACAAAGCGTTTGAAGCGTTTAGGATGTTGTAAAATTAACACCATAAAGAATGCAATTGAACACAATTAACCAACGCTTAAAGAGTTGTGACATCCGTCATTTTTTTATCATTATTATATATATATTTTTATTTCGTACCTCCTATCTTATACATCGCATTTTATCCTTATCTATAATAATAATAATAATAATAATAATAATAATAATAATAATAATAATAATAATAATAATAATAATAATAATAATAATAATAATAATAATAATAATCAGAATTTTTTTTTTTTGTAGTGTTCCCTTGATTAAAATTCTTGAGTCCAACATAACCAAACTAATCCAACCATACTTTTTTCGGAGCCCAGAATGAAATACCCGGCCCAACACACACAAATAGGGATGAGCATTCAAGCCCGAATACCGATCCCGTCCCGTCCCGATCCCGATACCGTACCGAACCGACACCGAACCGAGGGGTTTCGGGATCGGTATCGGTATCCATATTTATGGATTTTCGGTTTCGGTATTATCGGTATCGGTACGGGATCGGTACGGTATCGGTATTTTAAGGCAAAATACCGATACCATACCGGTACCGTACCGTACCGTATGTGTTCGGTATCGGGATCGGTATTGGGTTTTTGGACTTTTCGGTATCGGTATTTCAGGATCGGTATCGGTTCGGTACCGATCCCGTCCCGAGCTCATCCCTACACACAAATACCCTCTCTTCCTTGTCCCTGTTACCCGGATTTCCAACCAGACCCGACCCACGAAGGACCCGACCCGGTTTAATCAAAGACGCTATTACAGGAAGCTATTTTGACTGATTGCGAACCTACTCGATCACACATTAATGCAGCAACGAGAAATCGTCCAAATCATTCCTTATTTGAAGGTTTTAAACGCGTGTTTGACTATATGGTCAAACAGTTATGACCTTTCCAAAACCACGAGAGCACTATAAATTGAACCTTCTTCCTCAGTCTTAAGGCGCCGATTATCACCCCTCTACTCTCAATTCCTCCAAAAATCACATAATAAGCTTCAACCGATCATGTTTTGACTTTTTCGTTGACTTACGAGTGCGTTATCTTACAAACAAGTATGATACAATTCCTCGCTCTATCATGTTAATCGGCCCCTGTAAGTCATTAACCCCCTGATTTATTCGGCTTTAACGTTGTTATTGAAAGGATTGGATATCTAGGGCTCGACCACTTTGAATTGGGGAAGAACACCTTGCAGGCTTGTCTATTTATTGACAACAAAAACAAATCAAACACAACCACTGGTCTAGACCAAGTGGTTGTGTCTGTCTCTTTGTCAACCAAGGGACACGGGTTCGAGTCCCTCACGCCCCATTCTTTTTTTTTTTTCAATTATTGAAACCAACACAAATAACCTATATAAGTAATTACAATCCAAAATAATTCGTTCTCAGGGTGTGGCTCAGTTGGTGGCCACGCTTGTGATAAAACCCGAACCGGCCAGAGGCTCGGGTTCGACTCCCATAACCAACAAACATATTTTTTTTCCTTTTATATATATATATATATATGTAATATATCAATTTTTTAAAATTGTTTTTAAATACTAAAAGTGGTTTTTAAATTCTACAAAAATTACTGTATGATCTTCTAATGGTAAAGTTCATTGTACAATTTTTAGTTTTTCAAAAATAATTCATTTAATATATATTATAAATATTACAAGTTTATTCATTTAAAATTGTAAAATCCAATTAAAATATCTAAACGATTTTATTAAATTCCACAAAAATTATCCTAAACTTGTATAACAATAAACATTTCAGAAATAATTTTTATTTCTGAAAAACCGTTCATTTTATATTTTTAATCAATTTTTGTTAGTTTTAATCATAAATAAATCATAATAAATTCATTTTTCAATATTTTTGCACCAAAATTTTATATAAATTATTTCTATTTATTTAGAACTGAAATACAATTTTTAATTCAAAAATTCTTTAATTTTAATATTTTTAAATATTAAAGTTATATTTTGACAACTTGAAATAAATAGATTAAATATTCCATTTTCAAGAAAATAATTTTATAAAAATTATTTTCACACATAAAACTTTATATTGTGACCATCTTTAATTTATAGTTTACAAAAAGACTTTTGTTTATTTATTTATCAAATTTCTCTTATTTATTAAACGTTTAACTTATTAATCAAACGAATACTTATCCCCAATTCGAAACCCTAGAAAATACTTATAGACTAGATAGACTTAGACTTATTTGTTACCTTATACATAGGGTGATACTTGGCAACGTTGGATTACACTTATTCAATTCCACAAGACTTACCACCTTGCTAAGGTGAGTATTACTTATCCCCTTTTTCGCTTTTACAACTTTTGGGGTGATTCATGCACAAGTATACAAAACTTTCATATTCATTTACACATACATTTTTATTCATTTACAATTCATATACGTGTCTTGTTTATCTTTGTGCTTATGTTTGAACATGAACGTAGCTTACATACAAAATCATACATCTAGACATAACTTATGTTATGGTACTCTTTACATATAGACGTAACTTATGTTACGGTGCTCATTTAGACATAACTTATGTTATGGTGCTCTTTTAGACTTGACACGTGTTAGGGTGCTTATTATCAATTTCATCTTATTAACTTTACATTTGATCTTTGTCTTGTTTGGTTACTTGCGTGTTTACATAATGCCTTGGTGATGCTAGACACATGAATTGTACTACTTTTCAAACTTATACTATATGTACAAAGCTAAGTAGTACTCACCAACATCTTATGTTGACAAAATTTATTTTTGTGCATGTTTCAGGATAAGCTGCTTGACGCTTCACATAGGACTTTGGACTTAGACTAAAATAAATCAATTATCTTTATTTTTGTTGTCATGTATTTATTTTCACATGTTGTAAAACAATATTCAATAATCAAATATTTACATTTTAGTACCATGAGCTTTTGAACAATCGTCACTACGTGGCACCTCGATGATTCCGCCATCGGTTGGGGTGTTACAGATTGGTATCAGAGCCATGGTTATAGGGAACTAGGTTATTAGATAAAATGGCCTAGACTATAACCGAATTTCAACTTTCATGCATAATATTCCTTAAATTTCCATTTCCCTCATTTCCTTCTACTTTCCTTCCTCTTTCTTTCCCTCCTTCTCTCTCTCTCTCTCTCTTCTTCTCATCTTTCATCATGGTGCATAGAGATGGTGTCCTACAAGGAGTGGAAGGTCTACATCATCATGGAACGGGAGCAGTTTCTTTCAGGAAGACACTCTTAGGCATGATGCCTACTCTTATTTTGCTCCTTCAAAGTTGTTGAGCCTTAATGGGTGTGATAGAACACGTGCAATCTGGAAGGGTGGATGCCTGTACACTGGGTTTTCTGGCATAGGCAAGCATAGCGCATAAATCTAATAACGGACCTGTTATGCTTACCTGGGGATTCCTGGAGTGAGTGTCTACTTATAGGCTAAAGCATGTCTCCTTTGATCACCATTGGGTTCAATTCCTTTGAAAAGTCAACGTTCTTGTTGGGCTTTACAGCTAGACAAGGGCACTCCAAGCATCTTATGCAAGTTTTTTCAATAATACTCTCTCGTTTCATATACAATATTTTGTATTTCACGATTCTCATATATTGCTTACAAGTTCATACTTTCATAATCAACTGTACGTTTATACACTTACATTTTCTAATCTCATGATTATTCATTAACTGCCACATAGATGTCTGCTCGCCGCATGCTCCGTGATGCCAGCCAACGCACTGTTCGTGCTTCTGGACAACGTTCTGATCGTCGCCTCGCATCTTTAGTCGCTGAGCAAATTGCTGCAGTGATCCCAAACCTTGTCAGTGAGATAACCCAGAATAGTAACAGTGCCAACACAGGGGGTGCGACTCAATTTCGGTGCACTTTCAAACACTTTAAGTCTTGCAACCCCACAAAATTCACTGGTGAGGAGGGTGCTACTGGCCTCCTCCAATGGTTTGAAAGTATGGAGAGCACCTTTGTGAACAGCGAGTGTCCTGATGAACTCCGCGTTCGCTATGCTACTAGTGTCCTTCAAAAGGGGGCGTTAACCTGGTGGAATGGCGAAAAACGCAATCGGGGCGCTGATGTTGCATTATCTTTGTCTTGGGCGGAGGTTAAGGAACTCATGATCGCCAAATTCTGCCCTAGGAATGAAATCAGGAAACTGGAGGATGAGTTTCGTGAGCTCAAACAAGACAGTGGTGAGAATCTTGCGTATAATACTCGATATCATGAACTTAGCATATTGGTTCCACACATGGTCACCCCGGTCTCTCGAGCAATCTAGAAATATATCGAGGGATTACCTGACCTGATTCAAGACGTTGTCACTGGAGGCAAATCCACTACGGTGGAAGAAGCCATTCAGCTTGCAGCCACTTTAACAGACAAACACGTAAGGAAAGGAAACTTGGTTAGGAAGGGCACCAAGACGACTACTGAGAAAACCACCAATGCTGTTGAACGATCTAAGACTGTTTTAGCAAAGGACGCCACTACTTCTTCGAACCCTAAAAAGCGAATGGGCGAAAATCAGATCCATGTTGTTGATCCTGTGACTCAACCCCCTATCAAGAAAGCCTACACGGGAATCTATCCTCAATGCAACACTTGCAAGTATCATCACCCTGCAAATCTTCCATGTCGTCAATGCACTAGATGTGGAAGGTTTGGACACTTTGCCACTACTTGTCGTGTAACGGTTAGGACACAAGATAATCATTAAACAGCTGCCCAGGAACCACTGTCGATTACTAATGGCCGGGCATGTTATAATTGTGGAGACCCTAACCACATGCGACCTCAATGCCCTGAATTGAATATTGTGAACCAGGTGGCACATGGACGACTTTCAATATCAATATCAACGAAGCAAACGGTCAGGGTGACGCTAATCCCACTGGCTAAGCCATGGATGGAATCTTCTTAAGACTCAAGAATTCAATACTTGTGTTTTCATTTTCTTAACCCTATTATCATTTTGTACCCAGTGGTGTCGTACTCATAAGCGTATAACATCTAGAAATTCCTTGCATACTATTGTGTACGAACGCATGTTGGAAATTTATCATATTTGGATACATTTATTTTAATCATAGGGGTTTAAAGACTCTACCTTACATTTATTTGAAACATTTGGACTTGATTTCCATGAAAATCAAACTACAAAAAAAAAAAAAAAAAAAAAAACAAACAAACAAACTTGATACTTGATCCTACAGAGCTTTTCTAAAAACATCATTGTTTGTTATATGAAACTTGATTTTTCCCTTAATTGGACTATCCTTTGAACATTTAATTATTCATGATACTCGTAAACTATTTCTATAGGCCACTCAGATAACACTTATACTTAATGGTTGCCGTACTTATAAACTTGCTTGCATGTGATCTATGAAAGCCAATTACTACATTATCCACTCAACTCAGACAAAACATTTCACTTAAAGGGCTCCTCGGGTGAGTGGTAGCCCATACTTAAATTTTGTTATGCTTGCAAGTCGTTGCAAACCAATGTAATTGACCTCATTATTACATAGCCTCATTTCGTTGATAACGTCTCATTGCAACCCAACGTGTTTGTTGTGTCACATTCTTGTGAAACTTATTTGCTTTAATGTGTTGTTAGATTAGGATCATAGAAGGACATAAAACCCTAATGTAAGGTAAATTGATGATTCCGGTCCGGAACGTAATCATGAATTTACAGGTACGTTAAGGTGGTATGAAATTCTATTAGAGTTTTTTGGTAGGCGTCCAGTACGTTTTCAAGGTATCAAAGGTGTGGTGGGTTAGTTGCCGTACACCCTATATATAAACACTAATGATGCATTGAAAGTGAGACTGGAAGTCGGACCAGGAATAAACTCTAGTTACATGGTAGTTCATTTGGTCTTTCTATAGTCAATCAACTTGTACATTTATTTTAGGATTCCTAAAACTTGAAATTTAGTGATTTACTAGATTCTTATTCTCCTTACTATTTGAGACGAACCTAATCCAATCCTTAACTCACACCTATCAAACCTCTTATCCAAAATCATTCAGTTTTCCAAACCCCGGTTATCTTGATTCCTACCCAAACATACATAACCTTATGTTTCTAATAACTTCGGGACGAAGTTTCTAAACGTAGGGGATGCTGTGACATCCGTCATTTTTTTTTATCATTATTATATATATATTTTTATTTCGTACCTCCTATCTTATACGTCACATTTTATCCTTATCTATAATAATAATAATAATAATAATAATCAGAATTTTTTTTTGTAGTGTTCCCTTGATTAAAATTCTTGAGTCCAACATAACCAAACTAATCCAACCACACTTTTTTCGGAGCCCGGAATGTAGTCCAGCCCAGAATGAAATACCCGGCCCAACACACACAAATACCCTCTCTTCCTTGTCCCTGTTACCCGGATTTCCAACCAGACCCGACCCACGAAGGACCCGACCCGGTTTAATCAAAGACGCGATTACAGGAAGCTATTTTGACTGATTGCGAACCTACTCGATCACACATTAATGCAGCAACGAGAAATCGTCCAAATCATTCCTTATTTGAAGGTTTTAAACGCGTGTTTGACTATATGGTCAAACAGTTATGACCTTTCCAAAACCACGAGAGCATTATAAATTGAACCTTCTTCCTCAGTCTTAAGGCACCGATTATCACCTCTCTACTCTCAATTCCTCCAAAAATCACATAATAAGCTTCAACCAATCATGTTTTGACTTTTTCGTTGACTTGCGAGTGCGTTATCTTACAAACAAGTATGATACAATTCCTCGCTCTATCATGTTAATCGGCCCCTGTAAGTCATTAACCCCCTGATTTATTAGGCTTTAACGTTGTTATTGAAAGGATTGGATATCTAGGGCTCGACCACTTTGAATTGGGGAAGAACACCTTGCAGGCTTGTCTATTTATTGACAACAAAAACAAATCAAACACAACCACTGGTCTAGACCAAGTGGTTGTGTCTGTCTCTTTGTCAACCAAGGGACACGGGTTCGAGTCCCTCACGCCCCATTCTTTTTTTTTTTTTTCAATTATTGAAACCAACACAAATAACCTATATAAGTAATTACAATCCAAAATAATTCGTTCTCAGGGTGTGGCTCAGTTGGTGGCCACGCTTGTGATAAAACCCGAACCGGCCAGAGGCCCTGGTTCGACTCCCATAACCAACAAACATATTTTTTTTCCTTTTATATATATATATATATATATATATGTAATATATCAATCTTTTAAAATAGTTTTTAAATACTAAAAGTGGTTTTTAAATTCTACAAAAATTACTGTATGATCTTCTAATGGTAAAGTTCATTGTACAATTTTTAGTTTTTCAAAAATAATTCATTTAATATATATTATAAATATTACAAGTTTATTCATTTAAAATTGTAAAATCCAATAAAAATATCTAAATGATTTTATTAAATTCCACAAAAATTATCCTAAACTTGTATAACAATAAACATTTCAGAAATAATTTTTATTTCTGAAAAACCGTTCATTTTATATTTTTAATCAATTTTTGTTAGTTTTAATCATAAATAAATCATAATAAATTCATTTTTCAATATTTTTGCACCAAAATTTTATATAAATTATTTCTATTTATTTAGAACTAAAATACAATTTTTAATTCAAACATTCTTTAATTTTAATATTTTTAAATATTAAAGTTATATTTTGACAACTTGAAATAAATAGATTAAATATTCCATTTTCTAGAAAATAATTTTATAAAAATTATTTTCACACATAAAACTTTATATTGTGACCATCTTTAATTAAAATTTACAAAAAGACTTTTGTTTATTTATTTATCAAATTTCTCTTATTTATTAAACATTTAACTTATTAATCAAACGAATACTTATCCCCAATTCGAAACCCTAGAAAATACTTATAGACTAGATAGACTTAGACTTATTTATTACCTTATACATAGGGTGATACTTGGCAACGTTGGATTACACTTATTCAATTCCACAAGACTTACCACCTTGCTAAGGTGAGTATTACTTATCCCCTTTTTCGCTTTTACAACTTTTGGGGTGATTCATGCACAAGTATACAAAACTTTCATATTCATTTACACATACATTTTTATTCATTTACAATTCATATACGTGTCTTGTTTATCTTTGTGCTTATGTTTGAACATGAACGTAGCTTACATACAAAATCATACATCTAGACATAACTTATGTTATGGTGCTCTTTACATATAGACGTAACTTATGTTACGGTGCTCATTTAGACATAACTTATGTTATGGTACTCTTTTAGACTTGACATGTGTTAGGGTGCTTATTATCAATTTCATCTTATTAACTTTACATTTGATCTTTGTCTTGTTTGGTTACTTGCGTGTTTACATAATGCCTTGGTGATGCTAGACACATGAATTGTACTACTTTTCAAACTTATACTATATGTACAAAGCTAAGTAGTACTCACCAACATCTTATGTTGACAAAATTTATTTTTGTGCATGTTTCAGGATAAGCTGCTTGACGCTTCACATAGGTCTTTGGACTTAGACTAAAATAAATCAATTATCTTTATTTTTGTTGTCATGTATTTATTTCACATGTTGTAAAACAATATTCAATAATCAAATATTTACATTTTAGTACCATGAGCTTTTGAACAATCGTCATTACGTGGCACCTCGATGATTCCGCCATCGGTTGGGGTGTTACAAGAGTTTATTGATAAGCGAATGAATACAGAAAAGGAATTGAAAACGAAAATGATTACAAATGATTATTCCAAATCATGACCTTGATCAGATTATAAAGCCCTAATTTGACCTTAACGAACTCTAACAAACTAACTTTAAAGTTGACACATTCGGTCCCTATAGTTTTGGACTTTTATTAAAGACAGACTAAAACATATTATAACACTAAAGAAATTTTGGAACTTGGCAGAAATACCCCCTGGACTTTATCTTTCCAATTCCGCACTTTGACTTTGATTGATTGACTCTTAATTTTGACTCATTTTTCTAACAATCTCCACATTTAGTCAATAATCAAGACCTATCTAGCTTACCAATCATCCAAACAAGAATCAACCATCATTCATTCCATTGATTTGACTAAACCATCAGTTGCATTCAGTTCAATCACACCCTGGACCATTTTGACCTTTTTTAACCCTTATGTCAAAACACAATGTCCTGATTCTGTTGTATACACTTCTACAACCTATTGTAACTTGCCTTTCCAACTCACAACATCTTTCAAAACATGAAATGCACAGCCTGTTCTGTCCACAACTTTTGCCCAATCAGTTTTCACAAAATTTAGGACCATTTTACCCTTGTCACCAATTTTCCTTAAACACCACTTCAGGCTTAACAATCACTACTCAAGCATCATTCTTCCATAATAAACTCATTTCCACATTCATTATCTTCCATCACTTGGCCATTTCTCCTAAATTTTCAAGTCAAAAGTTTCACACATGTCCTTCTTGACCTGTTCCTTTTACACAGAACCTTTTTTCACTTAAACCTGTTTCGCACATCTGAGTATCTCTCCCTGCATATTCACATACTCCACCTTAATCTGAATAGGCTCCACCTCAATTAACACCTTATTTCTACATAGCACAATCCTGCTACTGTTTACCCTTGGCTTCTCATCACCCAGTACCCATATCCAGAACATCTTTACACCATCATACCCTGAGAACATATAACCACCTGCTCTTGAATCACACTTTTCTTAACTAGAATGACCACATTCTTTTGAGCCAAATACCTTCCATTTTCCAACCTTGGTAACCATCTCATGTTTACACTCCAAAACACGCTCCCTTACCCTTCTTGGGAAAACAGAAAATTAACACCTCCACATAGAGTCAAACCCTTTGATATCCCACACAAATCACCATGACCCTTAGTTGACTGAACCTCCTTAGAGAGTTTAACCTTAGACCATTTCTTGACCAGGGATATGTGTTGGATCAGTATGCTCTTTTGTTTAAGTAAGAACTTGCTATCTTTGACACTTAAGTGTTTAGCAAGCTCTTGTATATCAGATTATAAGCACAGCGGAATGTATAAGTTAAAGCAACACTTTTTATACTTAAGAGGAGTTATTACTCCCCCTTGATGATTGAAACTAATAATGACAAGTATTTATTATGAATCTAAGCAGTAAATGAGAATTAGATACTTAGACAGATTCACAATAAATATTGAAATGGAATAGAACAGTGAAAGTGTTTGAAGGATTTTTCTATTAAAATCAATGTCTAAAATAGAAGGTTGAAGCCTCCTATTTATAGACGTTTACATACATGTATCTTGCCCATAAAGCAAGTACAGAAATATCAGAAACAAGTTGCACAATTTGCAACATTGAAACTAACAATTACAGCTAAAAGTAATAATAAACAATAAACTACTGATACAAAAGGCGGTGGAAAATATCTGATGCTAAGTGCTGATGAATGTCAAACTACTGATGAGTAGTTTGTCTTCAGTACTTCTGAAGTGAACTTGTCTGGTTTGGACTTCAGAACTTCTGATGAAGCTTCTTCTTCAGCACTTCTCATATCTTCTCTTCAGCAGTTTGTTGTCTTCTCTTCAGTACTTCTATACTTAGCCAAAAATGACAGAAGTGAATTATACTAAGGTTTCCAAAAGTGGTTTCACCAATCCTCTTTGTCCTAACAATCTCCCCCTGGATTGATGAACCCAAAACCTTACTAATTCCTTATGATCTTCTTCTGTCTTGAACAATCTTCCATATCTCTTTGTACATGGTGTTCTTGAGCTGGTTTAACTGTCCATCAGATAGAGATCCTCTCTGTGGTTCCAGATGTTGAATTGTGAGCAGGTCTTGTGTTGACAGTTTCTTTAGATCACTGATCTTCTTGTAAGCCCTGCTTGAAAGGTCTCTTCTTGTCAATAATACTAAGTTGTTATCAGTAAATGACCATCTGATGATAGGTACCTTTGACTTGTTAAAGTCATAGGAATAGGGAACCAGACTTGTCCCTTGGGTTGATGATCCTGAATGTTGGATGCTTTCTGTTTCAGTTAACCTCAGGTGGGAGTCTCTTCCTTGTTGTTGTTGCATATCAGGCATCTGAATAGTTGGGAGATGGTGTTCAGTCACTACCTTGGTATGCATCTTTTCTTTGATAGTCTTTTGGATTTGGTAGGCAAAAGTGGAAGGATCCCTAAATTGTGTTAGCAGAGGTTTCTCCTCAATGTCAAAATCTGAATGAACTACTGAACTTCCTTCAAGTAGTACCATATTGAAATCAGTTTTGACATTGCCCTCTGCTTTCTTTCTTTGAGTAGCAGGCCTTCTTGTTGATATACCAGAAGTTCTAACTACTGATCTTGAAGGATCAGCAGTTTGAAACTTCTCTGGATTTGCAGCCTTGGCAGCCTTGTATTTTCGATAAGTATCCATCAGTCTTTCTTCTTTCCATCTGGATACTGAGGCTTTTGAACCATAGCCCTCTGCTACTAATTCATCTATCATCTGGGCTCTCTTGGCCTTTCCTTCTTTGCTTGTGGCCAGTTTGTCTGCAATGAGTTATGCCCTTCTTGTTAGCTCTTGCATAGAGAGTCCCTTGAGTGTGTAGGCTTTGGTCTTGCTGTTCTTTGTGATGTAAGACATCAATTGTTGTCTTTTGTCTTGTTCAGCAATCTCATCAAGGCTAGCCTGCCTTTGTAGTTCAGCTTCATAGGCCTGAAGTTTTTCTTCATGGCTTAGGTCTAAATCATCCCTTTCTTCCAGAGTTTTCCAGATCAGATCTTCTCTGGCCTTCTTGTTGGCTGCAACTAAACTCTTCTCTAGTAATTCAGCTGATTGAGAGATTGGAGAAGGGTTTAGTACAGTCATTGTTGTAACTTTTGTAGTAGGCCTGATAGGATCAGATGTTGGTTGAATGGGAGCAGTTGTTCTGGAAGGGTCAGCAGTTTGAGATTTGGAAGTGTTAACCTCTGATGGGTTGACAAATGCTGATGGTTTGTCAACTACTGAAGGATTGTCTTCAGTACTTTCTGATTCTTCATCAGAACTTTGGCCATCAGAAGTTTCTTCATTATGCCCTTGGGATTCATCAGATTTTTCAGCATCTTCTATCTCTTGAATAGAGACACCAAACTGTTTGGCCAGTTTTTCTTTTCTGGCTTGATTCTTCTGATCTCTTTCAAGGATAGCCACTCTTGCCCTTATCCTGGCTTGGAATGACTCCTTAGGTTCCCTAATTTTCTCCCCCTTTTTGGATTCATCAAGTTTAGAGGTTGAGGGTTGGGAGAATTGACCTTGAAGATGAGCAATCTGATTGCTGTTGAATTCAATCTTGTTGGACAGATCATTCATCTTTGTCTTGATCACTCCAAATTGGTTTTTGATTGACAGCTCCAAGTTAGCTGTGTATGTTTGGAAGTGATTCTTGATCAGAGTGTTCATCATGTGGTACAGGGGACCCTCTGGGCTGCATAGCTGGTTCAAGTCTATGCTTGGTTGCCCAGGGAATTGGGTAGGCATTTGTTGTGAAGGGTGTGTTTTTGGGAGATCCTCATGTTGTACAGAGGACGCCACTCTAGGGGTTTTAGGGATTGAGTGGACTTTAACCTGTTCAGGGGTGACTAGCTTCTTGAGCTTGGATACCCCTGAAACAGGACCTTCATAAAGTGCCGTCAATTCAGTAGTTTTGGTTTGTGAAACATCATCCAAGTTAATGGAATCATCTGAATCCCTGATGTTGTCCTCATTGAGGACTGTCTCAGTTAAATCATGAGCTGAGCCCAACTCAGTTCTCTCATGAACCTCTTGTTCTTGGTTCTGAGGATTTCCTACTTCCGGCATTAAGCCTTCATCAGTAGTTGCCACATCTGAGGTCTTAGCTGTTTTACTTCTGTCCTCAGATCCACCACTGGGTGGTAATTGAGTAGTAGCAGCCTCAGATGCCCCAAGAGTCTCTAAGATTGGGCTTATAGACTCTGGTCCACCATCATCTCTTGGGTTAGGGCTAGTGATGTCCACATCCATGTCTGATGTTGTGGTTATGTCCCCTGTTTGATGTTGTTGTAGGGGACTAACATTATCAGATGGGACTTTCTCTTTTAGCCCAGAGAGAAGTTTGGCAATCTCTATTGCCTCTGGTTCAGAAATTTGAGGGGTTGGTTCAGTAGTTTGGGCAATAGGTGAAATAGGTTGGTCAGCAGTTTCAAAAGAAGTGTGAGTTGCAATTGTTTTTCTAAGTCTTTTTCTTTTGAATAAGATTGTTATTGGTGCTCTTGGTGGGGTTTGAGATGGATGAGACTGAGAGGGTGTTTCAGTCTCACCTATTTGAAGAGCAGATTGCTCATGAGCATGTTCAGGCATCTCAACCTCCTGAACAGCTTTTCTTTTGGGTTGGTGGGTTTTTGTCTTTGTTGGCTTGGGCTGTTTGGCTTTTGGTGGTGTGAGTTTGGAAGATGTGGGCTTCAGGGGGACTTGTTGTTGTTCTCCCTATTCATCTTCTGGCCAGGTAGCCGGTTTGTTATGCCTAGAGTATGCTTGTGAGGTTAATGGATTTAAAGTTGAAACTTTTCCCACAAGCACCTCATTACCCAGTTCCCCTATTATGCATTGCATAATGAACCTTGGGTATAACAAAAACTTTTTCTTGGTATTATTATGATGTAACACCAACTCATTGAAAAATAATTTTGATGCCCTGAATTTGGTTTCATTCACTATGGAATGAAATATTGGTTGAAAAGTAGAGGGCATCTGGTCATTAGACCCTGTTTTTTGACTCAAACACATAATAATATAATGAAACAAAAGCTTGTATTTTGGTTCAAAATATTTTTTGAAGATAGTAGCATGGGAGAGAGTACCTTGATAACCACACTCTGTCATGGTTAGGTGAATATCAGAGTTAGCAACATGATCAGGCGCAGTTACATCATTCAGGCCCAGTCTTGTTGCCAGTGTGGCCGGTGTGATGGTCAGTGGTTTCCCTTTTATTCTTGAGTTTAGGGAAATGATTTCATCATCAGCCGTCACCGTCTCAGCATTAGCCCAGAACTCATTTAGAGTTTCAGTATGAATTGGTGGGTCGATTGTGAGAGTAGTAAAATATTGGGATTTTACGACAAGATCAATGATCTCATCGTATTGGGACCAGCCTTCTTGTTTTTCAAGAAAGGCCCTTTGATTGTGTCCCTGTTTTAGAACGAGAGCCATGTGGTTTTTGTTTTGTTGATCAAACAGTTGATTTGCAGGTTTAGGTTATTGAGAGAGTTTTTGAGAGAGAAAGAGGGAATTTTTGAGTTTTGAATGGATAAGTGTTGAAAAAAGATATTTATCAGAAGTTTTTAACCGCTTGAATCTTCTTTATTAGAAGTTTTTAAGCCGCCTCGGTTAAAAATCTCTTTATCAGAAGTTTTAAACCGACTAGGTTAAAACTTCTGATGATGGGAAAAGTCAGATTTGCCCTTTTTGACTAAACTGCTGATGAAGGATTATTTCATCAGTAGTTCCCATTTTCTCTTCAGTAGTTTTAAAAGCTGATGAGAAATGTTTTTATAAATACTTTTATTCATAACTTCTGAAGGTTATTTTATCAGAAGTTATACACTTTTCAGAAATTATCCCCATACTGATGTTTTGTTCATCAGTAGTTTCTCTCTTTTCAGAAGTTTTGTTTCAGACTTTTTGTCCTTTTGTAAGTGAAAAATGAAAAATATGTGCAGAATAATAAAATAAACACTTACAAATTTAGCATCCCAAGCATGGATACTAACTTCTGAAATGTTGATGTGTCAAGGGGTTTTGTGAAGATGTCAGCTATTTGATTAGCTGTTGCTACATGCTTCACCTCAATCTTGCCTTTTTCATAGCAATCTCTTATGAAATGATACCTGATTTCAATATGTTTAGTTTTTGAAAACTGAACAGGATTTTGAATGATGCTAATGGCAGATTTGCTGTCTACAAGCAATGGTGTCTTGGTCTCTTTGATTCCATAATCAAGAAGTTGATATTGGAGCCATTGTATCTGTGATGTACAGCTTGCAGCTGCAATGTATTTAGCTTCAGCAGTTGAAGTTGAAACAGATGTTTGCTTCTTTGATTGCCAGGACACTAGACAGTTTCCCAAGAATTGACAACCACCAGATGTTGATTTTCTTGACATTTTACACCCTGCATAGTCACTATCTGAAAAAGCTGATAACTTGGTATTGCTTGAAGCAGGATACCAAATTCCATGTGTGGGAGTTCCTTTCAGATATCTGAAAATTCTTTTGACTGCAATAAGGTGTGATTCCCTAGGAGCTGATTGATATCTAGCACAGACACATGTTGAAAACATAATATCTGGTCTAGAAGCAGTTAGATATAAAAGGGAACCTATCATACATCTATACATGGTTTGATCAACCTGTTTTCCTTGATCATCTGGTTCAACTTGTGTGGTTGGTGTCATGGGGGTGGAACATGATTTACAGTCTTGTAAAGAAAATTTGTTTAATAATTCTTTAACATATTTTGATTGATGTATAAAAGTTCCATTTGTTTGTTGTTTAATCTGCAGTCCCAAAAAGTACTGCGGTTCCCCTATTGTACTCATCTCAAATTTTGATTGCATGAGTTTCTTAAATTCTTCACACAATTTTGTGTTTGTTGAACCAAAAATGATATCATCAACATAGATTTGAACAAGTAAGATATGATTTCCAACATGTTTTATGAAAAGTGTTTTATCAATGGCACCTCTTGTGAAGTTACTTTTGAGTAAAAAGGTTGAAAGTGTATCATACCAGGCTCTAGGAGCCTGTTTGAGCCCATAAAGAGCTTTGTCTAGTTTGTACACCCACTCAGGATGAGAAGGATCCTCAAACCCAGGTGGCTGACAAACATACACTTCCTCTTTTATCTTTCCATACAAAAATGCACTTTTGACATCCATTTGATAAACTTTTATTTTGTTGGAAATGGCATAGGCCAGAAATAACCTGATGGCTTCAAGCCTTGCAACTGGAGCAAAGGTTTCATCATAGTCAATGCCTTCTTCTTGAGAGTAACCTTGTACTACCAGTCTTGCCTTGTTCTTTATTATCATACCAGCTTCATCTTGTTTGTTCCTGAAAACCCATTTTGTGCCAATTGGTTGCTTGTTTGGTGGTAAGGGACAGATTTCCCATACCTGTTGCTTGTTGAATTGAAGCAATTCATCTTGCATTGCCTGCACCCAATTGTTGTCTTTGAGGGCCTCCTGGTACTTCTTATGAAATGATACCTGATTTCAATATGTTTAGTTTTTGAAAACTGTACCGGATTTTGAATGATGCTGATGACAGATTTGCTGTCTACAAACAAAGGTGTCTTGGTTTCTTTGATTCCATAATCAAGAAGTTGATATTGGAGCCATTGTATCTGTGATGTACAACTTGCAGCTGCTATGTATTCAGCTTCAGCAGTTGAAGTTGCAACAGATGTTTGCTTCTTTGATTGCCATGACACTAGACAGTTACCCAAGAATTGACAACCACCAGATGTTGACTTTCTTGTCATCTTACACCCTGCATAGTCACTATCTGAAAAAGCTGATAACTTGGTATTGCTTGAAGCAGGATACCAAATTCCAAGTGTTGGAGTTCCTTTCAGATATCTGAAAATTCTTTTGACTGCTATAAGGTGTGATTCCCTTGGTGCTGATTGATATCTAGCACAGACACATGTTGAAAACATAATATCTGGTCTAGAAGCAGTTAGATATAAAAGGGAACCAATCATGCATCTGTACATGGTTTGATCAACCTGTTTTCCTTGATCATCAGGTTCAACTTGTGTGATTGGTGTCATGGGAGTGGAACATGATTTACAGTCTTTTAAAGAAAATTTGTTTAATAATTCTTTAACATATTTTGATTGATGTATAAAAGTTCCATTTGTTTGTTGCTTGATCTGCAGTCCCAGAAAGTACTGCAGTTCTCCCATGGTACTCATCTCAAATTTTGATTACATGAGTTTCTTAAAATCATCACACAGTTTTGTGTTTGTTGAACCAAAAATGATATCATCAACATAAATTTGAACAAGTAGAACATGATTTCCAACATGTTTAATGAAAAGAGTTTTATCAATGGCACCTTTTGTAAAGTTATTTTTGAGTAAAAAGGTGGAGAGTGTATCATACCAGGCTCTTGGAGCCTGTTTGAGCCCATAAAGAGCTTTGTCCAGTCTGTACACCCACTCAGGATGAGAAGGATCCTCAAACCCAGGTGGCTGACAGACATACACCTCTTCTTTTATTTTTCCATACAAAAATGCACTCTTTACATCCATTTGATAAACTTTAATTTTGTTGGAAATGGCATAGGCCAGAAATACCTGATGGCCTCAAGCCTTGCAACTGGAGCAAAGGTTTCATCATAGTCAATTCCCTCTTCTTGAGAGTACCCTTGAACTACCAGTCTTGCCTTGTTCTTGATTATCATACCAGCTTCATCTTGTTTGTTCCTGAAAACCCATCTTGTGCCAATTGGTTGCTTGTTTGGAGGTAAGGGACAAATTTCCCAGACCTGTTGCTTGTTGAACTGAAGCAGTTCATCTTGCATAGCTTGCACCCAATTATTGTCTTTGATGGCTTCCTGGTATTTCTTTGGTTCCAACTGTGAGATAAAGGCTGAAAATAGGCAAAAGTTGGAGAGCTGGTTTCTGGTAAGAACACCTGAAGCTATATCACCCATGATTTGATCAAGTGGATGATCTCTGTGTTCAATCAGTTGTTGTAAACCACTGACAGGTGTAGGTGGCTCATGTTCTTCAAACAAACTACTGAGGTCTATAATATCTGGTTCAGATGTTTCTTGATCTTCAGTAGTTGGATCTACTGAACCAGAAGTTTGAGTTTGTTCCTCAGTACTTGTTTGATCAGAAGTTTGGGGAACTTATGATGATTTTGAAGTTGACTTGATAACTGTTTGAGGAGTCCATGGTGTAGGATCCTCATCATCAAACCTTTTGTCACCATAATAAGTAGGTTTTGATGAAGTAACAACCTTCTCAGGTCCAAAATAGAAGTTGTCAAGGTCAAAAAGTTCAGCAGGATGTGCTGGAATAAGAGTGTGTTTTGACTCATTGAACTTGACATTCAATGTTTCTTCTACTATCCTGGTGTGAGAATTAAAAACCTTGTAGGCTTTTCTAGTTGAAGAGTAACCAAGAAAGTAACCTGAGTCAACTTTGGCAGCAAACTTTGAAATAGATTCCTTGATGTTCAAGATGAAACATTGACACCCAAAAGCCCTGAAAAAGGAGATAAGGGGCTTCATGCCATGAAGAACTTCATAGGCAGTCTTGGAATGTCTCTTGACCACAAGAACTCTATTCTGAACATAACATGATGTGTTAACTGCTTCTGCCCAAAAGTACAAGGGCAGTCCATAATCAGCTAACATTGTTCTTGCTCCCTCTATTAAGGTTCTGTTCTTCCTTTCTACAACACCATTTTGTTCAGGAGTTCTGGGAACACTGTATTGTCTAATAATCCCTTTAGACAAACAGAATTCATCCAGAGTTTTGTTCCTGAACTCTGTCCCATTATCACTTCTAATGGTTTTGACAGGTAGAGAATATTGTTTCTCCACTTGTAGAATGAAGAACTTGATGATTTCAGCAGCCTCATCCTTGGAGAATAAGAAGAATACCCATGTGAATCTTGAGTAGTCATCAATGATGACTAAGCAGTACTTCTTCTTACCAAGGCTCATAATCTTGACAGGTCCAAATAAGTCCATATGGAGTAGTTGAAGACATGCAGTTGTTTTTGATTCTTCAATAGACTTATAGGAGGACTTATGCTGTTTTCCCTTTAAACAGGATACACAGTGTTCTTGACACTGGTATACTTTCAAAGGTAGACCTCTGACCAAGCCCATTTTTGTGACTTTATTTATGGTTTTAAAGTTCACATGTCCAAGTCTCCTGTGCCAGAGATCAGTTTCTGAAGTTGATGCCCTTGAGAAGAAACAGGCAGTGTTGTTCAATACTTTGTCTTTCTCAATGTCCACTGCATAGACATTGCCACATCTTTTGGCAATCAGCAAAGTATGATCTTCTCTATCAACTTCAGGCCTTCTGGTGAGATGATCTTGCATGCTGTCTTTGTGAAAAAGGAAGAATATCCTTTATCACACATTTGTGACACACTCAGCAAGTTGTATTCAAGGTTTTCAACCAGATTGACCTTGTCAAACTGTATTTTGCCAGAGGAGACATTGCCATGTCCTAGCACATATCCCTTAGCATTGTTCGCAAAGGATACAGATCCTTCTCTTTGGCTGATAAAATTGTTTATCAGGTATCTGCATCCAGTCATGTGCATAGAGCCCCCACTATCAACATACCATATGCTGTTTAAGCCCCTGGAAACTCTCTGCACACAATAACAAATTAGTTAGATTTAGGAACCCAAGCCTGTTTGGCTTTGGGTTTGCTCTTGAGAACAGTTACAGTTTGTTCTTGACCAGGTTGAGAAATCCATGTCTTTTTGGCAATGGATTTTTCATTAAGAACCATGGTGGTATCCTTTTCAGGACCACCATCAACCTTGGTCATCAGTAGTTGTACCAAGTTCATTAGTTTTTGAATCTCAGCAGTTTGTGAAACTGCTGAAGAATCAGGTCTAACTACTGATAAAGAATTTTGAGAAAAAGATTTTAGTTGAGATTTTATCTTTTTCTGAGAAAAGGTGTTTTCAGGTTGTTGTTTCTTGGGATTAAAGGTTCTTTCATAATCATTTCTGATTTGATTTCCCACAACCTTTTGTTTAATTTTATGATTGAACTGAATTCCTTTTCTGTATCTACAAAACTCTGTTTTGTGGTTGAACAGACCACAAATTTCACACTCTTTTGCCTTTTGTTTTTGATCTAAAGGCAAATTTCTGACATTAGTGTAAAGATTTTGCTCATCAGTAGTTTTCAGGGTCTCAACTCCTGATGTAGATGAAACTACTGATGGCTTGTTGTCAGATTTTGTTAATACTTCTGAAGTACTTTCTTTGAAAATACCAGGATTTCTGTTTAGAAAGTTTTCATGGAAAGATGTGCAGTCTTTCCCTTCAGAAGTTTCATTTGAAACAATTTTTCTCCCATCTTCAGTAGTTTTGGGAGAGAAATCTGTTGGTGTTTCAACATGATGGTACCCTATGCCAAACTTAACATTTGAAGCACTCTGTTTGTTTAGCAATAGCTGGTACCCCTTACAAGAATCCACCCATTTTTCACAACTGATCTTGGTGTCAGCAAGCTCTTTTCTGACATTCCCAAGATCTTCTATCATCATTTTAATTTGTGCTTGGGTTTCAATAGCTGAGTTAGTTAATTTAGAGGCTTCTTTTGTTTTAGCAGTAAGTTTTCTCTCTAAATCATTGGCTTTTCCTTGTAAGTGCACATTTGTCTCTCTTATGAGAGCAAAAGTTTCTTTGCAAGAATTTAAGCAAAGTTTTGTCAAAGATTCTTTTGATACCTGTGACAATGCAGATTTTGAGGTACAGCCTTCAAATGCCATTAAGGCAAAGTTCTTTCTGCCATTGTCTGGTTCTCCCCAGTTGATGTCAAACACCTTGTTGTCTGCATCAGGATTGCACTCTGTGGTGTAAAAAGGGAGACTGCTCCAGTCAACATACCCTGAGGTGAAAAGACTTTGTTGAGAGGGTTGTTGAAGCTGTGGAGGATGTTGAGCAGCTGGAAAGGGTGGGATTGATTGTTGGCTCTGCATCTGTTGAGCAGGCATTTGAACATATTGTACTTGTGGCATGTATTGCTGTTGAGGAGCTTGTGCCTGTACAAAATGAGCACTCCCTTGAGTTCCATTATTCCTATTATAATTGGGGTTAAAGTTATTTCCAGATTGTGATTGGTTAAAGCTAGAGTTTCTACACTCTCTAGCAAAGTGTCCCAACTTCTGACACTTGTGACATCTCAGTTTAGATTTGTCAAAACCAATTTTTGTATTACTGGTCAATCCTGGAAATTTCCTTCCTGACCTTTTATAAAACTTGTTAGTTTTAATGCTTAGCATGGCCAGTTGGTGTAAAATGTCCATTTCTTCCAAGTCATCACTGCTAAAGTTTTTCAAATCATCCATGATAAAACATAGATTATCAGCAGTTTGACTTTGATCATCATTGTCATAACCTGGGAAAGATCTTTCTGATGAGATCCCAGTTGTTATGTCAATGTTGTCATAAGATCCATAGGAACAAGTTGGTGAGTCTTGTCCCAAAAGTGTTGTACTACCTGGTAGGTAGTCATCAGCAGTTTTACCAGATGATTGTAATTTCTTCTTTTGATCAATTTCTCTCTCAAAAGTAAGTAATCTCCCATGGAGTTTTGTAAGAGTGAGGGAGCTAAAATCTGGTGAGGATCTTAAAACAATGGAGTATGTTTCCCATTTGTCTGGTAAAGACCTTAAAAATCTATGTAGCATAGATACTGTTGTATAGGTCTGACCATTTAACTTTAGCTCAGATATTAATGAGGAGAATCTTTCAAATTGTTGAGTTAGAGTTTCCCCATTAATGTGAGCAAATGTCTTATATTGTTGAGCTAAGATCTCTCTGGTGTTGGCAATCACCTCTTCAGTTCCTCCAAACTGTTCTTTAAGACAATCCCAGAGTTCTTTGGCACTTTCACAATGTAAAAGGCCAGAGTATATCTCATTTGGGAGAGCCATTGCCAACATAGAGAATGCTTTTGCATCTAGCTCAAGTTTTAGGAAATCATCATCTGTATAGTCTTTTGGTTCTTTAGGAACCTCAACTTTAGTTTCAAGATTTATGTTTACTGGTTTGTGAGGACCATATATCACAGATCTCCAACAACCTGTGTTGGTCTGTGACAAGGTATGTGCCATTCTCTTTTGCCATATGTTGTATTCATTTCTTACAAGCATGGCAGGTTTAGTAGCAGAACCAGTATTATGTGGATCCATTTTAAAGAGTATTGATTTGTCAGATGACTCTTTTAAGTGATGGATGTTTGATAAAAAGTGAACTTTTGATCTTTTATTGAGTATCAATAAGAGCTTTGTGTCTGATTCTCAATTTGTTAGATTGATATGTGATCAGATAAACCAAGGCTCTGATACCAATTGTTGGATCAATATGCTCTTTTGTTTAAGTAAGAACTTGCTATCTTTGACACTTAAGTGTTTAGCAAGCTCTTGTATATCAGATTATAAGCACAGCGGAATGTATAAGTTAAAGCAACACTTTTTATACTTAAGAGGAGTTATTACTCCCCCTTGATGATTGAAACTAATAATGACAAGTATTTATTATGAATCTAAGCAGTAAATGAGAATTAGATACTTAGACAGATTCACAATAAATACTGAAATGAAATAGAACAGTGAAAGTGTTTGAAGGATTTTTCTATTAAAATCAATGTCTAAAATAGAAGGTTGAAGCCTCCTATTTATAGACGTTTACATACATGTATCTTGCCCATAAAGCAAGTACAGAAATATCAGAAACAAGTTGCACAAGTTGCAACATTGAAACTAACAATTACAGCTAAAAGTAATAATAAACAATAAACTACTGATACAAAAGGCGGTGGAAAGTATCTGATGCTAAGTGCAGATGAATGACAAACTACTGATGAGTAGTTTGTCTTCAGTACTTCTGAAGTGAACTTGTCTGGTTTGGACTTCAGAACTTCTGATGAAGTTTCTTCTTCAGCACTTCTCATATCTTCTCTTCAGCAGTTTGTTGTCTTCTCTTCAGTACTTCTATACTTAGCCAAAAATGACAGAAGTGAATTAGACTAAGGTTTCCAAAAGTGGTTTCACCAATCCTCTTTGTCCTAACAATATGGATGTGCATTTTACTTCGTTTTTTGTTGTTGCTTTTTTTTTCACTTATTTCGCTTTAAGACGTCTAAAAAATTGCAATTATAAAATATAAACGATTTAGGTGCATTTTTCTATGATAACAACAAGATTTTCCAAATAATTAGTGATAAATATGCAGATAAAACATGTGTAAATGATGACATACAAAAGATCAACCATAATTAAGCATGGCCTATCAAAACCTAACCCTACGGGTTCCCTATATAAGGTATCTTCTTCTTCATCCAATCATCTAAGTCACTATCATGGCTTTCCATTTATACATGGATGCTCTCGTTAATCTATGGTGAATTTTATACCGAATTAAGTGTGGGATGATGGTTATCATATGAAATTTTAAAATCCAATTTATTTATTTCTTTACTTATATACTCTTAAACTTAACTTTAATATGGTGATAATTCTACCCACTCTTTTTGCACTTTGAAAGAAAAAAAAATCCACCCCTCCTTTTTTTACACACCTATAAATCCATTTCCAAACTTTGAGATTTGCCACTTATATACAAACTAACCTCTCAAGTTTATAATATTTCAACTTTCCATCTTTACCATGTATAATATACATTTTTAACCTAAAGATTTTTAATAATATATTTTTTCTTCAGTAATTAATGTTCAATATTTTATCGTAAAATCTCATTTTAATCTCCTTGAGTTTCTACAGTTTCGAGTTTACCTCTTTTCGTACTTTTACTTAAAGAAACGGTTTTCCTAAGTGCGTATTTTTATATACATTTTAGGTCAAACGTAATACATTTCCGTTGCTATTTTATGTACATTTTTAGACGTTCCATGTTTCCGCGTACATTGAATCGAGTGAGGTCAAAGATAATACATTTCTATCCGATGATATAATTAAAGTTACCCTACTTTTGGACCTAAAGCTGATACCATATTAATATGTATCTATATTAAAAACCATGGTTCAACCGAGATGCTATTGAGTTAAATCGGATAAGTCAAAAGGTTTGTTTTTATACGTTTAATGCATCACATGGCGTTTGGACTAATCGTTCGATATTTGTAATTTATCCGTGCCGCAACGCGTGCGAGCCAAATTACTAGTTTACTTTAATAACAAAACAAAACATAAGAATCAAAAATATATATCAAGTCAAAACCAACAAAATAAATATATATGTTGTTTGCCCGAGTTCAGACAAGACCGTTTAGATTTTGAGATATACACTTACACGTATCCGAACAATATGAGAGCGATGACCTCTTCCCCTCCACCAATATTATGGGCACATTTTGTTCATCTCATTTCTCTCTCCTCCATTGCAGGTTTGACATCATCATCATCTTCTTCGTCTTTCTAAAACTGGCGTTTTATGAGACCAATTGCAAACTAATTTCTGTTTTTAGAAAACAAATACTTTCTATTGTTATATCTTTCTTGAAATAGAAAAAAAGATAGGTGCATGCATGCATATAATTAGAAATGGGTCGGAATAAGCTTCCCATGAAAAGAATTGACAACAACACAAGCAGATTGGTCACATTTTGCAAACGTAGAAATGGACTCATCAAGAAGGCTTATGAGCTTTCGGTTTTATGCGATATTGATATCGCGCTTATCATGTTTTCTCCCTCGGGTCGCCTCAACCATTTTTCGTGCAAACGGAGGTACATTTAACCTATAACCTTAATCATGTTCTTCGTGTTTTGAACGTTAGAAGAACATACTCGTAAACATTTTCTTTTGTTTTATAGAACCGAAGATGTACTTAATAGATTCGTAAATCTTTCTGATTCCGAAAGAGGAAGGTAATATTCATATACCATATATCTATCTAGAATTCTTTATTGTATATCTAAATTAAATTCATAGTGTGATGATTGAAACTTTTGATGTTTTGGTTGCAGTGTGATTCAACATAGAGAGGTATGTTTTTTTATTAACTCATCCATGCAAATGTATAATGTGAAGCAATTAATTGTTTAGGTTCCTCCTTTTGTTATTGAATTTATAGTTCATATATGATCTAGTTAGGTTGATGTAATTAAACACAAACTTACTTAGCCCAAACGTAGTGAGCGTGATGTTAGCGCCCCTCCCCTTCATTTGATTGGTTGAAACAGTCAACTCTCGAAATAAAAAAAAATGGCGTCAAATATTTAACGCTTGAGGCATGTTGGGGGTATTTCGTGTCGATGGGAGCGGTGGTGGGGGCCTTATGGGTTGCTAAAAATGCCCCATACTGCCCCATTTCACGTCCATTACACCCGGTCTTAGGGTGGAGGGGGCGTTCTCTAGATGGGGTTCTGAGCTCTACAGCAGCACGGCCGCAACTTCCCCCATCTCTTTGGATGGGTTTGTTTCGGGTTCAAGAACTAGGATGGATTGAGGGTTGGTTTAGTGGAAAGGAAGAATATAAAGGGTGTTGAATTTATTTGGAATTGTGGGGGTGAGCTAGAACACCACTGCAAATGATAACCATTATGTATGTAGAACTTAAAACAGGAAAAGCAGTCGTTTAATTTGTAATATATGCAAATTTGTAGTATGACATATGCCCATTAATTGGAGACGAAATTAACATGAACTATATCACAAAAAAGTAACGTTAAAAGTTACCTAATCCAAGGATGTTACGTTTTCTATGTCAGATATTACGTGTCCATATTGTTAGAATAGAAGATATAATCTTGATTTATATACTTATGTTAGGAGATATTTGTACATATGTTAAAATAGTTATCATAAGTTAGATATTAAGAAAAGTGATCGGTTATGTCACATACCGATTCAATATTAGTTAGTTATATTATCAATCTAGGGACACACCGGTTCACAACACACCGGTTGATTATGTATATATATGGTCCCGAATGTACATTTGACATATATGAAAGATTAAATTTTAATAACTAACTTTCAAATTTCCCTCTCTCTCTTTCCCTCCAAAAGAAACCGTAAACTCTCAAATATTTCTATTGCATATCACTTAATTCGAACACATATATGGTAGGGTTGTAGAGCATGAGATATTGTCCGGTACAACCTTAACATACCTACGAGACACTTCCTTCATCTAGAAAACTACTATAATGCTATGACGTAACATAGAGTTAGGCTTTATTGATACCTTAAGCTTACTGGCTTTGTAAAAACAACAAAACCATGTCGTTTTGTGTAAAATGTTGTTATGAGCAACTACACATGTACATGTTACCTCTTCATTATTTGGTCGATATATCTTATATTGAGAATGATGAACAACACACTTAAGATCTAAAACAAATTATGAATGATCAACTAAATAGATTATAATAAGATTACTATATTTATTTTAGAAATTAAATACTCTTATTTTTACATGTGGGATGTTTTGATTTGATAAATATTGCAGTATTTAAACAGCCTCCTAAGCAAGATCAGGAGTGAAAATGATTTAGCCATCCACATTCCTTGGTTTGTCCCTCTCTTTTGTTACTTTTATGTGAAAATACATCATTATATATGTATATATACACACCCCGTTTAACCGCTAAAACAATTAGCAATTGCCAGTGGCGGATCTAGGCCACAAAATCAGTAGTAACATTTTTCATTTTTTTCATTTTAGTAGCAACGTTTTCCAAATTTCGTAAAAAAAAAAACAAATTTTCCACTACGCGCGCGAAGTTGAGCCGCAACGTCCGCGACCGTTGCTTCTTCCCTATGTCCGCCCCTGGCAATTACAACATGTTTTTGAAGGATTTGCTAATTACTTTTGTGTTTTGAATCAGTCCAAGGGCGATCCACATGCAATCCGAGGTACCAACATCAGTTTACATTTTATTTATATCATAATCAATAGATCGAGCAATATCATTATATCATATATAGAAAGTCACTCAGCTAACTTAAATCTGTCTTAATTTTAGGACATCCATCAAGAGATTAGCACCTTACAGCAGCAACTTCATATGGCCAAGGAACAATTAAGGTTGTAATCCCAAGCTGTTTGTATTCATCTGTAAAAAACACTTGCATGTGTTTGTGATATGATAAATTTCCACAACATGTTACTAACTGCATGTATCTTCTTCTGTTTTTTATCCAATCATATTAAAGGATGTTTGATCCGGATCCATCAACTTTTACATCGCTTTATGACTATGAATCGTATGAGAAGTTACTTTATAAGACGTTGGAGCGGGTTACACAACGTAAGGTAATCACTAGCTCTTAACATATGTTAGATTTTTCTAAATAGTGTTAGAATTCATATAATTAACTTGCAATATGAGATTCATTTGTATTTCTAATCTATCTTAGGAATATATGTTGAGTAACCAAACCTCTGCATACCATCCAAGAGCATTGCAGGTAACATACATCCAATTTTCCCATAACTAAAGACCATAGTAAATTCCATTTTAATCCATTATTATTCATATGCTTACAAAATTTATGACGGAGATGCAACAGGGAGAAAGTTCATCAAAGGACAATGATATTAGTTGTTGGCCAGACAATGTTTGTTACGTTGCAAATCAAATCAATGGACAAAACCATCCAACAATGTTTGCCCCGTGTTCGCCTGAGAATACATTTGAAGCCACAAGGTTCATTTAATTAGTGTACTATGTAGTCATTCTATTGGAAGTTAATCCTAATCTACATGGGCGAAGCTTGGTTCTCGCATCGGGGGGGGGGGGGGGGGTGGCGGATCCTTCGTCCCTGCTAATCTAGGTAGTTCACATGTGAAACGTGAGCAGTGACGGATCCAGAGGGGCTTCCCAAGAACCCCATTGATTTGGAAAAAAAAATGAAAATTTTAGTGGAAAAGGTTGAAAAATTAATAAAAATGAGTGAAAATCTACGAAAAGAACCCCCCTGAAAATCATTTCTGAATTCGCCATTGACGTGAGAGTCGAAGTCGAAACTTAAGTGTTGAATCATTAAGATGTCTGAATGGTTAAGAGTCTCTGAATGATTAAGTGCTGAATGGTTCAGCTATGCACCAAGTCTGAATGGTTCAGCTCTTAATCATTCCATTCAGAACCTTTGTTTAGGTTGAAATAAACAGTCTGAATGCTGAACCATTTAGAGTTGAATGATTCAGAGTCTCATTAAGAGACTACCAAACAGACCCTAAGTCTTTGGTAAAGTTATTTGGTTTCATTTTATGTAGTTTAATTATATTTGATTTATAGTAGGTTTTGGTGTTTCCTAGTTAGAGTCTATTTGGGAGTATTGTTCTCCAAGTGTATATTTTACTATAAACAGCATCTTATGTATTAGTTTCATTATATAAATTTGATTAATAATATTAAAGAACGAGTTGTGGCCACTAGCGGATCTAGAAATGAATTTCAGTAGTAACGATTTTCATTTTTTTCATTTTAGTAGCAACGTTTTCCAATTTTCGTAAAAAAAATTGTTTTTTTTTCCACCACGCGCGCGAAGTTGAGCAGCAACGGACGTGACACTTAGTTATACACTAGGTCCGCCCCTGGTCGTGGCTAGTATTGGTCATAAAAATTGGTTTGTTTGCGTCTTGCTCGATCTAATTATATATTATGTTTTTCAGGAACCAATTGTCAAATGCAATATTTGATCCTTTGCCAAAATCAACTATGACTGTGGAGCCACAAAACATTGAGGGGTTTGAGGGTTGCGACCAAGAGACCCTTCAACAATGGCAACAGTCAACGGATGAGCTTCTATCTTCACTTATGAGTCATGACGTCACTTTCTCTCTCACCAAGGTTCTTCACATCTAAATTCCATTGTTTCATGGTTCACATTACACCACTTAGCTATTGAGATGTAACTGTACTTTTGTCGAAATGGATATCTGTCCAAATTATACAACTTTATCCTTAGAAAATCAAGTAAATTACATTAGATTGGCTTTCGAAAACCTTTTTTTTTCAATAAGCGCATGTTCTAAAAATAAAAATACGGAAACTAAGTGGTTTAAGTACTGGGCAAGGTGAAAATAAGGAAAAGAGAAATTAACCGTTAAAAAAAAGTGGTTATGAATAAATTTTGAAGGTCAAAAGACTTGATAATTAGGTTGCTCAAAATAGTTATTTTGGCTCTTAAAAAATTGGCATAGTTATTATGCTTGATAGTATACTTAGGGGTTGTTTGGTAGCCTCTTAATCAGCCTTTTAACCATTCAGGTCTGAATTATTCAGCATTCAGACTATTTGTTTCAGCATCTGAATGGAATGATTAAGTGTTGAACCATTAAGCTAATAAGAGATGCTGAATGATTCAGCTCTTAACCATTCAGATCATCTTAATGATTCAGCACTTAATCAACCAAACAACCCCTTAGTATAGTAAATATGGTTATACCAATCATTTATTTTTGTATCTCTTGTTTTTCTTTAGACTAGACATGCATGTGAATATTGCCTCATTTGATGTTTTTACTTGTAGCAAAATGAAAAGGTGAATCCAAGTGGAGGAATGGAAATGATGCCAAATCAACGAGTAGATGCCTCCTTATTGTGTCATCAAGCCAGGAGCTAGCTAGTGACCAATAAATTCACTCACTTACGATTTTAATCAAATACGTGTGATATCGTTTTGGAATAACATGACTTGTTCGTTGAATATTCATGTTTTTGTTTTACGAACGGTTTTGCTTTTTTGTTAAATGTACACTAGACTTGAGTGGTTCTTGTATCGTATTGCCTTGTTGGTATAAAAATATCTCCATTTATTATTAGAAAAAGGAGAAGAATATGTCGTATGATAATGAAAACAACTTACTAGGGTACTTCATTATTCAAATAGGAATCGAATAACTTGAAAGATTCAGACTGAATTCGATTTTGATTTATTCGAATCGAGTATGTATTCGATTCAAAATTTTAGTTCAAATTCAGAATCACCAATCGTCCCATAATGTAAATTATAAATTTGCCATGTTCTTTATCAAAAGGATAAAACTCGCTTGATATTATCTATAATTTTATCTCGTGAAGATGAGAATTGATAAAGATTTTCTTGTTTCTTGCTTTCCATATTGCCCATAAGGTAGTCAATACCATTGTGTGCAACTCTTTTTTTTTTCTACTACTTTTTTTTTTAAGAAATTGTCCCCTTGCATTGTTTCAAGTCCCAATCGATAAACACACAAATTTGGAATAAGCTCTCCAACTTTATTAATCAAGAAAATAACTCAAAACTTGATACTTTTACACCTCTACCACAAGCTTGATAGATGATGTTTATATAGGAGTTGTTCTATACCTAACAATCCTAATTGTAATACAATGATAATCTATTAAGACTATTCTAATAAGAAAACTATCATTATCTCCAAAACAAGTCGGTTCCCACAACCTGGGTCTTCCGATCGATCAGGCCCATTTGCTCGGGTCCTGTTATATCCGGCCCATGTGCTCGAGACGGATTAATTAGCCCAACAATCACCCCCCTAATTTCCGACTCGAAATAGGAAGTTCTTCGACTCCAATTAACTCTCGCATTTCTTTAAACTTTATTCTTGCAAGAGCTTTGGTTAGAATATCCGCTCGTTGTAAATCACCTCTTATGTGCTCAACCCTTACTTGGCCTCTTTCAATACACTCACGAATGAAGTGATAACGTGTATTTATATGCTTGCTCCTTCCGTGAAACACCGGATTTTTCATTAGTGCAATGGCCGATTTATTATCAACAAACAAGACCACCACTCTTTCTTCCACGCCGGTTATCTCACTCAACAAACCTCGCAGCCATAATCCTTGACATGACGTTGCAGTTGCAGCCATAAACTCGGCCTCGCAGGATGACAATGCTACCGTATTTTGTTTTTGCGAACACCAAGTAATCGGTGATTTACCCAAGTAAAACACATGCCCGGTTGTGCTTCGACCATCATCTCGATCCACGTTATAGCTACTATCACAAAAACCAACCAACTGTTTGGTTTTCTCTCGACTATATCGGACTCCAAAATTTAGTGTTCCACAAATATACCTAAATATTTGTTTCACAGCCACCATGTGTGATTCTTTCGGCTCCTGCATATATCGACTTACTAATCCCACTGAATAAGATAAGTCAGGTCGAGTATGTAGTAGATATCTTAGACAACCAACTCGTCGCCTATACAAAGTAGCATCAACCGGTTTTCCTTCTTTATCCAGACATAACTTCACTCCTGGTTCTAATGGACATTGAGTTGCATTCGCATCTTTCATCCCACCATCATCTCGATCCACGTTATAGCTACTATCACAAAAACCAACCAACTGTTTGGTTTTCTCTCGACTATATCGGACTCCAAAATTTAGTGTTCCACAAATATACCTAAATATTTGTTTCACAGCCACCATGTGTGATTCTTTCGGCTCCTGCATATATCGACTTACTAATCCCACTGAATAAGATAAGTCAGGTCGAGTATGTAGTAGATATCTTAGACAACCAACTCGTCGCCTATACAAAGTAGCATCAACCGGTTTTCCTTCTTTATCCAGACATAACTTCACTCCTGGTTCTAATGGACATTGAGTTGCATTCGCATCTTGCATCCCAGCATCCTTCAATATCTTCAAAGCATAGCTCGCTTGATTTATTGTGATGCTTGTTTCTTCTTGCTTCACTTCGATGCCAAGATAGTAACTTAACTTTCCCAAGTCACTCATTTCGAACCTATCCTTCATTTGTCTCTTGAAATTTCCGATTTCATCATGCCTTGAACCGGTTACCAGAAGATCATCCACGTATACTGCAATGATTAAAATTGAATCGCCTGATTTCTTCACATATACGGCTTGCTCGTGAAGACATCTTTTGAAGGATAATTGTTTTAGCACTTTGTCTAGCTTTGTGTTCCAAGCTCTCGGAGCTTGTTTGAGACCATAAAGCGCCTTCTTTAGTTTATAAATATTTCTTTCTTCACCTTTCTTTTCGAACCCCTCTGGCTGAGAAACGAACACTTGTTCTTCGAGCTCTCCATGAAGAAAAGCGGACTTAACGTCTAGGTGATGCAATTCCCATCCTTCATTAGCAGCTAGTGCGATTAACATTCGCACCATTTCAATACGAGCCACCAGTGCGAAAACTTCATCATAATCTACGCCATGTTTTTGCACGTAACCTTTTGCGACTAGGCGAGCTTTATGCTTATTAATCGAACCATCCGGATTTCTTTTGATCTTAAAAACCCACTTGACTCCAATAGGCTTCGCTCCCTTTGGAGGTTCAATCAACTCCCAAGTATCGTTCTTTTTTATTGAGTCGATTTCCTGCTTCATCGCTTGCACCCATTCCTTTGATTCTTTGGCTTCTTGAAAAGAGTTTGGTTCGCCGTCTTCGATCAAAAGAAGCTCCTATTCGTTGCTTTCTGCTGTGTTTCTCGAGCTAGTTCCCATGACAAAATCATTGTACTTTGATGGTATAGCTTTAGCTCTTGTGGATCGGCGAACATTCCCAGCCGTTTCAGCTTCGGCCTCTGCCTCATTCGGACCTTCATTTTCTGTTTCATCAGCATGCTCAGCCCCATGTTGATCATCGCTTTCCACAACAGCCTCGTCCGAACTCGGATTCGTCATACCACAACCTGTATCAATCTCACCATACCATTCGATAATAAACCTTCCTGGGTCCAATTCTTTCTCTTCGGCTTTCTTACTTGCAATATGATTCCACCCAAGTTCTTCATCAAACTCAGCGTTTCGGCTTATGACAATTCTTTCTGTATTGGGATCGAATAGGCGAAATCCCTTTGTAGCTGATTCGTTTCCAATATAGATCAGCCGCTTGGACCTATCATCGAGTTTTGGGAGATACGGTTTGGTTCCCGTAGCATATGCGATACTCCCAAAAACTCGTATGTCATGGAGCTCGGGTTTCTTTCGTTTAAAAACTTCATAGGGGGTTTGATTTTCTAATGCCCGAGTTGTAACCCGGTTTATTAGAAACGTGGCATGCCTCACCGCTTCTGCCCACATATAATTTGGTACATCTCTTGCTTTCAAAATGCTTCGGGTCATTCCCATTAGGGTGCGATTACGCCTTTCCACAACGCCGTTTTGCTGAGGCGTATATGGAGTGGTTAAGTGTCGAGTTATGCCTTCGTCTTCACAGAATTTTGTAAATTCGTTTGATGTAAATTCGCCTCCTCTATCTGTTCTGAAGGTTATAACACTCTTCCCCGTCTTTTTCTCGACCAACACTTTGAACTTCTTGAAACACTCGAACGCTTCACTTTTATCCTTCAAAGCATACGACCACATATAGCGTGAGTAATCATCAATCAATACAAATACGTACCTGTTGCCCATTATAGAGGCAGGAGTGATCGGTCCGCATATATCCCCATGCACAAGTTGAAGTACTTGCTGTGCTCTAAACTTGGCTGTTTTCGGGAATGGTTTCTTCGTTTGCTTACCCACCAAACACGACTCGCATAGCTTATTTTCTTGGTGAAATCTTGGTAGTCCTTCAACCATGCCTTTCTTGGCCATCAATTCCATAGACTCGAAGTTGATGTGCCCCATTCTAGCATGCCATAACCACGCTTCATTCTTGATTTCTGCTTTGAGACATACCGGACTTCCAACCCGAAGTTCGATCTTGTAGAGCCTATTTTCGGACCTTGTGACTTTCATCAGCAGCTTTCCATTAGAGTCATGCATTGTGAGCCAATCATCTTTCATACGGATGTCACATCCTCCCTCGGTAGCTTGACCAAGACTTATTATGTTGCTTTGTAAATCCGGTAGATAATACACCCCAGTCAATAGTCTTTGTTCACCCGTTCTTCCTTCAATGATAACCGAGCCTTTTCCTTTTATATCAATATACGAACCTTCTCCGAATCTTACTCTTCCGGTTATGCGTTCGTTTAATTCTGAGAAGTAAGCCCGAATCCCAGTCATGTGGTTGCTCGCTCCGTTATCAAGGTACCAAACCTTTTTATTTTTCGGCTTAACAAACTGACTCGGGATAACCTTCTCCTCATTGAGAAACACCTCCTCTTCTTCATGCTTTAAAATAAACAGGGCTGGATCAGATTCTTCATCCCTTTTCATGAGATTTGCTTCATGTTTCATCTTCTGTTCGCGTCGCTCTGGACAGTCCGAGGCAAAGTGACCATATTCATCACATCTGAAACATTGAACTTGTGCTCGGTCTTGACCTTTTGCCTTCTTATCTTCGGTAGTATTGCCGCTTTGTTTACGACCTTCACGGCTGTGGTAATTCGCTCGACCCCTACACCGTCTCCTATTCTGTCCACGCGACCCGTTTCCACCATTAAAGTTCCGAGTATTATCCTTATCCGATGACCTGCTTCCTTCGGATTTTTCGGACCTCCCGAACATTAATTTCCCTTGATTCTCTACTGCCGTTTCAACTCCCTTCATCCTTCCTTCAAACGTTTTTAACCTACCAATCGCTTCCTGAAACGTCATGGTATTCAGATCAGCGAATCGTTCTATCGAAGCAACTATAGCGACATACTTATCCGGGACGGCTCCTAGCAGTTTCTTGACCAGCTTCTTATCATCATATATTGCACCCAGGCCGTTGGATTCGGTTACAACTTTGCTAAGTTTTGTAGCAAACTCATCGATAGTTTCAGTAGGTTTCATCTTTAATTCCTCGAACTCGCTTTCCAACGTTTGTAACCTAGCTTCCCTGACTCTCTCCACTCCCACATACCTGGTTTTCAACGTGTTCCAGATTTCTTGGGCTGTGTCGTATTGAGAGACTTAGAAGACTAGGTCTTCAGGAATTGCTTGGAACAACAGTGTGACACCCGGCAAATTCTGGTTAACAACGTTGTCTAGATGAAAGTCTACCTTAGCGAGTCACGCGTATATTGTACTTAACTGGGTTAGTTAAGTCGTGTTATGGTTCGGGAACTGTTAGTTTAGTATAGAAGATCATTGGATGTTGGTCTAGAGGTTCATTAGATGTCAGTCCTTAACCAAGTGTACAAATGGTGACGATTCGTAGAATCGTCAGGGCATACGGAACATACAAGTCTCGAGTCCCGGGAATTGGTGAACGAGTGTGAATATGTTTGTTTGCAAGTGTTATGTGTTTACAATCATTATGTGACTTGTCGGTATGTGAAAATGTGTTAACATATGTTAAAACGGGGTTTAACGCGCATAATACACAGAACCAGCCCCTATAGGCGATTAGGGGAGGCTAATCGCCTATAGGGTATGCAATTGGGGATCATTTCATGCGATTAGGGGGCTAAATGCATGAAATGATAGGCGATTAGCCCTAAATGCATGAAATGTCATGCGATTAGCAATGCTAATCGCGTATAGCTGCTGCACAATCGCGTGTTACGTGCTGGACGACTAAAAACGACTATAAATACAATACTTGACCTCCTAAACTTCATAATATCAACCCTAGTCATCCCATAACCCGCCCCAACACACACACAACCTCTGGAACACGATTTTGGATCAAAACACAAGGTTTCAAGCCTATTTCATCATCCTATCACAAATCTAAGGTGTGGTTTTCATCCATGCAACCTTATTTAACATTTTCATTGAATCCCTAACGGTCCAGACCTGTTTTAAAACGAATAAGCTTTTTGAAAATCGTTGATAAGTGTTGTTAATCGGATTCTAACTACCATACATGTGTTATGTGTGTCTATGATTAAAAGCTAGGGTTTTTATGATTCAAGATGGATGATTACATGTTATTAGGGTAGTCTCAGATTAATAATGATGGTATGATGATAGGATCTGAGTAATTGTTCATTAGGGTTATAGTTATGCATGTTAATGTGATGTTTCATGCTATGTGTATTGTGTTTGGATTACATGGTTGCATGCAGGGCTGATAATACAAGGTTAAACGAAGGATTTTGGTTTAAACATGTTTGGTATAATTGTTGGATTGATATTGGATGATTACACGCGTTCTGGATCTGATTTGGAGTGTTAAACGCGCGAAAAACCGGAACAGCTGGGTTACTGGCGATTAGCAACCCTAATCGCCTATGTTATAGGCGATTAGGAGGCCAATCGCCTATAAAGATGCCCTAATCGCCTATATACCATGCAATTGGGGGCTAAATGCCTCTATTACATGCAATTGTGATCCTAAATGCTAGTTAAGTCCTGAAATACATGTCTTATAGCCCTAATCGCATATAAACTCAAGATTTACATGTCTTATGACCCTAAATGCCTATATTACATGCGATTAGCCTTCCTAAATGCTTGTTGACCAACCTAAATGCTAGTTGACTTTTCCTAATCGCGTGTACTGCTGCTGTAAGTGTAAATTGGCATTCCGAGACCCGATTTGACACCTAGGAACATGCTAGGAACCCCGTAACATATCTAATAACTTGGTAACATGTGTTCGGACTTATTTATGTGATACTTGAACTACGTGCAATAACTTGTTGGACTTTAACGTATGTTAAGTGTGTATTGCATGATTGTATGTTTGTGAGTACAAGTATAACACGGGGAGTCTCGGGTCACCAATGGGATGTCGAGTCTTGTACGTTGGGTTAATTTAACAGTCACGGTGTTTTCAAACGAACTTGGTTATGGTCTGGACATCTAGGGACTAACTAACCTACGGGTTATTAGTCTAAGTACTTGTAACTGTCATATGTTAGGTCGCCGCCTTACGGGACTAGCATAGCTTGCTGATATTATTCGTGTATCGAAGTAACGCAACCTAAGGTGAGTTTACGGCCCCTATTTTAACTGGTTTCACTTTTCGGGGGAGAAAACATGTGTTAAACTTATGTTTTGGTAACAACTGTCATACTATGGGTTTCTATGGTTTACTATACGATCTTTGGAAGTCCCGGGGGAAACCATGAATGTGCGGGTTAGCACAACGGGGAAATGTGAATAGATCTATTGGGAATGACCAACCCCGCTCGTCGGCTTGGAGGGCCGGGCGAGTGCATATTGTCTCAAACAGGAACAGGTTTACTATTCGGGCACAACATCTGGTTTGCGAGTTAGTAATGGTTTTCCAATCGTGATAGTAACAAAACATGCGCCTAGCTAGCGTACTATGGTTTTCAATTTGTTATAGTATGGACAGGTTGAACTTGGTACTTGGATTACAAAACCTGTAAACTCACCAGCATTTTTGTGCTGACGTAAACTTTTACATGTTTTCTCAGGTCGCTAAGGTAGCACAATGGAACTAGGGCGCACGCGTCTACACGGCGTCTAGTTAGGATTGCATGGTTTTCAAACGTTGAACACTTGGTTTACTTTGGATTATGTTTTGAATAAGCTTCCGTTGTTATTGGGGATTTTAAACTATGTTTTCTTAAATTGCATATGTTCATTTAGACTTGTTTATTGTGATCGTTGGTTTGGATCCTGGTTTGTCATGCGCCTCGCGGTAAAACTCCGCAAGTGGATTTTGAGGGTGTGACAGATTGGTATCAGAGCCAATGGTTATAGTGAACTAGGACTGCATGTAGAGTCTAGACTATAGCCGAGTCGCACACACTAGACGATCACTTAGTACTAAACATTATGGTGGATTACGTATGGGCTTGTCGGGGTGTCTCTAAATCATCTGACCTTCCTATGTTACATCATCCGTTCTATCTTAGGTCGGGTTACTTGCTTTCTAGGCAGTGTGGTATATTGGGGTAAATCGTGTACTCTTGAGATTTGTCCAAGGCTCGGACATCTCCCTTTCATACTCCAATAGAAACACTTGCCATAAACTACCGTAGTATTACGGTGTATAGCTAAGAGTCTATGTTCGGTGATTTGAACTTTGAACTAGGAGAACACTCGGAGGACCATGTAGAGCGGTTTATCATTTTGGGTGCACACAAAATCATAAACCGAAATGCATGAAAGCCCTAGTGAGCTCTGGGTTTGAATGGATAGTCCTGAGTTGGATCTAGCTTTGATCTTATGAACGCTAATGGTTATCATTAGCTGTGAAACAAAATTTTCTCGTTCTTTCTGCCAGAATCATGTCTGGAGTACGAGGAGGACGTGGAGGTGGTCGCAATGGTGGACGTGGTGGTGGTCGCGGTGGTGCTGGTGGTCGTGGAGGTGTTAACCTATCACAAGAGGATCTGAACAACTTGCTACAAGCTGCCTTTCAGTTAGGGCACAATGGTGGTGGTAAGTTGATTTATCCATTTTGCCTCATTAGTGAACCTTGTTTACATTTGTCGTGTTTTCTCACGCATTTTATTTCAGGTGGTCCTGTTAACCCACCCCCACCCATGTGTACCTACAAGATGTTTCGGGATTGTAAGCCTCAGGAATTCTCTGGCACTGAGGGTGCGGTGAGCTTGCTCAGGTGGCTGGAAAAGGTGGAGTCAGTGTTTCTGATGTGTAACTGTCTCCCAGAGGATAGAGTCAAGTATGCTGCTGCGTTATTCCAGGATGTTGCTTTAACCTGGTGGAATAACATCACCCAAAATATGGGTATAGGGGAGGCGTATGCTATGCCTTGGGAAAATTTTGTTCAACTGCTGAAGCGAGAGTACTGTCCAAGGGAAGAAGTTCAGAAGTTAGAGCACGAGGTGTGGAACCTCAAGATGACTGGGTCCGAGATTGAAAAGTATACGGTAAGGCGTAATGAGTTGGCAGTGCTGTGTCCTGATCTGCATGTGCCAGAATACCGGAGGATCGAACACTATATCTCGGGGCTAGTACCAGAGATCGCAGGGTTGGTGGTTGCGGGAAATCATCCTACATACTCAGAGGTGGTCCGATCGGCTCACAGGATGACAAACTTGAAGGTAAATGAGGGTATCTTGCCTGCTAAGGGTTCGACTGTCAAGGCCCCGGAGAATAACAAGTGAAAGTGGGATAATGAGGGGAAAGGATCTGTGCCAGCGCAACAGGGTAAGAGATTCGATAGCGGGGGTTCTTCTTCTGGTAACAAACAGGGTGGTTATGCGGGGAAACTACCTAAATGCAACAAGTGTGGGCGTCATCATCAGGGGGACTGCGATCGTAATCGTTGCCATCGTTGTCAGCGACTGGGGCATTTTGCTAAGGACTGTCGGGCAACACTTCCATCGACCCAGGCTCCAACTACTAACTCGGCTCCTACTACTCAAGGAACTACGGGAAGACAGGGATGTTACAACTGTGGGGAGACTGGGCATTACAAGAAGGATTGCCCGAAACTGAAGCAGGGCGGGAACAACGGTAACGGGAACAACGGGGGCGGTGGCAGGAATGCACGTGCCTTCGTCATTGGAGCCGCAGAGGCTAGGCAGGATCCTGACACAGTTACCGGTACGTTCCTCCTCAATAATCGCTCTGTTAGTGTTTTATTTGATTCCGGTGCCGATAAAAGTTTTATATCTATGGAAGTTAGTCGACTGCTAGATGTAGTACCCGTACCATTAGAGGCTATGTATATAATTGAGTTGGCTGACGATAAAAATATTGAAGCTACTTGTATCCTTCGGGAGTGTCAACTAGAGTTGTCGGGTTTGTCGTTCCCCATCGACCTTATGCCGGTACCTTTGGGTAGTTTTGACGTTGTGGTAGGCATGGATTGGTTGTCTTTATATCGCGCGGAGATTTTTTGTTACGACAAGATTATTCGGATTCCTCTCCCTGATGGAGAATTCCTTTCTGTGTACGGTATCAAGGGCGGTGTTCCGCTAAATCTCATCTCCAGCATGAAAGCCCTTAAGTATCTTCGAAAGGGTTACTCGGCCGTTTTGGCACTTTTATCTGTTTCCTCTACCGATGAGAAGAAGATCGACGATATTCCTGTTGTACGTGAGTTTCCTGATGTATTTCCCGATGATTTATCTGGTCTTCCTCCCCATCGTCAGGTTGAGTTCGGTATTGATCTTGTACCAGGGGCTGCTCCTATTGCTCGGGCCCCCTACCGTCTTGCACCTCCCGAGATGCAGGAATTGTCCAGTCAGTTACAGGAACTCTTGGACAAGGGTTTCATCAGACCAAGTTCTTCCCCTTGGGGAGCCCCGATTCTGTTCGTTAAGAAGAAGGATGGAAGTTTTCGATTGTGTGTGGATTACAGAGAATTGAACAAGGTGACCATCAAGAACCGTTATCCTCTTCCACGTATTGATGATCTATTCGACCAACTCTAGGGTTCTAGTTACTACTCCAAGATTGATTTGAGGTCCGGTTATCACCAGTTGCGCGTAAGGGAAGCTGACGTCGCAAAGACTGCCTTTCGTACACGTTATGGTCATTTTGAATTCTTGGTCATGTCTTTCGGTCTCACGAATGCACCGGCGGTTTTCATGGATTTGATGAACCGCGTTTGCAAACCATATCTGGACAAGTTCGTCATTGTGTTTATTGATGATATTCTGATTTACTCCAAGAACAAGACCGAACACGAGGAACACCTGCGTTTGGTTTTGGAACTCTTGCGACGAGAACAACTTTACGCTAAGTTCTCAAAGTGTGACTTTTGGTTACGCGAAGTTCAGTTCCTAGGACATGTGGTTAATGAACTAGGAATTCATGTCGATCCAGCTAAAATCGAAGCGATCAAGGACTGGGGAGCACCAAAGACGCCAACCGAGGTGCGGCAATTCCTAGGCCTTGCGGGCTATTATCGTCGTTTCATACAAGGGTTCTCGAAGATCGCTCAACCCCTGACCACTCTCACGCAGAAGGATAGGAAATTCGACTGGGGTGAACCACAAGAGTCAGCATTTGAGGAACTGAAGTCTAAACTTTGTTCTGCTCCTATTTTGTCTTTACCTGAAGGTCCTGATGATTTCGTTGTTTACTGTGATGCCTCTATTCATGGTCTCGGTTGCGTATTGATGCAACGCGAGAAAGTAATTGCGTATGCTTCTCGTCAACTCAAGGTGCACGAGAAGAACTACACCACCCATGACTTGGAGTTGGGTGCAGTGGTTTTCGCGTTGAAAATTTGAAGACATTACTTGTACGGTACCAAATGCACCATCTACACCGATCACAAGAGTCTTCAACATATTTTCGACCAACAACATTTGAACATACGACAGCGTCGTTGGATTGAACTTCTGAATGATTATGATTGCGCCATTAAGTACCATCCTGGCAAGGCGAATGTAGTAGCAGACGCCTTGAGCAGAAAGGAATCAATTAAACCTCGTCGCGTTCGGGCGTTGCAACTCACCATTCATTCCTCTCTACCTGACCAACTCCGTTCTGCCCAGTTAGAAGCTTTGAAGGAGGAAAACCTTAAAGCTGAGACTATGCACGGTGCCGACAAGCACCTCGAGCGAAGGCCTGATGGCCTGCACTACTTCGCAGAACGCATATGGGTTCCTTTATTCGGGGGACTTCGGGAGCTTGTTCTAGATGAGGCTCACAAGTCCCGGTATTCTATTCATCCTGGTTCAGATAAGATGTACCAAGATCTGAAGGTGCTTTACTGGTGGCCAAACATGAGGTCGGATATAGCCTCATACGTGAGCAAATGCTTGACCTGTGCTAAGGTCAAGGTGGAATACCAGAAACCGTCGGGTCTCTTGCAACAACCTGAAATTCCAGAGTGGAAGTGGGAACGGATTACAATGGATTTTGTCACGCAACTACCTAAGTCACCGAGCGGAAATGATAAGATATGGGTGATTGTTGACCGGTTGACGAAATCAGCCCATTTTCTCGCTATTAAGGAGACCGACACCATGGATCGGTTGGCTCGTCTTTATCTGAAGGAAGTTGTTTCTAAACACGGGGTGCCGGTTTCTATTATTTCGGATCGTGATTCCCATTTTACTTCTCACTTCTGGAAGTCCTTGCACAAAGCTTTGGGTACCCAGCTGGACATGAGTACAGCTTATCACCCATAGACTGACGGTCAGAGTGAACGCACGATTCAAACCTTAGAAGACATGCTGCGGGCATGTGTGATCGATTTTGGCAAAGATGGGAAGCTCACCTACCGTTAGTAGAATTCTCTTATAACAACAGTTACCACACGAGCATCAAGGCAGCTCCGTTCGAGGCACTGTACGGGCGGAAATGCCGGTCTCCTCTTTGTTGGGCTGAGGTGGGTGAGAGTCAACTCACTGGGCCTGAGTTAGTGTACGAAACTTCGGAAAAGATCGTACAGATTCGTAACCGGTTGGCAGCGGCACGGGATCGGCAAAAGAGTTATGCTGATCAACGTTGCAAGCCATTGGAATTCCAAGTTGATGACAAGGTACTTCTGAAAGTTTCACCGTCGAAGGGCGTCATACGCTTTGGGAAGCGTGGCAAACTCAACCCTCGGTATGTCGGTCCATTTACAATCCTGGAACGGATTGGACCGGTGGCATATCGTCTTGATTTACCGACGGAGCTCGGCAACGTACATAACGTCTTCCATGTGTCCAACTTAAAGAAGTGTCTGGCTGACGAGTCTCTTATTGTTCCACTGGAAGAGATCAAGGTGGATGATCGTCTTCGGATTGTGGAGGAACCTGTTGAGATCCTTGACTACAAGATTCGTAGCCTACGTCATAGTAAGATTCATATTGTTAAGGTTCGCTGGAACTCGAACCGGGGACCAGAGTACACTTGGGAACGGGAGGATCAGATGAAGTCTAAGTATCCTCATCTTTTTCCTAAGGAAGCGTTCGAATCAAGATACGTCTCCACTGCTGCTGAATGAATCTCGGGGCGAGATTCCTTTTAACGTGGGGATGATGTGACAACTCGGGTAAATCTCTCTTCTGGTTTCTATCTTTTATTTGTTTCTTTCGTCATTCCTTTTGGTACTTGTGCAATTTTCGGGACGAAAATTCTTTTAACGTGGGGATGATGTGACACCTGGCAAATTCTGGTTAACAACGTTGTCTAGATGAAAGTCTACCTTAGCGAGTCACGCGTATATTGTACTTAACTGGGTTAGTTAAGTCGTGTTCTGGTTCGGGAACTGTTAGTTTAGTATAGAAGATCATTGGATGTTGGTCTAGAGGTTCATTAGATGTCAGTCCTTAACCAAGTGTACAAATGGTGACGATTCGTAGAATCGTCAGGGCATACGGAACATACAAGTCTCGAGTCCCGGGAATTGGTGAACGAGTGTAAATATGTTTGTTTGCAAGTGTTATGTGTTTACAATCATTATGTGACTTGTCGGTATGTGAAAATGTGTTAACATATGTTAAAACGGGGTTTAACGCGCATAATACACAGAACCAGCCCCTATAGGCGATTAGGGGAGGCTAATCGCCTATAGGGTATGCAATTGGGGATCATTTCATGCGATTAGGGGGCTAAATGCATGAAATGATAGGCGATTAGCCCTAAATGCATGAAATGTCATGCGATTAGCAATGCTAATCGTGTATAGCTGCTGCACAATCGCGTGTTACGTGCTGGACGACTAAAACGACTATAAATACAATACTTGACCTCATAAACTTCATAATATCAACCCTAGTCGTCCCATAACCCGCCCCAACACACACACAACCTCTGGAACACGATTTTGGATCAAAACACAAGGTTTCAAGCCTATTTCATCATCCTATCACAAATCTAAGGTGTGGTTTTCATCCATGCAACCTTATTTAACATTTTCATTGAATCCCTAACGGTCCAGACCTGTTTTAAAACGAATAAGCTTTCTGAAAATCGTTAATAAGTGTTGTTAATCGGATTCTAACTACCATACATGTGTTATGTGTGTCTATGATTAAAAGCTAGGGTTTTTATGATTCAAGATGGATGATTACATGTTATTAGGGTAGTCTCAGATTAATAATGATGGTATGATGATAGGATCTGAGTAATTGTTCATTAGGGTTATAGTTATGCATGTTAATGTGATGTTTCATGCTATGTGTATTGTGTTTGGATTACATGGTTGCATGCAGGGCTGATAATACAAGGTTAAACGAAGGATTTTGGTTTAAACATGTTTGGTATAATTGTTGGATTGATATTGGATGATTACACGCGTTCTGGATCTGATTTGGAGTGTTAAACGCGCGAAAAACCGGAACAGCTGGGTTACTGGCGATTAGCAACCCTAATCGCCTATGTTATAAGCGATTAGGAGGCCAATCGCCTATAAAGATGCCCAAATCGCCTATATACCATGCAACTGGGGGCTAAATGCCTCTATTACATGCAATTGTGATCCTAAATGCTAGTTAAGTCCTGAAATACATGTCTTATAGCCCTAATCGCATATAAACTCAAGATTTACATGTCTTATGACCCTAAATGCCTATATTACATGCGATTAGCCTTCCTAAATGCCTGTTGACCAACCTAAATGCTAGTTGACTTTTCCTAATCGCGTGTACTGCTGCTGTAAGTGTAAATTGGCATTTCGAGACCCGATTTGACACCTAGGAACATGCTAGGAACCCCGTAACATATCTAATAACTTGGTAACATGTGTTCGGACTTATTTATGTGATACTTGAACTACGTGCAATAACTTGTTGGACTTTAACGTATGTTAAGTGTGTATTGCATGATTGTATGTTTGTGAGTACAAGTATAACACGGGGAGTCTCGGGTCACCAATGGGATGTCGAGTCTTGTACGTTGGGTTAATTTAACAGTCACGGTGTTTTCAAACGAACTTGGTTATGGTCTGGACATCTAGGGACTAACTAACCTACGGGTTATTAGTCTAAGTACTTGTAACTGTCATATGTTAGGTCGCCGCCTTACGGGACTAGCATAGCTTGCTGATATTATTCGTGTATCGAAGTAACGCAACCTAAGGTGAGTTTACGGCCCCTATTTTAACTGGTTTCACTTTTCGGGGGAGAAAACATGTGTTAAACTTATGTTTTGGTAACAACTGTCATACTATGGGTTTCTATGGTTTACTATACGATCTTTGGAAGTCCCGGGGGAAACCATGAATGTGCGGGTTAGCACAACGGGGAAATGTGAATAGATCTATTGGGAATGACCAACCCCGCTCGTCGGCTTGGAGGGCCGGGCGAGTGCATATTGTCTCAAACAGGAACAGGTTTACTATTCGGGCACAACATCTGGTTTGCGAGTTAGTAATGGTTTTCCAATCGTGATAGTAACAAAACATGCGCCTAGCTAGCGTACTATGGTTTTCGATTTGTTATAGTATGGACAGGTTGAACTTGGTACTTGGATTACAAAACCTGTAAACTCACCAGCATTTTTGTGCTGACGTAAACTTTTACATGTTTTCTCAGGTCGCTAAGGTAGCACAATGGAACTAGGGCGCACGCGTCTGCACGGCGTCTAGTTAGGATTGCATGGTTTTCAAACGTTGAACACTTGGTTTACTTTGGATTATGTTTTGAATAAGCTTCCGCTGTTATTGGGGATTTTAAACTATGTTTTCTTAAATTGCATATGTTCATTTAGACTTGTTTATTGTGATCGTTGGTTTGGATCCTGGTTTGTCATGCGCCTCGCGGTAAAAATCCGCAAGTGGATTTTGAGGGTGTGACAAACAGTGCTATGGCCATATGATCTTTCCTGTCTTCGACCTTGGCTGCTGTCTTCGGCTCGATTGCTTCAAGTATTCCATGGACTCGGAACACTGCCTTGACCCGTATTGCCCATATGTTGTAATTCGTGGCTGTTAACATTGGACACTGGATCGTTGCTTTTGTTTCTTGCACCGGCGGCGGTCGACTTGCTTCTCCGTCTACCATTCTTCTTCGATCTTTTCTTCTGCTGTAAGTAACCGAGAATGGTGATCCCTGCTCCTCTTCCAGCCCGTTGGTCAAAGAGCTTCTTGACACCTGCTTCTTCTACGGTTGATTGATCTGCAAACTCTTGCTTGACCCGTAACAGCAGCTTAAAGATCGGGTACCTGAACCGGTGCTCTGATACCAATTCAAGTCCCAATCGATAAACACACAGATTTGGAATAAGCTCTCCAACTTTATTAATCAAGAAAATAACTCAAAACTTGATACTTTTAGACCTCTACCACAAGCTTGATAGATGATGTTTATATAGGAGTTGTTCTATACCTAACAATCCTAATTGTAATACAATGATAATCTATTAAGACTAATCTAATAAGAAAACTATCATTATCTCCAAAACAAGTCGGTTCCCACAACCTGGGTCTTCCGATCGATCAGGCCCATTTGCTCGGGTCCTGTTATATGCGGCCCATGTGCTCGAGACGGATTAATTAGCCCAACATTGTTGATGATATTCATAACACTTCTTTCAAGAAGTTAACTCTATTTATGTCACACTATTGTTTTTAGTTTTACCTTGTTCTATGTCATCTTCAAATGCTATTAGCAAGTGAACAATATATTCAAGTGCACCATTGCAGCTAACACATAACGAAAACAAGATGATAATGTTCCTTTCTATAGTTCAGTTTTTGTAGGTAGCCTATTTAACCCGCCTTTCGAAATGCAGAAATTCACTCTCAATTGGATCCAGTTGTTCCAATGGTGTTGGAGTACATGACCACATTAAACAGTTTATTTTCAATATCGACCCTAACAAGCTCACCTTGCATTCTCTAGCTATAACCTTCTCCTAACCAACTCCATTTGTTGGTTCCTAATAAGATGATAATGTTCCTTTCTATAGTTCGGTTTTTGTAGGTAGCCTATTTAACCCGACTTTCGAAATGGAGAAATTCACTCTCAATTGGATCCAGTTGTTCCAATGGTGTTGGAGTACATGACCACGTTAAACATTTTATTTTCAATATCGACCCTAACAAGCTCACCTTGAATTCTCTAGTTATAACCTTCTCTCAACCATTTGTTGGATCCATTTGTTGGTTCCTAACGAGATCTTATAGCCTTTTAGTAAACGTAACATTGTATCATCCTCGGTAGTTTTTTAATGGATAATTTCTTTCTCCTTATTTTCACATTATCCGGGATTTGATCACGAGTCTTTCCCCAAAAAAGGCTTTGTCTCTTACCACTCGGCTACAATCCAAGTGGAAGCGTCCTCAGCAATTGTTGGAGTTCTTTTCCACTCTTATTTTTAGTTTGTAGGATTCCAAACTGACCACGAACTTTAACTTGTAGGTTAAAATTTTATTAATGATTTTTAGCTTGTAGGATTCGAGAAGGTCAACGTGTCAGCAAATTTTAGTAATTATGGTAACGAAGAGTTTAGAGGTTAGGGGGAGGGGCGCTCCACTGAAATTTTTTTCACTAAACTGATTTTTACCAATCCTGCACTACCACATCACTTCCCTGAAACAGCTGATTGGAGGCAAAACTTTACTAATTCTTCACATCAATTAATTATTTTTACTAATAATAATAACAATAATATATTACCCTTTCCCACACCCCCCTATCTCTCTCAATAATAAATGGGTCTGACACTCTCTCTCCTATCTCTCCCATGAACGATCCTGTTAGATACAACCGGCAGAGCCGGCTATGAGGGTGAGCCGGGTAGTCACCGGCTCCGGACCCGACCCTTAAATAGGCCCGAACATTTTTTAAAATATGCGTATATATATATATATATATTAAATTCTATATTTAGGATATATATTTGTGTTTTATACATTAAAGTCTTGTTTGTAGAGTTGGAAAAACCATGTTAATTTAATGTAAAGGTCTCAAGTTCAATCTTTGGCTCTAGCACTATAATCAATTTTTTTTTTTTATAATTCATTCATCTTTACAAAATTTTGGGCCCAAATTCTTTTTCGCCCAAGGCCCAAATTTTTTTTGACGTTTTCGGAGACGACCCTGACAACCGGCAAAAGGTTCACGAGACTCCTAACGCTACCGGTGATAATGTTAGTGTGCTGATAATAGAGTAGCGTGACCAAATCCGGTGGTGCGTTGACGCCCTTATATTAAATTTTACAACAAATGATAGCGTTATTCACAAAATTGAAAATTGTCATGGCTGACTATTAACGCAGTTACGCGGAACAGCCATACTCTTAGCCACGAAGATAACGCTATTCATATATAACAATTTCCCCCAATTCATTTTCTTTCCTATGCATTTCTCATACATAACCTCCGTAATCAATCAATCGTCTCGTCTGTGGATCGCTATTTTATAAATTAACCCTTACAAAACCCTATTTTTATAAATTTCTTGATCAAATGGGGTTACAGCAATCCAAAGACGAGCTTTTGTACCAACAAGTCAGTTATGCCAACTCTGACGGCATCAAAAAGCTTCGCACCGAAGGTGCTGGCCTTGAGGTATGCATAAAAATCGTTTCTTTTTATTGAATTCGTCTTTTGTAGTTAATTTCTTCAATATTTATAAAAATTGTTTTTTTTTTTTCAGAGCATTTGGGTTTTGTTGTTACAATCTTTATTTACTGATATGGGTTTTGTTTAATTATATGGCTTTAGTACCTTTTTTGAGTGTTTTAATTTAGGGATTAGTTTTTCTTGATGTAGTAATAAGTTGTTATGTGGGTGTTTGGGGATTGGGGTTGGTTAAGTAAACTTGTTATCTGATTGCTTAGGGGCTGTTTGGCAACCTCTGTGTCAGCAAGTGCTGACTTAACTCGGGTTGACTAGTTGGTGGTGGATCGATAAGGTGGTGCGTGAGTGGCCGGCTGGCTGAGGGTTATGAACATAGGTGAATGGATAAAGGTAGCATCATTTTGAAAGTTAATGGGTAAGAGGCTTACCGACTAATTCGGAAGTGTCCTATTAGTGAAACAAACACACTTAATGCTGACTGATTTAGAGGTATTAAGAGGCTACCAAACAGCCCCTAAGTATAACAAGTTGTGGTGAAGCTCATAATATAAGCAGCCCAAACAACGTTGGTTATGTTTTTTTAATTGTGTGTAAACTGTTGTGTTTGTGGTGCAGTGGATGGATAATGAAGGAAAGACTCCTTTGATATTGGCTTCTATGAATCCACAATTATATGATGTTGCAAAAACATTGATAGAATTGGGTGCCAATGTAAACGCCTATCGTCCAGGTAGCTCCTGTGTGTCCTTTAGAGTTTGTAAATAATTCTTCATGTACTTATGGTTGTATGATGCATGTATACAACTATACATTCTGTGTTTGAGCTGTTTTTCTTATTTCGTTTGTGGTGACAATTGTTCAGGTCGTCATGCTGGATCTCCTCTGCATCATGCAGCAAAAAGAGGCCTGGAGCCGATGGTTAAGTTACTTCTTGCGCATGGTGGTATGTGATTCTTAGTGAAAGTCAACATGCCTATAATGTATTAATGACATTGATTACTTTATTGTGGGTCAACTTGCTAGTTTATAATCGCGTTAGAGTTAAGACTGTGTTTTTTATATTTCAATTTTCAGCTAACGCGTTGGTGATGAATGATGACTGTCAAACTGCACTTGATGTTGCAAGATTCAAGGGATTTAGCAATGTTGTCCGTGTACTTGAGGTACATATGCAGTTTATTTCACACATGTTTCCGGTCATTACATTTTCTTTCTCATTTATTATGTCCTCATCATCTTATGTTTTGTCTTGTAATGCAATTCTTGTAGAACCATTTATGCTTATTCTCTGGTTGGCTGCAAGAGCTTTATGGGCCAGGATTTCTTGAACTACTTGCACCTCAGCTGCTTTCTAGAAAAGTGTAAGTATTGCATATTTCCTGCGCTAATGTAACATTATACATTTTTTTATAAAGGACCTCTGAGTGATCAATCAGCTATTAAGATTTGCAAATTTTTGTCGTCCAGATGCCTGCTTTATTGGTGATTTAGGGAATAATCTGTATGTTTGATGTTCACTTACTTTAACTTTCCCAATCTTGATTCTTGAAGTTTCGTGCTTATGTTAAATAGTTATACTTAATGTGATGGTGCATCATGCATGGTCCTGTTTTTTTCCCAAGTAAATTTTGGGTTATATTTTTTTCCTCTAACAATCACTCAGTTATACTGTTAGCATGTCAGAAGTCCCCATTATGCACTTAAAATGTCCAATTCAAAATTGCTCTATCGAAATATAAATTAGATATCTAACGTCGTTTTTGTAATGAATGATGATATTTGACCCATTTCAACCCATACCAAAAGCTTACCTATTCTGACCTGAGTTTATTTATTCCGACTCAAGCCTGCTTTGACCCATTTATCAACCTGTCTGGCCCGCTCATGTTTTCCATCTCTAGTTAGATTAGAATATATTGAAATGTTGTTTGACCTGTTCGATATGCCTAACTTTAGACCTATATTTTGTTTTTCTTAATTTTAACTGCCCTGCTTGCAGGTGGGTAGTTGTACTACCGTGTGGAGCTCGTAAACTTACAAAGCCTTTCAAGTTAGAACTTGCCATATATTCCAGCTTACAGGTATGTTTGCAGCTATCAATTGTTTTATCTTCTATGTCCCTACTTTTGAGGATTTCTGGCTTGTTAAATAACCGGATTTACTGAAAATCCTGGTAGATTCCATCTTGAAACCCCTAAACCTTTTTAAAAACATTCCTTTATAAAGCTGAAACTTTTAATTGGTGTTCCAGTTGATAGTGCGAAGCTTGAACTTTTAGATGGTAGTGGCCGAAAGTCACTAGACCCATTTTTTTTCAAATCGGTGGGGGCCAGATTCAAATAATATAAAAATTTTGTATAAAATCAGAGAAATTTACACAAATTTACACTACTGGGCCGAAAATCGGTGGGGACCGGGGCACCCCCGGCCCTCACTAAGCTTCGCCCTTGCCAGTTGAGACTATAAATTACGTGGTTTTTAGTTGGAAATGATGCCTAATATTTTCTTTTTATTAATAAGCAGGATGCTAAACCTCGTGCACTGGTTGCACTGTGGAAGGCTAACATGGATGAACCGAACTTTAACCAACCTGATCCGACGGTGGTCATTACTTGTTCCAACAGTAATTTCTCTACACATTTAAATTACATAATACTTGCTGGTGTGAACTGTGATGTATACTTTGTATTTTTTTTAAATCTTGTGTTTCTTTTATATGTATAGTCCCAAGATGTTGGATACGGTAAAGATCCATTATGAACTCCAAGTTAGGCATAAGTTTGTTAAGTTGAAATAAGCCTCAACTCCCCACATAAAAAAAACGGAAACAAAATATATGTAGTTGGAAGTCACATTATTTTTTCTGCGTCTTATATGATTAGCTTCTTTTCAAGTTTCTGTTTTACACTTCTTCGATTATTGAAGATTTTTATTATGAGCTTAAGTTGATTTTTCGTGGTTATAAGTATCATTTTGTCTTTATACTTTTATCAATACGTGATTGATGTATGCGATAGTTTTATCTGCAAAAACGGGTAGTATGAATACATGTTTTATTTACCTTTATTATACAAGGAGTAGACTTTTATGCTCACTAAAACTGAGTTTATTTTTAATTATAGAGACACGCATCAAACTTGTACCAGTTAGTGAAAATGAAAAGCCACAATTGCAACGATTTTGCAATGCATGCAAAGGAATTCCTCAGGTATAATCACACCTCTAAACACCCGTGTAGTAAAATTTACTATCGCCCAGGATATATATATATATACACACACAATGCTCAAGTATACATATATTTTACATATGTCAGGTTACGCATTCTGCATTTCCATTCAACAACCAAACCTCTTATGTTGGACCACCTACCGAAACAACAGCAGAGGACGCTGAGTTAGCTCTGGCTATTAGTGCTTCCCTACAATCTAGTTCAGCAGGGGGAGCTACGGCTCCCAACACCCACCACGCCTCTAGCTCAACTCCCTCTTCTGGTTCGACCAACCCCACCACCCATAACAGTGACCATAATAAAAAAACACAATTGGAAAGCCAGGATGTCGGTACAAGCAGCGCCCCTATCAATTACCATCCCCACTCAGATACCAACACTTATACTCAAATTGTCCCTACCGCACCTATGAACGTCGATGCACCACCCTCGGCCCCATCAGCACCACCATTGCCAGACATAGTGGATGATAGTCCAATTCACTACCCATCAATTGATACCACTGATATCAATCTTTCTGAGAAGGAAAAAAATGATAATGATTCCTCGTCATGTGTTATATGTCTGGATGCACCCGTTGAGGGGGCTTGCATCCCATGTGGTCACATGGCTGGATGCATGTTATGTTTGAATGAAATCAAAGGCAAAAATTGGGGTTGCCCTGTTTGTAGAACCAAGATCGAACAAGTTATAAGGCTTTATGCCGTGTAAGGTTCCGAAGCTTGATCGGATCTACTGTACTGTAAGTTCTCTTTTTTATTTAAACCTTCAGTCAGTGTTGTAGAACTCGCTAGGCGCTAGTCGGCCGGTGGGGTACCGACTAGGGATTAATCGTGATTAATCAGAATTAATCGGGATTAATCGGATTGGATTTTTATATATGTTTTTCAAAATTTATACATATATAATGCTAATTTTATACCTTATATGTATAAATTTAAAAGTTTAGGGGCCAAATATAAACTAGTGAATATGGAAGGGCGGTTAAATATTAAAATACCTAAACTTAAATAACCCTAATCACCTCCATTGTTCACCATATCCCGTTTTTTCCTCCATGTTCCTTCTTTCATCGTAAGGAACTATCAGACGCAACTAGGGTCCATGGAGTTTCATCGATTTTGCTTCTAAAACATGGATTATCATCCAATTTTGATGTAAGAACTTGTTTTATGTAATCGATTTGCTCCAGTTTTGACCCGTTCGAATTCATTTTTTTACCTAATTTTGAGTTTTTTAGATCCGACTAATCGGTGATTAATTGCGCACTGATTAATTGAGTGATTAGCCCAAAATTAATCAGTAAAGTGAGGACTAGCGATTAATCACCGATTAATAGGTGATTAATCGGGATTTTTACAACCTTGCCTTCAGTACGAGTTAAAACGTGTTATTTTTTTTAGTACGGGTGAATAATCTCGCACCCCAAAAGTTGTTACCCTTATTTTTTTTTTTTTTCCTGATTGGCTATGCAGTTTGTGTATATCATTAGGAACTGGTGAAAATAATAATCATTGGCTGCTATGGAAGGAGTGAAAAATTTTGAAGCTTTATTATCAATATATCTGCAACTCCAAATGTTATATATGTGTTGATTTGTATTGTTTGGAGCAAATCTTTTTTGTCCCTACTGTCTTACAATGAAGTAAATATTGTAAATTTGGCATGAGAATTTGATGAAATATTTATTATCTAAATTGTGAGGTATTTATGTCAATATGGTCTTTGGTGTTTTACCACATGCTTAGGCTGTCCATTGTGGACTGAACAGCCCGCGCGAGCCATTTGCGAGCCACGTGGCTCGCGAACACCACAACAACCCCATGCCAAGCCCCGCCTGAGCAAGCCACCACGAGCACAAGCAACCACAGTCACGGCACTATTGTCTTGGATTTTGAGTGGGACGTGAGAGATGGTTAGGAGCGAGCCATAACACCCCACGCGAGCGATTACCGGAGCGATTGTTTGGAGGTAGTCGCGCCCACTCGCTCGCGCACCAAACACAGTCTTAGTGAGATAAATTGTAATTTTCTGTACTTGGTAAAAAAAAAATGCGTTCTGAAACGTTTTCAAAAGGTGAAACATAAATAACAGTTTTTATAAAATACAAATAATATTTTTTGTAAAGTACAAATAATTTTGTGTACCATTGTTAAACAGTTCAACTGTTTCTGTTCTGGATGGATGTGTATGGACATAAGCATCTGGTGCAATTTAAAAGCCACACCTTCATAAGTTTTCATCCAATGTTTTAAAACCAAAATTTGAACCGTACCGGGTTGGGTTCAGAAACGGTTCAACTTGGTTGTACTGGGCTATGCTACATGTATTATTGGCCACTATGTACCGGTATTTGAAACATTACTTTCATCTGTAGTTGATTATAAGGCCAACCGTAGTGCAACGCAAAATTCACGCCCCTCCCCACCGTTTGATTGGCTCCACCTGATCCCAAGAATTTCATGCTCAAATGGAGCGTTAACTGAGCTAACCGGGCCCATGTATTTGTGAGTTGTGACACCCTGTGGCCTATGTGGCTATGTGTATGCGTTTGTTAGAATTAGTGAAATTGATTAGGGTTTTGTTATTGGCATTCTCAATATCAGTATGAAAGTAAGCTTCTCTATAATTATGATTCATATAAAAAATATCGTATTTAAATAAATTTTGAAATATTAAAATCCTTAACTCTTTGAATTGGATTTTTTGTTTCGTCTTTACTTTGTTTTCGATGAAACTACTATTTAATCCTAACATGTCTTATATACATACATGGGCCACATGGATTTAACGTTAAAAGTTAAACAATCCGAAACTTAGATCAAATGTGTAACAGAATTGTTTGTAGAGTGAATTGGAACTGTGAATCTTTGCTTCTTAAGAATTTGATTACAAGATTATAAAGAATGATATTAATTACGAAAAATTTTAGATTTAAAAATCAAATCATAACATTAAAGTAGGATATATATATACTAGATTATACCCCGGGAGCGTCCCGGGTTGAGAAATTTAATATGATACATCAATTTTACATATGAAATAGACTGATGTATAACTCTAATATTAATATCTAACCTAAAACAAATTAACAATGTACAATTCTAATGCTAACACATAACCTAAAAGAATGTAAAACTTTAATGTAACTCTAATATTAACACCTATCCTAAAGATTAAACAAATGTACAACTCTAACATACTAATATTGATACCTAACTTAAAACAAGGTATAACTCTATTAACCTATTCGGCTCTGGTTGAAAAAAAAATTTAAACATAATTAGTGACTTGTCTATACATGATTAATAATTTACCTGAACACTTTGTGTTTTTTTTCTTGTATGAACAAAACCCTACAAAAAAATTTCTTCGTTTTTTATATAGCACTATGGTACTCGTTGGAAAGATAATAAAACGCTCGTTAATTTGGTGTAATTTTTTTCTTTAAAAAATATCGTATATTAAAGATATTAACGTTTAAAAATTATGGGAGAAAACATGAGGGTGAAAAATCCAATTTTGTTTTTAAATTATTTTTTTTTCCTAAAATATCTCAATGCCACATGGGATGACACATGACACACTCAAAGAAAAGAATGCCTCTTTGAGTGTCATGTCATTAAAATGGCTTTGGTTTATTATATGTATAGATTTTTTTGTGAATGGCAAGTGGTGTAGCCGGTAGAGCTCCGCCTAACACTCTGGGCCAGCGGCCAGCTTGTATTAATTACCTATCCCACCTGGATTGAGGATCTCCCCAGGTGGAACCCACACATGTAATAGATATAGCTCCGACCGGAATCGAACTTTCAGCCTTCACATGGTCTCTGTTTTAGCTCCCCTCAATTTCACCAAATGAGCTAAGCGTAACAGCATTAAAGTAGGATCTTGCATTTTAGTCTTTTACATATGTTTTGACTGTATGGGTTTTAACCATTTTAAGTGAGAATTATGAATTTATGTGAAAGGTAAAGTACAAGTATAGACAAAAAAAAATGACCTGAAATGATTGATGACACAGAGAAGTGTCATGTCATGAGAGAAAATTAAAAATCTTTCCTGTGTGTTTGAACAAATTTATACTACACTTCCCAACTTTGTTGCTTTCTTTTATTGGAGACATGACCACTCTCTGCCAACACCAATCACCATACTCTTTCTCCATTTTTCAAACTTTTACTTCAATACAACTTACCAATTCTATTTACCTTTCTATGTAAAATATAAAAATTAGAAAGCACGACAGTAAAAAACTAGAACCCAAAAGTTACAAAATGTTACATACAACATTGAAATCACACTATCTAGACCAATTTTATTTAACGCTTTATACTTTAGAAGCATCTATTTTGTTAAAAACAAGTAGGCATGCATTGTAATTTCTTTTTAGCACAATTTAGAGTATGTTTGGCAAGAAGCTTTTAAGAGCTTTTAGGAGCTTCAAGCTTTTAAGAAAAAGCTCCTACTTAATAAAAAGTCTTGTTTGGTTAAAAGGGCTGGAAGCTTTTAGGTTAGAGAAAAAGCTCTACAGTGAAAAGCTACTAGTAGTAGCTTTTAAGAAAAAACTTTACTAGCTACAAGCTTTTAGTTAGTAAATGACACAAATACCCATTCTATTTTAAAAATAAAATAAAAACATTCCTTACAATCTTTTAATTATGACCATTTTGGTCATTTTATACATTTTATTAAAAGCTCCAGCTACTCTGCCAAACACCAAAATATATTTAAAAAGCTTTCAGCTAACAGCTTCCAACGACCAGTTACCAGCTTGCAGCTTTCAGCCTCCAGCTAGTTTTGCCAAACATACCCTTAATAAGTAATAATATACTTAAGTGTGTGTTTTGATCCACGATTCAAGAATGAAAGATGAGGATTGCAGATCGTAGTCATGATGGCTTTGTAATTATCTCGACAAAAATGGCTTTGTAAATTCGTTGCGACGCACAATTATTTTTCTATGTCTCAATATAAACTTTTGCGCTAATATTTACTTTTTTTCTTCTTCTTATACATTGATGTGTTAACACTTTTTGTTATTCACATGCATAATATCAGTGGCGAAGCTTGGTTCGCCAATCGGCGGGGGCCGGACTCAATTTTTTTCGATCGGTAGTGTCAAATCGGCGGGGGCCGGACTCAACCCGGACTAAATTTACCTACGAAAATCGCAAATTTTCACTACTGCGCCAAAAAACAGGGGGGGCCAGGGCCACCCCTGGCCCTCACATATGCTTCGCCCATGCATAATATAGTGTAATGGTTTATAAATTCAAAATATATTGTTGCGACGTGTTTATTATTATATACGTTTCGAAAAAAAAAGTTCAAAATTGAACAAGTCAAATATAATAGTTTTTTTTTTCTTGCAGAACCAAACTGATACTTGTTAGAGTAACTTCAAAAGCGGTATAGGGTATGTTTTTTGTATCGTGGGCTATATCGAGTGTCGGTACCTTACCGGTATTGTGATGAACCGAATTGATATCGTATCAATACTATTAGAACTTTTACTGTTTTTTTTATGGTTTTCTATCGATTAAAAACAAGTGTCGATATCATTTTGATGGTTTTCGATCAATGTATAACATGTCGACATTTTTTTGGGTCATATTATGACTTTTTTTTTGGTTTTATATTTTAGTTGTTATACCAAGTGTTAATACCTGTCAATACTACTTGGATTCCAGGTGTAAGGACTCCACAAGTTTTATTGTAATGTCACAAAATCTTGTAAAGTCATTTGACATCCAAGTAACGGATTTGTTGCTACAACAAGGAAAATGACCGGGATTAGGTTGCAAGATGTTTAGGTTAAAGGGTTAGTGGTATATCAGGTTTAAGTTGTGGTTTAGGGGATCCCCTGGCTCCTGGAATGGACCTGCACAAGGTAGCAAACACCGTTAGCCTTAACGCAGGAGGGGGTCTCCTGCGTTTGGACTCCGGCGTGAGAATAAGTATGTATTCTTTTGGAGTTAATAATGTAGAGAGTATGAGAGTAAGGGAAGAAGTGAGAAGTGCGTGTGGAATGCAAACCCAAGGGTCTCCTTATATAGGCAACAGAAATCTGCCCAGGAGCTCCCTTAGGGTAGCATCCTTACTATACCTGGCCATGGTTGACTCTCTTTCAGCTGCCTGCAGTGAGACTTTACCCTTTTGGTGCATATTCAGCTTTTTCTATTTCCTAGGTGGACATGGAGCTGTGTGATGTTTTGTTTTATGCCAATAGTCAAAAGCTGAAGCACCTTTTTACATTTCCAACATTTTCTACTGTTCACTTTCTGCTGCACAGCTACCATATGGCAGCCGTGCTGCCTTATGTTAGCGTTTCAGCTCCAGGAAGTTCTACAAACCTTAATATCTTTTTTACTTTGCTTTATTTTCTTGACAAGGGTTTTAGATGTGGTCGTTTTAGGACCCACGTCATCAGCCCCCCAGTCATAAGAATTTGTAAAGAAGTTATAAGTGCTTGTGACTTGTAAATTGTGTTGTTCCTCGGTAGCAGCGTTGGTGAAACGGACCTGCGTGTCGAGGAGTTTAACAGATCCCAAGCTCCCTTATGGGAGCTGTAAAAATTGTGTCATGTCCTTGCTAATATTTTATTCTAACTCTTGTCCCTTCATTTAATTTTGTAATTAAATACTGCTTGCCATCATTACTTTTTAGGCGGCAGACCAATGTCCCATCAGCTGCTGCTTCGGCTGCTGATTTGATGGGCTATGCAGGCTGACGTCATCCTATGGGGAGATGGATGATTTTTGCCTTTGTAACCGTTTGTAGGTTATTTAATTTCAAATTTTTTGGACTTTAAAAGGGGAAAACCCCTTAATCCCTCATTTCATTCCCTTTTTAGTAAAACCACCTTCTCTTTCCCATGATTTCCACTCTCGCCGGCGTCCTTATTTCTCCTATAAAATCGGTAAGTGCCTCCTTTCCTTGTGCACTCTTGTTTCTGGTCGTTATGGCTAAAAGTGATCTTCTTTCTCAATTTACCCGTTTATCTAAGGCTGATGCTGAACAGTTTTGTTCGGAAATCGGTGTACCGTTGTCTTTTGAACCCTCCGTTCCGAAGGGTAAGACTCCGGTAACCTCTGTTCCTTCCGGTAAACTAGCCGTGTATACACGTCAGTTTGATCAGGGTAATCTTCGATACCCTTTTTCTAGGTTTTTCTTAAATGTTTTGGAATATCACCAACTGGGTCTTGATCAATTGTGTCCGTCCGGTGTAGCCCGTATCATCCATTTTGAAGTAGTGTGTCGTTGTCTTGGCCATGAGCCTTCTTTGCCCATGTATCGTCGGTTCTTTAGGTTAGCCAAAAATGGGAATTGGTTTACCATTGAGAAGACTCAATGTGAACCAGCCCTGATTTCCAGTGTCATTGGTCTTGTGTCTACTTGGAAGGATAAATTTTTCTTCCTGAACTCTGATTTCCTTCCATTCACTGCTCCAAGGAGGTCTCCTGATACTCCTCTTAATGAAAAAGAGCCTGAGTCTGACACCCTTGATCAGGAGTTATTGGAGAAGCTTCGAACCTGTCCTACCCGTCTCCGTACTTTCCCTGAAGATTTTCTTGTTATGAGGGTAGCTCGAAGCGTTTAAAGCCTGCTGGTACGTCTGATGTTTCTTGTTTGGAGCAGGTATTTGAAAACCCCTCCCCTATTCAAGCTTTGAAGATTGACCCCGTCCCTCCTGCTGGTGAGGATGACCCGTTTGCAGGCCTTGACACCGAGGATCTTTATGAAGATGTCGGGAACCGAGTTCTGTCCTTCACTGGTGAAGATGATGCTGTGGATGAAACAGAAGACTCCATTACTCCATGACTTCATTATGTTTTAATCTTTCTATGTTATGTTTTGGAAAGCTGATGTACTGAAAAAACTCTTTTATGTTTTGGGCCTACGGGCTTTTTATGTTAGTGGAAGTGCTCCCCCTTTAGGGGTGATGCTTTTAGTGTTTAATTTCTGGTTGTGTTGAATATTTGTGCTTGTCGTTTATAGTGTTTGCAATGTCTTTAACCTTTTGCCATGAGGTGGATGCTGCAGTCACCCATCCCAGGCTACTGAGCCAAGGAACCGATGCTATGCTTATCCTATCAGTTTTTTAACCTTTCTTATAGGTTATAAAATGTTCGTTTTAATCCCAGGTTTTTTTAAGTTGAAGAACCGGGGCTATGTTTAGCCTAGTGGGTTACTTGTAACCTGTTATGAACATGTTCGAGCTGTCTCGGTGTGAGGAGCTCACCCTCTTTCATGGGTTTAGGTATTCCAACTAAAGGACTTGTCCCATGGAGTTGTGGATTGTATTAGGAACTCACCCTGTATACAGGGAGGTTATTACCCTCATTACTTGTTGAGCAGTTGTGGCCTAGGAGCTCATCCCCGTTTCATGGGTAGGTATAGCGCCGGATCCCATGGAGCCTGGTTAGGAGGGGCTCACCCTTTGATAAGATAAGTGACAAGTGAACTATGATTTTAAAAAGAAAGTTCATTCATTCATTAGCTGTTTCATGTGGATTACATCGTAGCATTACAACCGTTTAAACATAGAATCGTTTCAAATGCTTATCACTCCAGTACCTCGGGACCATGTTGCCGTTTGGGTCAGCTAGCTTGTAGGATCCCCCTTTGTGGGCTTCCTTGATGACGTAGGGACCCTCCCATCGGGGACCTAGCTTCCCTACGCTCTGCTGTCTACTGGCCTCATTGCATCTTAACACGAGGTCCCCCGGTTTGAATACTTCCTTTCTAACCCTTGTATTGTAGTAGGCTTCGAGCTTTTTCTTGTATCTAGCTTCTCTGATGGAGGCTTGATCTCTTGACTCCTCCAGGAGGTCCAGGTTGAGTAAAACCTCCTTTTCGTTGTATTGTGCATCTCGCCTTGTGCTCCTTCCTGAGCTTACCCCAATCTCAGCTGGTATGACGGCCTCGCTTCCGAAGACTAGGCTGTAGGGTGTTTTCTGGTGACTCGTCTTTTCCAAGGTTCGGATAGCCCAGAGAACACTTGGGAGCTCGTCCACCCATTTCTTGCCGTACCTCCCCAGCCTTGCTTTTATGCCTTCCACAATGCTCCTGTTCATACGTTCAACCTGTCCGTTGGACTGGGGGTAAGCCACTGAGCTGAAAATCTGTTTGATGCCCAGCTCGACGCACCAGCTGCTGAACGGCTTGTTGGCAAACTGCTTCCCGTTGTCGGTTACGATCTCTCCTGGTAGGCCATATCTGCAGATTATCTGCTCCCATACGAAATTCATCACATGTTTCCCCGAGATGGTGGCTAGTGGTTTGACTTCCGGCCACTTAGTGAAATAATCAACTGCTACTAAGAGGAACTTTAGTCTTCCAGGAGCCAGAGGGAAGGGTCCCACTATGTCCATCCCCCACTTGTAGAAGGGCCAGGCAGAAATGATGGGCATAAGATCATGTTTTGGGCTGGTCTTCACCGGTGTTTGCAGCTGACAAGCTTCACATCTTCTGATTGTCTCGAAGGCATCCTTATGCATGGTTGGCCAATAATATCCGAGGTTCATGAGCTTAGACACCACGGAGCGAGGTCCGGCATACATTCCACATATCCCTTCATGTACCTCCCTGATGAGGTAGTCACTTTGATTGGGCCCAACACACCTGAGCAGGGGTGCCAAGTATCCTTTCTTGTAAAGCTTGCCCTCCTCGATCGTGTATTGCCTTGACTTGATGACCAGCCGTTTTGCTTCTTGTTCGTTATCTGGCAGCTTTCCTTCTTGAAGGTAGGACACTATTGGGGTCATCCATGTGGATTCCGTTTCAGTGACTATATCTTGGACTTCTTCGTCATTGATGGAGGGTTCCTTAGGTACTTCGACCAGAACTTTCTTCGTTAAGTGAGCAAACGTTAGGGAGGCCAGCTTGCTTAGGGCATCTGCCTGCTTGTTCTTAGTTCTCGATACTTGCTCTGGTGTAAAGGTCTTGAATTGTTGAATCAGTTCTTTGACCTTATCCTTGTACTTGATCATCGAAGGTTCTTTAGCGGTGTACCCCCCATTCACTTGTTTGACTACCAGGTTCGAGTCAACAAACACCGTTAGTTCTTGAACGTTCATGCTTCTTGCTAATCTCAAACCGGCCAGCAGGGCTTCATATTCAGCAACATTATTGGTGCAGGGGAAGTCCAGACGGAGGGCATAAGTGTATTCAGTTCCGTGAGAGTCTTTAATGACGAGACCAGCCCCGGAACCTTCTACACTTGAGGCTCCATCAGTGAAAAGGCACCACTTCCCCTGGAGGTTAGGCTGCTCTTCCTCAACCTCATTCATCTCCTCTTCTGTCTGCAGGATGGGTAGCTCGGTTAAAAAATCGGCGAATACCTGCCCTTTGTAAGCCCTTCTTGGCACATACTCTATCTTGTGTTCCCCAAGGCCGACAGCCCATTTTGCCATCCTCCCTGAATCTTCCGGCTTTTCGAGGATGGATCGTAGGGGTTGATCAGTGATCACCTTCATTGGGTGAGCCTGGAAATACCGCCTTAGCCTCTTGGCGGTATGTACTAGTGCCAACACAAGCTTCTCCATGGGAGCATAATTGATTTCAGCGTCTTTGAGGGCTCGGCTGACAAAGTAAACAGGTATCTGCTCTTTTCCCCTATCAACAAGGAGGACTGAGCTTACTGCTTCAGATCCCGCGGACAAATAAACTGTTATGACTTCCCCCTTTTTAGGAGCTGCCATTTCAGGCAGGGAAGCTATGTGTTTCTTGAGCTCCAGGAAGGCAGCCTCTGCCTCCTTGGTCCAACGGAAATCCTTCTTATCAATACAATTTTTGAGCGTTTTAAAGAAAGGTAAGGATTTCTCCGCGGACTTAGGTAGGAAACGTTTTAAGGCAGCAATCCTACCGTTGAGGCTCTGCACTTCCTTCTTCGTGGAGGGCGACTTCATTTCGAGGACAGCTTGGATCTTGCTTGGGTTTGCCTTGATGCTTTGCTTCCCAACTATGTGGCCAAGGAATTTTCCTTCCTCAAACCCAAAGGAGCATTTTACAGGATTAAGCTTCATGTTTATGGCCCTGAGGTTGTCGAATGTTTCTCGGATGTCTTCGATCATTGCCTTCCCAGACTCGCTTTTAATGACCAAGTCGTCTACATAGGCTTCCATATTTCTCCCAATCTGTTTTGAGAAGGCCTGATCCACCAGCCTTTGATAGGTTGCCCCAGCATTCTTCAAGCCAAAGGGCATCTTTCGGTAGCAAAAAATCCCCTTATCAGTGTGGAAGGCGGTCTTCTCTTCATCTTCCTGCTTCATTTGGATCTGGTGGTACCCCTTATAGGCGTCCAGGAAGCACTTGTATTGGAAACCGGTGAGAGAGTCTACTTTCCAATCGATTTCGGGCAGCGGGTAGCAGTCTTTGGGGCAGGCCTTGTTTAGATCTTTGAAATCCACACACATCCTCCAGGAACCATCTTGTTTACCTACCATGACTGGATTAGCCACCCACGAGTGGTACTGTACCTCCCTCAAAATCCCTGCTTCTACTAATTTTTCGACCTCTTGGCAGGCAGCCTGGCTCCGGACAGGTGCCAGGCTCCTTTTCTTCTGGACGACAGGCTTGTAAGAGGGAGCTATGTTGAGGGAGTGTTCTGCCAACCTTCTGGGAACCCCAGTCATGTCCCCGGGACACCAAGCAAATACGTCCCTGCTGTCCTGCAAAAGATTAATTAGTTCAAACATAACCTCATCAGGGAGCAAGTTGTTCACTTTCACAGCCTGCTCCGGATAGGCGGGGTTTATGCTAACGTCCCGGACGGGATCACTGGTTGGTGCTTTCATCTTCCTGGGAGGTTGCATTTCCTCCACGGAAGCTATTAGAAGAGCTTCCTCCGTCGGTTTTAGAGTCGCAATCCCGTTGGGTGTCGGGAGCTTCATGAGGCCATGTGTTGTCGAAACCACTGCTCCGAAGGTCGCAATGCCCATCCTCCCAATTAGGACGTTATAGCTGGAAGGGTACCTGATAACAGAGAAGGTCAACTCTTCTGTCCTTGACAGTGAAAAGATGACGATGTTACTTGAAAGGTACCTGATAACAGAGAAGGTCAGCTCCTCCGTCCTTGACAAGTCTCCGTCCCGGAAACAGACGCTAAGTGTGAGCTTCCCTAGGGGATGTACCCGTTCCCCTGAGAAACCCACCAAGGAGGCGTCGGACGGTTTGAGCTTGGACTTGATCTCTGGACTCAGTGATTCGAAACATCTTTCGTACATAACCTCAGACGAGGCACCACAGTCCATGTATACCCTGTCTATAGGGAAGCCATCTAGTTCTGCTTCCACTATTACAGGGGTGATGATCAATTCGTCTGGTGCTGGAGGGAGGCAATTGTACTGCTTGTTCCAAGGCTCGGTTCGAGCTCTCTTGATCTGCTGAGGTCCCTCGTGCCTAACCATGTTGACCTCCTTGTCCTTTCTCCCCTCATCTTTCCTTCCCTTGATGTCCTTAATCAGGTGGGCCAATTCCCCGGACTTGACTGGCTCTTCTATTCTCTTTTTCAGTTGATAGCAATCATTCGTGTGGTGTCCAGTGTCGTTGTGGAAAGCACAATGCTTGCTGGTATCCCTCTTGCTAGCCGGTTTAGATAGAGGTCGGGGAGGTCGGAACGTGTATTTGACTTCTTCGGTGGAGAGTATCTCTTGAGGGGTCTTGGTTAGGACGGTGAACACGTGCCTTTCTTTCTCTTGATGCCTTCCAGGTCTGGGAGACCGTCGCCTTTCTTCATTTCTTCTTTGTTCGAAAGACCTTCCAGATCGCCTCTCGTTGTAGGGTTGGAAGTTGGTTCTTCGGGAGCTTGTGGAGCTGTCTCTCCAACTTCCACGATCCCGTTTTCGGTTATCCTGCCGAGTGAGAGCCTCCTCCCCCCGAAGGAAGGCTTCGGCTCTCTCGAAAGCTTCTTCCATGGTTTGAGGAACGTCTTCATGAAACCTTCTTAATAACTTTTTAGGGCGGATGGCCCCCATGAATCCCGAGACTCGAATCTTTTCGGTGGCTCCACTATATTGCAAACCTTCTCTCTTGTATCTTTCTATGAAGCTTCGGAGGTCCTCATGCTCCCCCTGCTGAATTTGGTACAGTATGGCAGCGTCCTTGGTGCATTTTCTCAAGGGATTAAAGTTGGAGGTGAAGCTCCTCCGTAGGTCATCAAAGGATGAGATGCTGCGAGCAGGGAGACCACAAAACCACAAGCGGGCCGGACCTACCAACGTTTGCATAAACATGTGGCAACACTCGGCATTATTCCACTTTTCTACAGTGGCTGCTCCGGAAAAGACATTTAGATGGTCGTCAGGATCCTCGGTTCCGTCGTACGTCTTTACGTTGGCCGGCATTTTTATCTTGATGGGAAAGTCAAAATGTGCTATGTGCTCGGCGAAGCATTCTAGTGACTTGGGACGGTATGGCTCGGAGGGTATAGCCCCGGTTCGGGTGTCGACTGTAGAGGCTTGGATTTGAGGCTGGGGTATGCCTCCACCTTGACCCCCCTGGAGAGCCGTTGCCGGTATTTGGTTTAGAGGAAGTGGATACTGCCACGGGTATCCCCCAAGCCATGTGGGAAAACATGGTGGCATATAAGGTGCGGGCTGAGGCTGGGAGTAATTGAGGTACATCGCCGCTGGAGATGCAGCCAGCCCTCCAACATAGCCTCCGGCTCCTGTCAAGGAGACAACCACGACACTACTAGCTAAAGGTAGGGACCTTAGAGCTTCTGCAAAGGATAGGGGTGTTGAGGACGACATGGATACTTGTGTGGCTTCCATCACCTGTTCTGCTGTGTACTCTTGGACCCCGGGAGAGAATACGGTTCTGCTAGGACCTTCCCCTGAAAGAAGATCTCCTTGACTGTTTAAATAAGGGTGAGGGCTTGTTTCAATACGTTGAGTTGTAGGGGAGGTAGTGGTTCCCCACAACGGAGGTGAAGGTGAGAGGGTAACTGTAGGTTCTTCATCATAGGACAGCCTGACCTTTACACCTCTGGACCTTTCTTCCCGTACATAACCGTTTAAGAGGTCTCAGAGTTGCAAGAAGTTTCTTCGTACTCCCTCCGGGGTGATATCCATCCGTTCAATGGGTAATAACACGTCATCTCTAGGAGATGCATAAGCAGCCCTCGAGGCTGGTGGAGTTTGATAGTTTAGCATATCTCCTAGAGACGGTTCGACACATGGTCCGTCCGTTCCAGGTGTTCCGAGGCCAGCAGCGTCACCGGAGGTGTGGCTACTAGCCGGAGTTTCTTGAGGACCCCCGTCTTGGCGGTTATCTCCGCCGGTCATCACAAAAAGAGGTTACTTAGGAACAAATGGGACTGAAGGACTTTCAACAGCTTTGTTCAAAGTAGCGACAGCCCCACGGTGGGCGCCACTTGTTGCTACAACAAGGAAAATGACCGGGATTAGGTTGCGAGATGTTTAGGTTAAAGGGTTAGTGGTATATCAGGTTTAAGTTGTGGTTTAGGGGATCCTCTGGCTCCTGGAATGGACCTGCACAAGGTAGCAAACACCGTTAGCCTTAACGCAGGAGGGGGTCTCCTGCGTTTGGACTCCGGCGTGAGAATAAGTATGTATTCTTTTGGAGTTAATAATGCAGAGAGTATGAGAGTAAGGGAAGAAGTGAGAAGTGCGTGTGGAATGCAAACCCAAGGGTCTCCTTATATAGGCAACAGAAATCTGCCCAGGAGCTCCCTTAGGGTAGCATCCTTACTATACCTGGCCATGGTTGACTCTCTTTCAGCTGCCTGCAGTGAGACTTTACCCTTTTGGTGCATATTCAGCTTTTTCTATTTCCTAGGTGGACATGGAGCTGTGTGATGTTTTGTTTTATGCCAATAGTCAAAAGCTGAAGCACCTTTTTACATTTCCAACATTTTCTACTGTTCACTTTCTGCTGCACAGCTACCATATGGCAGCCGTGCTGCCTTATGTTAGCGTTTCAGCTCCAGGAAGTTCTACAAACCTTAATATATTTTTTACTTTGCTTTATTTTCTTGACAAGGGTTTTAGACGTGGTCGTTTTAGGACCCACGTCATCAGGATTTGACTATATTTTTAAAAATCAACTTAAAAATAGTTTTAATTACTTGTCGACTAACAAATGACTTAAATATATGTTCCTACTCTTTCCATTCATCTTTTGATCTTATCATACGTTTAAAATCTAAATGACTAAGGGGCTGTTTGGTAAGCCTCTTAATGAGGCTCTGAACCATTCAGCACTGAATGATTCAGCATTCAGCGCATTTGTTTCAGCTTCTTAATGGAATGGTTAAAACTAAATCATTAAGATTTGGAATGTTGCTGAACCATTAAGAACTGAACTATTAAGCAGTGAACTAGGCTGAACATTAAGAGAAACTCTCATACCAATGTGGGACAAGAAAATTAACCATTAAAATGTCTAACTTAATGATTCAGCACTTTAACATTTCAGACCTCTTACCCATTCAAACATCTTAATAATCATCTTAAAAATCCTATATTCCACTTACTGAGAACTTCTTGTTTGCTTCCAAAACAAACAAATATGACAGCATCATTTTCATTACCACAAATAAACGAGCAAGCGTGTTGCTGGGAATCTGATACGACCCTCTTGTGAGGTCTATCAACCTTTTTTATTTTTTTTTCTTCAAATGAGCCTTTTTAGTTTTTACTACTTACGTAATTTCTTTCTTTTTTTTTTCTTTTTAATTACTTTTTTGGAATTTTTAAAATTAAATAGATCCTAATCATTCATTACCAACTTTACCACTTACCAATCAAAAAAAGGAAAATATAAAACAATATCCAAGGACAGAAAAGTGGATTTGCAAATCTAGTAACAAATGGGTGATGACTAAACGTTGTGATTCCTGCTATAGAAAAGAAAAAAAAGAGTAGAGACAACGGCAAAGTTTGAGAATTCTAATTGTGGGGTTGGAAGTCATTGTTACTGTAGATCGAAACCGTATATATCAAAAAATTTATTTACGGATACTAGATAATCAGAACTTCTAAGCGAAAATTACTAAGTAAAGAAATGAGCGAGATTACCACGGATGGTTAAGTTTTGGTTCGGTATGTTTTGATAATTGATGATTAGTGGTTGAACCATGAATTACCACCCCGAGAAATGACAAGTCAAATCGATTTTGCTGATTTTAATCGTTTTTTTATCAACTTTAATAGTTTTCATTAAAATATTAAATAACATAGATGGTTCATGATTATAACTAGGGATGAGCTCGGGCGGTATCGGTACCAACCGATACTGATCCCAAAAACTCCCAAAACCCAATACCGATACCGAAAACATACGGTACGGTACGGTATCGGTTTGGTATCATTACGGTATCGGTATTTTACCTTAAAATACAGATACTATACCGATCCCGTACCGATAGCGAAACCGAAACCTCTAAATGTGAGTACCAATACCGATATCGAACACCCTCGGTTCGGTACGAGATCGGTACGGAGTCGGTTCGGGATCAGGCCTAGATTTCACGTCAATTCTGAAATTCACCCTGCTGACTTTTATTTATTTAATTTATTCGGAGCCATTAGAACGGGATCCACTTTTAGGGGAATATGAGTCAAAGCAATAACAAGAATATTTCTATTTTTATAATCCCTGGAGAGAAGGTTCACTAAAAGACCTATGGAGAGGTAATTTGACTTATTCACATCCAGATCATGAATGTTTGGAATCAATATTATGCAAGGAGACATTGCTTTTGCTAATTCGAATTGAAGGGTGATATAAAGTTGGTCGATGTAATATGCTCATCCATAATTATAACACAGATACATAATCAAGTATTTCAATGGCGATAAACTATAATATATAAAATAACAAAAGTTAAATGATTGGTTTAGTTTATGCGTCCGTTTCCAAGTTCCAAACTTAGACTTGTCAATTAAACCAGTAAATCATACTTGGATGTACTGTTTGATCTTAAACTGATTAATTTCCTTCTCTTTGAATAGTTCAATCGATCTTCATGGTTTATAAAACACACCGAATGATCCTGTTGATTTTATATTTGTTTTCTTTTTAGCGAAACATCGTTTAATGTTTTTTTATTTGCTATATAACAATTGGCAAAACTGTTGAAAACTTGAGAAGTAATTCAATAGAGTAATTTAGGAAATCTAACTTTTTTATTATTTACATAATAATTGGAGTGAGGTTAGGCCGTTAGGGTACAAATGTCATATTTTGTGAGAAGTATGAGAAATATTAAGAACTAGATTATACCCCGGGAGCGTCCCGGGTTGATAAATTTAATATGATACATCAATTTTACATATGAAATAGACTGATGTATAACTCTAATATTAATATCTAACCTAAAACAAATTAACAATGTACAACTCCAATGCTAACACCTAACCTAAAAGAATGTATAACTTTAATGTTACTCTAATATTAACACCTATCATAAAAACTAAACAAATGTACAACTCTAACATACTAATATTGATACCTAACTTAAAACAACGTATAACTCTATTAACCTATTTGGCTCTAGTTGAATTTTTTTTTTTCATATTTACTGATTTAAACATAATTAGTTACTTGTCTATACATGATTAATGATTTACCTGAACACTTTGTGTTTTTTTTTCCTGTATGAACAAAACCCCACAAAAAAATTTCTCCGTTTTTTATATAGCACTATGGTACTCGTTGGAAAGATAATAAAACGCTCGTTAATTTGGTATAATTTTTTTGTTTAAAAAATTTCGTATATTAAAGATATTAACGTTTAAAAATTATGAGAGGAAACATGAGGGTGAAAAATCCAATTTTGTTTTTAAATTATTTTTTTCCTAAAATATCTCAATGCCACATGGGATTACACATGGCACACACAAGGAAGAGAATGCCTCTTGGAGTGCCATGTCATTAAAATGGCTTTGGTTTATTATATGTATAGATTAATATGTTAGCGTTAATTTTTGGACTTATTCATGATGTTTTGGTTTGTTCAGGCTAAAATAACACAAAACATAACAATAACTCTTAAACATTTTTTGGATACAAATTTGACTTTCAAGAAATCTTAGCTATAACTAATTAAATGTGATTAGTTTAATTTTGAAATTTTGAGGGGAAATGGATTTAAATACTCCCAACTATCGCCTATTGGCGGATAGCACTCCCAACTATCACTTTGGCGGATAGCACTCCAAACTTGCAACTTGTTGGATTTTATCACTCCCGAACTAACTGAGGTCTAACCCAGTTAGTGTTTGTGGCCAAAATGTAAAAAACAAAACTTAAGGGACCATTTTTAAACCCAGTTAGTGTTTGTGGCCAATAAGCGATAGTTGGGAGTATTTAAATCCATTTCCCCAAATTTTGAAGCTAGATTCGAATTCAATTATTGAAATCAAAATCTTGAAACTTGATTCGAATTATTCGAAGTTTGATTACCGAATTCATTTTAAACTCAAATCCAACTTTAAAATTCTAATGACGGTTGATTTCGGTTACTAATTTTGATAAAGTCTAATCTCCAGCTCAGCTGATTTGAGGTAGGGAGAGTTTTTCCTTAGAGGTTCTCATCCTGGTGGTAGGTCACAGGTTCGATCTATGCACACCATAAAAAAATTCCTCGTGATGGTTTGAACTTAGGCAAGGACACATGTGTGTGAGTAGGGATTTAAACTTTGGATCGCTAGGTTAGGGGTGTACAAGGATTTTCACTGAATTAAGCCTTTAAAAAATTTAACTCAAAATTGAAATAGTAACAAATTAAATGAACTAGAAATCGAGTGTATACGCTTAAATTCATTTTAGTGTTTTTTGTCGACTCCAGTGGAACTCTTAAAGTGGCCTAAATGACATTTAGTGATTTTAGAGTAATAGCTTTTTAGGTTTAGAGTAATAGCTTTTTAGGTTGATCATTGGAATGTGATGGGATTGAATATTGAATCATGGTATGGTTCAACTCAATTCGAGTTCAGTCTTGCGTAGTAAGGAAGATGCGCAGACACACGAAGCATGAAATTGGTGCGCACGCATCGGAAGACATATAACACACGTAAAGGGACGTCACGGGCAGTCTCCACATGCCTACAATCTAGGAAGGACGCCCACGGATAGCAGTAAAAGCGGTATCCGTTCCATATTTCCTTATTTACATGTTTATCATTAATTACTTTACTAATATAACTTAAGGTAGTGGAGACAACCCTAATCGGGCCTTGGCCCATAATGATTAGGGTTTTGGGTGATGACGGCATATGTTGAACTTATGTAAGGGAGGCTCCCCCCTATGGAGAAGACGCTTTTTGCTAACCCTAAAAGCTATCACGATTGTATCCTCATCACCAAGTTTTTATTACAAACAACTACAATTGTAGTCGTCTCTTACCCACAAACCTTTTCTTTTAGCAAGATTAACGGTGTCATAGAGTTATCAGTGAAGGATCGTATATGTGGATCAGTGGTCTTATCATCCCCATAAGGAGGTTAGACTATCTGTTTCTTCATTGGCGCCATGCGAATCGGCTTCAATCTTTCAAACTGTTACCTATGGAACAAAAAAAATGGAATTTTTTCGGCAAGTCCTGTTAATGCCGACGCCACCATTGTCGACGAAGTTGATGGTGTTACTCCAGACACATTGACAAAGAAGATGGACCCAAAAGCTCCCAACTTGTCATTCAATTTCATTGCTGACAATCAAGGTGCTCAGCTTCATCACAATAAAGACACAAACCAGGATCCTTCAGATCCAGGTGAATGGCTGGCTAGGGAAAACCCCAAGAATGTGACAAAATATCAAAGAATGATCCTGGAAAAGGCCTAGAAAGATACTCAGAAGGCACTAAGTTACAGGACACAGGGCAAAGAATGTGACCCAGTTCAAGGAAGGAATGAAGGTAGCCATCTTCCTAAGGGACCTCTTCAGGCGGTGCGTGGTGGAGATCGTGGTAGAAATACTTATGACCAGGACTACGTTAGTCTGGACGATGAACTTGACGGCTACGAAGAATCGGATGACGAAGGCAATTATGACTCAAGTTACAAACAAAATTCAAAATCTGTGGCGACCACACACATTCGCAGGGACGAAGACCTTTTCAGGCCCTACAGGCCGAAGGCCTTTGCAGAAAGATCCAAATTCTGCTAGCGCATCGCCCTACAAGAAGGTTAGACTATTTGTTTCTTCAGAATGGATAAAATTAATGTTATCTTTTGTGTGTGTGTTTATATATAATAAAAATAGAATGCATAGTTTGAATTCGAAAATTGCGAATGTGTATCCAATTCAAAATTCAGTTACAGATTTTGTCGAATTCGAACCTTGGAACTCAAATTCGACTTGAATCAAATTTCGAGTTTACGAGTTCGGTTCAAATACTAAACACCCCTATTTAACATAAAATCTTGAATAGGCTCTTTTAAAAGAAGATGAAGTAATTGAATCTATTAAATGTAGTAGAGATAATTTACGGAAAAACTATTTACTTGTTAAACATAAAACCAATCTTATTATAAGGTCTTACCTATCATAGTCACAAACATGAAGGTAGAAAATCACGTAAACCATAGAGGTGAGCCGATACATGAGCAAGATTGAACCAAACGCCTTCCATATTGTTCCCGACCCGTAAATATTATATAGCATTTGAAAAACAAACCCCCATCTAATTTACTTTCAAGTATATTAACATGATTTATAAGTTACATTATTATCTATGAAACTTATATATATAACAAAATCGCAAGTCATAAGGGTCAGTCCATCACATACACTATAAAAAAGTAAAAAACAGAAACATGCTTGTAATGTAGTTTTATGACTTATGAGAAATTACCTAACCATGTACAAATGAGCCTAATATGATCATATGGCCACACTAAATGCCATATTAATTTTGGCCAAGACTTTATACTATTTAACAACAAAGTACAATTTACCTTGACTAGCTATTAGTTTTTTTTTTTTTTTTTTTTATTACTCTTGCTTTATATGAAATATACTTTATTAGTTTATTATACAAACCTATCAATTATTAGCAACCGACATAATTTACATTCTTCTACAACCAATGGATAAACAAATAATTCTATATAACAACAATATATATGTGTGTCATACACTGAATTACTGATGCATATCAGAAAGAAAAACCACAAACGTTAGAAGAATCCCTAAAACTCATAAACTTTCATTTTATTTTATTCAACTACATCCTTGTGTTTCTCTCTTCTCACATTGAATCCCTTATATGTTTCTCTCTCACACAACACACACTTTAATTAATTACCCTAACTATACTGAAGCTGGCTCAGACATAAGATCATCGGAAACTAACAAAGTCTAACACATCGATATATGATCTAGAAGACTATATTATTATTTAAAACTAGTAAACAACACCAACAAAACTACCACTGAAACCACTGCTTCTTTATCTTTCCTCTTCTTTTTTCTCTCTCTATGTCATCAACAGTAACCTCAATTATTTGATTCATCATCACCATAATATATAGACAAATTAACCAACATAATAACAATAATGATCAGTTAATGACAACAAGTAATCAAGAGCTTAATCACTTAAATAAGCAGTCATATATATAGTTATCACTAGAAAGCTTAAGCAAGCAAACTTGGTCAAGAAACCGACGGTGGTGGCGGCGGTGTTGTAGGTGTTTCCGATGGTGGCAGCTGCGGTGGCCGTTTTCTCTTCTTCTTTTCATAACTAACACCTCTAGCTTTAGCTTGAGAATCCCTAACTTCACGTAAATAAAGCCTCACAGCACGTGCTCCAAACGGGTTAGTCTCCGGCTGCCCGCCGTTCTCCTCATAAGCTGCCCGTAACCGGCCGATGAGTGCATCAAGGCTGCCCCAGGCTTGCCGGAGAGGACACGGGCACGGGGCTGGAGGGTTAGGTTGACCGAAGAATGGACAAAGTTGTGTGTGAACTTTTGTTTTACCAAACTGGTCAAGATACCTTAAAAATTCAAGGACATGTGCACCGCTACACCGTGAAAGAGTTAACGGTGGCCGGTGGTTACGGAGATACTGGCCGAAGGTGATCCAGTCACGGCGTTTCTGGTTCTCGTAACGGCTGAGAGTGGTGGCCGGAGAAGTGGATGAAGAAGATGAGGAAGAAGAGGTTGGACTTAATAATATGTTTGTGTTATTAGGGTTTGTTGTGATGGTGGAGTCAACTTGTTCTTGTTGTTGGGGAATAACAACATCCATGGAAAAAGTGTAATTCTTTGCCATTTTGGTGAATAATATTTGATATTTTGAGTACACAATAAAGAGATCTAGTTTGAAACAAATCTAGGGTTTCAATAGTTTCAAGTAGTTTGAAGTACAAAAAGTAAATATTCAAGAAACAACAAACCCTAAAGATTTCTAGGGTTTTTTTTTTTATTTTTCAAGATTCTTGAAGTGGTTAAGAACTTGAGATCAAGATGAAGGAGATGACATATGGGTGTAGATCAAGATCTCAAGATTTATGATATTAAGTGAATTAATGATCTTTAAGTATGAAAGAAGGTGGATAACAATGGAAGATCAAGTGTGAAGAATTTAAATTAGGGATTTTGTGATATTAAGTGAATGATCTTTAACCAAGAAAAGAAATGTATACAAGTGTAAGGAGTATAGAGATATGATGAAAAAGAAAGGTTGAAATTAGGGATTTTGAGGAAATGAAAAAGATTGACGGGAGATGATGAATGGTGGTTGGAAAAAGAAGTGGACTTAACAAAATATGCTTGCTACAACCATAAAATATAAAGGAATTAATTGATTCTTTTTATGTCCATGATATATAGATATATATATTTCTAACCCGTGATTTATATCTTTCATGCAAATAGTGATTTGCTTCCTTTTTTAACGCCAAACATTGCATTAACAAAGAGCAACGAGTTACATAAAAAAAGTACTAATTAATAGGAATTGAAATCGATGAAGGTGAATTGCATAACCACTCATTCAATTTAAGTTTTTTTTAACGCCTAATTACATCCTCACCTAATATTGACGAGAGATGATAAATGGTGGTTAGAAAAAGATTGACGAGAGATGATGAATGGTGGTTGCCTGGTTGGAAAAAGAAGGGGACTTAACAAAAATATGCTTGCTACAACTATAAAATATAAAGGAATTAATTGATTCTTTTTATGTCCATGATATATAGATATAAATATTTCTAACCCGTGATTTATAGCTTTCATGCAAATAGTGATTTGCTTCCTTTTTTAACACCAAACATTGCATTAACAAGGAGCAACGAGCTACATAAAAAAAGTCCTACTAATTAATAGGAATTGAAATCGATGAACGTGAATTGCATAACCACACATTCAATTCAAGTTAAAGTGATAATTTCTTTCTGATTAAGGGGGAGCTAGGAAATATTTTGTATAGTGTAATTTTTTCGATATCCGGTTTTATAATAGCCTGGCGCAAAAATTCTGAGATTGGTTTAGGGTGAGTTGGTCAAATTAATTGATTGGATAAAGGCTATATTAGTTATTGGATTTAAAATGTTACAAAAACATGGGTCTCCTAATGTTTTAAACTTTACTATTTAAAAATTAACTAATGGGCTTAAGTTTTTGAACTATAACTTTTTTAATTACAGAAAACGTTTAGAAAAAAACAATGGTGTCATTGTTAAAAAAAACAACGGTGTCGCTCGTAATTTTTCAATTACGCTATACATATAATACAGAAATTTGAATTTTGTAGGGCGACACCATTGCCAAGTATGTGGTTAATCTGCCATTGTTAACTACTTGAAGTTTATAAAAATATACGCAATAAACAAGTTATATAACAATCCTATCTGGGTGATTCAGTTTAAATAATTACAAAGAAAAAAAGTTCATAACAACAAAATGATTTTGAAACTTAAATAATGTTTTTATTTTATTACAACAAGGAACTTCTCCATTGGAGTTGGAAGGCTTTTAATTTTCTTAGTAGATTTCAAAACTTCTTACTTTTGATGGTTTATAGACTATTCTTCTCTTTTTCACTAAAAACTGTTAAAAATATGATAAGACTAGTCAAACTTATATTCAAAATAAATTAAGTTTATTGTCAAAAACTTTGATATGTTGCATAAGAGCTTTGCAGGGTATGGGCTAAGGAAAAGTGATGCAGTATGGATTCAAGAAGATAAAGCCCAAGAGTAGATAAGCCTAGGACTGCTTTGTTGATCTGTAGAGATGAAGCCCAGAAGTATTGGCCCACTTGTGATAATACCCGCTTGTGATCTGATTGTGGCCCATGGCCTTTACGAAGCTGTGTACTTGCCTAGTTGGCAATCCGCGTCATATTCATCTAAGGGTCCAGATCTTAATAGAGTGTGTTTTCTCATATTGATCCAATGGTGGATATAGGTTCGGGTGTGCTTTCTCCCGAACCTATATGAGCATCTATAAAAGCTGCCCTCGTTCAGTGTTAATAAGTTTTAGCTCATTCTCTCTTGTTTCGTACTCTCTTTCTCAGATATCTCTCTTGTATCTCTCTATAGATATTTTAGGGTTTCTGTTTGGTATTTCATCAGTTCTCCTGATTTGTTTGTAATGTGTGAGAGAATATAGATCATCGTGTTGATGATCTGTTTGTGAGGTTGTGGTCTGGTTATTGTTGAGAGTTTGTTATTCTTTCTTTGTAATAGTTGTTTCTCAGTAATAATATCATTTAGTTCAATACCATATTTGTAACATGGTATCAGAGCAATAGGCTCTGTTCATTCAGTCTTCCACTGGATTGTTAGGGTTTCTGATATTATCTTGGGGTTGTTGAGTGTTCTTGGAGGTTCTCTGTTCAGATCTAGGGTTTGGTAGCAGAAAAGTCAAGAAGACAAATACAGTCTTGGAGATTATTGGAGCATTTTTTTCTTTTTGCTCTCCAGGTTGTTACCCTAAGTGAAGGTAACAACCTGTGAGTTTGTGGCGAAACCCTAACTTGGGTGCTAGCTCGGTGAGATCATTCCTTTTCTCTTGTTTACTTTTACAGTTGTGTCTAGGAGCATCTGTCCGGGTTAGGGGGACCGGAATTGGCTCAGTAATTTGTTGAGTCTATATGTGGTTCTTTGGTTGGTATTGTTTGATATTTGGTTGTTTTTCTTGATAGTTATTGTGTAGTTGATTTCTTACTTGAGTGTGGGTGTAGACATAGGTATAAAGCTCCCAAGTTAAGACTTGTCCTTGCACCCTTGAGTGATGAACCAGGAATCTGGACACTGACTTGGCTTCGCTTTCGTGTGTGTGCTTAGGTTGTGTTGTTTGAATAAGTGATTATTTTTGTGTGATAACATGACTGGTCCTTAGGGTCCTCAGGGTCCTATTGGTCCTCAAAGCATTATTGATCCTAATTCGTCTAATATGTCTAATGTGACTCTTGTAAGTAAACTGGATGCAAGTGATCCATTGTATCTTCATCCTAGTGATTCAGCTAATCTTAGTATAATAACTATAAAACTGAAAGGTACTGAGAACTATAATGTGTGGGCTAATGCCCTTCAACTTGCTTTACAAGTTAAAAATAAATGGTTTTATAGATAATTTATGTAAAAGACCCGTTGATGATGATGTCTTAGGCAGACAATGGGATAGATGTAATTCCATTATTCTTACATGGATTCTTAATTCCATGTCAGAAGAATTGTATTTAGGACAAGTATTTTCTAAATTGGCTTCTAATGTGTGGAAAGACCTTAAAGAAACATATAATAAGGTAGATGGGTCTGTTGTATTTGACCTTTGTCAGAAGATTAACTCATTTAGTCAGGGTGATTTAACTGTATCTGATTACTATCAAAAACTAAATGTTATGTGGTTACAATTAGATCAAATATTAAACTAATGCAATTCCTTATGGGTCTTGACAATGTATATCAAAGTGTTAGGACTAGTTTGTTAACTAAGGAGGTTCTTCCCACTGTTAAAGAGGCTTTTGCTATAGTCTCTAGAGAAAAATCCCATAGGAATTCTGTTAACAGTGGAAAGAAAACTCAAACTGTTGGTTTTTTCTCTAAAGCTAATCAGTTTTCAGATTTTAATAAAAGAGTTAATAAAAGTTCTAATCAAAATTTAAAATGTACACATTGTAACAAGAATGGTCACACAGTGGACAAGTGTTTTGAAATAGTAGGTTATCCTAGTTGGATGTAGGGATGAGCATATGGTCCCGAATACCGATCCTGAACCGAAAAAATACTGATCCCGTACCGTACCGATACCGAACCGAGGGTGTTCGGGATCGGTATCGGTACCTATAATTTTAGTTTTCGGTTTCGGTATTACGCGGTATCGGGACGGGATTTTAACGGTAATACCAAAAAATTACCGAAACTAAAAATACCGAAAAAATACCGATCAAATACCAATGATGGATACCGTCTAACTACCGAAATACCGAGATAAGCCTTATAATAATACCGAAACTTTGATGGTTTTAAAATTAAAAAAAAAAAAAATACAAAACTCACTTTTACAAACCTTTTAGGTACATCTCCTGCATCCCATACCCTCCTTCACCAAACCCTGACCTTTCCTCTGCCAAACCCATCATCTAATCACCAAGCTTACTCCTAAACCCTTCCTCTCCTGGCGTCCACCCAAACCCACCATCTCTATTTTTTTTTCAACGATCCAAACCCCCGTACATTCCTAATGAGATGTAGAGATATTTCATCTGGTTCCTTCGGTTCTTCTCAATAACCTTCCTCTCCTGACGTACGCCACCCAAACCCACCATCTTGATACTTCCCTCCATGGTTAAGATTTGAAAGTAATATGAATTATTACAAGCATGTTGTGTATTTGTGTTATATATAAACACTTGATGCTGCACAACAGGTCCAGCAGGTTCTTTTTTTTTCTTTCGGTCTTAAGTCGGTATTATACCGAACCGGTACAATCGGTATCGGTTTCGGTATTAGTTTTTTTTATGGTTTTCGGTATCGGTATTTATCGGGATCGGTATCGGTTGGTACCGATACCGTCCCGAGCTCATCCCTAGTTGGATGAGACCAAGGGATAATCAAGTCAAGAAAGCAGTTGCTAATAATACTGTTGCTAATGATTCTTTTGTTACTGTTACTACCTTAACAAATGAGCAATTGACTAGGTTATTAAGTTTGATCAATGACAAACCTAGTGAAACAACACCAAGCTGCAATGTTGCAGGTAGGTTTTTTTGTGCAAATAGTTTTCAAATTGATGATTTTGTGAAACAAAATTTGCTGTTCAAACCTATTTTTAGTTTTGTAAATGCTTTTGGTAATAAAATTACAGTAGGATGGATTGTAGATTCAGGAGCTAATCAACATATGGTTAACAATGATGTAGAGTTAATAGACTTTGTTGATGTGTCTGATCTAAATGTTTTTGTAAATCATCCTAATGGAACCAAAGCTTTAGTTACTAAAGTTGGTACTGTGTGTCTGTCTAAAGATGTTGTTTTAAAAGATGTACTGGTTGTTCCTGAATACAATGTTAATTTGATATCAGTTCACAAATTAGCTAGAGATAACAAATTATATGTTGGGTTTGATGAACATAGTTGTTATATACAGGATTTAAAAACCAGGAAAGTCCTGGTGACTGGTAAACAACAAGATGGATTGTATCTGTGTGCTAATGCTAGTTTCATGCACAAGGTTTGTGTTAATAATTCTGTGTTACATAATCTTTGGCATGCTAGATTAGGTCATCCTTCTGAACAAGCTGTTAAACATCTAAAAGAAATTATTAAAATTGATCTAGGTAATAATCATCAGCCTTGTGATATCTGTCACAAGGCTAAACAACATAGGGACCCTTTTCCATTGAGTGATCACAAGTCCACTCAATTAGGTGAACTTGTTCATCTGGATGTATGGGGTCCTTGTAAGGTTGTTAGTAGAGATGGTTATATGTATTTCTTAACCATTGTAGATGATTATTCTAGGGCTGTGTGGGTGTGCTTGATGAAAAATAAGTCAGAAGTTGTTGAGTATGTTAAAGATTTTATAAAAATTCTAAATACTCAGTTTAAAAAATCTGTAAAGTGTTTTAGAAGTGATAATGGTCTTGAGTTTGTCAATCACCAAATGAAAGATTTGTGTAGAGGTCTTAGCATAATACATCAAACAAGTTGTGCCTATACTCCTCAACAAAATGGTATTGTTGAGAGAAAGCATAGGCATCTCTTGAATGTTGGAAGAGCTCTTCTTTTCCAAAGTAATTTACCTGTTAGATTCTGGACTGAATGTATTCTAACTGCTTCATACTTGATTAATAGGACTCCTTCATCTGTGCTACAAGGAAAAACTCCTTATGAGTTAGTCTATGGTTTTAACCCCCTCCTCAGTCAGTTAAAAACATTTGGGTGTCTGTGTTTTTGTACAATACTTAATGAAAATGATAAATATATTAGTAGAGCTGAAAAGTGTGTGTTTATAGGGTATTCTTTTGAAAAAAAGGGTTACAAAGTTTATAGTTTAGATACTAAAACGGTGTATTTTTTCAAGAGATATAAAGTTTTATGAAGATATATTTCCATTTAAAGAAAAAACTATTTTTGAAAAATTTGATTCAAATACACATGTTGAGGTAAATCAATTTTTTTTTTTTTGATAAGTATGAAAACACAGATTCTGAAAACTTTTCTGAGGTACAGGATCCCAATGATGATAGGAGGGGTAAAGGTAAGGAAGAAACAGGAACACATGGGTCTCTGCAATCAGAACAATCAAACCTGAATAAGGAAACTGAACAGCTTCATAATGAGGGTGATTGTTCTGATAGGGCAGAGGGTGTGAATACTGTAGATGACAAAACGAATAAATCTGAGGGTGATACTTCTGAATCTGTGTCTCAGTCTATTTTAAGAAAGTCATCTAGAACTTCTGCTTTACCTAAAAAGTTTAGTGATTTTGTAGTAGAAGGGAAAGTCAAATATGGTCTAGAGAATGTAGTTAAGTATTCTAATTTGTCTATAGAATCTAGGTGTTTTGCTTCTACTCTGAATAAGAGCTATGAACCCAGAAGCTATAAAGAAGCTTGTTCTGATCCAAACTGGGTCCAGGCAATGAACAATGAGTTAGAAGCATTGCATAGGAATGATACTTGGACAGTTGTGGACCTTCCTAAAAATAAGAATATTGTAGGATGTAAGTGGGTCTTCAAGATAAAGTATAAATCTAATGGTGAGATTGAGAGGTTTAAGGCAAGGCTTGTAGCTAATGGCTACAGTCAAAAGGTAGGAATAGATTTTAAGGAGACCTTTTCTCCTGTTATCAAATTGGTAACAGTTAGATGTGTTCTCACTTTAGCTGTGTTCCATAACTGGGAAGTTTACCAACTTGACATTAATAATGCATTTCTCTATGGAGATCTTAGAGAAGATGTACATAAGTGTGCAAACTGAACAAGTCATTATATGGCCTCAAACAGGCACCTAGAATGTGGAATGAGAAGTTAATAAATGCTTTATTTGAGTATGGTTTTAAACAAAGCAAATGTGATTATTCCTTGTTCATTAAGTGTGAAAATGAGGTGTTTATTGTATTATTAGTTTATGTGGATGACATAGTTATAACTGGTAGTTCTAGTAGTGAGGTTTCTAAGGTTAAAGAGTTTTTAAAAACAAAATTCTTAATAAAGGACCTTGGGAAACTCCAGTACTTCCTAGGCATTGAAGTCATTAGAAATAATGATGGAATTTGTCTATCACAAAGGAAATACTGTACTGATCTATTAACAGAGTATGGCATGATAGGATGCAAACATGTTAATGTCCCTATAGATCAGAATCATACACTAGTAACATTGTTAAAGAGAGATGAGTTAAATCTGGAAAGTATTACAGGTTATCAACAATTAATTGGTAAATTGATATATCTGTCTCATACAAGACCAGATATATCATATTCTGTACACTTTCGTTGAAGTTGTTCATTTGTAGCTGAAGCTGACGAAGAGGTCTGATCGGTTGACCCGGAAGCCGTGGGTCGGACTTTCTGTCTAATACTCCGAATCCTGTCACCAATAGGATTGGAAACAATCTGTGAGCTCGTCGCTGCTTCGGTAACTGAGACTGGCTCAGTGAAGATTACCGAAGCAGGCATCAACATAGTGACTCTGGCAGGCATAGCTGCACTAACAGTAATAGGGACTGAAGATGTTGTTGTTGTTGTTGTTGTTGCTGGTGTTGTTGTTGTAGCTGCTGCTGCCGCTTGAGAGGATTGAGTGTCTGGATCCCCAAAAGCTTCAGGAAGGGTGAACCGTCTCTTTCTTGAAGTTTTCACCGCTTGAGGTTTAAGAGACATCGTCTTCTTACCTCGAACACTGTCCTTCTTGGCAGTCGTCTTATGTCTCTTTGCAGGAGGAGAAGAGTCAAGCTCTGCATCTATGTCTGGAATTTGATCCTCCTCTCCCCCAACATAGGTGGGATCTTTAGCAAGATCTCTAATCGCAGCAGTAGTAGCTAAATCCTCTGCCGCCTTTCTCTTTGCTCTTTGCTGTTTTCCAGCATGAGTGTCGGGGGAATCGCTTTCGGTGTCATCTGATTCATCATCTGCATCGGTTATGTTAACTGGTGCGTCTTCATCAACATGTGCTTTACCTCTGTCAGACTGAGAGGCATCAGGTTCTTGTGCAGCACCAGAAGGTTTTGAGAAATCTATAACATTCGGATCAAACTCATCCTCATCACCTTCAGCTGTATCAGAGGTCCTGCCTGGGGCGTTCTCTCCCAACTCATCTGTTTCACGCCCTATATCATCCCCCTCTTTGAATACCAACCTGTGAATACGAAGATCATCCTCTGAATCACTATCTTCATGTCTCCACCTATTGCCTGGTGGTGAAGCATAATCATCTTTCTTCAAATGCCCATACAAGCGTCTACTTGGAGGATATTCAGACTTCGGTCGGCCTTTGTAACTCCTCATCCGGTTCATTTCTTTCTCAGTTATATCTTCAGTCACTATATACTCAGCAGGATGCTTTATCAAATCAGGTATTTGACTGTCAATGATCAACTGTAGAAACCAGTGATAAACTATGAAAGACTTCTTTGTCGGCTTCGTTAATATGATCTGTTTCAAGTGATGCAGGATCATCTTGGAGAAGTTGAATGGCTTGTTGAGTGTCAAAGCGACAATCGCAGAGGCCAACGTGTCTCTAATAGCATCAAAAGCACCTTTTCTCGGACCAAGGCACTTCACGACTACATGTGTCAGATATTTGATCTCAGGCGGAAGCAACCCTTTCATGAGCATCGTCTGTTTGTTGACTTTTCCCAAATACTTCATCCTTAGAAAGCCGCCACGAATCAAAATGGCGTCAAACACTATTGGATCAGCATCAGTATCGCCAAACTGTAATACTTCTCGAATAATCTGTTCTGTGATAATGACATCCTTTCCTTGAATCGAACTAGTAATCACGATCGGAACAGCTTTGTAGTCAACATTGGCATTACGGTAGAACTCCAGCAGGATATCCTTGTATGCAGCGTGCTGCTTGGTTATCGCATAGTGGATTCTCGACCGCTTCAAGAAGTCTATAACGCCCTGAAAGATCTTGCATTTATCCATAGTTACCGGTCCGAGAAAAGCACAACAGTTGTGCTTGGGCGATGTTTTCCAATTCTCCATCCTGAACATCAAAACATGTAATAAGCATCACATGTAGATCATATATGCATAAAACGGACAAAAACGGACTAAATCGGACAAAAACGGATAAACTTAGGTGATCAGACTGTTATAGACGATTACAACTTGTAATCGCCATTAACAGTGGCACGAGTGGCATATTGATACATGATTACGCCTTACTCGCTAGTGAACAGTACACGAATAACCCTATTCGTGCTACTGTTCACGCGACTAGAACACATCAGCCTTCATTCGCTCACCATTCACACGATTAGGAATCCTAATCGCGTGAACAGTGACTTTGATCACCTCCTTTGTCGAAATTTTGAAACGTCTTGATTCAAGTCTGGATTTTTGTCACATTGAAGTCTAACACAACCCAACATCAAAACCCCTAACACTAATTATATTAACAGATCCAAAACATGGGTCAATTGGGCGGTTTTTAAAAACTAGGGTTTATCAAGTTTAAATTTGGGGATTTATGATTTTGACATGATTTTGGTTAAAACTTGGTTGGATAAGATCCTAATGGTGCCGATAAACAAACCCTCATCATCGTTTAGCATTAACAAACCCATTACATGTGTTAATCAGACAAAAACCCACACTTAGGGTTTCGGTTGATAAATCCCCGATTTAAACATCTAAAACAGGTTGTTATGATCCGAAAATTTGAGAATACCTTACCTAGATGATGTGGAACAATAATCTCTGTAACACCCCAACCGATGGCGGAATCATCGAGGTGCCACGTAGTGACGATTGTTCAAAAGCACATGGTACTAAAATGTAAATATTATTGAATAAACCAAAATTGTCTTACATGATAATAGAAATTACATCGTCTAAATGAAATGTAAATATTGAAATAACTGAATTAAAATAAAGCACTAAATGTCTCTTGCTAAAGCATTAGATCAAACTGCACATGAAACATGTACAAAAATAGGTTTGGTCAACATAAGAAATGTTGGTGAGCATTCCTAGTTTTGATATATATAGTAAGTTAAAAAGATATACAATTCAAGTGCATGCTACAGTGCAAATATGTAAACTATGTATCATACAAATGAGCGAAATCAACCCTGTGACTGTATAATGTACTGTATGAACTGTAGTGTACTTATCCAATAAATGGATAAAAGCTTAACACTGGCCACGGATTCTCCGATGAAAAAGGGGGAGAATCAATCTAGGCGGGTTGTCAATCCAAATATCGCTATCCAATGTTAAGGTCGGCTTGTACCATGTTAATGATTTCACTAAGTACAAATGTAATCCACATGTAATGTCTAAGCATAAAGCACGTTGTAAGCAATGCACATAGTACTAGAATTGTATTGTAAAAATGTAAACTTGTATTTGAGATTGTGATAGTGTACATGTAACACCCCAAAAATGTATAAAAGCAAAAAGGGTAGGAATACTCACTGTCTATGTAAGCTTGAAATTGAATTGGACAACGAAATATGCGTTGGAAATATTCCAAAGAATCAACCTAAAGAATTGATAATGTGTAAGGAATAACTCTAGGGTACATGAATTTCTAGGGCTTTGAATTGGGGATAAACGTTTATTTGATTAATTAATGAATTGTTTATTAAATATATGAAATTTAATAAATAAATAAATAAAAGTCTCTTTGTAAAATCTTAAGTTAAATATAGTCACAACATAAGATTTTGATTATGAAAATAATTTTTATAAAATTATTTTCTTGAGAATAGAATATTTAATCTAATTATTTTAAATTGTCAAAATATGACTTTAATATCTAAAAAATATTAAAATCAAAGAATTTCTGAATTAAAAATTGTATTTCAGTTCTAGATAGTTAGAAATAATTTATATAAAATTTTGGTGCAAAAATATTGGAAAATGAATTTATTATGATTTATTTATGATTAAAACTAACAAAAATTAATTAAAAATATAAAATAAACGGTTTCTCAGAATTAAAAATAATTTCTGAGATGTTTAATGTTGTACAAGTTTAGGATAATTTTTGTGGAATTTTATAAAATCGTCTAGATATTTTTATAGAATTTTATAAATAAAATAGAATAAACTTGTAATATTTATTATATATAATAAATAAAAGATTTTTGAAAATTTGAAAATTGGATAATGAACTTTATCATAAGAATAACTAAATATATTTTTTGTAGAATTTATAATATAGATTTAGTATTTTAAAATGGATTTATAAGATATAAATGATATATATATATGAAGTATTGTAATCAAAACAAAAAAAGAAAGAAAGGATGTAGCTGATGGGATTCGAACCTGTGTGATTCAGTTTAACAACAACAGACACAACCACTTGATCTAGATCAGTGGTTGTGTTGGATTCGTGTATGTTTAAAATAAATACTCAGTTTCTGCGAGTGTGTTCTTCCCCAATTCATACATTCGAAAACCCTAACTTATCAATAATAGCGATTAACAGACAATAGCCTCTGATTTGTTGGGGCTATTGTCTGTCAGTGGCCGATAACCAAAACCAAAGTGTGAATTGTACCTTATCACGCGTTTAAAGTTTACGAATGAATGGTCAACGATAAAGTCAAACCGGGCATGAAAACTTCGATTGAGAGATTATTAACAGGAATAGAGGATTTAGAGAGTGTGTTCGGCACCCTTAGCTTGTTTAGGACGTATCAATTTATACTATGATCACTGAATAGGAAGGTCTCAATCTTTGACTCATATGCGGTTATTTTGGTTCAAATTGGCTTAATATTAGGTTGTAAAAACGTGTAATAAGACTCACATTAGATGCGTTGAGGAGTTTCCATCGTATCAGCGTTAATTAATTTGATTATTGTTACTATATCAGCTTTGATTCCGTGGTCAAATGGGTCAGACTTCAAGTCTGCGAAAAGGCAAGGAAACAGCGATTCAAGGAAGAGGGATAAAGGGGTTCTCTGAGGGTTTTTATATAATTAATATTGGGATTAAATCAAAAGTGAGGTCTAGGCCAGATGGTTGGCGCGTGTGGGTGTTGTGGGTTTGGTTAAAAAAATGTGATTATTATTATTATTATTATTATTATTATTATTATTATTATTATTATTATTATTTGAAGAAAAGTGACGGATGTCACAATCTCGGATCAGAAATACACGGGCAGGAGGTTTGATTGTTAGTCGGGTACGAGGGAATGAAAGAACAGTACGGGTGTTTGAAATAGAAGAAAAAGGTTTCTAAGTGTAGCTTTTATATCTGTTCTCAATCGTGTGTCCCTACTAGCGAGTAGGCTTCTACTCGCTTGACAAAACTCAAGAGTGCATTCTAACTGCTTATATCAACAAGCGAGTACCATGCTTAATCGCTCTTACCACTCTTCATATAAGATAACTAGGATATATGGCTAATCGCATGATGCATCACACGAGTAGGATAAAACCAAGCGAATACATTGCTACTCGCCTTATTTATCACACGATTAGGCTACTCGCATGTTTTAACAAGCGAGTACACACCTAAATGTGTCCAACTTTCACCAGAATTACCAATTTCCCCTGCAACACCAAACTTCACATATTTGACCCGTTAAGGTTCAAAACATGCCTTTTTCACCTCATTTAAACACATGACACAGATGACGACTCATGACTTTGAAAAACTTTCATTTTCGACCCCCGTACTTAAGAGAAAGTACGGTTCTGACCCGGAAAAAACACAATTTTAAACTAGTTGATTTTCGGCGTTTTATTTTTGAATAAGTAAGATGACAATGGATTAGGATTCCATCATCAGCAATTAAGAATGATTAATTAAGCTAAACTAAGCATAAATAAAACAAAACGGGAGATCAACTAACTGTACACTATCATATTTTTGCGAGTTTCAACGGTTAGGGAATCATATTAGTGTACAGACTTTACTAGAACCCTTATATTTTCAGTTTTAGCTTAAATTACCAATAAGAATCCTACAACAACTGCCGATATTGTTGTCCACCTAAACTCAAAATCAACTTTTATCGCTAGGCACTTTAGATACGTTAAGGTAATATTAAGACTGAGGTACAAGGTGTCCCCCGCCACGCGACACATTCCCGTATCAAGTCATGCACAAAGCTTCCTCGTAACCGGCGAGTAAGCTGTTGTCATCCGTATTTTACAAGGAGTGGACTCAGTGGTGATCAGGTCTACAGAATTGCTGCAACAGAGAGACCAGTGAGATCCAAACCAGGGTTCAAGTAAAATACCGTATATTTAATTTTTCACGGTATGATGCTTTAGGTATATGATTTGATACCTTAGAGCGAATTCTCATTGAGAATAGGGTTTTGGCATATATGAATCTTTTTGCTCTTTTAGGATTCCCGGACGTCCCCTGATCAGAATTTATTCTATTTTTTGCTTTTGTTTTTTTTTTTCAGGAAATGACATAGAGGTGTCTCAGTCGTAGGCTGCGACCCCAACGTACGACACGTGTGCCACTCCTATTTATTCTGAGAGACGTCCAGTTCACCCCGGATGTACCAACCTCTTAAAGACCATGAAACCTCGGATTTTGGCATGCTATCAAACGAGATTTCGGTACCAAGACCATATGCCAACGCACGTTGATCCACACATGATTCAGTTGGTTTAGGTTTATATCACCGTGCCGAACTTGGAAATGATTTTGAGCCTACCGACACATCATTGTAGAGGCTACCTATTAGTTCCAATATTTTTAAGATGATAAGAGTCCAGACAGTCCGACTGATTGGTTAATATCATCTTCCCATTTTCACCAAAGAAACTCATTTTTGCATTTTTCAATCAATTTTTATTCTGATTTTGGGATTTTCTCATTTTTTTTTGAATTTTTGCATTTTCTGATGTTTTTGTATTTTTCTGAATTTTCTCCCCCTAAAAATCTAAAAATTTGCAAAAAGACAATATTTTTGGATTTTTCTGTTTTTTTTAAAGAAAAATATTTACAAAAACGATTACCGATGAGGATCTAATCCTGCTTAACTTTAATGCCGTTTAAGATTAACAAGTACTCAAAACGAGGACCGTCAAATCGGCACGTTGGTAGTCTGTGTGGATTTTGGCCATATCGATAAGTTTCTTTTCATAGCAATCGCGTATGAAATGATACTTAACCAAGATATGTTTCGCCTTGGAATGGTTAACTGAGTCTTTAGCAAGAGCTATAGTGGACTCATTGTTACAGTGAATGGGAGTATTAAGAAATTTCAAACCGTAGTCTCTCATTTGTTGTTGTATCCAAAGAACCTGGGAGCAGCAGCTCGATGCTACTACATATTCCGACTCGCAGGTGGATAAGGCGACTGAGGCTTGCTTCTTGCACTGCCACGAGACTAGTCTTGGTCCCAAAAACTGGCATCCAGCCGATGTGGATTTTAAGTCTGTCTTGCATCCGCCATAGTCAGCATCACTAAACGCGATGAGGTCAAACTTATCATCATTAGGGTACCATAGACCTTTGGTCGGACAACCCTTTAGATAACGTAAGATCCTCTTCACAGCAACCAGGTGGGACTGTTTCGGCCTTGACTGGTATCTTGATAGTAGACATGTCGCGAACATTATATCAGGCCTTGATGCAGTGAGGTACATGAGTGAGCCTATCATAGCTCGATAGAGAAAAGGATCAACGGTTTGTCCTTTCTCGTCAGGCCCAATCCCGTGATTGGTCTGAATCGGTGTGCCTACTGGAATAGAGTCTTCCATCTGGAACCGGCTCAAGATGTCAGCAACGTATTTTGTCTGGTGGATGAAGATCCCCGACTCTTGTTGTTCTACTTGTAGACCGAGGAAGAATTGCATCTCCCCCATTGAGCTCATCTCAAATTTATCCTGCATAAGCTTTTCAAATTCCCTGCACATGACATCATTAGTAGACCCAAAAATAATATCATCAACATAAACCTGTACCAGAAGACGATCACCACCCTTTTCCTTGATGAATAAGGTGCAGTCCACGAGTCCACGTTTGAACCCGTTGGATATCAGATAGTTGCTAAGCATTTGGTACCATTTACGCGGAGCCTGATGGAGTCTGTACAACGCCTTGTTCAATTTGTAAACTTTTTCGCGATGAAGCGGATCCTCAAAACCCGGTGGCTGAGCAACATACACCTCTTCCTTCACGACACCATACAGAAAAGCACTTTTCATGTCCATTTGATACACCTTAAACCGTTTGTACGAAGCGTAAGCTAAGAACATCCGGATAGCTTCAAGGCGCGCAACTAGAGCGTATACTTCGTTGTAATCTATTCCTTCGATTTGACGGAAGCCGAGGACAACTAATCGAGCCTTGTTTCTAATAATCACCCCGCGGTCATCCCGTTTACACTTGTAGACCCACTTTGTTCCAATTTTCTTCGAGCCTAGAGGTAAGTCAACTAAGTCCCACACCCCTAGCTTTTGGAACTGCTGAAGCTCGGCTTGCATTGCTTAAATCCATGGTTCTTCCCTCAGTGGCTCTTGCACAGTTCTTGGTTCAGTTTGAGAAACATATAAGGCGAAAGACCAATCGTTCTGATGACCTGCTTTTCTGATTTCCGAATAGAGTGTCAGGGTACCTGTATTGTCACTTGGACTAGCATTTCTAAGCTGACTGCGCGTCATGACTCTGCTAGTCGGATCACCAATCACATTCTGCATCGGATGAGTGTCGTGAATCCGAGATTCCGGATGTGCCGCCACTGGATCATCCGAATGCAGATTAAGGTTCTCCAAACCTTGAGATAAATTTGTCTCTGCGACGCTTGAACTTGAGGGAGCAGCGGGTTGCATATTAAAACCGGAGAGATCGATCCGAAGACCTATCCCTGGAGCTGCTGAAAAAGAAGGACCAGCTTGATTGTTTCCTTTCGGTTTAACTGGAGCTGTAGTGGTAGATTCACCATTTCCAGCTTGTTCTTCAGTAAGAGTTTCTTGAGACTCTGCAAAATCGTCGTTTGAAGATGAAGATTCGAGAACCTCTGCTGACGCTTCTTGAAAGACTTCCTCAACTTCAGCTGCTGCGGTTTTACCAGGGGGGACCCGTGGATGCAGAGGCATCAGATGGAGCAGGCGTAGGTGCATTCACCACGATCAGACGCATTAGCGGAGAGCTAGCTGCATTTTCACATTCGTAATACATTTGCGCTACAACATCATCCACCAAATTCTCCACGTTGAAGGAATCAAGTAGACTCTTATTGTCGAACAACCAATCAGGTCCAACACCAGGTGCATTGGCAGTATAACGTTGAACATCGACATTAAGCCACTCTCAACGTTGTTGGTTCTTTTGTTGTACACTCTTTTATTGGGAGTGCTGTAACCAACAAAGAAACCTTCTTCTGCCTTTGCACCAAACTTCCCATCGGGATGTATCATGGTGCATGGAGCTCCGAAAGGTTCCAGAAACTCTAAGTTCGGTTTCCTTCGGTTCAGAAGCTCGTAATAAGTCTTACCAAGCTTCTTTACCGTTAGAACCCTATTCAGAGTATAACACGCGCAGTGAACTGCCTCGTTCCAGAAGATCACAGGCAACTTCGAGTCTGCGAGCATAGTTCTGGCTGCCTCAATAAGAGTCCAATTCTTTCTTTCTGCAACCCCATTTTGCTGAGGAGTGTACGGTGTTGTGAATTCATGATGAATACCCTTTTCTGCATATAACGCCTCCATAGCGTGATTCTTGAACTCTGTTCCACTATCGCTTCTGATCCTCCGGATCTTTAGCTGATATAGATCTTCCAGTTTAGTAAACAGGTTCTTCAAGTAATCAAAAGTTTCACTCTTGTGCTTCATGCACACGACCCAAGAAAACCTGGAATAGTCATCCGTAACCACTAAGCAGTATAAGTCACCGTTCTTACTCTTCCGATTGACCGGGCCAAACAGGTCCATGGGCAGTCGTTCTAGAGGTAGACTAACTGAGTTTGTCTTCTTAGGCTCGTGAGACTTCCTTTTCTGCTTCCCTTTCTTGCATGAGACACAGACGTCGTTTAGGTGAAAATTCTTAACAGAAACACCTTCCACCAGTTGATTCCGAACCAGATGGTTCATTTTTCTCAAGTGGATGTGTCCCATTCGTCTGTGCCACATTATCGATTCCTTTTCTGTCGCCTTAGACAGAAAACAAGTGACTTGACTTTTCGCTGTCATAGCTCGGCTCATATCCAGGACGTATAAGTTGTTGACCCTGGGAGCTGAGATCATGACCCACTCTTTCGGTATTTTGAATCCAGGTTTCAGAATGAAACACCCATTGTCATCCAAGAACACAGTGAACTTCTTGTCACATATCTGTGAAACGCTCAGCAAGTTGTGGTCTATCTGTTTGACAAAGCTTATCTTTTCAAAGCTTACAATACCATTACTCATACTGCCTTCTTTTGTGATATAACCCCCTTTATTACCAGCAAAAGCAACATACCCCAAGTTGATATTCTTTATGTCAAAAAGCAGGGATAAGTCGCCTGTCATGTGCCCTGAAGCTCCACTATCAACAATCCATAGGCTGCTGATAAGGCCCTGTGGAACTCCCTGCACAAACATTCAAAGTTCAGTGGTTAAGGGGGACCCAAGCCTTCACGGTCTTGTGTAAGACTCGTTTTTTTTAAAACATAAGGATAATATAAAAACATCCATTATATATACATAAGCAAAACGTCTTGTCCAACGACATACCAACAACCATGGCGACACTAGTTAAGTTTACAAAAGACAATGCCCAAGTTGGCTACCACATGAATCTTTGACCCATATTCAAAACCATGTACAAAACATTAACAATTTGTTAAATGACTCAAAGATCCTAATACTACCATGGTACCCAACCCAAAAGAAACGTGAGCGTGCATAACCCATCCTTGCTTGAGACTTGATCTTCATTCATGTGCTTTACCTATTACAAATCAACAGGCAAACATTTAGTATGCTATAAACAATATCATCATCTTATCCAAGGAACCCAAGGAGTCCATGGAACCATGATGAAATCATTACTTCTACCATTTTGACCCATTAAGGGTATTCCTACCGTTTTGACCCGTTAAGGGTGTTCCTACTATTTTGACCCGTTAAGGGTACTTCCACCATATTGACCCGTCAAAGGTGTTCCTACTATTTTGACCCGTTAAGGGTGCTTCCACCATTTAAACCATTCTACCAATTTGCACCCTTGTGTAGCTACAAAGGTACTTCATACTACTTCCATTCTACCAAATTCAACCACAACAATGCATACATAACAATTATGACTAATATACTCATTAAACTACATAGTTGGTAGTAACCAACTTACCTTTGTTGTGTGCACCTTGCTCCTTGTGATCGCTTGTACCTTCCACCTTCACACCTACATAGTGAAGGAATTCATACTTTAGCTTTTCATACTTTACCCCTTACCATTCTTGGTTCAAGGTAGATAAACTAGCATAACCACATAGCTACAACCTCTACAATCATATTTATCATGCATTTTTCACAATTTCACCTATTGTAAGATACTAGGCATTTCATCATACAATTGGTGTGCATATCCATACATTCAAGTGGTTATACCATTCCATGACACAACACCCCCAATCCTACCCTTATATTTACAATTTACCCTTCCATTTAGCAACAAAACTAAATCACATAGAGCTTTCTTGGTGTTGAGGTCCTGTTGACTTTTAAAAGTCAACTTAAAACCTTCATCCCAACACCCAATTAGCCCTTTTACAATTCAGCCCTAAAACAAGAATTAACATACAATCTCTTTAAATTTACACTACTTCACATAGCAAGCATGCCTTTCTAACCACAACAAGTATTTATCACAACATAATCATACAATCCATCCTACTACATCCAACTCATTAAACTTGATTCTACAACTTACCAAGATGATTAGCACCACTAGAGGGTTAATAATTCAAGAACATGCAGGGACTCAAGGGTGATTTCTTACTCCAATTTGTAGCTATGGAAGCTGATTTTGGAGACCTCTTTGTCGCCTCCCTCTATCTCCCTGCGTACTCTTTTCTTTTCTTTTCTAAAACCCCCAATTTTTCCTTCTAACCCCTTATTTAGTTAGCCTTTCAAATCTCCCCAAAACCAACCCCTCAAGTTGAGTGTTATTTCATATTAAACCCCTCCCTTTTTATTAATTAAGCTTCCACCAATTCACCCAAGTAACTAACTTGGTAAATTTTATGTTTGCTAAATGTACCACTACCAATGCACTACTTACAACTAGGGGTACAAACATATACATACATACATACATATATATATATATATATATACACACGCATACATACATACTCATACTTATATATAAATAATATATATATATATATATTATTTTTCACCACACTTATTAATACTTTAACGTTTTTGGGGTGTTACATCTTGGGTCTACTGATGTGTCGTAAAACACATCTATTCTCTTATGTATTTTTTGTTATAATTGAGTCTTTTGTATATAGTTTTTAGTAGTTTTAGGCGTGTATTCGTTTGTTGGCCTATTTTTGTCATTGTATAGATTTTTATTAATTTTTAGTACTTATTTTTTTTATTTTATTTTTTTTGATAGGTGTTCGTATGGACGTTGGAGCGTAAACGAGTAATTTTGGTCAAGTCAAGAATACCCGAGTCAAGAGCACGGAGTTATACCACTAATAATAATAATAATAATAATAATAATAATAATAATAATAATAATAATAATAATAATAAAGGCAAAACATGAAAGTATTCTTTCATGTGTAAAGGGCCGAGGCCCAAGAAATTATTTGGAGGTTTTATAATATTTTATAAAGAGTGGCGCATAACATTCTGAAGGGGGGCCGCATCATTACGAAAAAGAGGAGAATTGGAATTTTGGGAAGCGCCGCTATCAGGAGAATATCATTCATACAATCGGACAAAAGCAAAAAGTCAACGGTCAACTACGGTGACAAGCGAACGAGCACGGAAGGAGAAAAGGCCACGGGCACGTTAAAGATCAATAGCCAACGAGCCTTGGGTTAGGTATAGTTTTCGCTCTATATTTTTATAGACATGATGAAATTGTTTTTTATAAACTTTGAATTTGTGTTTCCGATGGTACGGCAGTGTTCTCTCCTGCAGATGATTCTCCACTTTTGGTTGGTGACTTGGGTCTCCAAACCTGTTCAGGTCTCTTTGGCTTGGGCTTCTTCTTCGCCTTTGAGCTAGAAGGTCCAGCCTTGGATTCCTTTGGGGGAACAGATTTTAGATACACTTCAGACTTAACTGTACGTGGAACAGCTTTGGGGTTGCCCTGTGGTTTAGCTGCAGCCTTTGCTGGTGGCTTAGGCGCTGCTTCAACCTTTGTGGGAACAGTGCTCCCCCTCAGCTGTGGACCCCTGCCATCAACTGGCTTTTGGTTCATAGCAATCTTGTTGCGGTTATCATAAACGACCTGCTTTCCCTTTTGTTTCTCAGAGAGTCTAGGGGAAACGGGTTGCTTAGGTTTGCTAGAACTGGGAGGATCATCCACCTTGATCCTTTCTCGTCTCAATTCAGGGCACGCCGCAACTAAATGCCCACGTTCCCCGCATTTGTGACAAGATCTATATTTTTCAAATCTAGGAGATTCGGACTTGGTCTCCTTTTTGTTCTTTTTGCTAGATGAGCTGGCAAATTAGTTTTTGTGTTTTAGATCCTCAAGACATTTTCTTTGCTGATCGACTTGAGGGTCGTCGTTTCTCTCATTGCCGCTCGATCTAACGAACTCAGTAACATGCTTCTTCGGACTTTTTCTTTGAGCATGATTTTGAGGATTAACGGTGTTTGTCTTTTGATTTTTCTTGTTTTTCTCATTTGGCTGATTACCCTGGTCCTTTCTACCCTTACCCTTACCCTTCTTTTTATTCCAGGTTTCCTTTTCTGCGGTAATGACAGATTCTTGCCAAATTTTGGTAATTAGACCAGGGGCGATACATTTGAGAGGTACTTCCTCATCAGCATATACCTTTTCAGACCCTTTTAGTTTATAGAACACCTTAATCCTTCTGCTGTCCTCGATTGCACTTTCGGTACAAGTTCACTCAAGGTTTCATTAGTAATGATATGATTTTCAAGAGGAACATCTTGAGTTTTGACCGGTGCATATCTAGGAGGCTCATCAAGCTCATCATCCGACGAGTCAGTGTCATATACACTAATATCATCAGCTTTCTCACAAAGATTGACAGCTTTAGCAGGAGCAGCAGCCTTAGTAACATCAGCAGGTTTAGCTGCTTCAGTAACTCTGGCCGCCTCTGCAGCTTTTGCTGCCTCAGCTAACATGTCCACTAGTTCCTCCTTCGGCAAGACATCAAAATTATGATTTTTGAATCTCACCGGAGGTGGACACTGAGAATATTTGGGACTGGTGGAAAAGCTTTCGTTTTCAGAGTGTTCTACTATGTGATCAAGGACATACTTGCAGTTTAAGTAACTCTCAAGTTTCTTCCTGATCTTTTCATAGTCACAGTTGACAATGGCCAATTGTTTCTTAGTGTTTTCTACCTCATTGATGTAATTATTTATGGCAATTTGTTTGTTAGCTAAGGTTTTAGACAGTTCAGAAACATCCTTCTTATAATTTTCAATTGTACTTAGAAATTTTTTCTCCTTTTGTCTTAAGGAATCAATTGACCTTTGCAATGGACCAACATCAGCTTTTAAATTCAGATTTTCTTCAGTTAATTCCTTAATTCTGAATTTTAGCTGATTACACTCTACACAATCTAGTTTAGAATCAGAAGAAGAACTTACCTTGTTCGACGATTCAGTAATGGCCATCAATGCATAATGAGCTGCCATCTTCTGAGCTCCAAAGAATACGCCAAAGTTCTTCTCTGTGCAGTCAGCATCCACAAGAAACGATCTTTTACCGATCAGCGCATCTTCTTCAGCTAACAGATCCTCCAAATCATCTCCCATATCAGAATCGCACTCCGAGTCACAGTCAGACGCTTCGGTTTCAGAAGTAATGATGTCAGACTGACTTGAAGTTTCTTTAACTTCGGCTGGTGCTTCAGACGCTTGTTGAGCAAAACATGCTGCACCACCTTGAGGAGCTTCTTCTCTAGTGATCAGATGGTTCTAGTTAAAACCTTCATCAGCTTGAATAACCAGGGCTTGACCTTGATTGTTGTTTGCAGGAGGCCTCTGGTTCTGGTTCTGGTTATTGACTGGGACAATAGCACGCTCAGTATTTGGTTGTGCCTGAGCTTGCTGCCTCTGATTCTGATTCGCTCTGTTATTGTTGAAGGGATTCTGATGTCCTTGCTGCTTAGGTCGGTCACATTCCATTTCAAAGTGCCCTTTTGTGCCACGGTTGTAGCATGTGACCTTTGTTTTGTCGAACCCAAACTTGGTGTTGCTGTTTATCAGAACGTGTCTCCTTCCCGTCCTGTCCATATACTCCTTTGCCCTTCTCACCACACTTGCGAAGTGCCATTGAATGTCTATCAGATCCATGTCGTCTTTATCGATCTGCGAGTAATCCTCCTGTGTAAGATGAGGATTCCCGATCTGTCCAGCAACCAGTCCACTATAGGAGTTTACCAAGGTCGACAGTAGAGCCATGAGTTCTTGAGCTAGCTCTACAGTCACCTTTTCTAAACCTGTGGTGTTCAGTTGCTCTGGGCCAGGGTTGGTCTGATAGCCACCTTGATAAGAAGTCGATGCACCTCCATATCCACCATAACTTGTAGTTGGAGCTCCACCAAAACCTGTGGTAGATGGTCCACCAAAGTTTGCAGTTGCCTGCGCTGGTGCTGCAAGATGAGAAAACGGGTTAAGACCAAATTGGTTAGTATTAAAATTCAAAGGATACTGGTTTGGTCCAAAAGGATATGTAGAAGGAGGAACATCAGCTGGGGGACCATAATTGTCAAAAGCATAAACCGGGTCCGGGTTAACCACAAAAGCAGTCTGTGGTTTGGTTCCACCCACACTGGTGTCCTGAAGAGGATTCCAATAATAGATGCTGGGATTCTGTGGAATGAGCGTCTTGTTTGCTCTCCTGATCTCCTTTATCTCCTTGTTCTCCAGCTCGATAATGAACTCGTTGATGGTGAGAGTCTGATATGCATTGCTAGACTTCAGGATATCCAACCATTGATGCCAATGAGGAGGTAGCGCCTCAGCAAATCTTTCTACAAGGTCCACAGATGAGTATAAGACCCCGTACTGATACATTTCAGACATCAGATGGTAGTATCTAGCAGTCATGTCCCTCAGTGATTCGTTCCCGATAGCATTGAAGTTCTCGAACTCCTTCTTGAGTTGATCCATATTAACCTTCCGCGTCTTCAGATTACCCTCATTTCGCTTAGCAAGTGCTAACCAAAGCATCTGTGATGTCGTGCACTAAGCGAATTGATGAAGTATATCCTTAGGAAGAGCTTGCTACAATGCCGCCATCGCCTTCTTTTCATAATTATACTTCTTTCTCTGATCTTCATTCATATCCTCTAGTGAGATCGGAGTATTCAAATTTTTAACCATCGGCCTACTGTACCCTGTCTTGATAGCTGACCATACGAGACCATCGATGCCCTCAACATACGTCTGAAATCTGCCCTTCCCTCCATGGTAGTCGGATATGTATTGCAATTTCGGTGCCCTATTCGAACTACCCGTCTCTAAGTCACTCATGAGAACGGAAGACAGATGATTCGTCTGTGAGTTTGCAGCAGCTGTGAGAGCCCAAGGATTTGCATTCATTTCCTGTTGTTGAGCCGCTAGCGCCCACGGATTGATTCCGGCAACATTCGCTTGCATTTGCGCTTGTTGCATCCGTTGTGCGTTACGCTCGGCTGAGAATTGCCAAGGGTTCGTGGTTACGTTCGTTTGATTGTTCATTTGTTGATTAAATTCGTTAAAAGTCCGATACTTGGTCAATTTTTCAGTTTCAGGTCCTTTCAGGCGAATATGAACTCTATTCTGGTGTAAACAGGCGATTAGGGTTTTGTTGGGGCGAGTACGGCTGTAATCACTAGTATTACACGCGATTAGGGTGTAAATGCTAGTGAACAGTTGAGCGATTACAAGAATAGGGGCGATTTGGGACCTTACACGCGATTAGGGACTATACCACATAAGAAGGTGGCGAATAGGCCCCTAATCGCTAGACAAAGGGGCGAATACACTGCTATTCGTGTGAAGATGCTTGTAATCGCCTATAGATAGGCGAATAGGAGGGTACTCGCTAGTACTGTCTGCGTATTCACTAGATCTGATATGTAACCTCACTTTTGCTCAAAAACTGCCGTTTTTGCCCCCAAAATCTTATCCAAAACGATGTGTTTAAACCCCAAATGATTGGAAAAGTTTCCAAAACACTTTTAGAACAAAACCTAATAAAAACACACGTTTTTATCCATAAACACACACCAAGAATTTGAAAATAAGGGTTTTTATCAAAAACTCAAAGTTTCAAACTTCAAAATAGTTTTTTGCTAAAAAATCACAACTTTCCCACAAAAACCTACCTGTTTTTGCTCGTTTTTGCTATCAAAACACTCGTGATAAGAGCCTCGGCTCTGATACCACTTGTAGGATCGACTAACGGGTCACCCGACAATCACGAGCTTGATATTCAGAGTGCGGAATCCTCTAAATATGTTTTAATAACAGCAACGAATATGAAACAATGATATTTGAGTAATTAACACACACAAATGGGTCAAAAGATTAAAGATTTATCACTAAAACAGAGCTTGAGTGTTTACAATGATCAAATCAGACCTTACAGACCATGGGAGGGTGTTTGGAGAGTGTGTGTGGCAAGAACTAATCATTAGGGCAATGATTGGGACTATTTATACCTCCCGTACTCGTACAAACCAGTTCATGCGAGTACGAGGCTATCCAGCATGACAAACTAGCGAGTAGGGCCATACTCGCTAGTAGGAACTGGCGAATAGGAGCTAATCGCATGACATATAGGCGATTATAAGCTGTAATCGCCTAAAGGTTCCTTGTACTCGCCTGATGTGTCCCAAACACCCTAAAACGCGTATAAACTTCTCCAAACACCCCGAAACATGTCCAAACAACATATATACTAGCCTAGGGACATCATGCACTTACAGACTCCCCCTTGGACCAGGCTAGTATACGTACAAAGAATACATAAGACATCGTTTATAGCAACTACCAACAACTTTACAGACTCGAAATTTAAAACATACAAAACAAACATAACATAAACAAGACATGCAGCATCTTCAATCTTCATCAAATCGACATTGTCCCGATCTTAGAAACTCTTGACCAGTCGCATCCCGCATGAACTTTGTTGGCGTGACAGAAACGAATCACCCGTTGATACTTCAATGCTTGATCGGCTTCGGCCTTCAAATGTTGTATGGGATACAGGAACAATGTCTCCACGTCTTTCTCCGAGCAGTTAATCAGCCACATTGGATCCCATATCCTAATTTTCCTGCACGGTTTTGGTGAGTTGCTCAAGACTATCACGGCTTCTGGCTTCTCTGCGTCATAATGCCAGTAGTAAAACTTAGAAGAGAAGTCTTGTTCAACCGGAACCAATGGAATCTTCGAAGCAGTTTCAGGTGGCTTGATTATGTGTTTCCAGATAGGACTCTTTGTGATGGGATGAATCTTGTTCGTCATGATGGATCTAGGGTACTGTGGTTTGAACTGGTGCCATCCTTCAGCACTTTCTCTTCTCAGAATATAGTAGAAGCCTTTAAGATCACAGCTAGCCTCATGATACAAAGGAAAATGCAATCTAACTAGATCACGAATATGCCAGAAAGGCAGACTGAGGACGTTCTTGTACGGTTGAAAGTAAAGTAGACCATCCTGCCATTTCACTCCCAACATCCTAGCATGCTTTATGTAGGCCCAGCTGATCACACTTCCCGACATCTTCACCAGCTGCTTCTTGAAGATTGATGCTTGTACTTGATCTTTCTTCTTCTCAGACTCACCTCCAGATGGAAACCAATCGGGATACTTCTGTCTGATCTTGTCATGTCTTTCTTTTACTTTGTCTAGAATAGGCGTAGGATCAGACTTAAGCTTTTCTTCAGACTTATTAAGCATCTCCTCGGAGATCTTAGGTATCCCGGTGCTTGACTCACTGTAACACCCCAACCGATGGCGGAAACATCGGGATGTCACGTATTGATGATTGTTTCAGTAGCACATGGTATAAATTGAATTTTAAATAATTTATTCATAACATAAATATTCAAATGAAATAATGTCTAGGAATTCAAATACATGATATCAAGTAATGCAACAACTTCAAATAACTTCAAATAAAAACTTCATGATAAATCCTCATGCTAACTCAAGCCTTAGCTTCATTGTTACCTGAAACATGTTAATTTTGAAAATATTTTTGGGTCAACAAAAGTTGGTGAGAATTACATAGGTTTTATAATCGAATAAAACTTGTACAATTCAAGTGTCATGGCAAGTCTAGTCCATATGTGAAAACATACTAGAAGTAAATCGAGTGCATAATCAACCCTTGTGACTGTTGTATTGTGGTACATCCCATACGCTCATGGTTCACTCGTTTATGTTATGCGATAACAATCACCCACGCTACCTTTGTAGGAGGCACGTATCCGGGTGGGATTCAGTCCAATAGATCTATCATTGTATACCGTCGGCTGATCAATGTTAATGATTATGCTAGAATTGTGCTTACCCTAGTCATGTTTAAGACATAATTCAACATATAAAAACACATAGACACTTTGATGATTGAATTGCATATAGAATGTTGTAACATGTTTCACCCCAAAAATGGTGATAAATAGAAAAGGGGCTATGTAAAACTCACCTTAGCAAAATGTTATATCTCTTGAAAAATAGAATAGTGTGTTGCCCAACAATGTTAAGTATTACCCTATAATTAAGGTAACAAATATGTCTAAGTCTATCTAGTCTACAACTATATATTCTAGGGCTTCGAATTGGGGATAAATGCTCGTTTGATTAATAATTAAAATGTTTGATAATTGAGAGAAATTTGATAAATAGATAAACAAAAATCTTTTTGTAAATTTTAAATTAAAGATGGTCTCAATAATAAGTTTAAAGTATGAAAATAATTTTTACAAAATTATTTTCTTAAAAATAGAATATTAATTCTATTTATCTAAAATTGTCAAAATATAACTTTAATATTTAAAAATACTAAAATTAAAGAATTATTAATTTAAAAATTGTATTTCTGTTCCAAATAATCAGAAATAATTTATATAAAATTTTGGTGTAAAAATGTTGAAAAATGAATTTATTATGATTTATTTATGATTAAAACTATCAAAAATTGATTAAAAATATTAAATAAATGATTTTTCAGAAATAAAAATTATTTCAGAAAATTTTATTGTTATACAAAGTCAGAATAATTTTTGTGGAAATTTATAAAATTTTTTTGATATTTTTATAGAATTATATAAATAAAATAGAATAAACTTGAATTATTTATTATATATATTAAATAAATGAATTTTTGAAAACTAAAAATTGTATGTTAAACTTTTTCACTAGATTAACATAAAATAATTTTTGTAGAATTTTTAAAGGAGTTTTATTATTTTAAAATGAATTTTTTTAAAAAATATAAAGGAATATATATATATATATGTTTAATTAAAAAAATGTTGTTGATGTCGTGGTTCGAATCCCGGCCCCAGCATATAATTTTTTGATAATATATCTAACATTTATGTATACTATATATTTATTTTATAATATTAGGGGTCCAAATACGCCACAATAATTTTTAATGGCGAATAATAATGATGAAACTTGACGTTTTTTTGATAACGTACAAGTGTTAATGCGTAATGTTACAGTCTCCCCTACTTTTAGGAACTTCGTCTGGAAGTTAAAGAAAAACACAAGGTTAAGGGTGATTGGGTAGAATTTGGGGCAACTGTGATTTGAAAGTTCTAGGGTAGCAGTTTCGGGTAGGAGGTCAGGTAGGTGTGAGCTTTAAGAGTTGAATTAGGTTCGTCTGACATCGCAAGGAGAGTAAGAATCTAGCAAAGTATTAAGTTTAGGAGTCCTAAAAGAAAATGAGTTGATAGACTATAGAAGGACTAAATGAACTACCAGGTAACTAGAGTTTACAATTGGTCAACTACCGAAAACCTTGATAAAATTTCACACTACCTTAATGTACCTGTAAATTCATGATTACGTTCCGGACCGCAATCACCAATTTACCTTACATTAGGGTTTTGTGTCCTTCTATGACTTACCGATTGTTGAGCAGGTTCGATAGTCTCCACCAGTCGTTGAGCAGGTTGTAGGGCCCCTCCCGACTGTTGGAAAGACATGATGACCTCTACCAATCGTTTGAGTAGGTTGTTTGGTAGTCAACTAACCGTTGTACAAGTAACCAAGTATTTAATTATAGATATAGCAATTAGTTCACATTCAAATTAAGCATGCATCCAGGTGTTATGATAATACTAGAATTTATTACTTGAATCAATACATAGAATTAAAAAGCAGACATTATTCAAATGATGGGGCTTGCGGTTAAGTAGCCGGAGGGTCCCTAGCGGGGTTATTTGGAGCATCAAGGGCGTTTGTAGCAGGAATTCGACAAGCATCCACAAGATGCCCATACCTTTAACAATTGGTACACTGACGGCAGGGCACTTGGGTTGGGTGGTGATACTGGCAGGTGTCACACTTAGGTTGGTTCCCGTTGTATCGTTTCTTGTTGGGTGGGACAGTGGCGTCTATTGCAAAATTCCTGACCTTGCGCTTTCCATTGGTGGAGGCCTCAGTTTTAATTTCAACGACAGGTTGGGGAGTATCCTTTGCAACAGTTTTCTTTTCCTTTTTCCGGGCCAGGGTTCCTGCCTTCACATGGTTATCTGTTAGGGTGGCCGCCAAACGCTTTGCTTCCTCCAGAGTAGCAGGGTTCCTTCCCCACACCGTGTCTTGAATTTGCATAGGTAAGCCACCAATGTATTTTTCGATCGCAATAGGCAAGGGGGTGACCTTGTGTGGTAACAGTAGACTAAGTTCGTGAAAACGAGTGTTGTAGGCAAGGTTTTCTCCACTATCTTGAGCAAGGTCATGAAACTCATCTTCCAGCTTCTTGATTTCGTTACGGGGGCTAAACTCTGCCTTCATAATGTCTTTAGCTTGATCCCAAGTTAAGGCCAGTGCAGCTTCAGCTCCGCGAGTGCGCTTTTCCTCATTCCACCAAGTGAGAGCTCGTTTGTGAAGAACACTCATGGCATAACGGACCTTTAGGTTATCGAGACACTCACTGTTAATGAAGGTATTCTCAATGCCCTCAAACCATTGTAGAAGTCCCGTAGCTCCTTCTTCTCCACTGAACTTAGGGGGATTAAGAGTGCAAGCTGGGAGACCATTCCCGTTTCCGTTATGGTTTCCATTACCGTTTCCGTTGCCGTTACCGTTGCCGTTGTCGTTACCGTTCATCTGGATGACCTGGGCTAGTAAATTAGGAACCAGAGTCGCAATTTGCTGCGCCATTTGTTGAGAAATGATCGCAGCCAGTTGGGCATCAACACCATTGTTGTTGTTGTGGTTAGCGTCATGGTTGTTGCTATTCACTTCATCTTGATTGTTACCACTGTTAAGGCGAGTGCTGCGACGTGGAGGCATGATCTGTAAGAGACACGATGAAATGAATGAGGTTATATAAGGAATGTAATCATTTATTCATTAATTTAAACGAATAAACGAAAACGTTGACTTATCAAAGATTCTAGATTCTAATAACATATGAAGACATGCTTTAGCCTATAAGTGAACACTCATCCCGAGAATTCCCAGGTAGGCATCCGGGTCCCTCGTCTGATTGGGATATATGCGCAATGCCAGCCTAGACAGAAGACTCAGAATACAGGCGTTCACCCTTCCAGATTGCACGTGTTCGTTATTAAAATCTAGAACTTCGACGAGATCTCAAGGTGGTTCAGGCTAAACCTGAGGATTTTTGTCCTATTAGTCTAAGAGTAGATCCAATGATGGAGGGCAACCTTCTTGTAAGAATGAAAGTAGGGATGAGCTGTAGAAGGGAGATAGAGAATAGCAAGTAAAAGGAGCAAATACTAGTTATATTCCTATGGTTATAGACTAGATTATTTTTCTAATAACCTAATTCCCTATAACCAAGGCTCTGATACCAATCTGTAACACCCCAACCGGTGGCGGAAACATCGGGATGTCACGTATTGATGATTGTTTCAGTAGCACATGGTATAAATTGAATTTTAAATAATTTATTCGTAACATAAATATTCAAATGAAATAATGTCTAGGAATTCAAATACATGATATCAAGTAATGCAACAACTTCAAATAGCTTCAAATAAAAACTTCATGATAAATCCTCATGCTAACTCAAGCCTCAGCTTCATTGTTACCTGAAACATGTTAATTTTGAAAATATTTTTGGGTCAACAAAAGTTGGTGAGAATTACATAGGTTTTGATAATCGAATAAAACTTGTACAATTCAAGTGTCATGGCAAGTCTAGTCCATATGTGAAAACATACAAGAAGTAAATCGAGTGCATAATCAACCCTTGTGACTGTTGTATTGTGGCACATCCCATACGCTCATGGTTCACTCGTTTATGTTATGCGATAACAATCACCCACGTTACCTTTGTAGGAGGCACGTATCCGGGTGGGATTCAGTCCAATAGATCTATCATTGTATACCGTCGGCTGATCAATGTTAATGATTATGCTAGAATTGTGCTTACCCTAGTCATGTTTAAGACATAATGCAACATAGAAAAACACATAGACACTTTGATGATTGAATTGCATATAGAATGTTGTAACATGTTTCACCCCAAAAATGGTGATAAATAGAAAAGGGGCTATGTAAAACTCACCTTAGCAAAATGTTATATCTCTTGAAAAATAGAATAGTGTGTTGCCCAACAATGTTAAGTATTACCCTATAATTAAGGTAACAAATATGTCTAAGTCTATCTAGTCTACAAATATATATTCTAGGGCTTCGAATTGGGGATAAGTGCTCGTTTGATTAATAATTAAATGTTTGATAATTGAGAAAAATTTGATAAATAGATAAACAAAAATCTTTTTGTAAATTTTAAATTAAAGATGGTCTCAATAATAAGTTTAAAGTATGAAAATAATTTTTACAAAATTATTTTCTTAAAAATAGAATATTAATTCTATTTATCTAAAATTGTCAAAATATAACTTTAATATTTAAAAATACTAAAATTAAAGAATTATTAATTTCAAAATTGTATTTCTGTTCCAAATAATCAGAAAAAATTTATATAAAATTTTGGTGCAAAAATGTTGAAAAATGAATTTATTATGATTTATTTATGATTAAAACTATCAAAAATTGATTAAAAATATTAAATAAATGGCTTTTCAGAAATAAAAATCATTTCAGAAAATTTTATTGTTATACAAAGTCAGAATAATTTTTGTGGAAATTTATAAAATTGTTTGATATTTTTATAGAATTATATAAATAAAATAGAATAAACTTGAATTATAATTTTGTAGAATTTTGAAAACTAAAAATTGTATGTTAAACTTTTTCACTAGATTAACATAAAATAATTTTTGTAGAATTTTTAAAAGAGTTTTAGTATTTTAAAATGATTTTTTTTAAAATATAAAGGAATATATATATATATATATATATATATATATATATATATATGTTTAATTAAAAAAATGTTGTTGATGCCGTGGTTCGAACCCGGGCCCTTGGCCGGTTCGTAGGTTTTAAATCACAAGCCCAGACCAACTGGTCTGGACCCTGAGAACGTTTGATTTCTGATTATTATAATTATATACTATATAAGAAACTGATTATATTCAACTTTAAAAGAAAAGAATTAAAACGGTTTGTGAGGGGACTCGAACCCGCGTACATAGATAACCAAACATCAGACACAACCACCTGATCTAGATCAGGGGTTGTGTTTGATTCCTGTTTATTTAAATTATAACATATACTCATAATCAGTATTCTTCCCCAATTCGAATGAACGAGCCCTAAGATTTCCAATTGTTTAAATCACACAACAATAACCCAATTAATCTTAGGGTTATTGTTGTGTGTATGCCGAAGATCAAAACCCATAAAGAAGATGAAACTTACAAACACAATTTGAATACGATTTGATCAGTCAATGCAGAAAGTCAAACACGATCAAAAACTCAAGAACAGCAGATTCAATACAGAAATTGGTGATTGTGGGAGGGTATTCGGCGAGTGTAGTAGGGATTGTGATGTTCAATTTATAGTGATAGGGTCTAGGTTTTAGAGTTGGTAAGTTTGACCACGGTTTTGAATAGGTGACACGTAATTGATTAAATTGATATGATTTTGGTATGTTTGACCATCAAGATAGCTTGCAATGGACGCGAAAACATAGTTCGTTCATCAATCAATCCTAAACGCGTTTGATTTATGGTTAATTATGGTAGATTGGCTTCACAGTTGACTTTCCTAGTCAACTGTGAAGAACCATTCATGTGTTATAATAATAACGAGTTGGGATTAGAACAAAAGGTGTGGGTAGACCAGGTGGTAGTGTGTTGTGTGTTGGGTGACCCGGCTGAGGGCTCGGGTTCGAATCCCGGCCCCAGCATATAATTTTTTTTGATAATATATCTAACATTTATGTATACTATATATTTATATTATAATATTAGGGGTCCAAATACGCCACAATAATTTTTAATGGCGAATAATAATGATGAAACTTGACGTTTTTATGATAACGTACAAGTATTAATGCGTAATGTTACACTCACCAACCACATACTCGGGAGTAGCGACACTGGTTCCATCTTCCATTTCTACTTCATGGTTGTCTGGATGCAGTTCTGGAGCAGTGTGACCTGCACCGGAAGATTCTCCTGGTGCCAAGCCAAAGATCTTTTCTAAGTCCTCAGGTGTAACCTCAGGAGGTATTTCACTTTCTTCCAAATCATAACCAGAGGACTCAGGAGGCACGTACAAGTTACCATCATCATCATAATCAAAATAGCTGTTCAGAGGCTCGATAATCTCTACAGCAACCATTGCTCGCTTCAGTGAATCTCTGAGTTGCTGAATCTTGCTCTTCTTTGGATCAGGCTCCCCCTGAGCAGAAGAACCTACTGCGGGATACTTGCCTTGTTTGTCGTGGCTCTTCTTCGTACGCTGTGATCCAGATCCTGCTGATGATCCGCCACCACCCGTGGCTCCAGAATCACCACCATCACCACTCTTACCAACATTATCATCACCATCATCTGACGCATCATCATCGTCGTCCTCTTCATTATCTTCATCATCATCATTATCTTCATCATCATCATCACCAGCACCAGCCTCTGCTTTTGAACTAGGACCACCGGTGAGTCTAGGTTGAGTTCCAGTCAACTCATCTATCCTAGCCCTCAGCTAGGTATTCTCTTTCTCAGTCTTTGTGATCCTTCGCTCATTGTTCACATTAATCAGACAAAGCTCGCTGTTTAAGGCCTCTACACCTGCAAGTCTCTCTAAAGTGTTTTGGTTTGACTGCATCAGCTGCTGATGAGATTCCATCAGTAGCCTGTTCGATTCTATGACCTGTTGGTTAGACAATGTGAGTGCATCAACCGTCGATCGCAGCTCTGTGTTTGACTGGATTGATTCCTCGATCAGTTCAAGCATTGCGGTCTCATTCTCTTCTATGCTTGCATTCTTCGTTCTCAACTCCGCTATATCACGTGTCTGCGCAGCAACTATGGCAGTTAACTCGCTGATCTTTCGTTGATGTTGTTCATTTGTAGCTAAAGCTGACAAAGAGGTTTGATCGGTTGACCCGGAAGCCGTGGGTCGGACTTTCTATCTAATACCCCGAATCCTGTCACCAATAGGATTGGAAAACAACTATCAGCTCGTCGCTGCTTCGGTAACTGAGACTGGCTCAGTGAAGATTACCGAAGCAGGCATCGACATAGTGACTCTGGCAGGCATAGCTGCACTAACAGTAATAGGGACTGAAGATGTCGTTGCTGTTGTTGTTGTTGTTGTAGCTGCTGCTGCCGCTTGAGAGGATTGAGTGTCTGGATCCCCAAAAGCTTCAGGAAGGGTGAACCGTCTCTTTCTTGAAGTTTTCACCGCTTGAGGTTTAAAAGACATCGTCTTCTTACCTCGAACACTGTCCTTCTTGGCAGTCGTCTTATGTCTCTTTGCAGGAGGAGAAGAGTCAAGCTCTGCATCTATATCTGCAATTTGATCCTCCTCTCCCACAACATAGGTGGGATCTTTAGCAAGATCTCTAATCGCAGCATTAGTAGCTAAATCCTCCGCCGCCTTTCTCTTTGCTCTTTGCTGTTTTCCAGCATGAGTGTTGGGGGAATCGCTTTCGGTGTCATCTGATTCATCATCTGCATCAGTTATGTTAACTGCTGCGTCTTCATCAACATGTGCTTTACCTCTGTCAGACTGAGAGGCATCAGGTTCTTGTGCAGCACCAGAAGGTTCTGAGAAATCTATAACATTCGGATCAAACTCATCCTCATCACCTTCAGCTGTATCAGAGGTCCTGCCTGGGGCGTTCTCTCCCAACTCATCTGTTTCACGCCCTATATCATCCCCCTCTTTGAATACCAACCTGTGAATACGAAGATCATCCTCTGAATCACTATCTTCATGTCTCCACCTGTTGCCTGGTGGTGACGCATAATCATCTTTCTTCAAATGCCCATACAAGCGTCTACTTGGAGGATATTCAGACTTCGGTCGGCCTTTGTAACTCCTCATCCGGTTCATTTCTTTCTCAGTTATATCTTCAGTCACTATATACTCAGCAGGATGCTTTATCAAATCAGGTATTTGACTGTCAATGATCAACTGTAGAAACCAGTGATAAACTATGAAAGACTTCTTTGTCGGCTTCGTTAATATGATCTGTTTCAAGTGATGCAGGATCATCTTGGAGAAGTTGAATGGCTTGTTGAGTGTCAAAGCGACAATCGCAGAGGCCAACGTGTCTCTAATAGCATCAAAAGCACCTTTTCTCGGACCAAGGCACTTCACGACTACATGTGTCAGATATTTGATCTCAGGCGGAAGCAACCATTTCATGAGCATCGTCTGTTTGTTGACTTTCCCCAAATACTTCATCCTTAGAAAGCCGCCACGAATCAAAATGGCGTCAAACACTATAGGATCAGCATCAGTATCGCCAAGGACTGCTTTGTTGATCTGTAGAATTGAAGCCCAGAAGTATTGGCCCACTTTTGATAATACCCGCTTGTGATCTGATTGTGGCCCATGGCCTTTACGAAGCTGTGTACTTGCCTAGTTGGCAATCCGCGTCATATTCATCTAAGGGTCCAGATTTTAATAGAGTGTGTTTCCTCATATTGATCCAATGGTGGATATAGGTTTGGGTGTGCTTTCTCCCGAACCTATATGAGCATCTATAAAAGCTGCCCTCGTTCAGTGTTAATAAGTTTTAGCTTATTCTCTCTTGTTTCGTACTCTCTTTCTCAGATATCTCTCTTGTTTCTCTCTCTAGATATTTTAGGGTTTCTGTTTGGTATTTCATCAGTTCTCCTGATTTGTTTGTAGTGTGTGAGAGAATACAGATCATCGTGTTGATGATCTGTTTGTGAGGTTGTGGTCTGGTTATTGTTGAGAGTTTGTTATTCTTTCTTTGTAATAGTTGTTTCTCAGTAATAATATCATTTAGTTCAATACCATATTTGTAACATGGTATCAGGCAATAGGCTCTGTTCATTCAGTCTTCCGCTGGATTGTTAGGGTTTCTGATATTATCTTGGGGTTGTTGAGTGTTCTTGGAGGTTCTCTGTTCAGATCTAGGGTTTGGTAGCAGAAAAGTCAAGAAGACAAATACAGTCTTGGAGATTATTGGAGCATTTTTTTCTTTTTGCTCTCCAGCTTGTTACCCTAAGTGAAGGTAACAATCTGTGAGTTTGTGGCGAAACCCTAACTTGGGTGCTAGGTCGGTGAGATCCTTCCTTTTCTCTTGTTTACTTTTACAGTTGTGTCTAGGAGCATCTGTCCGGGTTAGTGGGATCAGAATTGGCTCAGTAATTTGTTGAGTCTATATGTGGTTCTTTGGTTGGTATTGTTTGATATTTGGTTGTTTTTCTTGATAGTTATTGTGTAGTTGATTTCTTACTTGAATGTGGGTGTAGACATAGGTATAAAGCTCCCAAGTTAAGACTTGTCCTGGCACCCTTGAGTGATGAACCAGGAATCTGGACACTGACTTGGCTTCACTTTTGTGTGTGTGCTTAGGTTGTGTTGTTTGAATAAGTGATTATTTTTGTGTGATAACATGATTGGTCCTCAGGGTCCTATTGGTCCTCAAAGCATTATTGATCCTAATTCGTCTAATATGTCTAATGTGACTCTTGTAAGTAAACTGGATGCAAGTGATCCATTGTATCATCATCCTAGTGATTCAGCTAATCTTAGTATAATAACTATAAAATTGAAAGGTACTAAGAACTATAATGTGTGGGCTAATGCCCTTCAACTTGCTTTACTAGTTAAAAATAAATGGGGTTTTATAGATAATTCATGTAAAAGACCTGTTGATGATGATGTCTTAGGCAGACAATGGGATAGATGTAATTCCATTGTTCTTACATGGATTCTTAATTCCATGTCAGAAGAATTGTATTTAGGACAAGTATTTTCTAAATTGGCTTCTAATGTGTGGAAAGACCTTAAAGAAACATGTAGTAAGGTAGATGGGTCTGTTGTATTTAACCTTTATCAGAAGATTAACTCATTTAGTCAGGGTGATTTAACTGTATCTGATTACTATCAAAAACTAAATGTTATGTGGTTACAATTAGATCAAATATTAAACTAATGCAATTCCTTATGGGTCTTGACAATGTATATCAAAGTGTTAGGACTAGTTTGTTAACTAAGGAGGTTCTTCCCACTGTTAAAGAGGCTTTTGCTATAGTCTTTAGAGAAGAATCCATAGGAATTCTGTTAACAGTGGAAAGAAAACTCAAACTGTTGGTTTTTTCTCTAAAGCTAATCAGTTTTCAGATTTTAATAAAAGAGTTAATATGTAACATTTCGTATTACATCCATGTACGTTTGAGACATTATTAATAAAACGTTGCATTTTTTATCATTACCGTACCTTTAAAAAAAATATTTAGTGACACGTTTGGACTCCTAGAACCATACTATAATCATATATTAATAATATAGTGGTGGAATAATTGTCAAAAAATAATTGTTTGGGCCGGGATTCAAACCCGCGCCCAAACCGGCTCAACAACTTAACACAAACACAACCACCAGCTGAGCTACACGTTCCTTGTTGAATATATCCGAACCTAAATATATATAAACCCTTCCTAGTTCATCACAGTTGACTTTTTCAAGTCAACTGCGATTCAGTCATACCATAATCAACAATCAATCCATGATATTATAGCAATTCATCTATGGTATGATTTGACCAACACTCTCTGCGTTATTCCCACGCAAGAATTTTGATTAAAACCTTCCAATTCTAGCCAATTCACGCGTATTATTATTATGACAGGTCAAACTTTCTAAATAACCCAATCCATTGATGTTAGTATAAATTGAGCACTCCTCCTCAAGCTAAAATCGTCGAAAACCATATCCCTACTCTCAATTTCCTCTAAAAACTTCATTATAATCTTCATTTGTGTTCGCGTTTGACTTTACGATTGACCGGACAATTCGTCATCAAATTTTGTTTGTAAGTTCAAATTTGTTGTTTGGTTTTGTTAATCGGCCATTAACAAGCAATAGCCCCATCATTGTAGAGGCTATTGGATGTTAATTGGCCGTATTAGAAAAGCTAGGGTTCATGCGAAACGAATTGGGGAAGATGACTGGTTACAGTCATCGTATTTATTTAAAATAAACAGAAAACAATCACTATTTGATCTGTAGATCAGCTGGTAACCAACTGTTGTTTAACACACTGAGTCGGTGACGTCTGGGGTTCGAGTTCGGTTCCCCAACATTTTTTTATACAAGTCATGATTAAATCCAAGTAGAGTATATAATTAATTGAAACTGGATTTAACTTGTTCTCAGGGTCTAGCCCAGTTGGTGACTAGGCTTGTGATTTAAACCACGAACCGGCCAGTGGCTCGGATTCGATCCCTAGCACATACAAACCATTTTTTTTAAAACCCTTTATACCTATATATTCATCATTATTTTTAAAAATGGTTTAAAATATAGTAAATCTACTTTATAAATTCTATAAAAATTTCCTTATGATATTCCGATAATAAAGGTTATCATACAATTTTTAGTTTTTGAAAAATCATTTATTTATTATATATAATAAATATTACAAGTTTATTTCTTAATAATTTTAAAATTCTATAAAAAAATATCAAAACGACTTTATAAAATTCCACAAAAATTATCCTAAACTTATAAAACAATAAATATTCCAGAAATGATTTTTATTTCTGAAAAAATCATTTATTTAATATTTTTAATTGATTTTTTGTTATTTTAATCATATATAAATCATAATAAATTCATTTTTCATTATTTTTACATCAAAATTTCACATAAATTATTATTAATCATTTAGATCAGAAATATAAATTTTTGATTCGAAATTTATAAATTTTAATATTTTTAAATATTAAGTCTATATTTTGTCAAATAAGTATTAATATATAAATATTCATTAATTAAGAAAATAATTTTATAAAAATTATTTTCACATTTATTACATGTTAATTCAAATACTTTAGTTAATATTGGTCAGAAAATATTTTTATTAATTATTTCTTTATTTATTAAAGTTATTAACAATTATTCAAATTTAATTATAAATCAATTAATATTCCCCAAATTAGGAACCCTAGCACATTTTAGACTAGAAAACTTAGACTTATTAAGTTTTCCCCAACACTTATTTATTACCTTAAAAATAGGGTGATATTTGGATACACACGAGCCACATTTACTTGTATAACAAGGGTCTTCATTTCAACACTAAGGTGAGTTTTACATAGCCCCTTTTCCATTTCACTATTTTGGGGTGAAACATGTTACAACATTCAATTTACAATTCAATCATAAGTGTCTATGTGTTATTCTATGTTGCATTATCTCTTAAACATTACTATGGTAGGCACAATTATTCTAGCATAATCATTAACTCCGTACAAGCCAACGATACACAATGATAGATCTATTGGACTGACAACCCCACCCGGATACGTTACCTCATACATAGGTAGCGTGGGTGATTGTTATCGCAACATAAACGAGTGAACCATATGCGTATAGGATGGACCACAATATTCTAGTCACAAGGTTTGATTATGCACATGATTTACCGGGTAGTATTGTTTTCACATATGGACTAGACCTGCCATGACACTCGAATTGTACAAGTTTTTATTCAATATTCAAACCTATGTAATTCTCACCAACTTTTGTTGACCCAAAATATTTTCAAACTTAACATGTTTCAGGTTATAGCTTGTTCGAAGATTTGAGTTAATGCTTGAAGATGCGTAGCTAGTATTTTTCATTTTGATGTACAAATTCTTAGAACAATTGTATGTATTTTATTTAAATCATTTATTGGAACTTATTATTTACCATGAGCTACTGAACAATCATCAATACGTGACATCCTAATGTTTCCGCCATTGGTTGGGGTGTTACATAATAAAAGTTCTAATCAAAATTTAAAATGTACACATTGTAACAAGAATGGTCACACAGTGGACAAGTGTTTTGAAATAGTAGGTTATCCTAGTTGGATGAGACCAAGGGGTAATCAAGTCAAGAAAGCAGTTGCTAATAATACTGTTGCTAATGATTCTTCTGTTCCTGTTACTACCTTAACAAATGAGCAATTGACTAGGTTATTAAGTTTGATCAATGACAAACCTAGTGAAACAACACCAAGCTGCAATGTTGCAGGTAGGTTTTTTTGTGCAAATAGTTTTCAAATTGATGATTCTGTGAAACAAAATTTGCTGTTCAAACCTATTTTTAGTTTTGTAAATGCTTTTGGTAATAAAATTACAGTAGGATGGATTGTAGATTCAGGAGCTAATCAATATATGGTTAACAATGATGTTGAGTTAATAGACTTTGTTGATGTGTCTGATCTAAATGTTTTTGTAAATCATCCTAATGGAACCAAAGCTTTAGTTACTAAAATTGGTACTGTGTGTCTGTCTAAAGATGTTGTTTTAAAAGATGTACTGGTTGTTCCTGAATACAATGTTAATTTGATATCAGTTCACAAATTAGCTAGAGATAACAAATTATATGTTGGGTTTGATGAACATAGTTGTTATATACAGGATTTAAAAACCAGGAAAGTCCTGTGACTGGTAAACAACAAGATGGATTGTATCTGTGTGCTAATGCTAGTTTCATGCATAAGGTTTGTGTTAATAATTCTGTGTTACATAATCTTTGGCATGCTAGATTAGGTCATCCTTCTGAACAAGCTGTTAAACATCTAAAAGAAATTATTAAAATTGATCTAGGTAATAATCATCAGCCTTGTGATATCTGTCACAAGGCTAAACAACATAGGGATCCTTTTCCATTGAGTGATCACAAGTCCACTCAATTAGGTGAACTTGTTCATCTGGATGTATGAGGTCCTTATAAGGTTGTTAGTAGAGATGGTTATAGGTATTTCTTAACCATTGTAGATGATTATTCTAGGGTTGTGTGGGTGTGCTTGATGAAAAATAAGTCAGAAGTTGTTGAGTATGTTAAAGATTTTATAAAAATTCTAAATACTCATTTTAAAAAAATCTGTAAAGTGTCTTAGAAGTGATAATGGTCTTGAGTTTGTCAATCACCAAATGAAAGATTTGTGTAGAGGTCTTGGCATAATACATCAAACAAGTTGTTGTCACACCCTCAAAATCCACTTGCGGGGTTTTACCGCGAGGCGCATGACAAACCAGGATCCAAACCAACGATCACAATAAACAAGTCTAAATGAATATAAATGCAATTCCAAAACATAGTTAAAAATCCCCGTTTACAGCGGAAGCTTATTCAAAACAATTATTCAATAATAAACCAATGTTCAATGTTTGTAAATCATGCAACTCTAGCTAGACGCCGTGCAGACGCGTGCGCCCTAGTTCCATTCGTGCTACCTTAGTGACCTGAGAAAACATGTAAAAGTTTACGTTAGCACAAAAATGCTGGTGAGTTTACAGGTTTTGTATCCAAGTACCAAGTCCACCTGTCCATACTATAATAATCGAAAACCAGTATACGCTAGCTAGGCGTACGTTTGTTACTACCACGATTGGAAAACCATTACTAACGCGAATACCAAAAGTATGCCCGATGTATGTTCCTGTTGTTCCTGTTGTTCCTGTTTGAGACAATATGCACCCGCCGACCCTCCAAGTCGACGAGCGGGGTTGGTCACTCCCAATAGCGCTATTCACATTTCCCCGTTGTGCAAACCCGCACATTCATGGTTCCCCCCGGGACTTCCAAAGATCGTGTAGTACACAATAGAAACCCATAGTATGACAGTAGTTACCAAATAATCGTTTTAACACATGTTTTCTCCCCCGAAAGTATGAAACCAGTTTAAAAGAGGGGCCGTAAACTCACCTTAAGTTCCGTTACTCCTTAACCCGAGTAAACTCAGCTGCTATGCTAGTCCCGTAAAGCGGCGACCTAACATACGACAGTTACAAGTACTTAGACTAATAACCCGCAGGTTAATTAGTCCCTAGATGTCCAGACCATAACCAAGTTCGTTTGAAAACACCGTGACTGTTTAACCGACCCAAAATACAAGACTCGACATCCCATTGGTGACCCGAGACTCCCCGTGTTATGTTTACGCTCCAAAACATACAATAACGCAAGTACACTTAACATACGTTAACGCACAACAAGTTATAGCACATAGTTCACGTATCACCGAAATACATCCAAATATATGTTACCAAGTTATTAGACAAGTTACGGGGTTCCTAGCATGTTACTACATGTTAAATCGGGTCTCGGAATGCTAATTTACACTTACAGCAGCAGTACACGCGATTAGGAAAAGTCAACTAGCATTTAGGTTGGTCAACTAGCGATTAGGAGTCCTATTCGCCCCTACTATAGGCGATTAGGGGCTACTCCCCTGAACTTACTAGTGATTAGGGCTATTCACCTGAACTTACTAGTGATTAGGGCTATTCACCTGAACTTACTAGTGATTAGGGCTATTCACCTGAACTTACTAGTGATTAGGGCTAATCACCTGAACTTACTAGTGATTAGACCTCTACTCGCCTGTGTTATAGGCGATTAGCACCCTACTCGCCTATAACATAGGCGATTAGGAATGCTACTCGCCTGTAACCTTGCTGTTCCGGTTTTTCGCGCGTTTAACGCTCCAAATCAGATCCAGAACGTGTGTAACCACCCAATATCATCCCAAACACTATCCTAAACATGTTTAACCCAAAATCCTTCGTTCAACCTCGTATAATCAGTCCTGCATGCAACCAAGTAATCCAAACACCAATTCACATAGCATGCAACATCATACTAACACGTGTAATCATAACCCTAATATCCAATTACTGAGATTCCTATTATCATAATATCAATACCAATACTGATCTATCATAATAACATGTCAAATCATCATCATGAATCATAAAAATCCTATCTTTCTAATCATACACACCCATAACGCACGTATATTAGTTATAATCCGATTATCAACCCTTATTGACGATTTTCAGAAAGCTTTTTCGTTTATGAACAGGTCTGGACCATTAGGGATTGATTAAAAACGTTTACAAAGTGTTATGGATGAGAATCAAACCTTAGGATTATGAAAGAATGATGGTTAGACCTTGAAACCTTGTGTTTTTGATCAAAATCGCCTTCCAGAGGTTGTTTATGTGTTTGGGGCGGTTATGGGACGACTAGGGTTGATATTAGGAAGTTTAGGAGGTTAAGCATTGTATTTATAGGTGTTTCTAGTCGTCCAGCACGTTACTAGCGAGTATGCAGCAGTTTCAGGCGATTAGGGCTTGTAATCGCCTGAATGTTCACGTGATTAGGGCCTACTCGCCCTTAGTTACACACGAGTAGGGCCTACTCGCCCTTAAGGGCTCCCTACTCGCCTCCCCTATAGGGGAGTAGACCTCCTACTCGCCTATAGGGGTTGGTCTTGTGTGTTTTGCGCGTTAAACCCCGTTTTAACATATGTTAATGCATATTCATGTACCGACAAGTCACATAATGATTGTAAACACATAACACAAGTAAATACACATATTTACACTCGTTCACCAATTCCCGGGACTCGAGACTCGTACGTTCCGTATGCCCTGACGATCCTACAAATCGTCACCGTTTGTACACTTGGTTAAGGACCGACATCTAACGAACCTCTAGACCAACATCCAATGATCTTCTAGACTAACCAATAGTTCCCGAACCATAACCCGACTTAACTAACCCAGTTAAGTACAATATACGCGTGACTCGCTAAGGTAGACTTTCATCTAGACAACGTTGTTAACCAGAATTTGCCGGGTGTCACAGTTGTGCCTATACTCCTCAACAAAATGGTATTGTTGAGAGAAAGCATAGGCATCTCTTGAATGTTGGAAGAGCTCTTCTTTTCCAAAGTAATTTACCTGTTTAGATTCTGGACTAAATGTATTCTAACTGCTTCATACTTGATTAATAGGACTCCTTCATCTGTGCTACAAGGAAAAACTCCTTATGAGTTAGTCTATGGTTTTAAACCCCTCCTCAGTCAGTTAAAAACATTTGGGTGTCTGTGTTTTTGTACAATACTTAATGAAAATGATAAATTTATTAGTAGCGCTGAAAAGTGTGTGTTTATAGGGTATTCTTTTGAAAAAAAGGGTTACAAAGTTTATAGTTTAGATACTAAAACTGTGTATTTTTCAAGAGATATAATGTTTTATGAAGATATATTTCCATTTAAAGAAAAAAATATTTTTGAAAAATTTGATTCAAATACACATGTTGAGGTAAATCAATTAATTTTTTTTTTGATTAGTATGAAAACACAGATTCTGAAAACTTTTCTGAGGTACAGGATCCCAATGATGATAGGAGGGGTAAAGGTAAGGAAGAAACAAGAACACATGGGTCTCTGCAATCAGAACAGTCAAACCTGAATAAGGAAGCTGAACAACTTCATAATGAGGGTGATTGTTCTGATAGGGCAGAGGGTGTGAATACTGTAGATGACAAAACTAATAAATCTGAGGGTGATACTTCTGAATCTGTGTCTCAGTCTATTTTAAGAAAGTCATCTAGAACTTCTGCTTTACCTAAAAAGTTTAGTGATTTTGTAGTAGAAGGTAAAGTCAAATATGGTATAGAGAATGTAGTTAAGTATTCTAACTTGTCTATAGAATCTAGATGTTTTGCTTCTACTCTGAATAAGAGCTATGAACCCATAAGCTATAAAGAAGCTTCATCTGATCCAAACTGGGTTCAGGCAATGAACAATGAGTTAAAAGCATTGCATAGAAATGATACTTGGACACTTGTAGACCTTCCTAAAAATAAGAATATTGTAGGATGTAAGTGGGTCTTCAAGATAAAGTATAAATCTAATGGTGAGATTGAGAGGTTTAAGGCAAGGCTTGTAGCTAAAGGCTACAGTCAAAAGGTAGGAATAGATTTTAAGGAGACCTTTTCTCCTGTTGTCAAATTGGTAACAGTTAGATGTGTTCTCACTTTAGCTGTGTTCCATAACTGGGAACTTTACCAACTTGACATTAATAATGCATTTCTCTATGGAGATCTTAGAGAAGATGTATATATGTCATTACCAGAAGGATATAGTTCTGGAAATGAACATAAAGTGTGCAAACTGAACAAGTCATTATATGGCCTCAAACAGGCACCTAGAATGTGGAATGAGAAGTTAATAAATGCTTTATTTGAGTATGGTTTTAAACAAAGCAAATGTGATTATTCCTTGTTCATTAAGTGTGAAAATGAGGTGTTTATTGTATTATTAGTTTATGTGGATGACATAGTTATAACTGGTAGTTCTAGTAGTGAGGTTTCTAAGGTTAAAGAGTTTTTAAAAACAAAATTTTTAATAAAGGACCTTGGGAAACTCCAGTACTTCCTAGGCATTGAAGTCATTAGAAATAATGATGGAATTTGTCTATCACAAAGGAAGTACTGTACTGATCTATTAACAGAGTATGGCATGATAGGATGCAAACCTGTTAATGTCCCTATAGATCAGAATCATACACTAGTAACATTGTTAAAGAGAGATGAGTCAAATCTGGAAAGTATTACAGGTTATCAACAATTAATTGGTAAATTGATATATATGTCTCATACAAGACCAGATATATCATATGCTGTACACTTTCTCAATCAGTTTATGCATGCCCCTACTAAAGGACATCTAAAGATTGCCTTTAAACTGTTGAGATACTTAAAATCTTCTCCCGAAAAGGGGTTATTGTTTAAGAAAACTGACTCTCTTGACTTAGTTGCTTATTCAGATTCTGATTGGGCCAAGTGTGTCACTACTAGAAAATCTGTAACTGGTTTTTGTGTTTTTTTGGGAAATTGTTTAATCTCCTGGAAAAGTAAGAAACATTCTACTGTGTCTAGATCATCAGCTGAAGCTGAGTTCAGGGCAATGTGTTCTGCCACATGTGAAGTGATGTGACTTAGAAATTTGTTGCATGAGCTGAGTGTTCAGGTAAAAATGCTTGTAAATATTTTTTTGATAACAATGCTGCCTTATCAATTGCAGCAAATCCTGTTTTTCATAAAAAGACCAAGCATTTTGAGCTTGATCTATTCTTTCTTAGAGAACAGATTGCAAAAGGGGTAATTAAAACTTTTTGGGTAGATTCTAAGAATCAAACAGCTGATATTTTTACTAAAGGATTATTTGCTAATTCTCATCAATTTGCTTGTGGTAAGCTACAGTTGTTTGACCCATTTGAGGTTTAAGAAAAGTTTTTGACCCATATTGAATTATAAGTTTGAGAGGGGGTGTTAAAAATATGATAAGACTAGGCAAACTTATATTCAAAATAAATTAAGTTTATTGTCAAAAACTTTGATATGTTGCATAAGAGCTTTGCAGGGTATGGGCTAAGGAAAAGTGTTGCAGTATGGATTCAAGAAGATAAAGCCCAAGAGTAGATAAGCCCAGGAAGCCCAGGACTGCTTTGTTGATCTGTAGAATTGAAGCCCAGAAGTATTGGCTCACTTGTGATAATACCCACTTGTGATCTGGTTGTGGCCCATGGCCTTTAATAGAGTGTGTTTCCTCATATTGATCCAATGGTGGATATAGGTTCAGGTGTGCTTTCTCCCGAACCTATACGAGCATCTATAAAAGCTTCCCTCGTTCAGTTTTAATAAGTTTTAGCTCATTATCTCTTATTTCGTACTCTCTTTCTCAGATATCTCTCTTGGTTCTCTCTCTAGATATTTTAGGGTTTCTGTTTGGTATTTCATCAGTTCTCCTGATTTGTTTGTAGCGTGTGAGAGAATACAGATCATCGTGTTGATGATCTGTTTGTGAGGTTGTGGTCTGGTTATTGTTGAGAGTTTGTTATTCTTTCTTTGTAATAGTCGTTTCTCAGTAATAATATTATTTAGTTCAATACCATATTTGTAACAAAAACGGTAAAACCATTTAAAACAGTGACATTAGAAAAGAATATATTATCAAAGGGAAAGTTTTTTTTTTAAGAAAGAGAAGGTTTCCCTGAGATGCACTAAATGATTTTTGTTGTTTTGAATGGTGTGTGTGATAATTACATTTTTTAACAGCAACTTTCAATTATGTAACCATTGGTCGCATCCTCACAATAGGAGACTTATCACACTACTTCAACCAGTTATGCTGTCTTAACTGGGCTCATATTGGCTTCAGAGTATGACTGGATGTTCACAATGAAAACCACACAGGTACTTGCACGAATGATTAACAGGTAGTGACCCCCACTTATGTGTAAAACCTGTTGACTCCAAGAATTGAACTCCCAACTGATTGGAACAAAGGCCAGGGACTGTTATGTTTAACTGATTTTAACTATGGTTTGATTTTTTAGATTTTTGGATCCATTTATGTCAGAAACAAATATTATTCTGAATCTCAAATTTGGGTATCGATTATTATACAGTAAGAACCGACATGTATTTACTAACCAATAACATTCATATATAATAGTAAAATAAAATAGGGATATTTTCCTTGTATTGATGTATCTTAATTAGTCAATCATAATTTTCAATTTTCAATTTCTTGTAAAAGTAAAAGTTTAACATAAATAATAGTGTGTCATCGGTCCGTTTAAAGGTAGAACAGTCAAATTTAATTATTTTTTGATAGCACCATATAGATGGAAAACAAGTTAACCAAATTGTTAAACAAAATAATTAAATGTAGAGATGTCGTTTTGTAATGTGGATTGTGGGATGATACCCACGCCAGCACCGTGTTCCCGAGTTTCATTTAACTAAAGAAAAGAAAGGATTTGAAAGGATGTTTGAAAAAATTGTGTTCCAGAGTTATTTTAAAGAGAGAAAGGGAAGGAAATTTTTGGTTCATTTCCTTCATTTTTCATCCTTCCAAATTGGAGAGATTTGGATGAAAATGCTATTTTAAACATAAAATCCTTACTTTCCCCTCCATTTCCTTCAAACTCAGGAACACACTAGTTAATTAAATATTTTCTTTCTACTCCCTTTCTTTTCCCTCTGTTTCAAAGTAGCGTAAGGACATTTTATATGTTTTAAACATAACCAAGGACAGTCAGCTCCTTGAGGACATGAAAAATATTTATGTTGGAAAGTTATAGGCTTGGGAGGGGTTTGGGTTTGGTGTCACCTCTACGACTCAGTACGTCCATGGGAATGGAACCCCACCCCCCTGCGGCAGGAGACTATGCATGAGTGGTCGTTTACCAATTTACTCCTATAAATACTACCCCATATAGACTACTCAACATATCATGTAACAAATAGAGCAATCTGCAACTTTCACACTGGATAGATGAGGGCTACATAAATGGACCTGTAGCGAAGAATGTATACTTTAGATAAATTATATTGATGAAGACGAGGGTTTCATCGTGAACGCTAATGAGGACTACATAAATGAACCCCCACCCCGTGTGGCAGGAGACCAGGCATGAGTGGTCATTTACCAATTTACTCCTATAAACACTAACCCATATAGACTACTCAACATATCATGCAATAAATCGAGCAATCTGCAACTTTCACTCTTGATAGATGGATAGATGAGGGCTACATAAATGGACGTGAAGCAAAGAATGTATACTTTAGATAAATTATATTGATGAAGATGAGGGTTTCATTGTGAACGCTAATGACCTCTACTTTAATTGTGTAGGATCGACGAACGTGTCACCCGACAATCACGAGGGCTATATTCAAGGTGCGGAATCCCTTGGATATGTCTCAATAACAGAAACGAATATGAAACAATGAAAGACGAGTAATTACAACACACAAATGGGTCAAAAGATTCACGTTTATATCATTAAAACAGAGCACGAGTGTTACAATGATCAAACCTAGCAATCTCAGACCTGGGGAGGGTGTTTGGAGAATGTGTGTGGCAAGAACTAATGATTAGGGCAATGATTGGGCCTATTTATACCTCCCGTACTCGTACAGGTCAGTACTGGCGAGTAGGAGCTATAAGACATCAATCTATAGGCGATTAGGGCCATAATCGCCTATAGAGTCTTGTACTCGCTAGATATTGATGTGGTATAGGGCTCTAATCGCCTATACCCATCTCCTAATCGCCTGTAGTGTCCCAAACACCTCAAAACGCGTATAAATGTCTCCAAACACCCCGAAACTCGTCCAAACAACATATATACTAGCCTAGGGACATCATGCACTTACAGACTCCCCCTTAGACCAGGCTAGTATACGTACAGAGATTACATAAGACATCGTTTATAACAAACACCAACAACTTTACAGACTCAAAATTGAGAACATACAAAACAAACATAACATAACACGACACGCGGCATCTTCAGTCTTCATCAAATCGACATTGTCCTAATCCTTGATAGTCTTGACCAGTCGCATCCAGCATGAACTTTGTTGGCGTGACAGAAACGAATCACCCTTTGATACTTCAATGCTTGATCGGCTTCGGCCTTCAAATGCTGTATGGGATACAGGAACAGTGTCTCCACGTCTTTCTCTGAGCAGTTTATCAGCCACATCGGATCCCATATCCTGATTTTCCTGCACGGGTTTGGGGAGTTGCTCAAGACTATCACTGCTTCTGTTGTCGATGCATCATAATGCCAGTAGTAGAACTTAGAAGAGAAGTCTTGTTCAACCGGGACCAATGGAATCTTCGAAGCGGTTTCCGGTGGCTTGACTTTGTGTTTCCAGATAGGACTCTTTGTGACGGGATGAAGCTTGTTTGTCTTGATGGATCTAGGATACTGTGGTTTGAACTTATCCCATTCTCCAACACTTTCTCTTTTCAGAATATTGTAGAAGCCTCTAAGATCACCGATAGCCTCATAATACAAAGGATAATGTAATCTAACTAGATCACGAAATAAAGCAGACCGTCCTGCCATTTCACTCCCAACATCCTAGCATGCTTGATGTAGGCCCAGCTGATCACACTTCCCGACATCTTCAACAACTGCTTCTTGAAGATAGATGCTTGTACTGGATCTTTCTTCTTCTCAGACTCACCTCCAGATGGAAACCAATTGGGATACTTCTGTCTGATCTTGTCATGTCTTTCTTTTACTTTGTCCGGAACAGGCGTAGGATCAAACTTGAGCTTTTCTTCAGCCTCATTAAGCATCTCCTCGGAGATATTAGTTATCCCGGTGCCAGAATCACCAACTACATACTCAGGAGTAGGCACACTCGTTCCCTCTTCCATTTCTACCTCATGGTTGTCTGGATGCAGTTCTGGAGGAGTGTGACTTGCACCGGAAGATTCTCCTGGTGCCAAGCCAAAAAACATAGTTCCTATAAAAGGAACACCCAAGGACCATATTCTTCTCCAATTTGAGTTTTACTCACATCTCGAATAAATTCAAGGACATATTCGAAGAAATTCTGACCGCTGGTCGGAATGGTTTGTGCATCCAATTTCTAAAAAAATCCCAATTGTTTCCATTTTTGGAATGGGATCTTTATGGTTTGGCCATGGTACTAGGAAATGGAATCCTAAAATGGCAAGGCCCAGCTGATCACACTTCCCGACATCTTCAACAACTGCTTCTTGAAGATAGATGCTTGTACTGGATCTTTCTTCTTCTCAGACTCACCTCCAGATGGAAACCAATTGGGATACTTCTGTCTGATCTTGTCATGTCTTTCTTTTACTTTGTCCGGAACAGGCGTAGGATCAAACTTGAGCTTTTCTTCAGCCTCATTAAGCATCTCCTCGGAGATATTAGTTATCCCGGTGCCAGAATCACCAACTACATACTCAGGAGTAGGCACACTCGTTCCCTCTTCCATTTCTACCTCATGGTTGTCTGGATGCAGTTCTGGAGGAGTGTGACTTGCACCGGAAGATTCTCCTGGTGCCAAGCCAAAGATCTTTTCTAAATCCTCAGGTGTAACCTCAGGAGGTATTTTACCTTCTTCTAAATCATAATCAGAGGACTTATGAGGTACGTACAAGTTACCATCATCATCATAAGCAAAATAGCAGTTTAGAGGCTCGACAATATCTACAGCAACCATTGCTTGCTTCAGTGAATCTCGGAGTTGCTGAATCTTGCTCTTCATATGATCAGGCTCCCCCCAAGTAGAAGAACCTGCTGCGGGATCCTTGCCTTGTCTGTCATGGCTCTTCTTCGTACGCTTTGATCCAGATCCAGCTGATGATCCGCCACCACCTGTGGCTCCAGGATCACCACCATCACCACCCTTACCAACATCATCATCACCATCATCTGACTCATCATCGTCATCGACCTCATCATCATCTTCTTCATCATTATCTTCTTCATCATCATTATCTTCATCATCATCATCATCACCAGCACCAGCCTCTGCTTCTGAACCAGTACCACTAGTGAGTCTAGGTTGAGTTCTAGTCAACTCATTTAACCTAGCTCTTAGTTCTGTATTCTCTTTCTCAGTCTTGGTGATCCTTCGTTCATTGTTCACATTAATCAGTCGAAGCTCGCTGTTTGAGGCCTCTACACCTGCAAGTCTCTCCAAAGTGTTTTGGTTCGACTGCATCAGCTGCTGATGAGATTCCATTAGCAGCCTGTTCGATTCTATGACCTGCTGATTAGACTATGTGAGTGCATCAACTGTCGATCACAGCTTTGTGTTCGACTGGATTGTTTCCCCGATCAGTTCAAGCATTGCTGTCTCATTCTCTTCAATGTTAGCATTCTTCGTTCTCAACTCCGCTATCTCACGTGTCTGCGTAGCAACTATAACAGTTCACTCGCTGATCTTTTGTTGAAGTTGTTCATTTGTAGCAGAAGCTGAAGAAGAGGTCTGATTAGTTGACTTGGAACCCGTAGGTCGGACTTCTTGTCTCATCCTCCTAATCCTGTCACCAATAGGATTGGAAACAATCTGTGAACTAGTCGCTGCTTCGGTAACTGAGGCTGGCTCAGTGAAGATTACCGAAGTAGGCATCGACATTGTGACTCTGGCAGGCATAGCTGCACTAACAGAAATCGGGACTGATGATGTTGCTGCTGATGTTGTTGTTGTTGTTGCTGTTATTGTTGTTGTTGTTGTTGCTACTCCTGCTTGAGAGGATTGAGTGTCTTGAGCCCCAAATGCTTCAGGAAGAGTAAACCGTCTCTTCCTTGAAGTCTTCTCCATTTGAGGTTTAAGAGACATCGTCTTCTTACCTCGAACACTATCCTTCTTGGCAGTCGTCTTATGTCTCTTTGGAGGAGGTGACGTCTCAAGCTGTGCATCTATGTCTGCAATCAACTCCCCCTCTCCCACAACATAGGTGGGATCTTCATTAAGGGCTCTAATCGCAGCTGCACTAGCTATCTCCTCCGCTGCCTTTCTCTTTGCCCTTTGCTGTTTTCCAGCAAAAGTATCGGGGGAATCGCTTTCAGTTTCATCTGAGTCATCATCTGCATCAGTTATGTTAACTGGTGCGTCTTCATCAACGTGTGACTTTCCTCTGTCAGATTGAGAGGCTTCATGTTCTTGTGCAGCACCAGAAGGTTCTGAGAAGTCTATAACATTCGGATCAAACTCATCCTCATTACCTTCAGCTGTATCAGTGGTCCTGCCCGGGGCGTTCTCTCCTAACTCGTCAGTTTCTCGCCCTATATCATCCCCCTCTTTAAACACCAACCTATGAATACGGAAGTCATCCTCTGAATCACTATCCTCATGTCTCCACCTATTGCCTGGTGGTGACACATAATCTTCTTTCCTCAAATGCCCATATACTCGTCTACTTGGAGGATACTCAGACTTCGGTCGGCCTTTGTAACTCCTCATCCTGTTCATTTTTTCTGAGATATATCTTCAATCACAATATACTCAGCAGGATGCTTCATCAGGTCAGGTATTTGATGATCAATGATCATCTGTAGAAACCAAGGATAAACTATGAAAGACTTCTTCGTCGACTTCTGTAATATGATCTCTTTCAAATGATGCAGGATCATCTTGGAGAAGTTGAATGGCTTGTTGAGAGTCAAAGCGACAATCGCAAAGGCCAACGTGTCCCTAATAGCATCAAAAGTACCTTTTCTCGGGCCAATGCACTTCAGAACTACATGTGTCAGATACTTGATCTCAGGCGGAAGCAGCCCTTTCATGAGCATCTGTTGTTTGTTGACTTTTCCCAAATACTTCATCCTTAGAAACCCGCCACGAATCAAAATGGCGTCAAATACTATGGGATTAGCATCAGTGTCACCAAACTGTAATTCTTCTCGAATGATCTGTTCAGTAATAATGACCTCCTTTCCTTGTATCGAACTGGTGATCACGATCGGAACAGCTTTGTAGTCAACTTGGGCGTTTCGGTAGAACTCCAGCAGGATATCCTTGTATGCGGCGTGCTGCTTGGTTATCGCGTAGTGTATTCTTGACCGCTTCAAGAAGTTAATAACGCCCTGAAAAATCTTGCATTTATCCATGGTAACAGGTCCGAGAAAAGCACAACAGTTGTGCTTGGGAGATGCTTTCCAATTCTCCATCCTGAACATCAAAACACGTAATAAGTATACCACCCAGATCATATATGCATAAAACGGACAAAGCAGACTAAATTCGGACAAAATTTTGACTAAGATTGGTTAACAGAATGTATCAGGCGATTACAAAATATAATCGCCAATAACAGAAACGAATAGAACACACATCATTCAATTATACGCGATTAGACATATAAATCACCCTAATCGCGTAACTGTTCATGCGATTAGGGGATTAACACTACCAATCGCATGACTGTTCATACGATTAGACGAGCTTATCGTGTGAACAGTGCCATCGAGTACCAATCTTTGTCAAAACTGAATTTTGTAATATCGAGTTCGGATTTTTGTCATCATGAAGCCTATAACCCCTAACTAACATAACCCCTAACAGTTATTACACAAACATATCAAAAACCGGGGTCAATTGGTAGATTTGAAAATTAGGGTTTATAGGTTTTAAAATTGGGGGTTTTGAATTCTTGATGTTATGGGTCAAAATTTTTGCACAAACAGACCCTATAGGTGCCGATAATCAAACCCCAACCAAGATTTATCATCAAGCAATATACCCTATATAGCTACCCGATCAAGAACACAAAAGCTAGGGTTTCGATAAAACCCGGATTTAACCCCTTAATTCAAGCTGAAATGATCTGAAATTTATAGAAGAAGTTACCTTGATAATGTAGAGTAATAATCACAAATCAAAGAAAGATGGGTAATAAGATTGATGTATATCGGGTGAGAGGGAAATGAGTGTAACAGTGGTTATGTTTGAAAATAATGAAGTCAAAAGGCTAAGGGTTGGTCTTATACCCGATTCATACTCGCGTGACATATATGCGAGTGATCTCTATTCGCATGAAAAGATCACACAATATCGTCTAAACGCCTAAGCCAACAAGCGAATAGAGTTTCTAATCGCTTAAAGCTTCTTAACATGTTATAACAAGATAAGGGACCTACTCGTATGAAGGGATTAGCGATTAGGACATAATCGCTATTATTCTTACACGAATATGTCATACTCGCCCAAAACTACATGCGATTAGAAAACTAAGGGCCTATAATTTTCCCACAAATTATCAAATTGCCCGTGCAGCACCAATTCTCACATTGTTGACCCGTTAAGGTTCAAAACATGTTCACCCCGTTTTAACACATGACACTGATGACGACTCATATCTTTGAAAAACTTTCATTTTCAACCCCTGTACTTAAGAGAAAGTACGGTTTTGACCCGGCAAAAACACAATTTTCAACTAGTTGATTTTCGGCGTTTTATTTTGAAGAAGTAAGATTACAATGGATTAGAATTCCATCATCAGCAATCAAGAATGATAAACAGATAAAATTAAACAGAAATAAAACAAAAACGGGAGATCAACTAACTGTACACTATCATATTTTTGCGAGTTTCAACAGTTAGGGAATCATATCAGTGTACGGACTTTACTAGAACCCTTATATTTTCAGTTTTTAGTTTAAATTACCAATAGGCATCCTACAACAACTGTCGATATTGTTGTCCACCTAAACTCAAAATCAAGTTTTATCGCTAGGCACTTTAGATACATTAAGGTAATATTAAGACTGATGTACAAGGTGTTCCCCGCCACGCGACACATTCCCGTATCAAGTCATGCACAAACCTTCCTCGTAACCGGTGAGTAAGCTGTTGTCATCCATATTTTACAAGGAATGGACTCAGTGGTGATCAGGTCTGCAGAAACGCTGCAACAGAGAGACCAGTGAGATCCAAACCAGGGTTCAAGTCAAATACCGTATATTTGATTTTTCACGGTACGATGCTTTAGGTATATGATTTGTTACCTTAGAGCGAATTCTCTTTGAGAATAGGGTTTTGGCATATATGAATCTTTTTGCTCTTTTAGGATTCCCGGACGTCTCCTGTAACATTTCGCATTAAATTCCTTGTACGTTACGATTATTATTAATAAAACGTTAAATTTCATCATTATAGTCCTTTTTAAAAATATTTCGTGACGCATTTGGACCCCTTATACTATACTATATACTTGTAACATCTAAATATTGTGGATATAATTATCAAAAATTAAAGGCTTGGGCCGGGATTCGAACCCGAGCCCATAGCCGGTTCAATATACACCCACCACACAACCAGCTGGTCTACACCACATACTTGGTTAACTTTCAACACATTTTAATTATATAACATATTTGAAATCCTAACAGTTGACTTGGAAAGTCAACTGTGAAGACGAGTTACCATAATCAAGCCATCTAAAACGCGTTTGATCTCTAACATGGTAAATTATGTCAATCATTGACTGATACGCATCCATTACAACGATCAATCATCGTCAAAACCTTCCAATTATTGCCAATCATCGTGTCATCATGTTTATTACGGTCAAACTTACCAATTCGCTTAACCCGAACCTCCCACTATAAATTGAACACTTCCTAGCAAGCTTAACTCGCCGATTACTCTTTCTTCACCTCCAATTTCTGATTAAAATCATCTTTCAAAGACTTTTTGATCGTGTGTTGACTTTTCTGTTTGACCGGTTGATAAACGCGAATTCGTTTTTGTAAGTTCTTTTTTTTATGGGTTTTGTTCATCGGACACTACACAACAATAACCCTATGATCAATTGGGTTATTGTTGTGTAAATCAGATTATTGTTAAACTAAGGCTCGAACGATTTTGATTTGGGGATAAAACCTTCTGCAGACATGAGTATTTATTTAAAACAGACACAAGACAAACACAACCACTGATCTAGATCAAGTGGTTGTGTCTGTCTGTTTGTTAACCGGGGCACGCAGGTTCGAGTCCCACATTAAACAGTTTTTATTCTTTTCTTTTAAAAGGTTTATAAATCAGTTTCAACATGGCTATATAATCAAATTCAAAACTAGTTTATTCGTTCTCAAGGTCCAGCCCAGTTGGTGGCTGGGCTTGTGATAAAAACACGAACCGGTCCCAGACCCGGGTTCGATTCCCAGCTTCAACAAAACATTTTTTTTTACCTTTTAAGCTTTATATATATTCACTTATATTTTTAAAATTGGTTTTAAAATACTAAAAGTCCTTTATATATTCTACAAAAATTATTTTATGTTATTCTAGAAGAAAAGTTTAACATACAATTTTTAGTTTTCCAAAAATTATTTATTTAATATATATAATAAATATTTCAAGTTTATTATATTTTAATTATAAAATTCTATAAAAATATCAAAACGATTATATAAATTCTCACAAAAATTATTCTGAGTTTATAAAACATTAAACATTTCTGAAATGATTTTTATTTCTGAAAAATCATTTATTTAATATTTTTAATCAATTTTTGTTAGTTTTAATCATAAATAAATCATAATAAATTAATTTTTCAATATTTTTGCACCAAAATTTTATATAAATTATTTCTATCCATTTAGAACAGAAATACAATTTTAAATTTAAAAATTCTTTAATTTTAATATTTTTAAATATTAAAGTTATATTTTGACAATTTGAAATAAATAAAATATTCTATTTTTAAGAAAATAATTTTATAAAAATTATTTTCATACTTAAAACCTTTTAATGTGACCATTTTTAATCTAAAGTTTACACAAAGACTTTGGTTTATTTATTTATTAAATTTCTTATATTTAATAAACAATTTGATTATTAATCAAACAAATACTTATCCCCAATTCGAAACCCTAGAAAATACTTGTAGACTAGAAGGACTTAGACTTATTTGTTACCTTATACATAGGGTAATACTTGGCAACTTTGGGGCTACACTTATACTTTTTCTCGAGACTTAATACTTTGCTAAGGTGAGTTTACGTAACCATGTTTGTGCAATTTTTTATACTTGCAACATTATACTTAAGCAATTCTACATACATGTCTAGTTGTAAACTTTAATGCCTCATGATTTAGACAACAACAACAGTTAGACTTACGCTTCAACATACATAATCATTAGCTATGGCCAAGCCGGCGATACTCAATAATAGATCTATTGGATTGACAATCCCACCTAGATTCGTTGACCATCTTTTATGGGGAGCACGGGTGATTGTTATCCTTCCAACATAATATTAAGGTGAACCGTGGATGACGGGATGGACCTAAACTAGTCGGAGGTTTGATTATGTGCATTCAACACTTCATGTTTATTCATGTAGACTTAAACTTGATGGACGGGGTAAATCATGGTGTTTAACATGCTTAATTGAGTGCTTTTAATGTTGTTGGAGTGATTATATGCCTTGAATGTGATAACTACGCTACATTGTATGATTGCAGGTAAAGCGGCTAAAATGGATATATTTAGAATGGAATTGTGTAGCGCGTGTGAGCCGGAGAAAAATAATCAAGACACCAACACTTGAGAGCCAGTGTTCATAGACGCTGGAGCATTGAAAAGGAACTTGAATAACTCAAGAACACCCGAATCGGGGGCCACTACTACTAAATAATAATAATAATATAATAAACTAATAATAATAATACAAATAAATATACTAAATGTAAAAGAAAAAAAAAAGAAAAGTCCCAAGGCCCAATAGGAGATTAGTAGGTCATGAGAGTGACTTAATATTATTGAGGCGACGACAAACTTTTGGGGTTTTATTATTTATCTTTTGACGGCAAATCATCACAGAGGAGTTTTGGGGAAGGCGCAGCTTTCTAGGAGGACTTTTGGAGCATATAATCGCACAACACAAAGGACAAAGGGGAGAGGGAGATGGTGGCTTCTACCCTAGTCATGAGCGGTTAATCACCCGTGAACCTCTCCGGGTGAATGGTTAGTTACTAGAACAAGATTTTATGCTTGTCAAATAATTGAATTGAGACTTTGAATGTTTAAACTTTTGGTTTCAGTTGTGGTTTATTTTAATATCGATGTTGAACGTTATTTGAATGATATGCTTGTTTTAGATTTCATCAACCAACACGGTTTCGTATCGAGGGTCATTGAATACATTCAAGTTGTGTCTTTCAATATTACGAGTCATTAAGATATTGTTAGGTGATAATCAACCGAGTCAACAGTCGTGGTCTAGTTATCGGCTGTCACAAAGTCATTAATCAACCTTCTTTATCAATCATATTAATCCACATATCATGTCTATGTGATATCAATTGGCAAACTAAATAAATCTTGTCTAAAGTGATTAACCGGGATCCTGGAGAGGTCACCATTTTTTATATTGTTTACAAATCATTTTTTAAGTCGTTTTTATTATTTGCAAATCAATCAACCAATCAATTTTACATTTCCGTCTAGTTTAATTTAATTGTTAGAAATAACACTTTCCACAGTACTCCTCGTGGTTCGACACCCGACTTACCCTAACTAATAAGGTAGTTGGTCTTTTATAAAATTCTTATTTTTGACCGGTCCTTCGACACCGATCAAATTTTGGCGCCGTTGCCGGGGAGTCGTGCGCAAAGTGTTTTTTTTTCTTAGTTAATATAATAATAAAAAAAACTCAAAAATCCAAAAATACTTATTTTCTGTTTGTTTAGTTTATTGTTCAGTATTACGCTCGGTTTTCTTGTTTGTTTTGTGCAGGCAATTCTTCAGTTGCATGCATCATACAAGACATTCAGGGAAGTCATCTCCGCTAGTATTCGATCCAGAAATTGAGAAAACAGCTCGGCAGAACCGAGTATTTCACAGAGAGAAAAAGGTCTTGCATTCTCCAGTCTCACAGTTCAAATCTATGGAGAACCTAAACCTAACCACTGAACCGATGTCACAACCTCAGTTGTCACCCTCTCAGAACCATCCATCACCCAATACCTTCGCCACTTCGGAACCGCCACCACAATCCAGTACCCAATCATCACAAATTCCACCATTCCCGAAATTTGATAACCTTCCACCATCACATTCACAAACATCATCTTTACCACAACCAACTACAACCTACACTTTTCCAATAACCTCTCTCCCAAACTTTGAGAGATTCAATCCACAACAAGACCAATCTTCGGCACAAGAACCAAGTTTCACCCAAAAACCTGTGACCAGTCACTCTTCTCCTTATGTGAGAGTGATTCCCGATGATAACCCCAAAAACCCAACTGGTACCCAATTCCCACATACTTCTACAACTCAATATCCATCATTCAGTTTCAGTCAAATAACTAATCAAGGGCAATATGAGTATGATGATGGGGATTTGGATGGAGAAGTGGGGGATCAAGGGCCATATCAGTTAGCAAGATCACATAATTTGAATCATCAGGGGTACCCTCAGTTTAATCAAGCAGATCAAGGGTATCATGCATTCCCAGAAGCTCTAGTTCACCCTGCACCTCGACAGCAACAAGCGGTGAACAGGCCTTTGAGACCTAATCCAAGGAATGCAATGCCTCCGGCTAATAATCAAGCAGGCATTCCTTTGAGGTTTGAGAGAGGTCCAGTAAGAGGGATTGAGAGTCACTTCAGACCTGCTATTGTTCATAATCCATCAGCAGTGGTCATTCCACAACTGCATGGCAGGTCGTTTGAAGTGAGATAACAGGCAATTCAGAGTTTGCCTAAGTATCATGGGTTAGTGACTGAGGAGCCGTATATGCATCTTGGGGCTTATGATGCGAGATGCAACACAATTGGGGGTCAAGGGTTTACACAAGATGAAGTGAAGTTGGTCCTCTTTCAATTCACTCTTGAGGACAAGGCACAGCAATGGTTCCAATCCTTACCCTCGGCATCTATTCGTACGTGGCTAGAAATGCAACAATAGTTCCTAGATGAGTTTTACACAAGTCAACGAACAAATGATGCTAGGAAGAACATCAGGAACTTTTCTCAACAACCAGGCGAGCTCTTTCATGAAGCACTCACTCGCTTCAAGATGATGATCAACAACTGCCCACATCATGACATCCAGTTGTGGGAGTTGATCAACTCTTTTTATGAGGGACTACACTATGAGGATCAAGGTACGTTAGATTCTATTTCGAATGGTACTTTTGGCACTAACGATGAACAGGTTGATTGGGAGTACCTTGAGAGGAGAGCTGAGACAACAAAGAGGAAGGCACAATCTTCAAGACGTTCAAGACAAGCAACTGTGAAGGCTGCAAGTAGTGGTAGTGTTGTTGATGTGGAGAGAATAGCTAGAATATAGTCTCAACTAGCTAATTTAGGTATTGGTGGACAACCCTTATGTGGGCATTGTGGGGATGTTGGGCACGTTGCTGATAGTTGCCCTAGCATAGTGGGTGAGATGGAAGAGGTGAATCAGGTTCAGGGGGGAATAGGAATTGGTCCAACATGAATTCAAACACCTATCACCCAGGTCTTAGGAACCACCCGAACTTTAGTTAGGGAACCCCAATAACCAAAGCAACCCAGGATTTCAGGGTAGTGGACAACGTAGTAACCAACAACCTTATGCCCCTAGATATCAAAACAATCAAAGCAATTACCAAGCGGGTAGTGGTAGTGGGGGTTACCAAAAGGGTAGTCAGTCTTCTGAGACAGCAGGTGGCGAGTTGAATGAGGTGATGAACATGTTGAAGGCTATTCACTAGGATATTCAGGGCATCAAGCAAAAGGGTGAGGTACGTGATAAAACTGTTCAGGCTTTAACTACGCAGGTTGGGCAATTAGCTGGAGATGTGGCAGAGCTGAAGAAGGCGAACGGGAAGCTACCGAGCGATACTCAGGTCAATCCGGCACATCAATCATCATCAAACACGCGGAATGTGCGGATCAATGCGGTAAGTCTTCTGTCTAGTTCTAGAGACTGTGAAGGTGAACAGGATCTAATTTCACAAACGACTCATAAAAAGTTAAAAACATTATTTTGTGAAAAGTTTTTCAGTGAAAATTCCACTATGGCTGAGGATAAGTGTGGGGAAGTTAAACCTTCCCCATTCCCTCTAGCTGTAGGGGAACAAAATAAAACATCAGTTTTGAGAGAAACCCCACTAAAGGATGAAAAGTGGGAAGAGTTTATAAAAGTGAAAATCAATCGACCATTACTTGATGTTTTAAAAGAAGATCCTGTTCATGCTAAGAGTTTGAAAGAATTGAGTTCTCAAAACCGACACAACAAGCTGCCAAAACAGTTTGATTTACCAGTAAATGTTCATGCCGTGTTATTGGGTACATGTCCGCCGAAACTCCAAGACCCAGGAACGCCTTTAATTCCAATACAGATTGGAGAACTTAAAATTGACAAGGCATTATTGGATCTTGGAGCGTGTGTTAGCATTCTTCCAGGATGTATCTACGACCAATATGATTTTGGTCCTTTGAAAGAGGTCGACATCACCATGGTGTTGGCAAATCAAAAAGCGATACGTCCTAGGGGAATGTTAACGGATGTGATAGTTAAGGTGGAGGATTGTTTTTACCCAGTGGATTTCTTGGTAATGGATTGTGTTTCTAATAAAAAAGAGACACAACCCATGGTTATATTGGGTAGACCGTTCTTGGCAACTGCACACGCAGTGATCGATTGTGCCAATGGGACGGTTAATATGAGGTTTGGGGAAAGAACACTGAGTTAAAATGTGTTTTTAAGTTTAACTGGCCCAAATGCCGAGGAAGGGTGTTTCATGGTTGACAAGACTGAAGAAGCTGGAGTCAAGAAAGGTAAGAAGAAGAAGAAGAAAGTCAAGAAACGAGTCAAGGTCAACCAGGAGGGCATGAGAGTAAAAGCTCCAGATCCTAACTATGGGATGGCTCATGAATTATCGCAAGATAGAGAGAATGCATGTTTAGTAGCTGAGGGATGCAAGCATCCCACTCGCCCACCATGATTAGAACACCAGGTAAAGTCAGGCTGAAGACTGTAAACTTAGCGCTACCGGGAGGCAGCCCGGAATTTTATTTATTTTCTTGTTTTTGTTTGTTTTCTTTTTTTTTATTTTTGCTTGTGTGTTTTTATTTTTGTGGTTGTTTGTTAAGTAACTAATCATTGCGGGTGGTAGTTAATAGTCGCGTATGTTGAGATTGGTGGTTGGGAAAGAATTGGGTAAAAAAAAAAAAAAACCTTGATTCAAATTGTTTAATACCCTTCTCAAATGATTTAAAATCACATAAGCAAGGTTCTGAAATTGCGAGATGCATTGCTTACGAGCTATAACCTTAATGTGGTAATTGATGACAAAATGGGTCTATCGTGTGGTTCAGTATGAGGTAAAGATGAGTAACTTATTAATGTGGGTCGGGCGGTCTGCGTTGGCACAAATCATTTTTTGTCCATAATTGAAAATTATTATATATATCAATTTGAATCAAGGTTTTGCGCTAGGGAAGTCTTCAACGTTTTCAAGCTGACCACAAAGGTTTTGCACTTTTCTTTTACCACTCTTCTAGAAAGGCCTCCTCCATCACCATACATTGGGGACAATGTATCCCAAGTGTGGGGATGGGGGACCCTAAGGAAGTAAGGCGGAATTACTTACCGTTGCAAGAAAAATTGGGAATTTTGAAATTTTTTGAACAAATTTAATGAAAAAAAAAAAATCTTGCAAAGTAGTCCCTTTCTACTTGATCAGGCATAAAAGCCGAATTTTCAGTCACCAAAGAGTCTTTTGCCAAATGTGAAAAACGAGATCCCTAATCATGGTTGTTCCTTTAAGTTTCATGAGAGTGTTTCTGGTGAGCGTTTTTAGAGAAAATGAAAAGAGATGCTTAACTAGGGGTAACATGCTTATAGGATTTGCATATGCTACATGTCGGCAGCCTATTTCCCTACATTGTGAGATCTTGAGCCTATTAGATGTTTATTGATATAAATGTTTCGTTTCATGAGAGTAGGCCAAATGTTTCTTTGTTGCAGAATTTGTGTAATTCGATACATGCTAAAGCTTTAGATGATATGTGCGCATAGATGAGAAAGGCAATGTAGGAATCCATTTGTTTGTTTGATACCTTTATGTTGTTTGTGTTGACCCGTTCGTTAAAATTCACCATTAGTAAACCATGTTGAACCTAGACCTTTCATTTGTTAAACCTACATTGTTACCCAAATCGACCCGGTTACCTTGTTGAATAAAAATGTTGACATCCAATGTGTTCGTCTTGTGTATCGTTTGAGTTATTCAATGTTGAAAAAAAAAGGAAAATATATATATATATGAGAAAAAAAAAGAAGAAAAAAAAAGTGAAAAAAAAGGGAAAATGCAAAAATAGAAGTGATTGTTATGGGTCAATTATGCCCAAGTTTGTGTGTTGGTATGTGAATAAGGATGTTCAATCATTTGTGTTAAACCGTTTGTTTTCGAGCCATTTGTGAACCAAATAGTCCTACCTGTACCCAAAGCCCAAAACCCGTAAGTCCTTTTGATATGTGCACAGTTTATAGCTTATGTGTGATTGTTATACAAACCTATGATAACAAGGTTGCATTCTTGGTTTTTTGAGTGATATATATACTAGCACATTACACGCTAGTCCAGATATTAACCCGAGAGGAGTGAACATTGTGAGGGGTGTGTAGCATATGTAGATGATAATAAGCATGTTAGTTTTGGATAGGCAAGTCTTGTTTTGAATTGCGCAACTTTTGCTCGCCAGATTGTCAATCTCGATTGTGTAAGTCTATGGGACGGGTATGATTGGGGACCTTGGAAAATCGATAGGTAAAGGAATTGGAGGTGGCTTGTTAATAAGGTGAGTCATGTTTTGAGATGGTTTGATTGGGGACAATCAAAGGTAAGTGTGGGAATGTGATGGACGGGGTAAATCATGGTGTTTAGCATGCTTAATTGAGTGCTTTTAATGTTGTTGGAGTGATTATATGCCTTGAATGTGATAACTACGCTACATTGTATGATTGCAGGTAAAGCGGCTAAAATGGATATATTTAGAATGGAATTGTGTAGCGCGTGTGAGCCGGAGAAAAATAATCAAGACACCAACACTTGAGAGCCAGTGTTCATAGACGCTGGAGCATTGAAAAGGAACTTGAATAACTCAAGAACACCCGAGTCGGGGGCCACTACTACTAAATAATAATAATAATATAATAAACTAATAATAATAATACAAATAAATATACTTAACGTAAAAGACAAAAAAAAAAAAAGAAAAGTCCCAAGGCCCAATAGGAGATTAGTAGGTCATGAGAGTGACTTAATATTATTGAGGCGACGACAAACTTTTGGGGTTTTATTATTTATCTTTTGACGGCAAATCATCACAGAGGAGTTTTGGGGAAGGCGCAGCTTTCTAGGACGACTTTTGGAGCATATAATCACACAACGCAAAGGACAAAGGGGAGAGGGAGATGGTGGCTTCTACCCTAGTCATGAGCGGCTAATCACCCGTGAACCTCTCCGGGTGAATGGTTAGTTACTAGAACAAGATTTTATGCTTGTCAAATAATTGAATTGAGACTTTGAATGTTTAAACTTTTGGTTTCAGTCGTGGTTTATTTTAATATCGATGTTGAACGTTATTTGAATGATATGCTTGTTTTAGATTTCATCAACCAACATGGTTTCGTATCGAGGGTCATTGAATACATTCAAGTTGTGTCTTTCAATATTATGAGTCATTAAGATATTGTTAGGTGATAATCAACCGAGTCAACAGTCGCGGTCTAGTTATCGGCTGTCGCAAAGTCATTAATCAACCTTCTTTATCAATCATATTAATCCACATATCATGTCTATGTGATATCAATTGGCAAACTAAATAAATCTTGTCTAAAGTGATTAACCGGGATCCTGGAGAGGTCACCATTTTTTATATTGTTTACAAATCATTTTTTTTAAGTCGTTTTTATTATTTGCAAATCAATCAACCAATCAATTTTACATTTCCGTCTAGTTTAATTTAATTGTTAGAAATAACACTTTCCACAGTACTCCTCGTGGTTCGACACCCGACTTACCCTAACTAATAAGGTAGTTGGTCTTTTATAAAATTCTTATTTTTGACCGGTCCTCCGACACCGATCAAAACTTACGATAGACATATGAATTGCTAAACTTTTATTCTTAAACTTAATTGCTTGACATGGCTTATGTATTCTCACCAACTTCTAGTTGACCCCCCCCCCCCCCCCCCCATTTTTACAACTCAACAGGTAATAATGATGCTTGAAGTCTAGAGAGTTAGCATGAAGAAAAAATTGAAGTTTATGCTTTATTTGGTTATTTGATGTATTAGAATTCTATTCAAGACTTATTATGTATTTTCAATTTTGGATATTTTTACTTTAAATAAATTTCAATTAAAACTTGAATACCATGTGCTACTGTATACTCATTCTTAATGACACCTCGATGTTTCCGCCATCGGTTGGGGTGTTACATCTCCTGATCAAATTTTTTTCTATTTTTTGTTTTTTTTTTCAGGAAACGACATAGAGGTGTCTCAGTTGTAGGCTGTGAACCCAACGTACGACACGTGTGCCACTCCTATTTATTCTGAGAGACGTCCAGTTCACCCCGGATGTACCAACCTCTTAAAGACCATGAAACCTCGGATTTTGGCATGCTATCAAAAGAGATTTCGGTACCAAGACCATATGCCAACGCATGTTGATCCACACAGGTTTTAGTTGATTTAGGTTTATATTACCGTGCCGAACTTGGAAATGATTTTGAGCCTACCGACACATCATTGTAGAGGCTACTTGTCAGTTCCAATATTTTTAAGATGATAAGAGTCCAGACAGTCCGACTGATTGGTTAATATCATCTTCCCGTTTTCACCAAAGAAACTCATTTTTGCATTTTTCATTTTTTCTCCCCCTAAAAATCTAAAAATTTGCGAAAAGACAGTGTTTTTGGATTTTTCTGTTTTTTAAAGAAAAATATTTACAAAAACGATTACCGATGAGGATCTAATCCTGCTTAACTTTAATGCCGTTTAATATTAACAGATACTCAAAACGAGGACCGTCAAAAGCTTTGGTGAATAAATCGGCACGTTGATAATCCGTGTGGATTTTGACCATATCGATAAGTTTCTTTTCATAGCAATCGCGTATGAAATGATACTTAACCAAGATACGTTTCGCCTTGGAATGGTTAACTGAGTCTTTAGCAAGAGCTATAGTAGACTCATTGTCACAGTCAATGGGAGTATTAAGAAATGTCAAACCGTAGTCTCTCATTTATTGTTGTATCCAAAGAACCTGGGAGCAGCAGCTCGATGCTGCTACATATTCCAACTCGCAGGTGGATAAGGCGACTGAGGCTTGCTTCTTGCACTGCCACGAGACTAGTCTTGGTCCCAAAAACTGGCATCCAGCCGATGTGGATTTTAAGTCTGTCGTGCATCCGCCATAGTCAGCATCACTAAACGCGATAAGGTCAAACTTATCGTCATTAGGGTACCATAGACATTTGGTCGGACAACCCTTTAGATAACGTAAGATCCTCTTCACAGCAACCAGGTGGGACTGTTTCGGCCTTGACTGGTATCTTGATAGTAGGCATGTCGCGAACATTATATCAGGTCTTATGCAGTGAGATACATGAGTGAGCCTATCATGGCTCGATAGAGAAAAGGATCAACGGTTTGTCCTTTCTCGTCAGGCCCAATCCCGTGATTGGTTTGAATCAGTGTGCCTACTGGAGTAGAGTCTTCCATCTGGAATCGGCTCAAGATGTCAGCAACGTATTTTGTCTGGTGGATGAAGATCCCCGACTCTGTTTGTTCTACTTGTAGACCGAGGAAGAATTGCATCTCCCCCATCGAGCTCATCTCAAATTTATCCTGCATAAGCTTTTCAAATTCCCTACACATGACATCATTAGTAGACCCAAAAATAATATCATCAACATAAACTTGTACGAGAAGACGGTCACCACCCTTTTCCTTGGTGAATAAGGTGCAATCCATGAGTCCACGTTTGAACCCGTTGGATATCAGATAGTTGCTAAGCATTTGGTACCATTCACGCGGAGCCTGATGGAGTCCGTACAACGCTTTGTTCAACTTGTAAACTTTTTCGCGATGAAGCGGATCCTCAAAACCCGGTGGCTGAGCAACATACACCTCTTCCTTCACGACACCATACAGAAAAGCACTTTTCACGTCCATTTGATACACCTTAAACCGTTTGTACGAAGCGTAAGCTAAGAACATCCGGATAGCTTCAAGGCGCGCAACTGGAGCATATACTTCTTTGTAATCTATTCCTTCGATTTGCCGGAAGCCTAGGACAACTAATCGAGCCTTGTTTCTGATAATCACCCCGCGGTCATCCCGTTTACAATTGTAGACCCACTTTGTTCCAATTTCTTCGAGCCTAGAGGTAAGTCAACTAAGTCCCATACCCCTAGCTTTTGGAACTGCTGAAGCTCGGCTTGCATTGCTTCAATCCATGGTTCCTCCCTCAGTGCCTCTTGCACAGTTCTTGGTTTAGTTCGAGAAACATATAGAGCGAAGGACCAATCATTCTGATGACCTGCTTTCCTGATATCCGAGTAGAGTGCCAAGGTACCTGTATTGTCACTTGGACTAGCATTTCTGAGCTGACTGTGCGTCATGACTCTGCTAGCCGGATCACCAATCACATTCTGCATCGGATGAGTGTCGTGAATCCGAGATTCCGGATGTGCCGGCACTGGATCATCTGAATGCAGATTAAGGTTCTCCAAACCTTGAGATTAATTTGTCTCTGCGGCGCTTGAACTGGAGGGAGCAGCGGGTTGCATGTTAAAACCTGAGAGATCGATCCGAAGACCTATCCCTGGAGCTGCTGAAGAAGAAGGACCAGCCTGATTGTTTCCTGTCGGATTAACTGGAGCTGTAGTGGTAGATTCACCATTTCCAGCTTGTTCTTCAGTAAGAGTTTCGTGAGACTCTGCAAAATCGTCGTCTGAAGATGAAGATTCGAGAACCTCTACTGACACTTCCTGAAAGACTTCCTCAACTTCTGCTGCTGCGGTTTTACCAGGGGGACCCGTGGATGCAGAGGCATTAGATGGAGCAAGCGTAGGTGCATTCGCCACGATCGGACGCATTAGCGGAGAGCTAGCTGCGTTTTCACAATCGTAATACATATGCGCTACAGCATCATCCACCAAATTCTCCACGTTGAAGGAATCAAATAGACTCTTATAGTAGAACAACCAATCAGGTCCAACACCAGGTGCATTGGCAGTATAACGTTGAACATCGACATTAAGCCACTCTCAACGTTGTTGGTTCTTTTGTTGTACACTCTTTTATTGGGAATGCTGTAACCAACAAAGAAACCTTCTTCTGCCTTTGCACCAAACTTCCCATCGGGATGTATCCTGGTGCATGGAGCTCCGAAAGGTTCCAGAAACTCTAAGTTCGATTTCCTTCGGTTCAGAAGCTCGTAAGAAGTCTTACCAAGCTTCTTTACCGTTAGAACCCTATTCAGAGTATAACACGCGCAGTAAACTGCCTCGTTCTAGAAGATCACAGGCAAGTTCGAGTCTGCGAGCATAGTTTTGGCTGCCTCAATAAGAGTCCGATTCTTTCTTTCTGCAACCCCATTTTGCTGAGGAGTGTACGGTGCTGTGAATTCATGATGAATACCCCTTTCTGCACATAATGCCTCCATAGCATGATTCTTGAACTCTGTTCCGTTATCGCTTCTGATCCTCCGGATCTTTAGCTGATATAGATTTTCCAATATAGTAAAAAGATTCTTCAAGTAATCAAAAGTTTCACTCTTGTGCTTCATGCACACGACCCAAGAAAACCTAGAATAGTCATCCGTAACTACTAAGCAGTATAAGTCACCGTTCTTGCTCTTCCGATTGACTGGGCCAAACAGGTCCATGTGCAGTCGTTCGAGAGGTAGACTAACTGAGTTCGTCTTCTTAGGCTTATGAGACTTCCTTTTCTGCTTCCCTTTCTTGCATGAGACACAAACGTCGTTTAGGTGAAAATTCTTAACAGAAACACCTTCCACCATTTGATTTTGAACCAGATGCTTCATTTTTCTCAAGTGGATGTGTCCCATTCGTCTGTGCCACATGATCGATTCCTTTTCTGTCGCCTTAGACAGAAAACAAGTGACTTGACCTTTTGCTGTCATAGCTCGGCTCATATCCAGGACGTATAAGTTATTGACCCTGGGAGCTGAGATCATGACCCACTCTTTCGGTATCTTAAATCCAGGTTTCAGAATGAAACACGCATTGTCATCAAAAAACACAGTGAACTTCTTGTCACATATCTGCGAGACGCTCAGCAAGTTGTGGTCTATTTGTTTGACAAAGCTTATCTTTTCAAAGCTTACAATACCATTACTCATACTGCCTTCTTTTGTGATATAACCCCCTTTATTACCAGCAAAAGCAACATACCCCCCGTTGATATTCTTTATGTCAAAAAGCAGGGATAAGTCGCCTGTCATGTGCCCTGAAGCTCCACTATCAACAATCCATAGGCTGCTGATAAGGTCCTGTGAAACTCCCTTCACAAACATTCAAAGTTCAGTGGTTAAGGGGGACCCAAGCCTTCACGGTCTTGGGTCTACCATCTTCATCTAATGTCGGAAATTCAACCCATCTTCCATTTGGAGTTGGTGTTGTTTCCGATGGTCCGGCAGTGCTCTCACCTGCAGATGATTCTCCACTTTTGGTTGGTGACTTGGGTCTCCAAACCTGTTCAGGTTTCTCTAGCTTGGGCTTCTTCTTCGCCTTGGGGCTAGAAGATCCACCCTTAGATTCCTTTGAAGGAACAGATTTTAGATCCACTTCAGATTTAACTGTACGTGGAACAGCTTTGGGGTTGCCCTGTGGTTTAGCTGCAGCCTTTGTTGGTGGCTTAGGCGCTGCTTCAACCTTTGTGGGAACAGTGCTCCCCCTCAGCTGTGGACCCCTGCCATCAACTGGCTTTTGGTTCATGTAACACCCCAACCGATGGCGGAAACATCGGGATGTCACGTATTGATGATTGTTCAGTAGCTCATGGTAAATAATAAATTTCAATAATTGATTTAAATATATTACATACAATTGTTCTACAAGAATTTGTACATCAAAATGAAAAATACTAGATACACATCTTCAAGCATTAACTCTAATCTTCAAGCAAGCTATAACCTGAAACATGTTAAGTTTGAAAATATTTTGGGTCAACAAAAGTTGGTGAGAATTACATAGGTTTAAATAAAAAAATGTTGTACAATTCGAGTGTCATGGCTAGTCTAGTCCATATGTGAAAACAAAACTATTAGGTAAATCGAGTGCATAATCAAACCTTGTGACTAGAATGTTGTGATCCATCCCATACGCATATGGTTCACTCGATTATGTTATATGTTCGATAACAATCACCCACGCTACCTATGTAGGAGGTACACGTATCCGAGTGGGATTGTCAGTCCAATAGATCTATCATTGTATACCGTCGGCTGATCAATGTTAATGATTATGCTAGAATAATGTGCTTACCCTAGTAATGTTTAAGACACAATGCAACATAGAATAACACATAGACACTTATGATTGAATTGTAAATTGAATGTTATAACATGTTTCACCCCAAAAATAGTGAAATAGAAAAGGGGCTATGTAAAACTCACCTGAAATTCACTGTGTAAGTATTAGCAAGTAGCAACAAGTCTGAACTTGGATTAATTGAACTCTTGTATCCTATTACAAATAAACGATGCCTTAAATTCTAATGCAAATAAACTTATTTTGTTTCTTGGTTGTGAAGATAGTTAGACCAACTACCTAGACTCGTATTGTAAACAATACGCGTCTTTGAAAAATTGCAACTTAACAAATCGGAATAACTTGGTTTGGTTTCTTGAAAATATGTGTATGTGTAATTATTATATATATAATGTATGCTTCACTATGATATTCGGTTTCTCGACTTGAAATTAGTTAGAATGAAACATTTAAGGTAGTGAAAATAGCGTATGTGTAACTTGACTCGAGTTTAATTCGTTTTGTAGATCGGGTGACATACACTATTTATATATACATTTTTCTAGTATGACAAAATAGCGTTTGAACATTAGATTTATTTCCTCAATACTAATTTATGAGGCGCTTTGGTTTCGAAGAAAACCTAGTTGTAAAATGTATTTTCATTTAAACATAATTATAGATTTAGACGCTTGGTATGTTTCTTTTATTCAATAAAAATTTGGGCAGATTTTCCTCTGTTTTAGTATAAAGCCAGACAACGCAAGTCGTCTATTTTTATCAAAAAAATTAATCGCCCAAGTTCTCATCACACAACATAATTCAACTAAAGTTAATCAAGTCTTTATATAAAACAAGTGGTTCGAGTTAAAGCTATAATTATAATGAATGAGAGGTTATACGTTTGTTAAGTGATACATATATTTATAGTTCGCCATTTGATCATTCTAATAACAATATGTATTGACATAAGTTAGTCGTTATTCTATTCGTCAAGTTAACAAACAAATAAGTAGTTTTTATTACAACTCGGTTTGGTTCGTTTAGATTTTAGAATAAAAATTTAAATACAATAAACATGAAATGAATAAACTAAAGTCGTGGCGTGCGTGTTATACCTTCCCGAGTCGCGTATTTGCCTCGTAAATCGTGTGGACAGATCTGACAGGTTTGACCACGTTTGACTACTGTTGACTACGAGTTTGACCAGTTGATCAGTCTTGATTGAACACCACAGTTGACTGGGTCCGGAACGTTTGACTGTTGTTAACCCGTGTCCCAATGATCGATTTACTCGAAATGGTTTGGCTCGAGATGAGAACAATCCAACCGAGACCCACATTAAACATCGCCCAAACATCACAGTCGGTCCCCTGTACCCGTGACCAGAACCGGGACCATCATCTATACAACTTGACCCGGAACAGCACCAGACATAAGAACAAGGAGATGAAGGGCTGAGAACGAACAAGATATGGAGGGCACTGACCTGGCCGAAAACCTGCACGTCGGACCGGTTTCGCACCAAATGCGACGGAAACCAAAACCCAAAAGCTGCACCATAACCAGTCATTGCACAACGATCAACTCCTATCGATGCTTGTTTTTCATTATTTGGGAGGGTGGCCTCGTCACAACCTGTGGCCTGGTCGGTGGCGTGCGTGTTATACCTTCCCGAGTCGCGTATTTGCCTCGTAAATCGTGTGGACACATCTGACAGGTTTGACCACGTTTGACTACTGTTGACTACGAGTTTGACCAGTTGATCAGTCTTGATCGAACACCACAGTTGACTGGATCCGGAACGTTTGACTGTTGTTAACCCGTGTCCCAATGCTCGATTTACTCGAAATGGTTTGGCTCGAGATGAGAACAATCTAACCGAGACCCGCATTAAACATCGCCCAAACATCACAGTCGGTCCCCTGTACCCGTGACCAGAACCGGGACCATCATCTATACAACTTGACCCGGAACAGCACCAGACATAAGAACAAGGAGATGAAGGGCTGAGAACGAACAAGATATGGAGGGCACTGACCTGGCCGAAAACCTGCACGTCGGACCGGTTTCGCACCAAACGCGACGGAAACCAAACCCAAAAGCTTCACCATAACCAGTCATTGCACAACGATCAACTCCGATCGATGCTTGTTTTTCATTATTTGGGAGGGTGGGCTCGTCACAGCCTGTGGCCTGGTCGGTGTCAGGGGTGCCGTCGCACCATAAGTGACTGGAGGAGGGAAAAAGAGAGAGAGGGTTAAAGGTGGTGGTTCGGGTGGTTGTTGTTGGCGGCTGGCAGGTTCAATCGGAGCCTATGTCTGGTCATCAGACTATACAGAGAAAAGGAGGAGAGTAAGGGCCTATGGAAGCTTGGGAGTGGTGGTTGATGGTGGTGTGTGGAGATGTGCAAGGAAGGAAAAGGATAAGGTAAGGTGGGGGGGTTTAATGGTGGTGGCTAGGGTTTTCTTGAAGGAGATAAGAAGGAGAAGGAGGTTTGTTTGTATAGATAGGGTTTTGGTGTGGGTTAAGTGGTTGGGTACAGCGTATACGAGTCGGTTACTGACTCGGTCTCGTTTAAATTACGTAACTTGTTTAACCGCTAAAATAGATATTTTGTTAAATTTATTTATATAAACTGACTTAAAACGAGTGGTTGGACTATATATTTATTATAATATATTTTTAGTCGCGTTTAGAAATTTACAAGGATACAGGTCGGTTTACCAGTATGTTATTACTTACAAACGCGTTATTTGGCGAATTTAAATAATTAAATTTATTAATGAATAAGAATGTATTTCTTGTTAACGAATTAAAATCGTTTTATGAATAAAATATTAATATTATAATATTAGAGAAAAGCTGGGCGTTACAGTTCATAGCAATCTTGTTGCGGTTATCATAAACAACCTGATTTCCCTTTTGTTTCTCAGAGAGTTTAGGGGAAACAGGTTGCTTAGGTTTGCTAGAACTGGGAAGATCATCCACTTTGACAAATGAGTTTTTGTGCTTTAGATCCTCCAGACATTTTCTTTGCTGATCGACTTAAGAATCGTCGTTTCTCTCATTGCCGCTAGATCTAACAAACTCAGTAACATGCTTCTTCGGACTTTTTCTCTGGGCATGATTTTAAGGATTAACGGTGTTTGTCTTTTGATTTTTCTTGTTATTTTCATTTGGCTGATTACCCTGGTCTTTTTTACCCTTACCCTTACCCTTACCCTTCCTTTTATTCCAGGTTTCCTTTTCCACGGTTATGACAGATTCTTGCCAAATTTTGGCAATTAGACCAGGGGCGATACATTTGAGAGGGACTTCCTCATCAGCATATACCTTTTCAGACCCTTTTAGTTTATAAAACACCTTAATCCTTCTGCCGTCCTCGATTTGCACTTTCGGTACAAGTTCACTCAAGGTTTCAGTAGTAATAATATGGTTTTCAAGAGGAACATCTTGAGTTTTGACCGGTGCATACCTAGGAGGCTCATCAAGCTCTTCATCCAACGAGTCAGTGTCATACACACTAATATCATCAGCTTTCTCACTAAGATTGACAGCTTTAGCAGGAGTAGCAGCCTTAGTAACATCAGCAGGTTTAGCTGCTTCGGTTACTTTGGCCGCCTTGCAGCTTTTGCTGCTTCAGCTGCCACGTTCACAAGTTCCTCCTTCGGCAAGACATCAAAATTGTGATTTTCGAATCTCACCGAAGGTGGACACTAAGAATATTTGGGACTGGTGGAAAAGCTTTCCTTTTCAGAGTGTTCAACTATGTGATCAAGAACATACTTGCAGTTTAGGTAACTCTCAAGTTTCTTCTTGATCTTTTCATAGTCGCAGTTGACAATGGCCAATTGTTTCTTAGTGTATTCTACCTCATTGATGTAATTATTGATAGCAATTTGCTTGTTAGCTAAGGTTTTTGACAGTTCAGAAACATCCTTTTTATAATTTTCAATTGTACTTAGAAAATTTTTCTCCTTTTGTTTTAAGGAATCAATTGACCTTTGCAATGGACCAACATCAGCTTTTAAATTCAGATTTTCTTCAGTTAATTCTTTAATTCTGAATTTTAATTGATTACACTCTACACACTCTAGTTTAGAATTAGAAGAAGAACTTACCTTGTTCGACGATTCAGTAATGGCCATCAATGCATAATGAGCTGCAGTCCTCTGAGCTCCAAAGAATTCGCCAAAGTTCTTCTCTGTGCAGTCAGCATCCGCAAGAAATGATCTTTTACCGATCAGCGCATCTGCTTCAGCTAAAAAATCCTCCAAATCTTCTCCTATATCAGAATCGCACTCCGAGTCACAGTCAGATGCTTCGGTTTCAGAAGTAATAATGTTAGACTGACTTGAAGTTTCTTCAACTTCGGCTGGTGCTTCAGACGCTTGTTGAGCAAAACATGCTGCACCACCTTGAGGAGCTTCTTCTCCAGTGATCAGATGGTTCTAGTTGAAACCTTCATCAGCTTGAATAACCAGGGCTTGTCCTGGATTGTTGTTTGCAGGAGGCCTCAGGTTCTGGTTCTGGTTATTTACTGGAACAATAGCATGCTCAGTATTTGGGTTAGGTTGAGCCTGAGCTTGCTGCCTCTGATTCTGATTTGCTCTGTTGTTGTTGAAGGGATTCTGATGTCCTTGCTGCTTAGGTCGGTCACATTCTCTTGCAAAGTGCCCTTTTGTGCCACAGTTGTAGCATGTGACCTTCGTTTTGTCAAACCCAAACTTGGTGTTGTTGTTTATCAGAACATATCTCCTTCCCGTCCTGTCCATATACTCATTTGCCCTTCTCACCACATTTGCAAAGTGCCACTGAATGTCTATCAGATCCATGTCGTCTTTATCGATCTGCGAGTAATCCTCCTGTGTAAGATGAGGATTCCCAATCTTTCTAGCAACCAGTCCACTGTAGGAGTTTACCAAGGTCGATAGCAGAGCCATGTGTTCTTGAGCTAGCTCTACCGTCACCTTCTCCAAACCTGCGGTGTTCAGCTGCTCTAGGACTGGGTTGGTCCGATAGCCACCTTGACTAGAAGTTGATGCACCTCCATATCCACCATAACTTGTAGTTGGAGCCCCACCAAAACCTGAAGTAGAAGGCCCACCAAAGTTTGCAGTTGCCTGCGCTGGTGCTGCAAGATGAGAAAACGGGTTAACATCAAAATGATTAGTATTAAAATTCAAAGGATACTGGTGTGGTCCGAAAGCATATGTTGGAGGAGGAACATCAGCTGGGGGACCATAATTATCAAATGCATAAACCGGGTCCGGGTTAACCACAAAAGCAGTTTGTGGTTTGGTTCCACCCACACTGGTGTCCTGAAGAGGGTTCCCATAATAGATACTGGGATTCTGTGGAATGAGCGCCTTGTTTGCTCTCCTGATCTCCTCTATCTCCTTGTTCTCCAGCTCGGTAATGAACTCGTTGATGGTGAGAGTCTGATAAGCATTGCTTGACTTCAGGATATCCAACCATTGATGCCAATGAGGAGGTACCGCCTCAGCGAATCTTTCTACAAGGTCTGCAGATGAGTATAAGACCCCGTACTGGTACATTTCAGACATCAAGTGGTAGTATCTTGCAGTCATGTCTCTTAGTGATTCGTTCCCGATAGCATTGAAGTTCTCGAACTCCTTCTTGAGTTAATCCATTTTAACCTTTCGAGTCTTCAGATTTCCCTCATTTCGCTCAGCAAGTGCTAACCAAAGCATCTGTGATGTAGTGCACTGAGCGAATTGATGAAGTATATCCTTAGGAAGAGCTTGCTTCAATGCTGTCATCGCCTTCTTTTCATAGTTGTACTTCTTCCTCTAATCTTCATTCATATCTTCTAGTGAGATCGGAGTATTCAAATTTTCAACCATCGGCCTACTGTACCCTGTCTCTATAGCTGAACATACGAGACCATCGATACCCTCAACATACGTCTGAAATCTGCCCTTCCATCCATGGTAGTCGGACATGTATTGCAGTTTCGGTGCCCTATTCGAACTACCCGTCTCTAAGTCACTCATGAGAACGGAAGACAGATGATTCGTCTGTGAGTTTGCAGCAGCCGTGAGTGCCCAAGGATTTGCATTCATTGCCTGTTGTTGAGCCTCTAGTGCCCACAGATTGATTCTGGCAACATTCGCTTGCATTTGCGCTTGTTGCATCCGTTGTGCGTTACGCTCGGCTGAGAATTGCCAAGGGTTCGTGGGTACGTTTGTTTGATTGTTCATTTGTTGATTATATTGTTGCCTTGGTTGGTTCAGATGTCCCCACGGGTTTGCAATATGTTTAAATTCGTTAAAAGTCTGATACTTAGTCAATTTTTCAGTTTCAGGTCCTTAATGGCGAATAGGAACTCTATTCTGGTGTTTATAGGCGATTAGGGTTTTGTAGGGGCGAGTACAGTTGTAATCACTAGTATTACACGCGATTAGGGTGTAATTGCTAGTGAACAGTTGAGCGATTAGAGTTTTCAGGCGAGTAGGACCCTTTTAGGCGATTAGGGTTCTATACCATATGAGAAAATGGTGATTAGAGCCCTAATCGCATGAAGAACAGGCGAATAAGCTCTTACTCGTGTATACAGTCTTCTACTCGCCTATTGTATAGGCGATTGTAAGGGATTAGCCTGTGTATTCGCTAGATCTGATCTGTAACCTCACTTTTGCTCAAAAACCACCGTTTTTGCCCCAAAATCTTATCCAAAACGATGTGTTTAAACCCCAAATGATTGGAAAAGTTTCCAAAACAATTTTAGAACATAACCTAATAAAAAACACACGTTTTCATCTATAAACACACACCAAGAATTTGAAAATAAGGGTTTTTATGAAAAACTCAAAGTTTCAAACTTCAAAACAGGTTTTTGCTTAAAAATCACAACTTTCACACAAAAACCTACCTGTTTTCACTCGTTTTTGCTATCAAAACACTCGTGATAAGAGCCTCGGCTCTGATACCACTTGTAGGATCGACGAACGTGTCACCCAACAATCACGAGGGCTATATTCAATGTGCGGAATCCCTTGGATATGTCTCAATAACAGAAACGAATATGAAACAATGAAAGAAGAGTAATTACAACACACAAATGGGTCAAAAGATTCACGTTTATATCATTAAAACAGAGCACGAGTGTTACAATGATCAAACCTAGCAATCTCAGACCTGGGGAGGGTGTTTGGAGAGTGTGTGTGGCAAGAACTAATGAATAGGGCAATGATTGGGCCTATTTATACCTCCCGTACTCGTACAGGTCAGTGCTGGCGAGTAGGAGCTATAAGACATCAATCTATAGGCGATTAGGGCCATAATCGCCTATAGAGTCTTGTACTCGCTAGATATTGATGTGGTATAGGGCTCTAATCGCCTATACCCATCTCCTAATCGCCTGTAGTGTCCCAAACACCCCAAAACGCGTATAAACGTCTCCAAACACCCCGAAACTCGTCCAAACAACATATATACTAGCCTAGGGACATCATGCACATCATGCACTTACAAATTGTAAAAGTGATTGGTCATCAATATTTTATAAAACATGATTTCTTACAAGCTTTATAGCTTAAACATGGATTATATATCTACTAGTGGGAACCTGCACGTTGCGGTGGATACATGATACAAATTAGACAATTAGGTGGTTTCTTGTACATCCTAATACAAATATCAGGTTATTGTAATGGATGCATAATTTTGAATAAGCACTAATTACTATTCTTTTAACCTATGATGTTTTATATGGTTATCTATTTAGTGTTTATTCATAATTGTGCTTCATAACCATTGTTCCACGAAATGTGATAAGTAACTTTACATTATTCGACTTTTCGACTTTTGAAGTCAATAGAAAATACAAATTTAAAGTAATATAAATATATTTTATTTTAAATAGTTATTAATGTAATGAATTTAATAATGTATTAATTAAGTGAAGCTTATTAAGAGGATGTTTGGGATTGCGTTTTGAATCTGATTTTTGGATTATTGCGTTTTGAAAACGCCAATAATCAGTTTTTAGTGTTTGGATTGCGTTTTGAAAACGTAGATAATCAGTTTTTTAGGCTATTAAAATGCAATAATCTATAAGCAACTCCACCCCTACTTTTCCAAAACGCATAATCTGTTTTGAATAATCAATCCCAAACACCCCCTAAATGAGGTTGGTTAAAAAACAAATGTGTCCCTAAAAAGTGATTAACATATGTATTGTGTTTTGTACCTTAAGCAATTAAATTTGTATCTCTTAAGTTTTAAGAAGTCCTTGAAAATTACCTTATAATATAGTACTAGTGGGGTGCCCACGCGTTGCGGCGATATCACAATATTTACTAAAAACGAAGCAACAACAAAAATAAATATGTGATGATAAACACAAACAAGGGTAGGCACGTGTCATATGGTCTTATTGCCTCTTACATGGGACAAAAAAGGATATCATAGACTTGTCATGAAGGCTTGGCACAATGAGCAAACTTCGATATGCGTGTAAGTTTTGATTAACATATAACAGTGTAAGAATGGAAAAATAGAAGTTTGGCATCTCCTATTATTGTTTATAAATTTTGTGAGTAACCTTCATAAATACTTTATAATATAATATAGATATAGATATAAATATAGATAAAGGCATTTGAGGAATTCGCTATGTCTAACTCTTATAGTCATGTATATACAAGTATTGTCCACGTCGGTTGCGGGAAAAATTTTAACCATTGTATCATCCACAAGTAAGGAGAAAATTTAAACTATTGTATCTCCACATCTTTAATTACTACTAATTAAAGATTCATTGTCTTTATTGTTTTGAATGATATAGTTTTGTTGTTTAAGTTTAAAATTTTTCAACTTAAACTACCGCCTCGATTATTACGAATTTATTTTTATCTATTTTTTGCATTTTATATTTTAACTCTCATGTTTATAAAAAAATAAACATAGTTCATACATTATTTTACTCTACAAATATGTAGTAAGCTTCTATCATTTCATGCTATGTTTATGTCTCAATTTATAGACATTGTTTAGGTTCAGAATTATTCAACTTAAACTACCGACTATGATAGTTCCATGCAACAATATATTATTTGATTTTCCTTCTATGAACTTTCTAAATATAAAAATACAACCCTAGATATTAACTGTATAAAAGATTATAAAAACAACAAAGTATGGATTGGTTGGGGTGTAAACACATAATGTTTGCAAGAATATTCTTTTAATGGTGAACAAAATGTTACCTTAAGATCGATACCATATATTTCACAAAATTTTGAACGATCAAATACAACATAACGGTTATCCGTAATACTTTCGTACACAAAATCCCTTATGAATCTACAAAACAAAAGAAATTGGTTCATTAATTGTTTTCATGGTAGAAGGTAGCCATAAGATATCAGTAAGAATAATGCCTCATAAATGTACAAATTGAAGAAAGAAGTCGGTGACAATGCCTAGTAACAAACCAAAGATTATAAAGAAAATAAGGAATGTGAAAGTTGTTTCATTGAGATGTATACATAACAACAACACAATGGCCACGATTTGTAGAGCTCTAATAGAAGGTATAGACCTAAATGAGATAAAGGAGTTGGAAACAAAGATAGTCACTAATAATTTATAAAGGAGTTAGAAACATGGATAGTAACTAATAACTTTATTATTTTATAATCAACTTAATTGTTAATGTAAAAAAGACAACTTCACCCTTCTACAACCTTCATTAAGTTATTGCACCATATGCATTATATGTTGTAATTACTTAAATTTGGTTGGAATCATTCCATTGGGCTTTATAATATCATACTGAGAAATATAAATATAAATATAGATTAGAAGTTTACTATCAAAAACTATATTATCATTATATTTAGCTTTATTTAATACTAGCTGATTACCCCGGGAGGGTCCCGGGGTTGAAAAATTTAATTTTACGTGATAACCTATTGTAAATGGTTTAAGTTAACTAACTACAAAATCTCTCAATCATTGCATTTTCATAGTATTTTAAATGATAACATGGTGATTGGGCTGATTTTCAACATCGTGGATAAGAACCTGGTTTAAAAGAAAAAACATGATTAATAAATAACATGAACACTTTGTGTGTTTTTTTCTTGTATAAACGAAACTCCACAAAAAACAGTCGATTTTTTCTCCGTTTTTTATATAGCACTATGGTACTCCTTGGAAAGATAATAAAACGCTCGTTAATTTGGTGTAATTTTTTTCTTTAAAAAATCCCGTATATAAAAGATATAAACATTTAAAAATTATGGGAAGAAACATGAGAGAGAAAATTTTAAATTTATTTTAAATTCTTTTTTCCTAAAATAACTGAATTTAATTTTAGTAATTGAGAATTTAGGTTTTTATGTTTATCTTTTTTTAAATAAAAAATTAAATAATTCAAAAACACTAAAATCTAAATCTTTCAATTATGATGTCACGTGACACTTTCAAAAGGGGATTGAGGCCTCCATTGCACGCCACGTCAGCATATACGTTTTCTTTTATATATATAGATAAATGTCTTTTGATTTTATTTCATCTAATAATAAAATATAATATTGTTAACTAAATAGTCAATTTTAACCAACTAAATTTTTTAGTTTAATACCTCTCACGTTTAAATCGTGAAATTTAATCTTTGATATAATAAATTATTGACATTTATTTAACGGCAAGCTACACTACTACCAAATGTATACTACTTGTCTCCAATGAGATTAAAATCCATCACTTTAAAAGAGGGACAGCAATACAATATATTAATACACTACAGTGAAAGTGACTGTTACGTCGCCGCCATTACCCATGTGTATCGCTGCTAATAACTTTAGTATGTCGCTGTTAAAAGTGTTGCCGTTAAAAATTTGTCGCTAATGATCAACTTGTCGCCGCTTTTGCTCATGTTGTGCTGATGCCTTGTCGCCGCTAATGCCTATTATTTTATAAATTCTCCTGCATTTTCCCATTTTATTCCTCTTTTAATATACAAAACCTACCAATTTTGAGTTTGGGTCGGGAGACACACACACACACATATATATATATATATATATGTATGTATGTATAATGTGACAAACTAATTAAACATAAATTCAGGTGGTTTAAATTACAAAACGTCACAAATTGATTAAACATAAATTGTTTTGACATTGTCTATATCATATCATCATCACCATCGTCTAAATCAAGTTTGCCATCAAAATTTGATACCTTGGCGATCTAACCCATCATTTTTACGAATTCCCCTCTAAAATGTGGGTTTTGAAACAAATTTAAATATACAAATGATAAAACCTAAACATACACATAAGCACACAAATTATCAAACCTAAATGCTCATAAACATACAAATACACAAATACACACATACATACCTACATCACACAATTAAAGAATAAAGTTACATTTCCCTAATTCTCATATACCTACACACATATACATAGTTACATATACACAAATACTAAACACATATATTAGCATCGACTAACTAGGTTGTGGTATTGGTAGATCGGTGCTCCTGTAAACGTATATTATTACAAGAAAGTTAAAAAAAATGAAATAATTTTTAACAAAAATAAGAATTAGTATAATTGTATAAAAAAATGTACCTATAGAGGGAATAATTGGGGTGGTGGTGACAGGGAGATGAGAGGAGAACGAGGTGGTGGGTGGTGGAACACGGGATGTGGTGGTAAACAGTCAGAAAGGAGAGGAGGAGAAAAGAACTATGTATACAATGGAGGGAATAATTGGAAAAGAAGATGGTTCCCGGGTTTGATGGAATTTTGGGGCAATAGCAGCGACATGTCGCCGCTATTGCCCAGTGTATATTTTCTTAATTTTCAGCCATCGGATCATTGAGATGATCAACGATCCTTGACCAATCAAACACCATGTGTTGGATTGGTGACCATTAGCGGCGACATCCAAGATGTCCCCGCTTATGGTGAACTTTCTTGTAGTGATACCAATAAACTACCTTTATACCATTGACATAAATATTTTTTATTCGATCTTCTATTGTTGATAGTTAAACTTATATAATTGCTTTTAGGAATACTACAAACTGAATAGGTCAAATAATTAGGATATTGGATTTTTTTTCATATGATTTTGTTACTCACATAAATCCAACTTTTTAATTGATCGACATGTACAACCTTCAATCAAATTACAAATTTGCCCTCTCTTGTCTCTCATTTTGGAGAAATAAATTTTGTCAAGATCTCCCTAGCTAGCTCGTCAGTCCGGCTTTTATGAATATTGAGGTCCTTGCACCTACCAAGTACCAACAACGAACCATATTACTCATTAAATCGCTATTCACATATGATACGAGGGCTAAACCGTTTCCGGTTTGGACCGGCTGATACGATAGCCCAAACTTGTATGGACTCTTAATGATTCAATCTTCGATCTGAATTCTTTGTTTTGCTATCTTCGGTATGGTCCGAACTAAAACTGGTCCAGTTGTTAGATGGTGAACAACCCCATATGATATATAACATATCTGAAATATGTTATATCTCATATTATAAAACTAGTTTTTATCCCGGGAGCGTCTCGGGTTGAAATATCTAATATGACATAATAAAATATCTAATATGACAACATAATTAATGACTTGCCAGTCGGAATCTTTGAGGAGGAAAAGCGACAATGGAAACAATTTAGAAAAACTATTCGCCAATCGGAATGGGATAAACTTAAAGATTTACACCAGAAATCTAGGGTCGATTGGGTTCTTAATGGGGATGAAAATACGTCATACTTTCATGGCGTGATGAATAGCAGGAGAAAACAAAACAGGATCAATGGAATAATGATGAATGGGGTGTGGGTAACTGACCAGGCGGCGATTAAAAATAAAGCAGTTCAATTGTTTACGGAGAAGTTTAAGGGGCCCATACCGGTGAGGCCGAGAGTTTATGGGGATGGGTTTAAAAGATTGTCTCCTGATCAAGCCGAGGGGTTAGTCAAGATGTTCTCGAACGATGAGGTTAAGGCGGCGGTGTGGGAATGTGGAAGTGACAAGTCACCGGGGCCAGATGGGTTCACGTTTACGTTCATAAAGAAGTATTGGGGGAAGTTTGAAGGTTATTTTATGAGGATTATGAATGAATTTTTTGTTCATGGGTCTGTTAGCGGGGCGTGTAACTCATCATTTATAGCATTATTGCCAAAAGTGGCGGATCCGATGACATTTTTGGACTTCCGCCCAATCTCACTTATTGGCACAATTGGGAAGGTTATATCTAAAGTCCTTGCAGGTAGATTAAAAGGGGTATTGGGTAGTATCATTTCAAAAGAGCAATCGGCTTTTATACAAGGTAGACATATTTTCGATGGGCCGTTAATCATCAGTGAAGTTCTTGATTGGGCAAAGAAAAGTAAAAGTCAATTGATGCTATTCAAGGCTAATTTCGAGAAGGCGTATGACTGTGTATCTTGGAAGTTCCTCGTAAACATTATGCATAATATGGGCTTCCCACCAAAATGGAAAAATTGGATGATGGGTATTCTTTATACCGGGAAGGCGTCAGTGCTAATCAACGGGGGTACCGACTGTGGAATTCTCGTTGGATAGAGGGTTGAGGCAAGGCGACCCACTGTCTCCGTTCCTATTTACCATGGTGATGGAAGCGCTACATGTGATGATTTCCAAGATGCTAGTGGGTGGATTACTTTCGGGTGTTAAATTACCACATAATGGGTCGATCCTTACACATCTACTATATGCCGATGACGCACTTTTTATGGGCACGTGGTCGGACTCAAATGTTAAGAATTTGAATAGGGTCTTGCGATGTTTTCAGCTTGCATCGGGACTGAAGGTGAATATTAATAAAAGCTATTTGTATGGGGTGGGAGTTAGCGATGGGGAAGTGGATAGATTGGCGAGTTGTTTGGGATGTAGGTGTGGGGAGTTTCCATTCACGTACCTTGGCCTCCCGATTGGTGGGTCCATGAAGCGGGTCGGGTGTTAGAAAGAAATCATCGACCGTATAAATTCGAAGTTATCGCTTTGGAAAGCTCGAATGTTGTCATTTGCCGGGAGGTTAGTACTTGTGAAATCCGTGTTGAGTGCACTACTATTGTATTATTTCTCATTATTCAGGGTTCCGGTTGGGGTATTGAAAACTATTGACGGGATTCGAAGAAGATTTTTATGGGGAGGAACGTCAAACATTAGGAAAATTCGATGGGTGGCATGGGAAAAAATCGTGCGGCCAAAGAAAGTTGGGGGTCTGGGGGTTGGTAATCTGGATTTTATGAACTTGGGTTTGCTAATGAAGTGGTGGCGGAGGTATAAGGAGGCGTCAGACCTGCTGTGGGTGCGCACGATCGATGCGATTCATGGAGGGGCAAGGGAGATTTCATTTGTACCACACAAGAAGAACACGGGTGGATGTTGGAAGTACATTGCCATAATCGGTAATGAGTTTATCAAGAAAGGAGTTGATGTCCATGAAAAGATCGTCTGCCGAATGAAAGATGGAGGAACGACTTTGTTTTGGGCCGATAACTGGGTTCCGGGTGGGAAACTAATGGATCTATTTCCAGATTTTTTTGTTTTGTGCAGGAAAAAGAAAGCGAAAGTTACGCAGAATTATGTGAAGGATGGGGAAAACATTGTTTGGGGTTGGGATTGGATTCGGTCGCCGTCTTCGGCTGCCGAAATCGATCAATGGGAGCGGTTGCAACAGCTACTGGCCGAGCAAACGATCCAGGATGGGAAGGATGCTTGGTTATGGAAATCAAATGACAAAGTATTGGAATGATCGGTCAAGGAAGTCACTAAGGATCTTGAACGGGCTACGGCTTCTTAGAATAGCTCCCAATGTGAATTCAGGTGGAGTAAAATTGTTGTCCCAAAGGTGAATTGCTTTGTCTGGAGGGCGGTACAAGGGGCATTCCAACGGCTGATAGGCTAGCGGTTCGAGGTCTAACTTTGAGGTCCATGAGCTGCAAAAGGTGCGAAGATGCTAACGAGACGATTGACCATGTTCTTGTTGGTTGCTTTTGGGCTAAACTTGTATGGTGGCACGTGTGTAATTGGTTAAAGATCGAACAAATCCAGAACATTGGAACCGTGGCTCAGTTGCTGGAATGGGCAAAGAATTTGCAGGGTTCGAAACAATGGAATGAAACAATTTATGCAATCATACTTATGGCCTTGTGGCGGATTTGGTTGGCGAGAAATGCGAAAATATTTAACAACGAAAATACTTTGGTTACAAGAATGATCGAAGAAATTAAAGACAATACGTATTGGTGGATGACTAGGAGGTCGAAAGTGAATGGGATTGATACGATGAAATGGTGGTCTTTTGACGGTATTGGATTCGAATAATTAGAACAACTTGCAGGGGGGTTTTTCAGGGTTGTATGTACTTTGGGTTATGATAGATGTTTTGTTTTTTTGAGGTACTCGGGTAGCAGCTTGCTACTAGTTGGAGTTTGTATTTTGTTTGGTGAACTTTTTGATGAATGAAATGCTCGATTTTGCTGTTCAAAAAAAAAATTAATGACTTGCCAATATATGATTAATGAATATTATTATTATTATTATTATTATTATTATTATTATTATTATTATTAACAAATCTCTGTCATAAGTTATCATATTATTATTTTAAAAAATTCATGAGTATCACCTAATCCTAGGCCCGACCCAAACCCACAATTTTTTTTAAACTAATTCTAAACCTGACACAATACCTGTCGGGTTACAAAAAATAGTCGTTTTTTTCTCCGTTTTTTATATAGTACTATGGTACTCGTTGGAAAGATAATAAAACACTCGTTAATTTGGTGTAATTCTTTTCTTTAAAAATTCTCGTATATAAAAGATATTAACGTTTAAAAGTTATGGGAGAAAACATGAGAGAGAAAATAATAAAGGTTTAATATTTATATTTAGTAGATTAGGTATTTAATAGATTAGGTTAAACCATATTTAAACCATATTTATTCTTTTTTTTTATTAGTCTAGAGTTGTCACATCACATCCTATGTAGCATCTCTCAAAGGAGAGATTGCATAAGAGTATGACATGTGAGATGAATCCCTTTGCAATATATATATACTAGCTGATTACCCCGTGAGGGTCCCGGGGTTGAAAAATCTAATTTTACGTGATAACCTATTGCAAATGGCTCAAGTTAATTAACCACAAAATCTCTCAATCATTGCATGTTCATAGTATTCTAATCAGTAATAACTCATATTCCCCACAAAATCTAATTTTACGTGATAACATGAACACTTTGTGTATTTTTTTCCTGTATGAACGAAACCCCACAAAAAATAGTCGATTTTTTCTCCGTTTTTTATATAGCACTGTGGTACTCGTTGGAAAGATAATAAAACGCTCGTTAATTTGGTGTAATTTTTTTCTTTAAAAAATCCCGTATATAAAAGATATAAACGTTTAAAAATTATGGGAGGAAATATGAGAGAGAAAATTTTAAATTTATTTTTAAATTCTTTTTTCCTAAAATAACTCAATTTAATTAAAAATGAAACAATTCAAAAACACCAAAAACTCTCCATTATGATGCCACGTGGCACTCTCAAGAGAAAGTTGAGGCCTCCATTGTACACCATGTCAGCATATACGTTTTCTTTTATATATATAGATAGATAGATATATAGATGTTCTAAAATATAAATTAATAAATGGCATATATGGCATGCTTAGTCTATGGTAATTTGACTTAAGATTGACATCTATACAATCAAGTACATTGGTGTCGCCATGTTTTCCTTATTTATTCTCTTTATGTCATCACGGCTTGTCTTAAGAGTCAAGACCATTGCGTGTTTACCATCACTTTTGTTGCTAGATGTAACACCCCAACCGATGGCGGAATCATCGAGGTGCCACGTAGTGACGATTGTTCAAAAGCACATGGTACTAAAATGTAAATATTATTGAATAATCAAATTGTCTTACATGAAAATGGAAAATACATTGTCTAAATGAAATGTAAATATTGAAATAACTGAATTAAAATAAGGCACTAAATGTTCCTTGCTAAAGCACTAGATCAAACTGCACCTGAAACATGTACAAAATAGATTTGGTCAACATATGAAATGTTGGTGAGCATTCCTAGATTTGATATATATAGTAGGTTAAAAAGTTATACAATTCAAGTGCAAGTTACAGTGCAAATATGTAAACCATGTATCAAACAAATGAGCGAAATCAACCCTGTGACTGTATAATGTACTGTATGAACTGTAGTGTACTCAACCAATAAATGGATGATAACTTAACACTGGCCACGGATTCTCCGATGAAAAAGGGGGAGAATCAACCTAGGCGGGTTGTCAATCCAAATAGCGCTATCCAATGTTAAGGTCGGCTTGTACCATGTTAATGATTTCACTAAGTACAAATGTAATCCACATGTAATGTCTAAGCATAAAGCACGTTGTAAGCAATGCACATAGTACTAGAATTGTATTGTAAAAATGTAAACTTGTATTTGAAATTGCAATAGTGTACAAGTAACACCCCAAAAAAATGAATAAAAGCAAAAAGGGGATAGGAATACTCACAGTTCACGTAATAACTTGAAATTGGACTTGGACAACGAAATATGAATTGAGATTACTCCCAAATGATCAACCTAAAGTATTCGATAATGTGTAAGGGAAATAACTCTAGGATATATGTATTTCTAGGGCTTCGAATTGGGGATAAATGTTTATTTGTTTATTAAACAAATTGTTTATTAAATATAAGAAATTTAATGAATAAATAAATAACAGTCTCTTTGTAAAATTTTAAGTTGAATATAGTCACAACATAAGGTTTTAAGTATGAAAATAATTTTTATAAAATTATTTTCTTGAAAATAGAATATTTAATCTAATTATTTCAAATTGTCAAAATATGACTTTAATATCTAAAAATATTAAAATCAAAGAATTTCTGAATTAAAAATTGTATTTCAGTTCCAAATGAATAGAAATAATTTATGTAAAATTTTGGTACAAAAATATTGAAAAATGAATTTATTATGAATTATTTATGTTTAAAAATAACAAAAATTGATTAAAAATACTAAATAAATGATTTTTCAGAAATAAAAATGATTTCTGATAAGTTTAATGTTATAAAAACTTAGGATAATTATTGTGGAAATTAATAAGATTGTTTTGATATTTTAATGGAATTTTATAAATATAATAGAACAAAATTGATTTAATTATTAAATATATTAAATAAATGAACTTTTGAAAACTAAAAATTGTAGGTGAAGCATTTATATCAGATTAACACAAGATAATTTTTGTAGAATTTTTAAAAGTGTTTTAGTATTTAAAAATGAATTTATAAAAAAAATACAATTAATATATATATATAAAGCTTATAAAGCAACAAAAGAGAAAAAAATGGTGTATGCCGAGATTCGAACTCGGGACAGCCGGGTCAGAGTCACCAAGCACAACCACTTGGTCTAGGCCTGTGGTTGTGTTTGGATTCTGTACGTTAAATATTTATAATAAGACGCGATTACATGTTCTTCCCCAAATTCATCATTACGAGCCCTAGATCTTACAATCAAACAATCCACACAACATTAACCCGATTAACCTTAGGGTTTTTGTTGTGTGTGTGCCGACAAACAAAACCCACCAAAAATATTTAACTTACAATGCAGTTACGAGCTCGATTGGTCGGTCAATCAAAAAGTCAACTCGAACAAAAATGCTAAAGAACAGACGATTTTGAGAGAAATTAGAGATTGAGAAGGAAGGATTGGCAAGTTGTGGATGCTTGGGAACGTTCAATTTATAGTGCTAAGCACTGGATCGTAGATATGGTAAGGATTGACCAAGTGTTAATGTTCACGCGTGTTTTTGATAATTTTGGTATCAATTGGATGATAATCAACGCGTTAATTAATTGGTCAACTAAGGGTTGTTAATTATTAAGGTTTCCAAAGTTAATAACTCACTCAAAGGGTCAAAGTTTTGAAGAAAGGAAATGTGTAATGCTGTTGCTGCTGCGCGCGTTTCAGGAAGAAGGGAAGGAGGCAGACGCAAGCAAGGTATAAATATAATTAGGTTCTGCTTTAAATCAAATATGGTGTGTAGCTCAGTTGGTGAAGGCGCGTGTGTGTGTGGCTTTGCTACCCGGGTTCGAGTCCTGGGGGAGGCAACCTTTTATTTTTTTTACACAGACACAAGGGGAGGGGAACTGTTGGGCCGGACCCAATAAGGGGGAATGGGCTGAGTTCTTTGGGCCGCTAATCTGGGCTGGGTTTAACTTGGGTAATGGGCTATATGCTTGTAAGTTGGTTTAAGAAAAAAAAGAAAATGCATATATATATATAATGACTAAAAAAAAAATCTGAATTTTTTTATTATCATCATTATTATTATTATTATTATTATTATTATGAAAAATGAAATATATATATATATATATATATATATATATGATAAAGTGACGGATGTCACAGCATCCCCTACTTTTAGAAACTTCGTCCCGAAGTTAATAGTAACATAGGGTTATGAATGTTTAGGGTAAAAGTTAAGATAACTGTGGTTTAGAAAATCAGAGTTAAGGTACGACGTGAATTTATAGGTAACAAAGTAAACTGTTTCGAATGACTTGGATGGTAGGTTTGATAGGTGAGGGTTAAGGATTGGATTAGGTTCGTCTCGAAGGGGTAAAGAGAGTAAGAATCTAGTAAATCAATAATTTCAAGTTTTAGGAATCCTATGATAATGTACGGGTTGACTATAGTAACACTAAATGAACTGCCAAGTAAGCATAGCTTGTTCCTGGTCCGACTTCCAGTCTCACTTTCAATGCATCATTAGTGTTTGTATACAGGGTGTACCGCAGCTAACCCACCACACCTTTGATACCTTGAAAACGTACTGGACGCCTACCAAAAAACTCTAATAGAATTTCACACTACCCTAACGCACCTGTAAATTCATGATTACGTTCCGGACCGGAATCATCAATTTACCTTACATTAGGGTTTTGTGTCCTTCTATGACCCCACCGATTGTTGAGCAGGTTCAATAGCCTCCACCAGCCGTGGAGTAGGTTGTAGGGCCTCTCCCGACTGTTTGAAAAGGCATAGTGACCTCTACCAATCGTTGAGTATGTTCGATAGCCTCCACCAGTCGTGGAGCAGGTTGTAGGGCCTCTCCCGACTGTTGAAAAAGGCATGATGACTTCTATTAAGTGCAGCAATTATTATTCACATAGATTGCAAATTGATAGCATGTTTATGCAAGCAAGTTTGTAAGTACTACAACCATTAAGTGTAAGTGTTATCATGAATAATTAAATGTTTATGAATAATTAGATGTTCAATGCATAGTCAAGTTAAGGAAAAATCAAGTTTCATGTAATAGCCAATGATGTTTCCTTTAGAAAAGCATCTGTAAGATCAAGTATCAAGTCTAAACGTTCCAAATAAATGTAAGGTAGAGTCTTGTATGATAAGTGTAATCAATGTGATAAATTTCCAATCTGTGTTAATACACGATAGTATGCAAGGAAATTTCTAGATGTTGTATGCCTATGAGTATGACATAATTGGGTACAAAATGATAATAAGATCAAGAAAATGAAAACACGAGTATCATGAATAATTAAATGTCCAGTGAATAGTCAAATCAAGTTTCACAAACAATGATGTTTTGGAAAAAAAAATCATGTAGAATCAAGTATCAGGTTTTTAGTAGTATGATTATCATGGGTAACTAGCTCACGTGTGAGAAAGGTGAAGGATATGAATTTAGTTCTGGAGAGGATAATGAGAAATCTTTAAGCAGAATCAAGGTTGTGAGAGATAGTGAATGTGTAGATAGTTGATAAAGAGTTTATTTTATAATAAGGAGATTATGTAGCAGTGTAAATTTTTTTTTTTTTTGGGGTTTGGATCAAAGGTTATAATCAAGTGTATAAGAAAACATGATTGTGGTGTATGCCAAATATTGTAAAAATTTGAACAAGTTGAAAATGGGTGAGTGTTGATGGAGAATCTAGAGACTAAATATTATTCCAAAAAAATAAATATTTTTAAAATTTGGTTTTGTACATAAGGCAAAAGTTGTTAAATAGTACAAGCTAAGTAGGCTTTGTAATAGTTTTAAACATTATATAGAAAATCGTTTGTTACGTCAATAAATAATCAATTGAATTTAAGTTCGAGGAAAATATGTACTTTGTAAAGTTGCTAGGTAATACAACTAGTTTTAGAAATCTTTAGTTTGTGCTAAAGTATGAGGTTATAGTTTTTAAAATAAATAACATGTGGAGAAAAGAAATAATATGATTTGGGTAGGGTGTTGAATATTTAAAAAGTGGCTAAGAGGGTAAGGTGAAGTGTGATTGTGAAATCCATAGATGGTTATGAAAGTATGAACTTGTAAGCAATATATGAAAATCATGAAATACAAAATATTGTATATGAACCGAGAGAGTATTATTGAAAAAAAAAGCTTGCATAAAATGCTTGGAGTGCCCTTGTCTAGCTGTAAAGCCCAACAAGAACGTCGACTTTTCAAAGGGATTGAACCCAATGGTGATCAAAGAAGACGTGCTTTAGCCTATAAGTGGACACTCACTCCAGGAATCCCCAGGTAAGCATAACAGGTCCGTAAATGGATTTATGCGCTATGCTTGCCTATGCCAGAAAACCCAGTGTACAGGCATCCACCCTTCCAGATTGCACGTGTCCTTATCACACTCATTATAGTTCAACAACTTTGAAGGAGCAAAAGTAAGAGTAGGCATTATGCCTAAGAGTGTCTTCATGAAAAGGTACTGTCCCTGTTCCATAATGATGTAGACTTTCCACTCCTTGTAGAACACCATCTCTATGCACCATGATGAAAGGTGAGGAGAATGGAGAGAGATAGAGAGAGAAGAAGGGAAAGATAGAAGAAGGAAAGTAGAGGAAAATGAGGGGTAGAGTAATTCAGGAAATATTATGCATGAAAGTTCGGTTATAGTCTAGGCCATTTTATCTAATAACCTAGTTCCCTATAACCATGGCTCTGATACCAATCTGTAACACCCCAACCGATGGCGGAATCATCGAGGTGCCACGTAGTGACGATTGTTCAAAAGCACATGGTACTAAAATGTAAATATTATTGAATAATCAAATTGTCTTACATGGAAATGGAAAATACATTGTCTAAATGAAATGTAAATATTGAAATAACTGAATTAAAATAAGACACTAAATGTTCCTTGCTAAAGCACTAGATCAAACTGCACCTGAAACATGTACAAAATAGATTTGGTCAACATATGAAATGTTGGTGAGCATTCCTAGATTTGATATATATAGTAGGTTAAAAAGTTATACAATTCAAGTGCAAGTTACAGTGCAAATATGTAAACCATGTATCAAACAAATGAGCGAAATCAACCCTGTGACTGTATAATGTACTGTATGAACTGTAGTGTACTCAACCAATAAATGGATGATAACTTAACACTGGCCACGGATTCTCCGATGAAAAAGGGGGAGAATCAACCTAGGCGGGTTGTCAATCCAAATAGCGCTATCCAATGTTAAGGTCGGCTTGTACCATGTTAATGATTTCACTAAGTACAAATGTAATCCACATGTAATGTCTAAGCATAAAGCACGTTGTAAGCAATGCACATAGTACTAGAATTGTATTGTAAAAATGTAAACTTGTATTTGAAATTGCAATAGTGTACATGTAACACCCCAAAAAAATGAATAAAAGCAAAAAGGGGATAGGAATACTCACAGTTCACGTAATAACTTGAAATTGGACTTGGACAACGAAATATGAATTGAGATTACTCCCAAATGATCAACCTAAAGTATTCGATAATGTGTAAGGGAAATAACTCTAGGATATATGTATTTCTAGGGCTTCGAATTGGGGATAAATGTTTATTTGTTTATTAAACAAATTGTTTATTAAATATAAGAAATTTAATGAATAAATAAATAAAAGTCTCTTTGTAAAATTTTAAGTTGAATATAGTCACAACATAAGGTTTTAAGTATGAAAATAATTTTTATAAAATTATTTTCTTGAAAATAGAATATTTAATCTAATTATTTCAAATTGTCAAAATATGACTTTAATATCTAAAAATATTAAAATCAAAGAATTTCTGAATTAAAAATTGTATTTCAGTTCCAAATGAATAGAAATAATTTATGTAAAATTTTGGTACAAAAATATTGAAAAATGAATTTATTATGAATTATTTATGTTTAAAAATAACAAAAATTGATTAAAAATACTAAATAAATGATTTTTCAGAAATAAAAATGATTTCTGATAAGTTTAATGTTATAAAAACTTAGGATAATTATTGTGGAAATTAATAAGATTGTTTTGATATTTTAATGGAATTTTATAAATATAATAGAACAAAATTGATTTAATTATTAAATATATTAAATAAATGAACTTTTGAAAACTAAAAATTGTAGGTGAAGCATTTATATCAGATTAACACAAGATAATTTTTGTAGAATTTTTAAAAGTGTTTTAGTATTTAAAAATGAATTTATAAAAAAAATACAATTAATATATATATATAAAGCTTATAAAGCAACAAAAGAGAAAAAAATGGTGTATGCCGAGATTCGAACTCGGGACAGCCGGGTCAGAGTCACCAAGCACAACCACTTGGTCTAGGCCTGTGGTTGTGTTTGGATTCTGTACGTTAAATATTTATAATAAGACGCGATTACATGTTCTTCCCCAAATTCATCATTACGAGCCCTAGATCTTACAATCAAACAATCCACACAACATTAACCCGATTAACCTTAAGGTTTTTGTTGTGTGTGTGCCGACAAACAAAACCCACCAAAAATATTTAACTTACAATGCAGTTACGAGCTCGATTGGTCGGTCAATCAAAAAGTCAACTCGAACAAAAATGCTAAAGAACAGACGATTTTGAGAGAAATTAGAGATTGAGAAGGAAGGATTGGCAAGTTGTGGATGCTTGGGAACGTTCAATTTATAGTGCTAAGCACTGGATCGTAGATATGGTAAGGATTGACCAAGTGTTAATGTTCACGCGTGTTTTTGATAATTTTGGTATCAATTGGATGATAATCAACGCGTTAATTAATTGGTCAACTAAGGGTTGTTAATTATTAAGGTTTCCAAAGTTAATAACTCACTCAAAGGGTCAAAGTTTTGAAGAAAGGAAATGTGTAATGCTGTTGCTGCTGCGCGCGTTTCAGGAAGAAGGGAAGGAGGCAGACGCAAGCAAGGTATAAATATAATTAGGTTCTGCTTTAAATCAAATATGGTGTGTAGCTCAGTTGGTGAAGGCGCGTGTGTGTGTGGCTTTGCTACCCGGGTTCGAGTCCTGGGGGAGGCAACCTTTTATTTTTTTTACACAGACACAAGGGGAGGGGAACTGTTGGGCCGGACCCAATAAGGGGGAATGGGCTGAGTTCTTTGGGCCGCTAATCTGGGCTGGGTTTAACTTGGGTAATGGGCTATATGCTTGTAAGTTGGTTTAAGAAAAAAAAGAAAATGCATATATATATATAATGACTAAAAAAAAAATCTGAATTTTTTTATTATCATTATTATTATTATTATTATTATTATGAAAAATGAAATATATATATATATATATATATATATATATATATATATATATATATGATAAAGTGACGGATGTCACACTAGAATTGTGTTGTTATAACCTATGGTTTTTTATGTGTGCCTCAAATGAACATTGCTCCTTTTACATAGGGCTTCATAATGAAAATGGTCACATTTACCTATCAAATAAAATTGTATCCATGGCCGGCTCACTTCAAGAAAATTTAAGGCTTAGGGCTAGGGCCTTAAATTATTGGGGGCCCAATGCAAAAAAAAATAATAATAATCTATTTTCTAACCTATTGATTATTCCTTAGAGAAGCACATTGTTAACTTTTTTTGAACATTCAAAACGGAACTTTATTCAAAATCAATCACCCCAAAAGTCACCCAGGTGCATTAAGCGAGAAGCTACCTGGGCCGCTTACAAAGCCAATAGATCATACACCAAGATCACCACAAGACGCCTTACCAATACAAACTACAATTATACATATCATCTAACCATTATCAAAATAAGAAAAATTCCACCACGACGCCCTTTCAAGTCCGATGCTTTTTGCCCGTTTTAACATCCACCAATACGATTCGACTTTGATTTCCTCAATCACCATAGGGGTAGCCATATTGACGTCATTGAACACCTTTGTGTTCCTGGCCAACCATAGCTTCCACACAACCAGGAGCACCGCAGCGTAGATAGCCTCTAGCTTCTTTGGAGGGACCTGCAGTGCTCGAACACCATCAAGGAGGCATGTCAGCGACTGAGTAGCAACCTGAATCTTCAGCCAATTGCATACGTTTCACCGTACGGATCTGGCCCAGACGCAGTCGAAAAAGATATGATTAGACGCCTCAAGTTCCAGCCCACATCTCTTGCACATACCATCCCCTACTTGAACGCCTTTGTACCCAAGATTTTCTGCAGTCAGGATCCTGTTGTCGACGGCCCTCCACATGAAACAATTTACCTTGGGTGCGGCAATCCTACTCCAGACGAAGCCCACATTCTGACTTGTAATCTGCGTCCGGTCCTGCAGATCCTGTCTGACCGTCTTAACATGAAAAATCAACAGCAGCGGCTGCCGAAGTTTTAACCCACTTCCAGACATCATCAGCCTCCGAAATCTTTTGAGCCACAAGCAGCAACCACAATCTGTTAGCTTCGTCCATTTCGATCGTCGTCGTAGGCAATCTGGACCACGAAATGTCCCACCAGATCATGTTGTTCAATCTCTTATAACAACAAGCAACTGTAGGTTCCTTCATGTTACACAATGGAAACAGATTCGGAAATTTATCTTTAAGACGACCATCAACACACCAAGCATCCTCCCAGAATCTGATGGAATCCCCTCTCCCCACATTGCAACAGAATTTAGCTTCTAAGTCAGCCCCTCTACTCACAAAAACAGAGCAAATACCTGCAATCGAGCACCAAACACTGTTTGTAGACTTCTTGTAAGGTACGAAACCGGATTCCCTTCCTCTTGCCATGAATTGCGTTTATAACTTTACACAAAAGTTGGTCCCCCGCTGTTTTGTATCTCCACCACCACTTAACCAATAATCCGACATTTAGATCTTCAATACAACCCACCCCCAACCCCCTCGCTTTTTTGGTTTAATGATTTTTTCCCAAGCCGTCCATCTAATCTTATTTCTTGTACCCGAACCTCCCCAAAGAAACCTTCTTCTCAGCCCTTCCAGTGTCTTTATAACCCGTGCTGGTGCCTTGAAAAGCGATAGATAGTAATTCGGTATTGCGCCCAAAACCGCCTTAACGGGCACCGATCTTCCAGCGAAAGACAAGGTCCTCGCTTTCCAGTCAGAAAGCCTCGCGTGGAACTTATCAATAACTAATTTCCAACTATTAATGCGCTTCATATAATCACCAACCGGTAAGCCGAGATATATGGACGGAAGAGAGCCGCTCCGACATCTTAAAACACCAGCCATCAAGTCAACTTCAGAATTGTTCACATTCAGCCCAAACAGATGACTTTTAGACAGATTAACACAAAGCCCAGATGCCATGGAAAAACACCTCAAAATCCTGTTAATATTCTTGTGACACCCCGCCCCTCTCATCACCAATATTGTCCGCTTTGCCCATCCAGAGCTCACGGATTTGTTTTTGGTTGCCCAAGTAGAGACTTCCCAGGAGGTCACCCATCCTGAAATTTCTCCCACCTGAGCATGCTTAACTGTGGAGTTCTCCTCTCATCCACTAACATTAAGCCCCAAAACGCGTTGGTGATTTAAGAGGCAAGACATTACTTATGAACCAAGGATCTCTCCTGGCCACGGCCGATGTGGGATTTTCCTGGGGTGTCACATTCACCCCCTGTTAGAGTCTCATCGTCCCTGATGAGGTGTGTTCCTAGGGTGTCACATTCACCCCCTGTTAGAGTCTCATCATCCCTGATGAGGTGTGCACCCACTGTAACACCCTAACCGATGGCGGAAACATCGAGGTGTCACGTAGTGACGATTGTTCAATAGCTCATGGACTAAAGTGTAAATTTGAATACATTGATTAAATAATTTATTACATTGAAACGAAATTACAGTATACAATAGTTCTAAAGTGACAAGTCTAGCTAAAATACAATGTAAACAAGACTGAAATATAAAATCCAAAAGCCTAAAAGAAGCGTCTCAAAACAACCTGAAACATGTACAAAATATTTTGGTCAATACAAAAATTGTATTGGTGAGCATACCCTGTTTAAATAAATATAGTAGAAAAGTGTTTTGCAATTCATGTGTCGTATACTGTTTGCAATTATGTAATAAGTGGTATCCGGGTCAAATCAACCCTAAGAGAAGAAAGCAGATATATATAGTATGCGCTAGTAGTAATGTAATACATAGCAATGACGAGGACTCTCAACAGAGTCACAAGGGTATAAACCATAGTACTATTCATTGAAATGCCAGGCCACCCAGCGGTTAATGATTTGACAGGTCATAGATACACAAAATAACACAAGCAAACACACATAAGAATTGCTATTTTAGTAAAAGAAAATATAAACTTGATAGTAAGTACATGAGTCACCCCGAAATGTAAAATAGTAAAAAGGGGAAAGATATACTCACAGTTTGCGAAGAATAGAGAGTACGACTAACACAAATCATAGTCGTTTGGATAACTCCAAAAATTACCCTAAAAGAATGAGTAGCATTTGTATGAATAATAGAATACAATGAATTAGAACGACTTGGATATTTGTAAGTTCATGTGTGTTTAGGAACATAGTCTAAGACTCTAAAATCTCTAGATTGTATAATGTAATATATATATATATATATATATACACAAAATACCAATTCGTAATTATATAAAATGCTATCTAAAATTCATTTTCTTTTTTATTATGAAACTTCAGGCACGCTCTGCATTATATGTTACTTGACTTTCATTGATTTGTCACATAAAACAATTCTCGTGGGAAATCAATGGAAACATAAAACCTTGTTTTGATGATTATTACTGTGACTATCCAATAAAAATCTTTTAATGTTAACATGAATTCATAATAATAACGAACTGTGAACATGAATTCATAATTTATCATGCTCCCATAATTAAATATTATTTTTTTTCGTTGACTCATTTCAAATAATAATAATAATAATAATAATAACGAACTTTGTAAACATTCTAAATCATATTGAACAAAATATACATATTAGCTTTGAATCTATTTACCAAAAGTAAAATACAATGTAAAACTATAACAATATGATATAAGCATATAATACAAACACCATGTTCGCTTAAGTTGTCGGGATCGAATCAATTAACTAAACTTGAAAACAAAGAGTAAACCGAATACCTTATGGCTACGGTGAGAGTTGGTGGTCCTACGGCGTTGGCGTCACGGTTCACCATTGCTGGTGATAACACCATAGCGACTACAGTTTTCAACAACTCAAGTATGACCGGGCGGTGGTGGTCACAATATGGAGGCGTTGATGCCCCGCGGTGATGCGTGTGGTCGGAAGTCACATGGTGAGCCGAGAGGAAAGTGAAATGTGTTTGTGGTATAGGCTTGCGTTTGAGGTTTTAAAGTTTATGATTTCTCTTAATGTTCCATACGGTTCATGATAATTAAATGAGTTTTATGATGAGTTAAAGCTATTGATTTGGTGTTGTTGTCCATGACTGTTACAAGAAAGAAAAACAAAACCGAAGGAATAAAGGATGCAAGGAGTTTAATGTCTTAATTTTAAACTCTTATTTTCAGAACTCCCTTGACTCATAATGAAGTTTTCATTTATATCTTATATATAAATCAATTTACTTAAGTAAATCTTATTATTTGTTAAATAATATTTACTAAAAAAAATTATGTATTTGTTATATCATTATATAAAGGAAATATAATGCCAATAATATTCAACCCAGCTGGTTTGAGGTAGGGGGGTTTTCCCTTAGGGGTTCCCATCCGGGGGTATGTCACAGGTACGATCCATACACGCCACAAAAGAATTCCCTGTGACGGTTTGAGCTTAGGCAAGGAGGACACCGGTGTGTGGGTAGAGATTCGAACTTGGGACCGCTAGGTTAGAGTTGTACAAGGATTTCCACTGAACTAAGCCTTTCAATATATATATATATATATATATATATATATATATATATATATATATATATAATTGCATTACATAAAGAATTAGAAATTGGAATAATTAGAAAAAAAATATACGAAAATTTGAATAATGCTCGAGCTTGTATTAATTCGCGAAACATAAAAAAAATACAAGGATTAGAAATGTAAGTAGAATAAAGTTTGGAAACATGCAAATGTCACAGTCTCCCCTACTTTAGAAAATTTCGTCTCGAAATTTATTTACAGAAAAAAAAAACTACTAAATATTGCTAAAAATTTGGTTAGAAAAAAAACCTTGAGAATATTAGAAAAAGAAAATTGTCTGGCAAGCTTTTTTAAAAAAAAGTAGAAGTTTTAATTAGCCTTACCCAATCACACCAGTAAACGATTAAATGGCTTTGTTGGTATATGATAAATTATTTTTTTTTCGTATTATGAGGTTAGTTTAGGAAGAACAAAAGGCTTGAAGTACGAAAATATCATGTGCTCTATGCTGGATTCGAAAGGTGATAGAAAGTTTTTTTTTTTTTTTTAAAGTCTAACAGGATGACCGAGGTTCAAGAGACACTACGAATTTCGCAGAATTTTAGTAAGCTCTAACTCCTACTCGTAATGTTTAACAGGAGCGTGATGCATAAGTTTGGATCATGAAGAGACTGACTGCGATTGAGTCACCGACGAAGATTACTCAGGATTTAGATGGATGGTAAGAACTTCGCAAAGACTATCACCATACCAAGGACTAGAGGTTGAAGTCAAACACAATGTTTAAGTTTAGGTTTGAAACAAATAATCTAGACTAAGGACTGACTAGGATTCGTTCTTGGTTTGATTCCCAGTATCATTCCCGATGCATCATCAGGGCTTATATATAGGGTGTACCGTAGCTAACCCACCACACCTTTGATACTTTGAAACGTACCGATTGTCTACCAACAGCCTAAATAGAATTACACACCACCCTCATGTACCTGTAAGCCCATGATTGCGTTCCGGACCGTAATCATCGATTTACCTTACACTAAGCTGTTATGCTTTTCCATAACCCTATCCTAAGTAATACAAGAAACGGATGCGTGCAACCAATATGTAATAGCCACTGTAATGAAATAATGTTCAATCATGACATGGTTAGAGGTCCTTCCCTTTCAGGTTTACCCTTTAACCGTAATGAGAGTAACGTGTAAGTAATAGACATGGTTAGAGGTTCTTCCCTTTCGGGTTCACCCTTAACCGGTAACTTTTGTTCACATCGTTGGCTCTAAACACTCATATTGATAGACCCTGAGGTTTACACCGTTCCCCTCGGATTGAAGAAATACTCTAATCCGAGTCATACGTGGGCACTGGCTTAGATCTCATACGAGTTATCAATTAGTATGTTCGTTGGCCATGACGATGAACAAAATAATGTAAAGTATAACAGGGTTTTGCTCAAACAGGAAAGAAAATATGCATACCAAATATGCGTTCATGTAAGTATATAAGTATAACATAAAATTTCGAATGAACGAATAGTATAATATAAATCGAGTAATTCGCACAGTTGCGCAAAATGAAAGTAAACGAATTCAACTCTTGCAAATAAACAGTGTGAAAAATAATCACAAATAACGTGTTAGAAATAACTATGAATAAAGTGGTGCAAAAATAATAAAGTTTATGGCAAATGGGAGTACGCAAAACAGACGTATAATCTACTGACATAAGGGTTTAAATTTAGTTAGTTTTACATATATGCATTATATGATAAAAGACATTTAGCAACATTTCGATAAGGATATGTCCAATGTTTAGACCAAAAGTTTTGCGACTGAAAGAGTGTAAGTGTAAAAGATAAATTATTGTTTATAAAACAAAATGTAGTTTTACTCGAACTTTGTGATATAGTTGAAAGTATAGTAGTGATGTATGAGAATAACTTTTTAGATTCAAAACAGTTTCACATAAAAAGACTTCGTAAGTACATACTTTCATGTGTTTACAAGAAGTTGAGTTGAAAATTATCATAATGCATATTATCAGTCGCAAGTTTCTTTTCTCGAAAACCATATAAATCAAATGTGTTTTCAAAAGACCAAGATTTAGAAATGGCGTGAATGATAAAAGTCAATGCGACAATAGTGTAAAAGTCACAAAGCATAAATGAAAATAGTGTAAGTTTTAATGCGATAATATAACGGATAAAAGTTTTAATAATGATGATGAAAAAAAAATCCAAAAGCGAATAATCAATGAGTATATAAAACATCAAGAGATGGAACTTAAAATCCAAATGTTAAACAAAACTTAAGAGTCACTAATGGAAAACGGAAAAAAATGCATAAATAGCAATAGCTATTAATAGAGAAAACTCAAAAGACACAATAACTTCATTATAGAAAATTATGATAAGAGTTTCAAACAACAAATGAAAAATATATCAAAAATGTGATACTGAAAATATTTCTAATGAAACTGGTGACTAGCCAAAGAGATTGAAATATTATTAGTGACTTGTGGGGTGCGTACTTGAACCTATGAGTGAATGGTCATTTTTCCCGATTGCACATACCCCGTCACCGGTAAATTTCAAAACCTTTAGCGAGACTTTAAAACGAGATGTAGAAACAGATCCCTGAAATGTGGATTTCACTCCTAACCCAAAGACGTATTTCAAAATTGAAAACAATTGAGGAATGAAACCAATCACTAAGTTAAGGATATCACCCCCAGCTTAGTGGTTAAGTTTCTTTTTGAAGAAAATACTCTTTGAGGTGTGGATGTCACTCCTATCTCAAAGATATATTCCTAAGATAAATAACATATAAAGGAGTGAAACTAATCGCCAAGGTATGGATACCACTCCTAACTTGATGATATCATTTCGTTTGTGAAATACGAGTGTCAAAACACCGAAAGAATAATGAGAAAGAATCATAGAGAAAATATCTTGATACGAAATATAAGAATAAAGAGAAATATACACGAGAGGACTCGTGAATGTAAACTTAGTTATAGACTAGGCTAAAAGGCATTCTAATAACCTAATTCCCTATAACCATGGCTCTGATACCAATCTGTAACACCCCAACCGATGGCGGAAACATCGAGGTGTCACGTAGTGACGATTGTTCAATAGCTCATGGACTAAAGTGTAAATTTGAATACATTGATTAAATAATTTATTACATTGAAACGAAATTACAGTATACAATAGTTCTAAAGTGACAAGTCTAGCTAAAATACAATGTAAACAAGACTGAAATATAAAATCCAAAAGCCTAAAAGAAGCGTCTCAAAACAACCTGAAACATGTACAAAATATTTTGGTCAATACAAAAATTGTATTGGTGAGCATACCCTGTTTAAATAAATATAGTAGAAAAGTGTTTTGCAATTCATGTGTCGTATACTGTTTGCAATTATGTAATAAGTGGTATCCGGGTCAAATCAACCCTAAGAGAAGAAAGCAGATATATATAGTATGCGCTAGTAGTAATGTAATACATAGCAATGACGAGGACTCTCAACAGAGTCACAAGGGTATAAACCATAGTACTATTCATTGAAATGCCAGGCCGCCCAGCGGTTAATGATTTGACAGGTCATAGATACACAAAATAACACAAGCAAACACACATAAGAATTGCTATTTTAGTAAAAGAAAATATAAACTTGATAGTAAGTACATGAGTCACCCCGAAATGTAAAATAGTAAAAAGGGGAAAGATATACTCACAGTTTGCGAAGAATAGAGAGTACGACTAACACAAATCATAGTCGTTTGGATAACTCCAAAAATTACCCTAAAAGAATGAGTAGCATTTGTATGAATAATAGAATACAATGAATTAGAACGACTTGGATATTTGTAAGTTCATGTGTGTTTAGGAACATAGTCTAGGACTCTAAATTCTCTAGATAGTATAATGTAATATATATATATATATATATATACACAAAATACCAATTCGTAATTATATAAAATGCTATCTAAAATTCATTTTCTTTTTTATTATGAAACTTCAGGCACGCTCTGCATTATATGTTACTTGACTTTCATGATTTGTCACGTAAAACAATTCTCGTGGGAAATCAATGGAAACATAAAACCTTGTTTTGATGATTATTACTGTGACTATCCAATAAAAATCTTTTAATGTTAACATGAATTCATAATAATAACGAACTGTTAACATGAATTCATAATTTATCATGCTCCCATAATTAAAATATTATTTTTTTTCGTTGACTCATTTCAAATAATAATAATAATAATAATAACAACGAACTTTGTAAACATTCTAAATCATATTGAACAAAATATACATATTAGCTTTGAATCTATTTACCAAAAGTAAAATACAATGTAAAACTATAACAATATGATATAAGCATATAATACAAACACCATGTTCGCTTAAGTTGTCGGGATCGAATCAATTAACTAAACTTGAAAACAAAGAGTAAACCGAATACCTTATGGCTACGGTGAGAGTTGGTGGTCCTACGGCGTTGGCGTCACGGTTCACCATTGCTGGTGATAACACCATAGGGACTACAGTTTTCAACAACTCAAGTATGACCGGGCGGTGGTGGTCACAATATGGAGGCGTTGATGCCCCGCGGTGATGCGTGTGGTCGGAAGTCACATGGTGAGCCGAGAGGAAAGTGAAATGTGTTTGTGGTATAGGCTTGCGTTTGAGGTTTTAAAGTTTATGATTTCTCTTAATGTTCCATACGGTTCATGATAATTAAAGGAGTTTTATGATGAGTTAAAGCTATTGATTTGGTGTTGTTGTCCATGACTGTTACAAGAAAGAAAAACAAAACCGAAGGAATAAAGGATGCAAGGAGTTTAATGTCTTAATTTTAAACTCTTATTTTCAGAACTCCCTTGACTCATAATGAAGTTTTCATTTATATCTTATATATAAATCAATTTACTTAAGTAAATCTTATTATTTGTTAAATAATATTTACTAAAAAAAATTATGTATTTGTTATATCATTATATAAAGGAAATATAATGCCAATAATATTCAACCCAGCTGGTTTGAGGTAGGGGGGGTTTTCCCTTAGGGGTTCCCATCCGGGGGGTATGTCACAGGTACGATCCATACACGCCACAAAAGAATTCCCTGTGACGGTTTGAGCTTAGGCAAGGAGGACACCGGTGTGTGGGTAGAGATTCGAACTTGGGACCGCTAGGTTAGAGTTGTACAAGGATTTCCACTGAACTAAGCCTTTCAATATATATATATATATATATATATATATATATATATATATATATAATTGCATTACATAAAGAATTAGAAATTGGAATAATTAGAAAAAAAATATACGAAAATTTGAATAATGCTCGAGCTTGTATTAATTCGCGAAACATAAAAAAAATACAAGGATTAGAAATGTAAGTAGAATAAAGTTTGGAAACATGCAAATGTCACACCCACCATCCCGAACGGCACAGGAGTGGCTCTGATACCATCTGTAACACCCCGCCCCTCTCATCACCAATATTGTCCGCTTTGCCCATCCAGAGCTCACGGATTTGTTTTTGGTTGCCCAAGTGGAGACTTCCCATGAGGTCACCCACCCTGAAATTTCTCCCACCTGAGCACGCTTAACTGTGGAGTTCTCCTCTCATCCACTAACATTAAGCCCCAAAACGCGTTGGTGATTTAAGAGGCAAGACATTACTTATGAACCAAGGATCTCTTCTGGCCACGACCGATGTGGGATTTTCCTGGGGTGTCACATTCTGCACATTATCTTCAGACCATGAACCGAAAAAAAGCGCGTCATCGGCGTAGAAAAGGTGGGAGATTTCAGGACCATCGTTTGGTAATTTAACACCGCCAAATGTCCCGGCCCGAACCGCATTATGCATCATAACGTGAAGCGCCTCCATTACAATAGTGAACAGGAATGGCGATAGTGGGTCGCCCTGTCGTAGACCTCTTTTGAGTTGGAATTCAGCCGTGGGAACCCCATGAAGTAGTACCGCGGCTTTACCAGTAACAAGCATACTCATAATCCAGTTTTTTCCATTTTGCCGGGAACCCCATATGATGCATTATATTGATGAGAAACTTCCATGATACACAATTGTAGGCTTTCTCGAAATCCACCTTAAACATAAGAATTTTTTCTTCGATTTTTTCGCCCAAGATACCACCTCATTAGCGATAAGGGGACCATCAAAAATGTTCCTTCCTTTTATGAAAGCCGATTGTTCCAAGGATATAACACTTCCTAGCACCTTAGAGAGTCTCGCCACTAGAACCTTAGAAATTATTTTTCCAATTACCCCGATTAGTGAAATCGGTCTGAAATCTTAAAACGTCATTGGGTCGCCAACCTTCGGGATCAAAGCCAAGAATGATGAGTTACACGATTCGTGGATTGATCCATGTATAAAGAACTCTTCCATAATTTTCAACACGTATCCTTCCAAGTGCGTCCAATAGTGTTTTATGAACGCAAAGGAAAACCCATCCGGTCCCGGTGATTTCTCGCCCCCACAATCCCATACCGCATCCCGAATTTCCTGTTTTGTAAAAGGTGCAATCAGACTATTTGCGTCAGTTTTCGAGAGCTTTTTGAAGCCATCACCCATCATCCTCGGTCTAGAAGGTACTTTCTCATCAAACTTATCTTTAAAGATCTTGACAGCTTTGTCTTTAATTAATGCCGGATCATCCACCCAGGAACCGTCAATCATAAGGCCCTACACCTTGTTCTTGGTCTTCCTGCAATTAATGAGGTCGTGGAAATACGATGTGTTTTCATCACCATTAGTAATCCACTGGGTCTTCGCCCTTTGCTGTAAGTCTGTCAGCCTATCCCATTCCCACTTCTTGATAACCATTCTTGCCTCCTTCCAATCCTCCCGTTCCTGGTCCACTAGTACCCGACTTTCTGCCACATTATTCAACTCAGCTAGACGGCACCTAGCTGTCTTTACCGAGCTTTCCTCAGATTCCATCATATCGATCTTCCATTTTTTAACAAGAGTTTTCACACTTTCTAACTTTTGGAGCAGTGCCACATCCCCCCGGCGTGGACCAACAACCGTATTCAGACCCTCCAACACAGCCACGTCCAGACCATCTTTTCCAAGCCATGAATTGAAAAACCGGAATGGATACGAACCGCAATTATTACCTGTAAGCGACAAACTATCGGGGAGTGATCCGATACATCCCTATCCAAAGCTAAAAGTTTGGCATCCACCCACCTTGCCATAAACCGGTCACAACAAACATACGGTCCAGTTTACTAAGTTTCGTGCCATCCGCTGACATGTATGTAAATTTTCTCCCTCCTATATTGTACTCCACGAACCCGGCTTCAGAAATAAAATTGTTAAAGGCCAAGGCGTTTGCCGTGACGAATACCGAATTCATTCTTTCATCTTCATTTCTTACATCGTTGAAATCACCCAACAGAATCCACATCCCATCAAATTGATTCCTCAAGTTTAACAGATCCCCCCATAGACTTCTTCTTAAAATCGGTTCATTAGGTGCATATATATTTACAACATTAAGCACTTCATTCACACCACTAAGGTTCCCCCTAGTCAAGATAAATTTCTAACCTGAGCTAACAGAGATCGTCTTGAAAAATTGTGGATTCCATAGTGACACCAAACCCCCCAACCTACCCGCAGCATCAATTATCACTTTCTCAAAATTCGACCTATCCCAAAATCTTCCTACTTGAAACTCCGTCATGGAACTCATTTGTGTTTCTTGTAACGCAATAAACGAGATGTTAAACTTGTTCTTGACATATCTGACTTTGGCCGCTTTATCAGCTCCACCCGCCCCCTTTATGTTGAAAGATAAGAAATTCATTTTTTCACCCCAAGCACCAATTCATTATCAATTTCCTTACTTACCAATGATTCGAAACCGTTAAGGTTAAGACCCACTGTGTCTCCGACGTCCTTCGTTCTATCAATCTCAATCGATTTTTCCTCAAGAGACAAACCCACATCGTCGTTATTATCTTCCACCGAGTCATCAGGTTCGTCTTCACCCACCCAATCCGAGTCATATTCATCTTCAACCCCTCCCACGTAGGAGTGCTTCATCTTGAGGATGTCTGATATCTTGTTCAGTGCCTTCATCACAAAAGTTTTTTAGATTTTTTTATGGCCGAAGATGGATGAGAAGGATTGGATGAGAGGTTGTTGTCAAGAATATCCCATTTGTCTCCTTTGCCCTTGCTATGGGCGTCTGAAAAGGTGGGAGCACGTTTGTGAGGCCTGATTGGCACATGTCGCTTTCATTGTGTATTATTGGTCATGACGTGGATCTGCGGCGTCTCATTGGTTAGCTATTACTGTCGGATGTACTTTCTGTCCCTTCTGTCACAACCCGTTAGTGGGAGAGGCAGCTGGTACGATTGTCAGTGACCCGTGATTGGCCAGGAGTTGCCATCATTGTACCTCCTGCTCCCCTCGCATGACACGTTTAGTGGAGGTGTGCCTGGTATAATGATTCGCACACGGATGATTGGTTACACATTACCGTCTCTTGTACTAACATGCCTCTCTCGTGCTGGGGGGGGGGGGGGTTGTTTCTGTTCGCGGGGCAGATGTAACCCGCGGGTGTTGTTGGACCTAGTTAGTTGTTTGTTGGTTTGGATACGGATTTAGTCTGGCCCATCAGGGTCTGGACCAATATTTCTTTAGTTTTGGATATGGGTTTAGCCCGACCTATAGGGGGTCGAGTCTCATATCTCTTAATGCTTTGTTTACCAATGTAATGGAGGAGATCAAGGAATTGAAACCCAATTTTACATACAATAGAGAGAAACTAGACTCGTTGGATTTAAAGTGATTGTGTAATTTCAGTTTTATAAACTTTCCCCTAGCATTGTTATAAAAAACGACCGCACTTTTTATAAAATAAAAAAAAATCACACCCTTTGGGATTGTTTGGTAGCCTCTTATTTATTTCATTATGAGACTACAGTTGAATTAGTCAGCGGTGTGTTTGGATCACCATAATGACACCTCTAAATCGGGCAACACACCACTTCCTCATGCACTACCTCCTCATCCCACCACCACCACCACACACACGTACTTTTACTAGCTCAACATTTATATCTCTACATCATTCTAGACGACTCTTTTTCCCATTGTTTTTTTACAGGCAATTCTCGTAATCAAAGTCGCTGGGTAGTATCGTGTAAGTATTTACTATTTACTATGTTTCTTTACATGTTTATTAACTGAAAGACAGTCAAAATTAGCACACTTGTTATTTTAATCCACACAATCACGCATTCTATATTACCGGCCTGCATATGTATGTACCAGTATACCCATTCCATTTCATTTAGGGGTTTCATTAAATTCTTTAAATGATTTTAGCATGGTTTTAATTTTTTTCAACTTTCAAAAGATTCAATTGGATTAATTTTGTGACACAAAGATTTAGACATTAAGCGTTATAAATGCGCAAATGAGCTGTAGCTTAACTGACATCGGAGGGGAAGTGAAGATTTGGGTTGAAGGCCATAGGTCTCAAGTTCAAATCCGATCCCAACCAGGTTTTACCGCAGTGGGCCTTCTTCGGGCAGCCGTAAAATGCGCTCTCGCTAGCTTACAAACACCGTAAAATGTTCAAGCTTCAACCATCTTCTATGACACCCCTGCTACTCTTGGTTTAGTTCACTCCCCTCATATAATAAGTTCAATTAAGCTTGTATTTTTTTTTATCTAGCTCGTGTTGACTAAACAGTTGTTTTGTACCTTTAGATAAGGCCGAGAGATTATTAACTGAAGCCGCTTCATTTGGATCACAGTTAGTTGTCTTTCCAGAAGCATTTGTTGGCGGATATCCTCGCGGGTCAAATTTTGGCGTGACCATTGGTAACCATACGCTTAAGGGTAAAGAGGATTTCCGGAAGTACCATGCTACAGCCATCAATATACCTGGACGAAGCCTATGCGCCTTGAGTCTTTGCCAACGTAGCAAAATAATAAATATATAAAAAAACTACTCATTATGTCTTTTCGGTGCTCAGTGCAGGTCCTGAAGTTGATCGATTGGCGGCAATGACGTGGAAATATAAAGTATTCTTGGTGATGGGAGTTATAGAGAGAGACGGATATACCCTTTACTGTACTATTCTATTTTTCGATAATCAAGGCTGTTATCTTGGGAAGCACAGGAAGCTCATGCCTATGGCTTTGGAGCGCATAATATGAGGCTTTGGTGATGGGTCACATATACTTGTTTTCGATACTCCAATTGGGAAAATCGGTGCTGCCATTTGTTTGGAGAATAAAATGCCACTATTGAGGACAAAAATGTATGTTAAAGGTTTGTTCTACACCCTAAATTACAACTTGTTTAATTATGAATGGGTCAATTTGGCTTATGACTTATCTGAAATAGGTCTATGGTTGTAACAGGAATTGAAATATATGGCACACCGACAGCTGATTCAAGAGATGTTTGGCAAGCATCAATGACCCATATAGCCTTAAGAGGGTGGATGTTTTGTTTTATCAGCAAACCAGTTTTGTAGGAGGAAATATTACCCTGCTCGACTAGAATCTGTCGTTTGTGCTGGTGGCAGTGTTATAAGGGGAGAAACCCTTATATCGGTTCTCTTGAATTTCATTAAATAATTAGTGGTAGATACGTGGTTACAAAGCAATGTTATCATAATCAATATCCAACATTCTTACATTTTAGTTAAGGGTTTTAAGAGGTTTTATGCATCCTTTGACCCGTTTACATTTTTGTCAAATTTTTTAACTTGACCCGTTTCCTTTTTTGTTAAATAGTTTAAGTTGACCCATTTGATCCATTAAATGCAATGTTTTTAAAAGAATCTTGACGGTTGTGTTGATTATATTAATTAGAATATAAGGTATAAACATAAGATTTGATCATGTGTACCTGATATGCTTAACCGTTCAGGAACCTCAGTAATGGAAGACACCATCATCTTGATCGAGTTCCCTTTAGGGTATGCAGTTCTGATGGTCTATGTGTTCTTAAGTTATGAACACATTGAGAGAGAGAGAGAGAGAAAGAGAGAGGGTTAATGGTGTTATGTTATTATGAATGTGTGAGTCAACCCTAATCTCATAATCACCTCTCTATTTATACATACCCAGGGGACACCCTAATAAGGCCCATCTAATGATAGTTCGCCCATCAAAGACATATCTGTTATTGGGCTTAGGATAATATTAATAATTGATCATCATAATATAAATGATTATAATGGCTATCGATAAATATACAAACGTTACGTATATTTATTCCAACATTCTCCCACTTAGCCGAGTAATCATTTCTTATGAGTATTACGTAAGTCTGCAGAGATTAATACTCATTTTAGTTCTAAACCCAAAATGTAGCAGAGAAATACAGTCGTTAAGTCTTTATTCGACTTAGGACCCCCATTAATCATACTACACCCAAATTTAAAACTTAACATTAGGATCAATTAACGTTATGCCCTTAGTCGATTTGTTATATTATTGTCTTTATGCCATTATGCTAGCTTAGCATACTAATAGACAAACAAATCATAATGAGGAAAATTGATCATTAGTCATTAGTCATAAGTCATTCATAGTACGATATGCAACTGTACATGGTCATTAGTAATACCCTTTTCTCTTAGTTGGCCCTTAGTGAGACTTATGGGTGATAGACCTTTAGTTATTGGATCCATAAGCATATCATGAATGCATTCGATACAAAATTATGATTTCCTCTATTTGTTTTAATCATAAGTGAACAATAATTTCATATCGAACTCTAATGCAGCTCCTCTCAAACTGTTACTGTTCGAGAAATTAGGGCAGCTGACTTTATCACAGTAAGTCTTCAACTTAGTATTTATATGGAGTTAATAAGTTACGAGTCAACTGATAAATTTAGCAACAACATTTAATGACCATTCTGTTGTGATTAGCAACACATTATGTCATGATAACTTAGGTTGTTGTTACAGTTCCTTATGACTCCTCCTTAAAATAGTTATGTCTGCCGACGTTATGATATACCCCGAAATTGACACTTGATTTCCTTTGAATATAACAAAGTTAGAGTAAGAGTAGTCAATCACTTTAGGTTCTCACTTCTTCTTTAGATTATAGTCTCTTGTTTCTTAAAGATATTGTAATGTTCCATTAGATGCTTTTCAATAATCTAGACAAGTCTAGTGTTAAGCAATATGAACAATATCATAAACAAGCATAGACTTAAATTTACACCAGTCTTCTAATTAATAAAGCATAAGGTGATAATCTCAAATTATCCTATTATCCTCTAAAAAGAGAGCAATGTTGTATTGATGTGTCGTAAAACACATCTATTCTCCTATGTATTTTGAGTTATAATTGAGTCTTTTGTATATAGTTTTTAGTAGTTTTAGGCGTGTATTCGTTTGTTGGCCTATTTTTATCATTGTATAGTTTTTATTAATTTTTAGTACTTATTTATTGATTTTATTATTTTATAGGTGTTCGTGGAGAATGAGCTTAAAAGAATGAATTTTTATCGAGACACCAACACTTGAGAGCCGGTGTTCATGGACGTTGAAGCGTAGACTTGAAATTTTAGTTAAGCCAAGAACACCCGAGACACGAGCTTATAGTATACTACTACTACTAATAATAATAATAATAGATATAATAATAATAATATAATATAATACTAATAATTATTGAATAAAAAAAAAAGAAAAGAAAAAAAGACTTGGGCCCAAGTTACAAAAAGTCGGTGCACAAAAATAGAACTTTGACGGCAGCGATATTAAACTTCCTTGGACAACAATTCATTCAAAAAAGAAATATATATCATTCATTGACATTCACTCGAAAAGGGAAAAAAGTGAATTCTTTAGAATCGCACAGCCAATAGAAGAACCAAAAAGCGGTGACGAGCAGACGAGCACGGAAGGAGAAAAGGCCACGGGCACGTTAAAGATCAATAGCCAACGAGCCTTGGGTTAGGTTTAGTTTTCGTTTATTATTTTTATAGACATGGTTAAAACTATTTTTATTTATTTTGTGATGTTTATAAAGATTATGAACTAAATATTTTATGGTTGCTTAGGTTTATGAACTAGACACGTTATTTGCAGTATTTAATGATTTTTGGTTTTTAATCTTGATGTGTAGGATTACATGACTTTAATTTTATTGTTGGATTTGATATATGTGTGTTGGTGTTAATTTTATTTGAGGTTTGTTTATTGGTTTTGTGGAGCTAGGCATGTAGAGATACCCCCTAGGTCTTGAAATCAATCTAGTTCGTCAACTTAGGTTAGCGTGCTAGTATTTGGAGTTGGAGTACGACACAAGTATAACAAACTAATATAATAAATTAACTAAAACGTGCAGTCCATTCTTGAGGGTGAGAAATCTAACTCGAGATTGCTAGGTAACTAACTAGGCATTGTTCGGTAGTTGGCAAGCGCTAGGGCGGGAGTCGCTACTTGTCCGTGTTTAGAGTTTTGCTAGGTTTTCTTCATTAGAGTTTAAGTCTGCTTCATAGTTTGAGGGTTTTGATCCAGGAGAGGTTTTAATCTGATTTCTATGGGATTTTGGTACGCTAGGGCGATCCAGGTCCATCTTAGCATTTCTACACTTGTCCCGCCTTAAGTCTAGTGAGCTATCCTTGACAGGAGGTTTATTAGGTAAGAATAGGGTCTCAAGTTAATTACCAGATTCAGGATTTATTGCTAGTGTCTAGGGATTTTACCTAAGTAACCAGCCTTCTTCCTATCCGATTTCTCCAAGTTCCTAGTTTCATTTAAGCAGTTGAGGTTATTTCATTTATATTTAGTTTCTTTTAAGTTTATAATTATTAGTTTAACACCCCCCATTTAAGTATATATTTATTTAGGCTAGTATTCGGTAGAGGTTGTGATCTAGAGTTGCATTCGCGTCTTTGGGTTCGATACTCGGTCTTACCTGTTTACTGCTTTGCGACCGGTACACTTGCCGTGCGTGTGTAGTTTTTAGGTGAGTCGTTTTAATTAGAACTTGTGTTATTTTTATATATACATTTACACACATCATGTATGTTACATACTTAAGGACCCGCTTAGAGTAAAACTTATGGGATGAAACTAATATCCCGTTGGGTCTATCTCGGTATATTTTGATTCCTATCACGTAAGAGGAATCCCCGATATTCATCATGTCAAAATTATGCATGAACAATGCTTTGACTTAGGTAACATATACTTGTCAAGAGAAACGTCATCTATATAAGGACAAGTTTTCATTAGTTGCTCCCACTCATCTTGAGGTAGGTTCTTTAATCCACTTAGTTCTTGATGAAGAGAATTTCATTATGATTCCAACACATTTTATGTTTGCATCAACCCATACGTGGATCTTATTGACTTACAGACTAAGTGTTCTTACCCTTTAGTTTAGAACTTTCAGGTTGCTTAATGAACATGTAGGTCATCGTTATGGAAAGTTGTCTTAATGTCCATCTAACGTGGCTCTTAGTTATTATGAGCTACTAGGACGATAATGATCCTCAAAGAAATCTTTTGTAATGCAGATAAGAAGATTCTTTGATAATCTAATCCCTTCTTGAGTATAATCTTTTACAATCAATCTTATCTTACAACGTTCCCATTCGGATTTGGTTTAATTATGAATACCTTTAGGTTATTCAACCAAATCCCAAACGTTATACTAATGAAGATTGATTGATACTAATGATTTAATTAGAAGAGGTAGGATCGGTAAACTTTCCAAACATCCATTTTGTGTTAGTCAGGCAGGTTACATAATTATCAAATTTAATGGGCTTTTAGACCCAGATGACCTCCTAAGTTAACATTGGGTTTATTATGATACAAAATTAACTTTAGTTAGGTGTTTTTATTTTCAGGTATATAATGAGCAATATTAGTTTCTAAGTGTGTAAGAGTCGGTGCAGTAAGGTGTACAAGAGGGATAATCGAAGTTAAATTTGGAGTTAAACTTAATGAGTCTCGAATTTTAATGAGTCTCTCCCCCGCATCTTGTACTTAAGAAAAGTCATAATAAGGACTTTTACTGCTCCCACTTACCTTAGAGATCTTAATGAATCCAGCATGCTTAAAATCTAACATTTGGAATATCCATAGATTTTAATAGAGAAAACAACCTAATGATGTTTATTGTCGTTTCTCTTGATGAGGATTACTTTAGTAAGAAATCTAAGTTCGCCCATATTCAGGCATCCACAAAACTTTGTTAGGAGTGTGTTAAATACTAAAGAGACAAGTTGTGATAGAGCGTTGTCCAGTGAAAGAGGTGCAATTTGAGGATAGATTAAATTGTCGTTCCCCCCACCTCTGTAACTTTTGCAAGTCATAAGTTGGACATCTTATGCTCCCACTAATCTTTTAGGTCTTTTAGTACCTCCACATAATAAGTTTTAACGATGCGTGTGAACGAGAATATTTCATATATTTTATACCTGATTTCCCTTATCGTCCAGATTTCATAAGAAATTTTAAGAACATACTTAGAGGGAATCTTATTAAGTATATATGAATTGATTTCTTTAATACTTTTGGTCTGTAGGAAACGGAATAGATACAATTAGATATTTATCTAAGCTCCACTGATGTCAATTAGTTATGACTTATGATGGAAACCCATTTATTCCTTTCGCCATTTAATGTTTAGGGCGTTTAACACATGCTTTAAAGTCACTGAGAATGAGATTTGATAGCCAAGCATCCTTTAGTGACCTTGTCATGATTTCTCATGAAATTTTGGTATTAGTGGATGAATTGCATGGGTCTCATTTTCCGTTGTTAAATTCTCATTTTCATGATAACAAAGTTGTGAAAACATTATTGGATAATCTAGTTTTATTTCATAAGGTTCCTATTCAGATAATGACAACAAACAATATGAGAGTTTAACTTAATAATGGCTTTGGGTTGGTCATTAAAACCTTGTAACTGTCAAAATTGTAGCTTTTAGTATTGATACTAAATTCTGAGTAATCTCAAGAATATCGTAAGGTATCATAAAGCTTCAACACTAAGATCAGTTATTAATGGTTAATAGACCCTTAATTTTGCCACCAACTCTCATCTTAAGTATTTGTTGAATTATGATAAGGAAGCGTATAAAACTAGACTCAACCATCATGTGTTAATTGGAATTCATTAGCATTTGTGGAGTTAAATATCCTTAATTAGGCACTACATATCTTCTCCAGCTGTTCTCCTTACTTGTGGGTAATTTCATTTCTTTTGCCTATTCTTAATGGCACAGTTTTGTTTAGTAAGATTTTCCCTTTGGAGAAACTTTGAAAGTACCTTAGAATTATCCTCTCTATGCTAATTATTCTTCCTCTTTTAGGTTTAATGGTACTAAGGTGAATAACATCAACTTTTCTAGTTTAATGTGTTCCTTTTCCTGTACGTAATTCACTATCAACACACTCATTTTATTTTGATATTTCCGAGTGTTATAGTTGATTCATAATGCATCTAATCGTACTGGTGGAAAAGTCATAATGCACTAGAAATTTTATTGATTTCCATGTATAACCCCTTAGCTTTATGGGTCCTGTTATTCAATGTTAAGATGTATTCACAGATGTCATTTAACCATAAAGTTAGATTTATTTATTTCATGCTTCTTAGGAATTCGTTATATTCTTACATTCCATAGATAATACATTATTCTTAGGAATTTCAGAATCTTAAATAGCTCACCTGATAAGAATCAGTAAAAGCGTTCTAGATTACCATAAGAGACATTTTGTGTATCCCACTTTCTTATGCTCAATGTTATTCTGTAATACTTTATCAGATAGAGCGTAGGAATGTTATGTCTTAAGAGGTAACTTAATAAGAACTAAAAGTTAAGAAAACTCTTCTTAGTTTTGATAATTAGAGTGGATTACTTAGTTTTGAGATAGTAATTTATAGAAGAATGAGAGATTAGTTTTGAGTTACGGGTATTGATGTAAGGCAAACTTAGATTATGATCATTATATTAATGAAGGATCATTAATTGTGAGGATTAATTTTGTAATGAAGACGTGATAATATCATAACACCAACATAAGCTACTTAAATAACATGCTCTAGCTTTGGCTATACGCTATTTATTTAAGTATTAAGTTGCTAACAGTGAATGTAACACATCACCTTTGGGCAGAAGTGAGACACTCAAAGTTCTAATGCAATACGCTCAGTTCATCAACATAATCTGTTACACATCACCTTTGGGCAGAAGTGAAACCTTATGGACATTATGTGAACTAAGCTACAATGCTTAATGAGATCTTTATAACGAACTAATGTGACACATCACCTTTGGGCAGAAGTGACACCTCAAAATGTTATTGCAAGTTAAGCAAGGTTTTATAATGTTTTGAATAAACTTGATACATTAGGTTTTTATCAAAACTGTAAATTTTATTAGAGATCCCGAAAAATAATGGGTTCTCGGTAATCTTATGAGTTCCCGGAAAAGAAGAGTTCTCGAATTAGCTTATGAGTTCTCAAAATAATGGGTTCTCAAAGAATTGAGTTCTCAAAAAAAAATTATATGAGCTCTCGAATAGCATAAGGGGTTCTCGGAAAAATAATGAGTTCCCGGAAAACTTATGAGATCTCAAATCATAAGGGGTTCTCGAAACTATGAGTTCTCGAAGACTTAATGAGTTCTCGAAAGTGATGAGTTCCCAGAAGACTTATGAGATCTCGAATAAATCATGAGTACTCGAAAACTTAATGAGTTCTCAGATATCATAATGAGTTCTCGAATGTCATGATGAGTTCTCAGAATATCAGAATTAGTTCTCGATTTACTGATGAGTTCTCGAATATTATGAGTACTCGAATAATTTATGTTTTCGGATAACTTGAACAGTTCTCGGATTCTTTAATAGTTCTCGAAAATATTGGTTCTCAAATACGTGATAGTTCTCGATAAATAAGATGGGTTCTTGGAAACATTATGGGTTCTCGAAAAACATTATGGTTTTCGAAGATGAAGACCTTGATCGAGAACTCCTGTCCATGAACCTGGTCGAAAGCTTTAACCCGAGAACTTATACACCGAGGACCATTATCCGAAACTTAACTAATAATCCGAGAACTAATCTCGTTAACCTTAAAACCGAAAACTTATTATTAATATCGAAAACAAATAATTAAAATAATAAATTGGTTCGAAATTTTAGGGATTTAGAAAATCCGTTTCAATTAATTTTGGGATTTCAGTATATCTCCAAAAGATTCAAAAATTATAATAACCCTAAAAACTTAGAGATTAAATTACTCCCAAAATTTTAGGAAACAAATTTTAATCCTATTTGTAACCAACTTATACTAATTTTCATCAAAATTAGAATGAAAATCATCAACAATTCTAAAACATTCAAGAATCGTTCATGACTAATTATCAAATAAATAAAATAATCAATTTATTGTGATAAAGGATTTCATTCAAATTTTTAATAACAAAATCCTTTTAAATATGAACCATTCATATACTGAACTTATTTGATCAAATATTAATTTGACCGATAATGGATTTTTTATATGGAAAACCAAAAAATAATAATGAGTTTCAATCCATATCCATACATTATGTTATGAACCTCGAAGGAACTAAAAAAATATATTTCGAAGTTACTGTGATTTGCAAAATCATAAATTAAATCAAAACCAATTCTAATGTTTCAAACTTTAATTAAGTTTCGAAACTTTATGTGAGTTTTGAAATTATCCAAAAGGCAGAAATCAATTTATCATTATTTTAATTTTGCAAATCAAATTAGAATTGATATAATCAACATAGCTCTGATACCACATGTTGATTATATGAATTAGAACATAAGGTATAAACATAAGATTTGATCATGTGTACCTGATATGCTTAACCGTTCAGGAACCTCAGTAATGGAAGACACCATCATCTTGATCGAGTTCCCTTTAGGGTATGCCGTTCTGATGGTCTATGTGTTCTTAAGTTATGAACACATTGAGAGAGAGAGAGAGAAAGAGAGAGGGTTAATGGTGTTATGTTATTATGAATGTGTGAGTCAACCCTAATCTCATAATCACCTCTCTATTTATACATACCCAGGGGACACCCTAATAAGGCCCATCTAATGATAGTCCGCCCATCAAAGACATATCTGTTATTGGGCTTAGGATAATATTAATAATTGATCATCATAATATAAATGATTATAATGGCTATCGATAAATATACAAACGTTACGTATATTTATTCCAACAGGTTGTACTTGCTAAAATCTGTTATAGATCTTGGGGAAAGGTATTAGTATGGTTGTGTCTTCTTCCCTTGTGTTATCAACTTGACAATTTGATGGAAAATCGATGTCTATTGATTAGGTGATGAGCACATAGCGCTGAATACCGATCCCGTCCCCTCCCGATCCCGTACCCATACCGAACCGATACTTGTTGGATATTTTAGTGTAATTGGATTGATTGTTTGATCAATATGTTCATAATAATACATCATATAGGTATGGTGGTGCGGAGTGCACGCCTATTTGAATTTATTATGAACTTAGGGGCGAAGCCCCTAAGGAACGGGGGTCCGGGGGCGACGCCCCTGGGAGCAGGGTTCGAAGGGCGGCAGCCCCTGGCAGGGTCCAAGGGGCAGAGCCCCTGGCTGGGGTAATTTTATTTCCATTAAAATTGCTGTGGTAAAAATGTCTCCGAAAATTAATTTTCAGAAATAGAGGGACTATTTTGGCAACTTTGAAAACCTTGGAAAACTGCCTAAAAGGCAGTTTCTGGCCCATCTGTTTCATTACGAGATTATCTCCTTCTTGATCAATCTCTCTGGTTCTCATAATCTCAAATACAACATACAGAAAATTCTCAATCTCTGATTGTATCCGGTTGAATATTCGATAGAACCGTCGAATTGATTCAATCTGAAAGCGATCACGTGCCTTCAGAGATTTATGTTATCCGGTTTTATTCGTTTGTTACGGTTATTCCCCAACAATACTCACATTCAGAGGTTTTCGGTTTCAGTATTATCGGTATCGGTATTGGGTTTTGGGAGTTTTCAGGATCGGTATCGGTTGGTACTGATACCGTCCCGAGCTCATCCCTACTATTGATGGAAGTTTTGAAAATGACAATACAATACAAACAAGTCACATGACATAAATGAATTTAAGTTATCAAAAAAACAAAAGTATTTTTTAAAATGTGCTAAAAGTTATTATTATTATTTTTTTTAACGGCTAAAAGTTATTATTACTTGTTTTCTTTATCAAATCTTGTTTCTAGTGTTTCGAGTAGTACCGTGCTTTTCGTATATGTTTCTTAAGGGTGGACTGGAAAAGCAAGATAGTACTCAAAACACCATTTAAACCCACCTATGTTACCACATTAAAAAAAATCATAATATAGGCGCACCTGCATAGTTCACCCAATATTTTGTTTTTGACCAGTTTCCCTTGTGCCCTCCTTATAGCAAATGGTCAAAGATAAAGCTATATCTATAATTTGACTAACCATAGTATCCATGTCCAATGCTTTTTGGACTTCACCGGGTTTTTTCTTAGTTATCTTAGAATAAATTACACACTTCCCTACAAAATGAAAATAAAGTGATCAAATATAATTCAAAATAAATATAACTGAATTTGACGTTATAAAATTGTACCTAGCCTATAGATGATCTAGGGAATGCATTGGGCCAAGCCCAACAACCTAAGTAGTCAAAGTAATTAATTAATATATTGGGCCAAATCTAGGCCCAAACAACCAAGCCCATTAGGGTTTTGACTCCCCTCTTCTATAAATAAAAGAGCAAACATTCACTTCCAACATACTCACTTTGTCTCTATAGCAAACATACAACTTCTCTCACTCACTCACTAAACTCTCACTCTCTCTTCTGTCTCTCTAATGAAACTCTTAGTTGTGCCTGAAGCCTCTGAGCCTCAAAGCATATGAGCTGCCACAGTACCATACTAGCAGCTCATAACCATGTTGGTCCTTGCAACCACTTCAAGCCGTCGAGCTAGGCAGCCTGATATCGCCTCAGCTTCTAGTTAACAGTTGGGTTTCGACCAAAAGATTGTACCTAGCCTACGATTCTTTGTGGACTCAACGTAACCTTCTTTGGTCATTATACCCGTAAACTTGCGCACTAAATGTTTACTAGCTTCAACACCAAGTGTGTTGTGATGCTTAGATACAGTAATGGAGTTCAACGACAGAGCATGATAGAGTGCCTTTAATGAAACAAGTTGTATTAATTAAAACCAAAGGTACAATTTTATTATCAGTGCTTGCCAATCAATTAAAAATAATAACAAAAACATTGTATCTGTTGATTAGTGAAAAGTCAACAGAGAATATGTGTTTAAAGCAACTTTTTTTAACGACCAACGAAACTAGTGTCCGATTACACGGGGACGCCCGCCCTTTGGGTGAAAGCTCCTCATACACTCGGGTTTACCAATAGCACTGGGTAGCCTAAGCCCGCAAGTTCCCGAACAGGGGAGAAACCACCCGCCATAAGGCCCGCTGCAGTAAAACCTGGGTGCGATCAGATTCGAACTTAAGACATTTCAGCCCAAGCTCTAACCCTCCTTTCTCATACCACTCCACCATAAGGGTGGGGGCGTGTTTAAAGCAACTTACTTTCAGGTATAGATGTGATTCAAGCGGTGTTAGACTTTCATTGCCCAGTGCAAGAAGGGCATCGATTTCCTCTTTGAAAGCAGATTCTACATATCAAAATGTTACAGAATAATAAATACTAGTTTTGTATGAGCATTCTACATCATCCACTATCTCTTCAAGGAATTCCCTTGACAATGCCATGTGATTGCGGTAAAAATCAGCACACAACAACGCCACCTTGGCGGCAACTATACCATAGCCAGCTAGTACAATCAAAAGTTAAAATTATTAGTAAATCATACATACCATACTTAATACATATAAATCAACACTATGACTCACGTAAAACTTTGTAAATTGGTCATGTGTATTGTAACTAACTTCCATTGTAATATAGATGAACTGTGTTCGTTCATTCATTTATAATCTTCATTTATCCCATATACCTAAAGGTTGAGAATATCAACGATGTCAACTCCAATGGTGACAATAGTTTTATGCAAATCAATCTACGAGGCACTATGTAAACTTCAGTAACATTTATACTTAGTTGATTCTAATTTGACATTCCGTTCAAAATTTTGCAAAGTTTTTCTTCTTTCCTAGCATTCTAAAGGTTGTTCACATACTATTATTTTTGGTTTGAAATCCATTCGCTAATGTTTCTCCTTCTTTAGGTTAACTAATGAAATAAACATGAAGTTTAAGTTTTGCTTGTTACTTAACTGTTTTTGCTTGGTGTGTATATGATTAGTAGGATAATTTCTATCTCCATTAATCCAACTGATATGATGTTCTTACTAAATTTGTTTGCTAGCTATTCTACAAATTTTCAGCATAACATTATATTATTTGTGCATCTTATGCATCTTATATAGTTTAATCTACTTGCTGTTATTCAAAAACATCAAATGTTACAAGTTTTATTTAAAAGCCTTTGTCTTAGCTATATTATCATTATGAATTATTGCTTCTCATGCAATGTGCAATGCCGTTACGTTTTTTTACAAGTTTTTACTCTTTATGGTGATAAATATAGGACACAATGAAATATATATGTATTTAAAGGCAAGTGCGCGGCCTTTTAGGGGTCAAGGGTGGCCCGGCTTCCCCTATTTTTTTACTCAGTAGTGTAAAATTACATGTATTCCACCCGAAAATTTTATACATACTGAGAAACTCCACCATTGCTTAAAGATGCCAATCAACACTTTGATTAGCATTGTGCACATGAATCATATGGTTACGTGCAGAAGTGTAGAAATAGAAAGCAAAATCGGAAGGTTGACGCATGATCATCACCATTGTGCTCTCGAACTGACGTTTGTTAGTATGTCAAAACTTTCTTGTGTAAAAATAGTGATTTGCGGCCATGCACGGGTACAAATACTAGTTCCTTTGAAAATATAATAAATTCAAAATAAAATAAAGAAACCAAACCTTCGCCTATAAAATAATAAATTTGTTAACTTAATCCCTTTTATAATTATTGGAGACTATCAGGTTTCAAATTAATGCCGTCTCGGGTCTCTTCCTAAGTAAAGATATGTTGAGTATGTGACTATGAGCAGGGTGGATATAATCCAGTCCTGACCGATTGCCATTGATGGATTCAATTGGATCGAAAAAAAAAAAATAATAAAATAAAACACACCTAATTTGAGATGAACTACCACGAATGTATTTGCTCAAAAACAAAAGACACTTTTTCTATTAATGGACTTCAAAACAAAACAAAACAAACAATGCAATCATAGTCAAACTAAACTAATCCGATTTGTATATGGAAAGGAAAGCTAAACGATAACAATAAAAGAAAACTTGCATAGAAAGGTAAAACAAACTAAACCTATTTGACTTATAATGAAAGATTCAAAAAATAAACTAAAATAAAATAACAAATTCAAATTTTAAACTAATAATTATCTTCTAACTTGCCCAGCCTTAATCCGCTGACTTCAATTTTCCTTTCGGGCTACCGGGTCAAGCAATTAAACAAGCCAACAGTTGCATGGGTGGTTGAACCAAGATCAATCAGGTAGACGACCATTTATAAGGCACATCAAACCAAAGGGTTTTAGTGCAATTCCATTGAAACTCACTTGCACATTACAACAATAAATCCTAGTTTAATTCTAGATCATTTGTTTTGTTTTGTTTTTTTTTCTTTGGTCTCTGGATCTAGACGTGGCGTCGCTCCATAGCGAGTTTCTTCTATTTTAGCTTTGTTACAAGTATACAATAACAGTTTCAGTATCGCGAGTAAATTATACAGCCAAGAAAGCAATAATATAACTCATACCGAACACTAAATAAAAACCACTAATAACGAAAATTCTTTCAACAAAAGAACCACAGGCACAACTTCAACTAGATGTTTTCATTTTAGGATGTATATAATATTAAGCAGCCAAGGATCATTCTTCTTTTTTGAAAGACACAATGATCTCACCATCCTTGAGAGTGAGATGACCCTCCTTCTGAGTGGTCTCACCCTCCTTCACAGTGATCCGACCCTCCTTCAGAGCCTTGTGCAGAGCAGTGCAAGTTATTATGCGCTCATTCCAGGGACCAATAGCACGAAATCCGGCAAGAAAGACAAGAATGCCCGCTCCCACCACCGGAATAGAAGCCCAAGGACCACCCATTACACTATCCGATGCAAGAATCATAAATTACAAACTGTTGTATGCCTTGCTCATGACAGAGACAATAATAATGATAATAATAACAACAACAACAACAATCAATCAAACAATAAATAAATCAATCGAGCAACACGGAATACGTAAGCGTCACATAAGCAAAGATATGATAAATAAGTAAAACGAGCTACGATTTTATGAGAGAAAGATAGTTTTACCAGAAACCACTGATCTTCACGGTACACAAATCAGACTGTAACTCTGTAAAAATCTGCTTGTTTCTTAGGTTATATATATATATATATATATATATATATAGTTATGGTTTTCGTTTTCGTTTGGACATTTGGTATTGTTGGGCATTTGGGCTGGGCTGGGCTGATGATTAAAATGAGGAATGGGTTCTGATCAAGTTAGAAATAGAGGTGCACAAATCGGGTTTTTTTCAATACCCGATTCCGGGTATGGAACCGGTTCCGGGTAGTGTCGGGTATTGGAAGAACCGGTTCTAGTTCCAGTTCCTAGCATTAAAACTATACCCGGTATACCGGTTCCGGTTTTTCAATACCAGGTTCCGGTTTTTCAATACCCGGTTCCGGCTCTTTCAATACCCGGTTTCGGGTATGGAACCGGTTCCGGGTATACCGGGTATTGAAAAAAAACGAATACACTAGGTATTGAAAAAACCCGGCTATGCTGGATATTGAATTCTTTTTATACAATCACGTCGAAGGGTAGTGCGACTTAGATGATTATAACGCGGTTATAGAATTCTTTGGATGAGACGGGTCAATCTTGGATGAGACGCCTCTTTCAATTTGGAAACGATCCTATGGTTGATTTTGCATATGTTTAAACCTCACCATTCTCATATCTATCTGCGATTTTCAAATTTGTAGGCAAGAGGATGAATCCGAAAAAAAATGAGTGTTTAAAAAAAACATATTTGAAGGCCGAAGAAAGACGGAAGGCATTACAATTGAGATTCAGCACATGTGTTTTTAACAGATTTAAAAAACTATGGTTAGATCAACTGTGTTTATGAATTATGATTATGTGTTTTTATGATCAACGGATTTTATCCATATTGATATTGTGGTGTTTTACTGTATGATAACAAGCTAAAGTGTGTTGTATTGCATCCGGGTGAAAGCGCAATTCACAAAGCAACAAACCATGTCTCTTATGTTTAACTATGTTATTCCTCTGATTCCTAACGTCTCTTTCTTGCATTCTTGATTCATTATCCAACATTCTTACTTTTTAGTTAAGGGATTTAAGAGTTTATATGCATCCTTTGACCCGTTCCTTTTTTTTTTATCAAATCTTTTAACTCGATCCGTTTCCTTTTTTGTTAAATCTTTTAACTTGACCCGTTCCTTTTTTTGTTTAGTCTTTTAACTTGACCCGTTTCCCTTTTTGTTAGATCTTTTAACTTGACCCATTTGACACGTTAAAAGTTAAACATAAACCAAATCAACTTATATGAATTAGACCCATTATACATTAAGCAGCCAATGATCATTCTTCTTTTTTGAAAGACACAATGATCTCACCATCCTTGAGAGTGAGATGACCCTCCTTCAGAGTGGTCTCACCCTCCTTCACAGTGATCCGACCCTCCTTCAGAGCCTTGTGCAGAGCAGTGCAAGTTATTATGCGCTCATTCCAGGGACCAGTAGCACGAAATCCGGCAAGAAAGACAAGAATGCCCGCTCCCACCACCGGAATAGAAGCCCAAGGACCACCCATTACACTATCCGCTGCAAGAATCATAAATTACAAACAGTTGTATGCCTTGCTCATGACAGAGACAATAATAATAATAATAATAATAATAATAATAATAATAATAATAATAATAATAATAATAATAATAAGCAAAGATATGATAAATAAAACGAGCTACGATTTTATGAGAGAAAGATATTTTTACCGGAAACGACTGATCTTCACAGTACACAAATCAGACTGTAATTCTGTAAATCTGCTTGTTTCTTAGAGAGAGAGAGAGTGTGTGTGTGTTTTATGGTTTTTGTTTGTTTGGTAAAGACGTAAAGTTGTGGACTTGTGGTTCTTAAATTGTTGGGCATTTGGGCTGGGCTGGGCTGATGATTAAAATGAGGAATGGGTTCTGATCAAGTTAGAAATAAACCACAAGAAAGAAAAAGCCCACTGGAAGTTTGAAGTATAAAAGTAAATGTATCCACGGAAGTATTAGATTAGATTAAGACCATGGGTAATGGTTAATGCCTCTTAAGGGGCATTTTGCATCACATCATCATCATAATGCCTCCTTCAAAGAATGTGTAATGGTTAATTCCTTTTAATGCCCCCTTAATTATTACTTTCTTTATTTTTTTCTCCTCTTTGGGCATTATACTAGAAATGCCCATCCTTCTTTATGCCCCTATATGCCCAAGGGAATGGTGTTAAGGGCATTATCAAACTCATTGATTCCCACATAATGCCCATTACACATGGTTTTAGGAGAGACTAAATGAATGGCAAAATTATAATTTGTGTTATATTTAGTTTGATTAATGTTAGAGATTGTTTTGGAGGATAGGGATTTAACGGAAGAAGAGACATGGGTGTTAGAAGAGGCGAAGAAGAGAAGTAGACAATTGGAATTCTTTAAAGTTAAAGATTTAAAACAAAAAGCTAGGGTGAATTGGGCTAGAGATGGGGATGAGAATTCAAGATTCTTTCATGGGTCGGTTAATTGCAGATTGGTTTCGAATTCTATACTGGGGCTTAATATTAATGGCGAGTGGGTAAGTGAGCCGAAACAAGTTAAAAAAGAAGTACTCCGTTTTTTTAGAAACAAGTTTGTTGAAGATTGTCCAAGACGTCCGAGCCTTAATTGTTACGGCCTGAAGACCATATCTAATGATCAAGTTGTTGTGCTTATCCGGCCTTTCCTGGAAACAGAGATTAAGGAGGCGGTTTTCGATTGCGGTAGCGATAAAGCCCCGGGTCCTGACGGTTTTAATTTCCGCTTTATTAAGAGGTATTGGGATTTGTTTGCTCGTGATTTCATTGATATTTTTAATTCTTTTGCGTCTACTGGAAAAATTAATCAAGGGGCGGCGTCTTCTTTCATTACGCTGGTTCCCAAGGTTAATGATCCGGTTAGGCTGGAGGAGTATAGGCCGATAAATTTGATTGGGGTGATTAGTAAAGTTATATCTAAGGCCCTGGCGAACAGGTTAAAACCTGTCATGGATTGTGTTATTCATGAGACACAATCGGGATTTATAGCAGGGAGGTATATTCTGGATAGCCCGATGGTGATTAGTGAAGTCCTTTTGTGGTCGAAAAAAAGTGGAAAGGAGTTATTCATGTTTAAAATTGATTTTGAGAAGGCCTATGATAATGTGAATTGGGCCTTTTTGATTTCGGTTATGAGACAGGTGAATTTTCCTGAATTATGGTGTAATTGGATTGAAGGAGTCCTGCGGTCGGCTCGTTCATCAGTTTTGGTGAATGGGTCCCCGACATTCGAGTTCAGTTGTGGAAAGGGTATTCGTCAGGGTGACCCAATTTCGCCTTTCTTATTTATTATGGTTATGGAAGCCCTCTCCGGTTTGATTAGGAAGGCTTGTGATGTGGTAGCGTTTAAGGGGGTCTCTTTGCCGAATGGTGGTCCCACTGTTTCTCACCTATTGTATGCTGATGATGCGATGGTTATGGGTGAGTGGTCGGATGATAATTTTATTTGTTTAAGGAGGTTACTCCGTATTTTTCATATGTGTTCGGGCTTGAGAATTAACATTCATAAGTCCACTTTGTATGGAGTGGGGAAGAGTATAGATGAGGTTAATTTGAAAGCGGCGAGTATGGGGTGTAAATCGGGAGTTATGCCTTTTGTTTACTTGGGTATACAGGTGGGTGCGAACATGAGTCGAATTAATAATTGGGCTCCGGTGATAAAGGTCTTCAAATCGAGATTGTCTAAATGGAAATCGAAAGTCTTGTCGATTGGAGGTAGAGTTACTCTCATTAAGTCAGTCTTGGAAGCTCTCCCGTCGTATTATTTTTCTCTATTTAAGGCTCCTTTAGGAGTTATTAATACGCTGGAAGGTCTGGTTCGAAAGTTTCTTTGGGGAGGTAATGTGGATGTGCGAAAATTGCATTGGGTTGGATGGGACGTAGTTACAAAACCGGTTCGATACGGAGGGTTGGGTATTAAAAAGTTGGGAGAGTGTAACAATGCCTTTTTGGTTAAGTGGTTATGGCGATATCGACAAGATAGGGGTACATTGTGGAAGAGATTTGTGGAAGCCTTACATGGGTCGCATAGAAAGTGGGATCCATATCCGCACAAATCGTTGTATTCTGGCACATGGTCTAAGATTGTTTCAAGTGGGCAACGTTTAAAGATTGGTAATCAATCTGGTTGGTATATGATGCGGGGTCGATTGGGTAATGGTTTGGATATTCATTTTTGGACCGATCCATGGGTGGATACGATTCCTCTAAAAGTCCGATTTCCGGAGTTGTTTCGTCTGGAGAGATCTAAATGGTGTGTAGTTAGTGACCGGTTGGTAGTGAACAACATGGGCTCTTCGCTGCATTGGAGTTGGAGTAGAGTTCCGAATTCACAGATTGAGATACAACAATTGAATGAGTGCATGCGTCTTTTAGAGGGACAACGTCTAGAGGTTGGTAGAGATCAATGGTATTGGGATTATGGGGCGGCGAATGGTTTTTCCGTTTCAGAGGTACGACGATGGCTAGCTTCTGCAACTAACATCCATATTGATTCGAGCTATGTTTGGTGTAAGTGGTTACCGGGTAAATGCAATATTTTTATGTGGCGTATGGTAATGGATAGAATTCCTACTAAAAAGGCGTTAGAAAGAAGGCACATAAATGTTGGGAGCCCACTTTGTATTTTTTGTGAAGATCAAGAGGAAAGCGTTGAGCACTTATTTACAGGTTGTCTATTGGCCACTGGTGTTTGGCTTGCTATTGCTCGATGGGTAAAACTCCCAGTGTTCTTTTTCTTTTCTGTTAATGATATAATTCAGGAGTATGATCGTATTAGATGGCCTGCGATAAAGAAGTCGGCCTTGCATGGTATTATGGTTCTTACGTGTTGGCGGATTTGGAAGGCTAGGAATGAGAAGATGTTTCAGGATCTTGAGCGAAAGGTGGTCGACATAGTTGCTGATGTGAAGGCATTGGGTTATCTTTGGTTTTCTACTCGGTATAAAAAGGGGTCGGTGGGGTGGAATGATTGGAAATGTTTTAATTTTGATGTAATGTAAATTCTTGGTTTGGGTGTCTCCAGCTTGGAGATGTTCCCGTGGTTTTGTTGTGTTTAATAAAAGTTGCCTTTCAAAAAAAAAAAAAAAAAAAAAAAAAAAAAAAAAAAAAAACTAATATCCCCCTATATTCACTCTCTTTCTTTCTTCAAACCTCTTTCAATTTGGAAACAATCCTATGGTTGATTTTGCATATGTTTAAACCTCACCATTCTCATATCTATTTGCGATTTTCAAATTTGTAGGCAAGAGGATGAATCCGAAAAAAATAAGTGTTTAAAAAAAACGTCTTTGAAGGCCGAAGAAAGACGGAAGGCATTACAGTTGAGATTCAGCACATGTGTTTTTAACAGATTTAAAAAACTATGGTTAGATCAACTGTGTTTATGAATTATGATTATGTGTTTTTATGATCAACGAATTTTATCCTTATTGATATTGTGGTGTTCTACTGTATGATAACAAGCTAAAGTGTGTTGTATTGCATCCGGGTGAAAGCGCAATTCACAAAGCAACAAACCATGTCTCTTATGTTTAACTATGTTATTCCTCTGATTCCTAACGTCTCTTTCTTGCATTCTTGATTCATTATCCAACATTCTTACTTTTTAGTTAAGGGATTTAAGAGTTTATATGCATCCTTTGACCCGTTCCTTTTTTTTATCAAATCTTTTTAACTTGATCCGTTTCCTTTTTTGTTAAATCTTTTAACTTGTCCCGTTCCTTTTCTGTTTAGTCTTTTAACTTGACCCGTTTCCTTTTTGTTAGATCTTTTAACTTGACCCATTTGACACGTTAAAAGTTAAACATAAACCAAATCAACTTATACGAATTAGACCCATTAGATGCAATGTCTTTAAAAGATCCTTGACGGATTACATTGCTAAAATATGTTCACTTGACCCATTTTACAACTTTCACATATTTGATGAATTTACCAAACCAACATTTGATCTTGATTTGCTTTTTAACAAATCAATCATACAAACAAGCTCATACTGCTTAATTAATTGCTTAAACATTGTTTGCATTATTTTGTACACTTTTATGGATCATCGGCAAACCCTTTTGAAATCTATCAGTTGATCGACGACGCGAAAACTTACATATATGATCCAAACTCGATAGTATCTCGAGAGAGGTCAGAACCACCGGACACAATACGTTCTCTTAGATCTTTAATCATTTTGTATCTCTCCATTTCGTCTTCATACTCTTTCATCGAAGCGAGCCCTGAAGAAACCTTCTCTTCTGCTTCGTGCTTCATGTCGAGTCCAAATTCCCACTCAATGCAATCCGAGTTACGCCTCATAAGTACCTCTACATCATTTTCTGAGTTCTCAAACCATGATAAACCTCTTGTTTCCATGCTAAGAGCGCTTTCGTCGTTTACCACTTTACCCTTTTCGCTCTCACGCCATAATGAATGTGTGGTTTCGTCCCAAATAGTTCCTCTTTTTTTCTTTTCGCCGTCGCTATTGAAGTTATGTCTCTGATACCATGATAAAATTCTAGGCGATATACGGCCTATGCCTTCGTCCGCTTCCAAAAGTTCCTCGAGGTCTCGTACTAGGATATTCACTTGTTCATGTTTATCCTCGTACTCGTGTTTTGCATCTATGAGCTTCATCTGGACCCGTTCCTCACGTAACATATCAGCAACACGAAGCATTTCTCTTTCGTCTTCCATCTCTTTTCGAACTCTTTCAGATTCTTTCTTTAATTCTTCAAGCTCGACTCTATCTTCTTCGATACTTTGCGCCATTTTTTCGCATAACTGCTCCAAAATCTCGGTGGCTTGCTTTTCTGATTCGGCGCTTTTTAAGGCTTTTGATAACACTGACTTCGTATTTGCTAGTTCTCTACCTAATTTCTTGTTCATTCGCTCAGATTGTCGTCTAAGTTTCCTTTCGGTCTCTAGCTCTCGCGATATGGTCTTGACCGCAAAACGGATCTTGTCTTGGTCTTTGGACTCTTGTGCACTTGGTTGGTTGGACCGTTGTTCTTGGATTAACTTGTTGACGTGATACCGAGCCTTGTTGAGCTCGTGGTTCAGCGTTGAGGCTAGCGAAACGCTCGTTGGATGCCGATGGTCATGGTTCGTGTCCGCGGTCCAAACGTGAGTTAAAAGTTTAAGTAATTCTCTTGATACCGTGAGAGAGTGCTTAATTTCATCCAAACCATGAGTGGGTTTAAGCATTGATGTCTCATGGGCTTTAGTGACTGCTTCTATCTCACCACAAGGTTTTGATTTTCCCTGACATATGGAAAATGACAATCACGCTTATAATATATAGCATACTATTAGATGTTATAAAACTATACAAGATATAAAATAAAGTTGAATTGTTAAAAAACTTCAAGATATGGAAACTCCTTTTAATTTCTAAAACCAAAACAAAACCAATGCATTATATTAGCTAGGGGTGTAAACGAGCCGAGCCTGAGCCTGACTGGGATCGAACTCGGCTCGTTATGGTTTTATGAAGCTCGAGCTCGAGCTCGGCTCGATTCAAGCCTACAATCTTGAGCTCGAGCTCGGCTCGTCTCGGCTCGAGATCGCAAAAGCTAAGCTCGCGAGTGTCATTAAATGGGCCTATGAAATAAGAACTTGGGTTTTGGAGATGTGGGCTATAAATTATAAGATATATATAAATAACTTATAATTATGTTTGGGCTCGTTTAGGCTCGCGAGCCCAATCGAGCTTTGTATCTAGGGCTCGAGCTCGAGCTCGATAACCAAACGAGCCATATTTCAGGCTCGGGCTCGGGCTTGTTAAGGCTCGGCTCGTTCGGGCTTTTTACCGAACCAATCCCGAATAGCTCTCGAGCCGCTATGTGTCATTTATACCCTAATATTAGCTAATAATTCAACAAAGAAGAATATACAGGATGACCCCACAACTGGTTGTCTCTCTGACTTGTAGGACAATGAATATTACAAAAACATCAAATAATTGATACCTTTGTTTCAAAATTATACAAAGATTCTCATTTTTATTAAAAATTTCTCTACAGCCATATTATTAGCGTAGTGGGCATGTTTAATATATGATCATTTTAAGGGTTAGGATCAAATACACAGTGAAAGAAAAATAGGAAGTCGTAGGAAGGGTATCAAACGGACTCCGATTGAACTCATTCAAGCGGCATTGGAATCGTCTTATCGAACCCTACGTCGTTAGTTTTTAGGTCTTCGTTTTTTTGGGGTTTTAGCTTGTAGTTTTTAGAATACGCGTTATATCATTGTGTCTTTTATGTACCATTGTGTCTTTTTCTTATTTTTTATCGTTGTGTCATTTTTTCAATTCATTGTGTCTTTTTTCCTCAGCATTGTGTTATATTTTTTGGCACTGTGTTATATTTTGTGGCTCATTGTGTCATATTTGATGATCTATTATGTTTTTTGTATCCTTCTCACCCTTCTCATTTTTTGTAGCCTTTGTAGAATAACCCAACCCTCATTTTAATTGGAGAATTGTAAACAACGTATAATATATTTGTAAGTAGGGTTTGTTTGGTAGGCTCTTATTGAGATTCTGAATTATTTAGCTCTGAATAAATCAGCATTAACATTCAGATTGTTTGTTTCAATCTAAAAGGAATTCTGAATTAATTGGTTAAGAGCTGAACTATTCAGACTTTGGTGTATAGCTGAACCATTCAGCACTTAACAATTCAGACTTCGTAATGATTCAGTACTTAATCTACCAAACAGCCCCGTACACCGTAGTCTTTGTTGTTATAATTAAAGCAAAATGTATAAATTTCAATAGTGTTTTCACGGTTTAGATTTGTTTCCTTTTAACTAGGATAACTTTAGGTCCTTAATGCTCCGTTAAAATAAAACAATACGAAATATGTAACTGAGAAAATTAACTGGAAAGCTTAGTAATCAATTTAATTTATTTAAAGTTTAACATATTACTTAATAGTTTTCTTTTGCTTTTATTAACTATTTTTTTATTTTATCATTGATCTTTGTTTTAAGTATTAGATTGTCCATTCTGGACGCGCGAGCAGCATGGCACGGACGAGATTTCAAGACTGGTGCTCACACCCATCCACAACAGCCCCATGCGAACAGCCCAGCACGAGCACAAGCGATGGTGGTCGTGTGGGTTAACAGGAAAAAGTGACCAGATTACTTGATAGTCACGTCGGTGGCTCACGCCCGGTCGCTTGCGCGTCCACAACCCACGGCCTTAGGAATATGAAGCCAAGGAACACCCCTTTCAATCTCAACAGTAAAACATTGAAAGAGAATGAAATTAAAGTTTTAAAAATGATGTAATTACTTAAATTGATATTAATGTATATATGTGTGGCTCTTGGGGGGCAAAAGTAAGGTTGCACTAATTTTAACGTTATTTTACTAATTTCGTGAAAATAACGTTAAAAACGACGGATGGTTAATCATGCATATGTGGTGGCGTTGATAGCCAAAAGACAAGGGGTTACATGCACCAATTGGGCTTGTCCCGATTGCTAAGTGTTATGTGCCTTATGTCCAAGGCTTGATACAAAACCATTATCTAGCCGAGGGTCTCAACGGAATCAGCCTCTCTATTCCCACAAGATAGAGGTAAGGATGTCTACATCTTACCCTCCTCAGACCCTACCTTAGCTTTGCTATTGGTGGGATTAACTGAGTATGAAGATGAAGACGAGTTAAATTGATATTAATTTGACATATGAAAAATAAAAGTCAGCACTACCTCAAATGGCTTTGCGACATAAGTCAAGGGCATTCCCACAAAGCTATTATCTTTCTCCATTAAGCTGGAAGATTGTCTGTAGTGTGGATTTATTACCTGCAAAATGTTACACAAATCATTTGAAACATAACAACTTTAAAACATTCATATGATAACCGGTCTATCCTGATTCTTTTTTTGCTTATTAAAAGTCAGAAAGGTGATCAATAATAAAAAATATTTAAAATAAAACATATTTAACGAGTCAAACGAGTTGAAAAACACATGTACATAGAAGAAACATGTTAAATATCGAACCAAGTATTAGAAGAGATCTGTAAGAAGGAACATAATCAAATGCAAATATAGACAAAAAGTCAAGACTATTAAAAAACAATTTATACTATCTTATTTGAATCTGATTTTATAATTAATATCCCTCAAATAAATGTATTAAATGGTTTTTTTTAACGTCCCATAAAGCGCAGCCACCTGAGTACATCATAGTAAAAAAAAGTCACTCATGCCCGTAATTGCGAACAGCGTTGGCGACTCCGCCAGTCACCAACTTCAGAGAAAATACACCGCCTGAATGTTTACTGTGGTAAAACCCCATCACATATACATAGAAACATGTTAAATATAAAACCAGTTATTAGCAGACAACTGTAAAAATCACATAAACATTTATACATCATGAATGGAACATAATCAATTGTAAATATATACAAAAAGTCAAGACTAATAAAAAACAATTTACAATGTCTTATTTGAATCCAATTTTATAATTAATATCCCTCAAATAGTTGTATTAAACAATATCTTTTTTTAACGTCTCACAAAGCACAACCAACTAGATACACCATAGCAAAAAATGTCACTCATGCCCTTGATTGCGGACATCGTTAGTGACCCAGCCCGTCACCAATTTCAGAGGAAATTAACACGCCGCCCGAAGGCCTACCGTGTTAAAACCACTTACTCGTGCATGATAATTTGTCACGAACAAAACTTCAGCCGGCAACCTATCTTTAAGAAAGTCATTTGAATACCGCTAGAGCAACGTAGTTTACTTATTAAAAGGTTATTACCTCTAAAATATGGTTCTTTCAATAACTAAAACTCAAAAAGTGACCATATATATACATTATGTACTTTTATTTGTTTGCTTGTTTGTAAATAACCACAAGTGACATTTTGATCTACATCTTTTTAAAAAGTAAAAACATAAAGATTTTTACAACTTTTATGACATTTTGTACTCAAACACATAAAATAACAAAATTTAATGTAAAGCGAACTATGAGTTATTGACTTTACAGAAAACACCAAAACAAACCTCGGGAACATAAACACGACCAGGGGAGCTGCGACTCACATTCCGAGATCGTTCCACACTCGCAACCGATTTCTCGACAACTCGATCATCATCACCCGATTTCTGCAATGCCAACTCATCAACACATTTTTCATTTCTTTGATGTGAATCTTTTCTATCCATCAAAAACTGTGAGCGACTAACTGTTGGGAACCTACGCTTTCTGATCTTACATGGCATGTCGGGGTTACTGGATTCCATTAGCTAATGATGAAATGTGTGAAGAAATAGCTAGGGATATTGTGACAGACAGAGAGATGGAGATGGAAGCAAAGTGTGTTATGATAAAATGACAAAGAGAAGAGAAGAGAAGAGAGGTGGCAAATACATGAATACAATGGGAACATGCATGTGGGAATGGACGGCGGGGATATTGGGTGAATTGTAGGTGCCCACTTTTATTTATTTATTACCATTTTGTATTATATTCCCCTAACATGTTATATTGTTGTTTTAGTGTTTCTATAAATTATTGGATATTCTTTGATTTTTTTTGCTACTATCTTGTCAATGTGTACTAATTAATAATTAATAATATGCTCGGTTTGAGTTGTATATTATTTGTCAAATTACTCAAAACTGTTTTGTTGATGTGTAATATTGTGTTTGTTATTATATTTTGTAAATTAACTATTTACTTTTTTTTTAACAATGAATTCTAGATTTCTTAGGATAAATATTGTAATTGTGTGATTTTTTTGTATATAAATGTGTAGCTGTAACTGTTTTGGTCGACCTTCCATCTTGTTAGGATTTTATTTCTAATAAAATTATACTTTCCCACTCTAAATTGGTGACTTCTCTTCTACTGATATAAATTTTTTTATTCAATATATATTGCCAATTGTGTATATATATTTAAAAGACAAAGTCGGTGCCCTTCTCATTGGTTGGCTTCGCCGCTTGTCATTTGCATAATTTATGGTCTTTTCAATGGCAAGTCTGTCCATTTGCCTACTGCTGTGTTTGTTTCTTTTCACCTTCCATCGCCTTCTTTCTCTCCCATCTTTGTGTCTTTCTAATCTAGAGCATCTCCATTTTATAACAACTTTTTCTTTACTCCTTTTCCTTTGAGTTCTTTGATCGATGCATTTAATGTGAAGGAGAAGTCACAAGTGTACAATTTTTTTCTTGGAAGTTTAAAGCGTTTATATTCGAGATTTAACTAATAATAATTCTTCTTATTATTTTTTTTAACATGATTTAAAGTAAGATTCATTGAAACAACATATATTACACGTGGATAGCTGGTTAGCGTGCTACAGGCTTCGTCGCCATCCGTTTTGATTAGGGTAATTTTCTTTTACGCATTATATTTTACGAGTTGGGTGTATTGCAGTGTGTTTTACACTCCGTTTGTAAGATTCGACCCGCCGCGCCCCGCCGCAACACACGGCGGGCAAAATACTAGTTTCATTACTACATAGGAACAGTTATTGGTCACTGTCTAAATATAAATGGTTGCTATTGGTACTTGGTACTTTTCCTTATAAGGGGGAACGGGGCGTCACCCGAATTGGCTACGGGTACCAACTCACGGTATCACCGCCGCCATACACGCTGGTAGTGGTCCCGTGGACCGTTTTGCTGGTGCTGTTTACCGTGTTAGTACCGTTGATTTTTGACTTTTTATATACCTTTTTTGTGATTTCTTTTATTTTTACCATTTGTTTTATGTATATCTCTACATTTTTTTTAAACGGTTTGTTTAATAAAAACATTAAAGATAAATAAACATAAAAAACTAAAATTCATAACTATTAAACATAAAAAACTAAAAATAAAATACATTAAAAGAAATAAAAAACAAAACTAGAGTTGGCGCAACAGGTGCCATGCCTCGACATGGTCAAAGCTGTTGTCGTATCAACACGCATACTCCACATGCGTGAGCTCGATAGCCAACTCCGGGTCAATGCCCGGCTCCTCCCTCAACGTGTTTTGGTACATGTTGGTCCACCGATCACACTTATTGGTGATCGGTCCACATCCGCTGCAGGCTGACGGTTGTGCGGTTATTGGTGCCAACTTGGCGGTTGAATCGGCCAGTACACGTACCCAAAAAACCTGCGAACGACGTTGTTGAAGTGCCGGGTCGTTCGAGGCGTCTTAGTAGCATATCACCAATGCAATCTCTTCTTTGGTGGTCCAACGAGTCATCTTCGTGTGTGTTTATTTGTATAAACGGTGGTAAAAGTGTGTGTTAACCCAACCGTATGCTAAGTTTATATATAAAAAATTTCGAACGGTTTGGTGAACGGTATCAATGCCATTCAATTCGATTGAACGGTTTCCATACTGAATTCTGACCGTGAGGTTGGGACGGTTGAAATAGTATGGTAATTAATTTTAAACCGTGTGAATTAATAATAATAATAATAATAATAATAATAATAATAATAATAATAATAATAATAATAATAAAAGGTTAAATGAAATTATTAAAAAAAAAATCAGTGGAGTGTTGCCTACAAAAAGGTGTTTCAGTGAAGTAAATCAGTGAAGTGACGTGGCAAAGCAGGATTGGTTAAAATCAGTGAAAGGAAAAAAAAATCTAGTAGCACCCCTTTTGGCCTAATATATAGTTTATATCGAATTATAACCTGGAATAAATTTCCGAAATTCTAAAAGAATCAGTACTTTAGTCATTTTTATTTTTTTTATCGGCTAGGGACATTACCTCGGTACCCCGTTTCGAATCCCCTTTCCGCATCGTCCCTGAGGGCATAAGTCCTTTCAACGTCAAGGTTTTTGAACGGCAAACATCATCTCATTAATCACCCAAAACATATTTATAAAGTTTCCATGAACAAGATGCTCACTGGAAAACTAAAACATTACTCTACAACCAAACACCTTAGAACTTAATTATCAAAATCAAAAGTGCTCCACTTATCCCACTCCCAGTATATTTTTTGGCCCGGCTTCGAACGCACATGAAAGACTGAGTTTTGATGTCTCCCAATAGTCGATCCAATCCCAATCTCTTTCCGTTGAAAATCTTGTCGTTTCTTCCTTTCCAAATCATCCAACAGGTCGTGAACACCACAGCTTGCACCGCCTTTTTCTTGACTCGACCAAGCCCATTTACTTATGTATATCCATACGATCCCTGAAAGTAAACGCATAAATTGGTTGAATCTTTGCACCAGCTGCTGACTTTGTTCCAGATGCTTGTTGCAACAAAACAGGACGTGAAAAGATGATCTGCAGACTCAGACACATCCTCGCAAAGGCTGCAAATATCCGGACCCTGAAATAATCTTCTTTCAAATAAACTGAAATGTTTTTTTTTTTTTTTTTTTTTTTTTTTTTGCACTTTCTTTCTAGCGATGATTTGACTATAGCTAAATTGTGTGCCTATTCATGAAGGCTAGTGACATGCATGCAAATACATGTAGATACGGTTAAGCAAATAGGTTAAGTTTTTAGTTAATGGTTACAATTGGCCTTAAATCAACCTACTTGAATTTGATCTTGATGTTCGCTGGATGCTTAATGATTTAAAATTAATAAGGTTAGGTCCGTAAGTTTGTGTTTAATCCGGTTGTTAAGTTAGCATACATCAAACATTGTTTGTGTGTGTATCTTCTAATCTAAAAGTTATGTTTATAAACTAGAACTCGTTTAGCTTCAATATATCTACTAGATCGACCATCCCCATGTTGAATACTAAGGGTGGGTTCCTCCCTTGTCTCCATCGCTACCAGTCTACAGGGTCACAACAATTAAACCGGACCCATATAATTTAAACTCAATCATCATATAAAGACCCACTATAAAAAAACCGGGCTCACAACTGGAAGTTTGAAGTGTGCGGCGTCGGTTGTTTAAATGGTAAACCTTTTCTGCCTTCTGAACCCTCGCTCGTCCCTCAGCTTCCCTTCCAATTTCTCCCGCCTTCTCATATGTGACGTTCGGCAAAATTAAGGTAAATCCGTACGCAATTAATATATAATTAACTGTTCTAAGCAAGAATTAATATCAATTAAGTATAATTGAGTATTCGGAAAATAGCGGAGTCCAATAGATGACATAGGAATGCCTTAGTTTAATTAGAAATGCGACGGAATCGCATAAGAATAAACTAGTCCGAAACGGACGTATGTCAATGCGACGAGCTATCGAACAAAGTGTAAAATGAACAAAGTGTAAAATGAACAAGGTGTAAATCGGACAAAAAGTAAATCGGACGGATAAGTATACAAGTATAAGTTCCTACAAAATACGAGTATACGTTATTGCGGCGATTACGGACTAATTATTCCAAGTAAGCAAATAAGTATATATTTTGTGAACAAAATATATGTACGAATGATATAAGGGTGAAAAATAAACATAAACACTTTCCTAAGTGTTGGAAGTAAGATGGGAGAATTTGTAAGAAATAAAATAAGTTAAGTATGTTATTATAAGTATATGTATACTTATGTGAAAAATAAATACTTAACATAAAATGAATCTCGTTCGACATGATCTTTGTATATTTATTTTTATGGGGAAATAAATATATAATAAAAGTGAGTCAAGTCGGAAGACATAATGAAATATTAATACAAGTTAGTAAATACATATTGATAAATATGTTTAAAGATCATGACGTGTAAGGAGAACGGGCAATGATCGGGGTCGCGATGACGAAACCAACTAACTTGGTAATTAATACCAACAGTTATATTATAAGACTAAGTGAAACTTGTAACGGGATAAATCATCACCAACGGACCTAAGACTAGGGTATATTCCTAATTAAACCGAATATGTAAACATGATGTCGGGAGTTGGGGAAAGACAACTTGCCAGTAAGACACGCACTCTGAGACCAGTGCCTTATTAAATTAGGACACGTGTAGGTAGTCTCACATTGGACTTGGCAAAGACTATTTTCTGATTTCGTGACACGCTTGAGGTGAGTTTTCACGGCCCCTTTTCTGTTTTAATGTTTTTAAACTCGGGGGAAAGATATGTAAGTAAGAAAGTATTAAATGTGTGATAACATGTGAAAGTATGAAATGGTACATAAGATGGGCACATGAGTAACAGTAAAGTCACATGGGACGTGAAGTCTCCGCAGTTAACCGTAACCATTTATACAAAGTGATGTAGCCATAGAATATGGGAATAGTACTATTGGTTCTTGACAAGACCCACCCTGGTTGATTAGCGATCAACACGGAAGGACCACGGGGTGCGACGATATTCTAAATTAGTTGTTACCATGTAAACAACTTGCGGGGCAATGTAAAGTAGTCTGGTTTTGGTTATGGGCTCATGGGGATTCCATCGGTATTAGGACTAGCTACCCTAATGTTATATGTAGCACATTTCTTATTTCGTTATGCGCACTTATTTACAAATGAATGTTAATTTATTTGTGTGTCAAAACCTGTGAAATTCACCAATATATTTATATATTGACGTTTTCCTTAACATATCTTTCAGGTAACTAAGAATGTGAAGGCGTGAAATGGCTAGGGCGGGCGAAATAAAGACGAGACGGACTTTTGTTAGGGATTTACTAATATTTCCCATGGGATTGGGAAATAGTTGAAAATCCTTATTTTGTTAAAAACTACATTTTAGGACATGTACCTAAACAAAATACTTTCCGCCGTCTAATGAATGTTTATTTTCTAAATTATGTGTTTGTTTAATCTTGGCTATGAAACGTTTCTCTTTCGCGTCCACGCCACGTGTTTCCGCCGTTGTCGTGGTGTGACAGAAATGGTATCAGAGCCAAGGTTATAGCGAACTAGTATTTTGGAAAAATCTAGACTATAACCGGTTTTTGGTTTGAAAGAGAAAAAAAATATATTTTCTTAAAAACAAACACGAAAAATATATTAGAAAAGGAAGTCCCAAATCGCCTAGCCAAGCACGCCAAGGGAAGTAACAAAAACTAGATGGTAAAATTTTGGAAGTATAGATGTTCTTGCTTAAATTAATTAAATATTCATAAATATATAGTAAGGTACTTTTGCCAGGAAAGAAAATGTCTGCTTCTGAAGAATCCGAGTACATGTCTGACTCTGATAGCAGTGTTCAGATTGTGGAGAACGTTCCCAACGCCCCTGTGGTTGTGGTATTGAGTTCGGACGATGAGGTCGAGCCGGACGAGATGATGGTTGACGGTGAGTATGAGGAGGAGGACCCTAGTGAGGAGGATACGATTGTAACACCCCAACCGATGGCGGAAACATCGGGATGTCATGTAATGATGATTGTTCAGTAGCTCATGGTGAATAATAAATTTCATTAAATGATTTAAATGAATTACATACAATTGTTCTAGAATTTGTACATCAAATTGAATAAAACTATACACATATCTTCAAGCATCAATTCAAATCTTCAAGCAAATAGAACCTGAAACATGTTAAGTTGAAAATGTTTTGGGTCAACAAAAGTTGGTGAGAATTACATAGGTTTTGATAATAGAATAAAAATTGTTGTGCAATTCATGTGTCATGGCAATCTAGTCCATATGCGAAAACATACTAGAAGTAAATCGAGTGCATAATCAACCTTGTTGACTGTTGTAATTGTGGTACATCCCATACGCTCATGGTTCACTCGTTTATATTGCAGTAACAAACACCCACGTAACCTTTGTAGGAGGTACGTATCCGGGTGGGATTGTCAGTCCAATAGATCTATCAATGTATACCGTTTGGCTGATGAATGTTTATGCTAGAATTGTGCTTACCCTAGTCATGCTCAAGACATAATGCAACATAGAAATACACATAGACACATTGATGATTGAATTGCATAAATATTGTTGTAACATGTTTCACCCCAAAAATGGTGATAAATAGAAAAAGGGGCTATGTAAAACTCACCTTGGTAAAATGTTATCTCTTGAAAATAGTGTGTTGCCCAAATGTGTCAAGTATCACCCTATAATAAGGTAATAAATATGTCTAAGTCTATCTAGTCTACAAATGTATACGTTCTAGGGCTTTGAATTGGGGATAATTGCTCGTTTGATTAATATTAAAAATATTTGCCAATTGAGAGAAATTTAGTAAATAAATAACCAAAAATCTTTTTATGAAATTTAAACTTAAGATGGTTACAAGAATGTGTTTAAAGTGTAAAAATAATTTTTATAAAATTATTTTCTTTAAAATAGATTATTAAATCTATTTATTACAAATTGTCAAACTTTAACTTTAATAATTAAAAATACTAAAATTAAAGAATTATTATTTTAAAAATCATATTTCTGTTCTAAGTAATTAAAAATAAATTGTATAAAATTTTGGTGTAAAAATAATAAAAATTGAATTTATTATGATTTAATTATGATTAAATCTAACAAAAATTGATTAAAAATATAAAATAAATGATTTTTCTGAATTAAAAATTATTTCAGTAAAGTTTAACATTGTATAAACATGGGATAATTTTTGTAGAATTTAATAAAGTTGTTTTGATATTTTAATGGATTTTTATAAATATAATAGTATAAAATTGATTTAATTATTATAAATATTAAATAAATGAATTTTTGAAAAATAAAAATTGTGAATAAAACTTTTAACTCAGATTTAATAAATGTAATTTTTTTAGAATTTATAAAATAGTTTTAATATTTAAAAATGAATTTATAAGTTTTAAATGAAATAAATATATAAAATGTTTTGTTGTTTTAAAAAAAAACAGAAAAAAAAGAAAAGAAAAGAGAGTCAGAGCCGGGACTCGAACCCGGGTGACTGATGTTGCAAGCCTTGGTCACAACCACTTGGCCTAGGCCTGTGGTTGTGACAATCCTCAGTTTAAATAAAATAAATATGCTGTGTATTTCCAGTTTATCCCCAATTCGAACCCTAGATTCTACAATCAAACAAATCACACATTATGAACCCGATTAATGTTAGGGTTTTTGTTGTTTGATTGCCGACTAACAAAACCCACAAAAATAATTGGACTCACAGTGTTGTTTCGTGTACGATTGAGTGGTCAACCCAAAAAGTCAACTGTTTGATCGTATGATGATGCACAGACAGAATTGAAGAAGATTGAGGTTTGAGAGGAGTTTATGAGCGAGTTGTTATGGTTCAGAAGGCATCAATTTATAGGGTATAGCTCTGGACATTCGAATTGGAAGGTTTGACCAAAGATTGAAGTTTATACGCGTATTGTTTAAAATTGGTAAGATTGGAGAGCTAATTGATCGTGTATTTACTTGTGATAGACCGGAAATCAAGTTCCTAAGTCAAACCATAATTAACATGAGTTAATTAGGCCAAATAAAAGGGTCAAAAGAAGAAAAAAAAAAAGAAAAAAAAATATAACAGCGCTGCTGCTGTTGTTCGAACAGAGAAGAAGAAGAAATAAATTTTAGAAGGTGTTAAATAAATTTTAAGTTGGGTTTAAACCAACTAAGAGGTTTGGTCCAGGTGGTGTAAACTCGTGTGTGTGTATGAAGGGTCCCCGGTTCGAACCTTGGCGAGGACACCCCTTTTTTTGTTTTTAATCAGTGAAGGGGGGAAGGGGTTGCTGTTGGGCCGGTTTTGCTTGGGCCTAAGGTGGTTTGGGCTTTGGCTGGGTGGGCTCAAGAGGTAGAAGGTTAGTGGGTTTGGCTTGGTTTGTTGGTTGGGTTAATGTCTAACCAACTAGTTTTTTTTTTTTTTTTTTTGTTATTATTATTATTATTATTATTATTATTATTATAACTTATATATATACATATAGAGATATATGTATGAATAATTATAGTTGTGTAGGGGTTCAAAATACCACCAAAAAAAATAATAATAATACACTTGTCGTAACGTATAATTAATAAATGCGTAATGTTACAACGATGTCTAAGGCGTCAGTCACTTCCCCACCACTCGTCGCTCCCACACCCACATTCCCTGTTTACCCTGTTCCTGCTATTTGTACCTTCCCTCCGAGATTCTTTGATTCGGTCGCCCCATCTTCCCGTGTTGGGCCATCGGGTCAGGCTGGCCCCAGTGTGCCTGTCATGTCTGAGACTCCTATCGAGCCAATTCCTGCCCCTACTCTCGTGGCTCCTGTCGAGCCTTTTCCTATTCTTGGTGAGGTGCCGGTAGCGCCTCATGGTGCATTTGTTTCAAATGATGAGGATGAGCCCATGGAGGGTGATCATCCTGCTGTTATTCTGGAGGGCAGTCCTGCTCGCAGTAGCGAGCTTAGACGCGCTGGGATGCCTGCCCACGCTACTGATAGTGATGATGCTCCCAGGGATGTTGTCCCTGCCAGCCCCGAGGTGGACGCACCACCTCACTCCCCCGTGTTGCCTATTGTCGACCCAGTTGTTCCTGCGGAGGATCCTATTCCCATTGAGGTCCCTGTTGCTCCTGTTATCCCAGTTGTCCCTGTTGTTACAGTTGTCCCTGCTACCCCTGTGGTTACCAGTGTACCTTTTGAGGCTGGTTCTTCCCAGCCAGCTCCTGTCTTTCCTGGTGTCCCTGAGATGGTGGGTCTGTCTCAACCTGTTAGCTTCTCTCCCGGTCCGCCTCGTGAGGCGGCACGTGTGCCTGCTTTTGTTGTTTCCTCTTTGCTCGCTCTTGAGCAAGACTTTTTGACCCTGACAGAGACGTTTTCTTCCACTGTCTCCCACGTTGATGCACAGATGCGGTCCATTTGGACACGCATCATTGAGACGAACTCTATGCTGACTCGCGTCGGTGATGATCTACTTCGCGTGGATAGCTTACGTGGTCTTCCTTTTGGTGAGCATATGGATCGCGCCCAGCGGATTTATGATCACATTGCTGTCGTGGACGCAGCCATTCGGCTCAATGCTCCACAGTATGCTCGTCGGCCTCCTTCCCAGCCTTAGTCAAGTTTCCGGTTGATGGTGGATCGTGGTAGCTGTTAGAAATGTTACAGTCTCCCCCACTTTTAGGAACTTCGTCCCGAAGTTGGAGTTGGAGAGTCTGCTGGGAAAAGGTGTGGGTACTTAGACTTCATCTGGTCTTTGTGTTCCCAAGTGAACTCTGGACCTCGTTTAGATTCCCAACGAACCTTAACGATCGGGATGCGACTGCGCTTGAGTTTCTTGACTCCAGTGTCCACGATCTCAACAGGTTTCTCGACAATGTGCGTAGTTTCATCGATTTGTACATCTTCAAGAGGGACATGGAGGTTCTCATCTGCTAAGCATTTCTTGAGATTCGAAACGTGAAAAGTTGGTTGAACATTGCTTAGCTCAGGTGGAAGATCAAGTTTGTAAGCCACTTTTCCAATCCTGTCAAGCACTTTGAATGGGCCTACGTATCGAGGAGCTAGTTTTCCCTTTCTACCGAAGCGAATTACTCCCTTACAAGGAGATACCTTAAGAAGTACAAGGTCCCCGACTTGAAATTCCAAGGGCTTTCGACGTTTATCCGCATAACTCTTCTGTCGACTTCTAGCCTTGAGAAGATTGTCCAGGATGAGTTGGATTTTATCTGTGGTTTCCTGGATCAGTTCAGGTCCAGTGATCTGGGCTTCACCAACCTTAGTCCAACAGACAGGTGAACGACACTTACGACCATAGAGTGCCTCGAAAGGAGCCATGTTAATGTTGGCATGATAACTGTTGTTGTATGAAAACTCAACCAAGGGAAGATGAGAATCCCATGCATCACCAAAATCAATGACACATGCCCTGAGCATATCCTCAAGTGTCTGGATGGTCCGTTCGGTCTGACCATCTGTTTGAGGGTGATAAGCAGTACTCAGGTTTAGCTTGGTACCCAAAGCGTCTTGTAAAGAATCCCAAAAGTGAGCGGTGAAACGACCATCACGATCAGAGATAATGTCCAAAGGTATACCATGGCGACATACGATTTCACTCACGTACATCCTTGCCAATCTTTCCACAGAATATTTCTAACGAATTGGTAAGAAATGGCTGACTTGGTTAAACGGTCAACGATTACCCAAATGCTGTCATAACCTTTGGGTGTACGAGGGAGTTTAGTGATGAAGTCCATTGCTATGCTCTCCCATTTCCATACAGGAATTTCTGGTTGTTCAAGCATACCAGATGATCGTTGATGTTCAGCCTTGACCTTTGAACAAGTAAGGCATTTTGCAACGAAAAGAGCGATATCTTTCTTCATACCAGACCACCAATACGAATAACGAAGATCTTGGTACAATTTGTCAGCTCCAGGATGAATAGAATAACGAGACTTGTGAGCCTCGTTCATAAGGAAGGTACGAAGATCATCACGGTCAGGAATCCAAAGTCGATTGTGAAAGTAAAGTAGGCCATCAGGTTTGGTTTCAAGTTGATTCTCAGCACCACAAGACATTTCATCGTACATGTTACCTTGGGTGACTAAGGTATGTTGAGCCTGAAGGATACGATCCTGAAGATCAGTACGAACCCTTGCACACTGAAGTTTGATGCGCTCTTTACGACTGAGTGCATCTGCCACAACATTCGCTTTGCCAGGATGGTAGCGAATCTTGCAATCATAGTCGTTAAGTAACTCAACCCAACGTCGTTGCCTCATGTTAAGATTTTTCTGGTCGAAGACATGTTGGAGACTTTTATGGTCTGTGAAAACCACACATTTGGTACCATAAAGGTATTGTCTCCAAATCTTAAGAGCAAAGATGACTGCGCCCAATTCAAGGTCATGGGTGGTATAATTCTTTTCGTGGATCTTGAGTTGTCTAGACGCATAAGCAATAACCTTGCCTCGTTGCATGAAAACACAACCAAGACCTTGGTTTGATGCGTCACAATAGACCACGAAATCATCATTACCATCAGGTAGAGACAAAATAGGTGCTTTACAAAGTTTATGCTTAAGAGTCTCAAATGCTTCCTCTTATTTTGGTCCCCACTCATAAGGTTTACCCTTGTGAGTTAAGGCAGTGAGAGGAACAGCGATCTTGGAGAAATTAGCAATGAATCGACGATAATAACCATCCAAACCAAGGAAGGAACGGACTTCAGTTGGAGTTTTAGGAACACTCCAATTTTTGACAGCTTCGATCTTCGCAGGATCAACATGAATCCCGTTCTCATTGATGACGTGTCCTAAAAATTGAACTTCCTTAAGCCAAAATTCACATTTCGAGAACTTGGCATACAGTTATTCTTTCTTTAGGAGGTCCAAGATTGAGTGAAGATGTTGTTCGTGATCGGATTTTGATTTAGAGTAAATCAAAATGTCGTCAATGAAGACGATCACGAATTTGTCGAGATAGGGTTTACAAACCCGATTCATTAGATCCATAAACACTGCGGGAGCGTTGGTCAATCCAAATGGCATGACCATGAATTCGTAATGACCATAACGTGTACGAAAGGCTGTCTTGGGAATGTCTTCTTCGTGAACTCTAAGTTGATGATAACCAGAATGGAGATCAATCTTCGAGAAGTGGTTTGCTCCTTGAAGTTGATCGAAAAGATCGTCAATCCTAGGTAGGGGATAACGATTCTTGATGGTGAGTTTGTTGAGCTCACGATAATCGATACACAACCTGAGGGATCCATCTTTCTTCTTGACGAACAACACAGGGGCTCCTCACGGAGAGGAACTGGGGCGAATGAAACCCTTATCAGAGAGTTCATGTAGTTGACTGGCAAGTTCTTGCATCTCAGAGGGTGCAAGACGATAAGGAGCTTTGGAAACTGGATTTGCACCAGGAACAAGATCGATTCTAAATTCAACTTGACGAGTAGGAGGTAAACCAGGTAAATCCTCTGGAAAGACTTCGGGATAATCCCGAATGATTGGAATATCTTGGATACCTTGCCCTTGTCTTTCTTTTCTATCACGTTAGCCAAGAAAGCCATATACCCCTTTCGTAAGTATTTTTGAGCAGTCGTACAAGACATGAGTTTAAGCTCACCACAAGGCTTCTCGCCATAGATCTTCAAAATGGCACCAGATTCGAGAGGAATGCGAATAACTTTCTCAAAACATAAGATCTCAGCACGATAGGTTGACAGCCAATCCATGCCTACTATGACATCAAAGCTCCCAAGATGCATAGGAATGAGGTCAATAGGGAAGGTATGTTCATCAAGGTTCAACACACAGTTACGTATAACAGAATCAATCGAGATAGATTTCCCATTAGCTACCTCTACCACTAGGGGTTCCGCTAGGTTAGTTTGGGGTAAGTTAAGTAAGGGTTCAAACTTAAGTGACACAAACGACTTATCAGCACCCGAATCAAATAGTATAGAATCATAGTGGTTATTAACAAGAAACGTACCATTAACCGCTTCATTGATGTTGCGGGCTTGATTAGCATTGAGGTTGTACGCGCGACCACGAGCACCTTGGTTTTGATTCTGGTTACGGTTCTGGTTTTGGTTGCGATTTTGGTTCTGGTTTCCACGATTGGGGCAGGCATTAATATAGTGGTCTGGGCTGCCACACTCGTAACACTGACCACGAGCAGGCCTATTGTTTTGTTGGTTGGGAGCTGGGGCATTCTGGCTGGGTTATTTTGGGCAACAGGGACATTAGCAGGAGGAACTCAACAAACATTCACAAGATGCCCATACTTTTGACAATTTATGCAAAAACGACAAGGCACTTGAGCTGGGTGGTGGTACTTGCAGGTGTTGCACAAGGGATGAGGTCCGGTATACGGTTTCTTATTGGGTGCGGGAGTGGCAACCACTGCAAAGTTTCGGGCCTTGCGTTTCTTGTTAACAGAGTGTTCAGTCTTAATCTCCTTAGCTGGCTCTGGCGTAGCTTTGTTCACATCTTTCTTAGCACCTTTGCGAAACAGAGTACCATTCTTCACATGGTTGTCAGTCAGTGTAGCCGCTACACGCTTGGCTTCCTCCAAGGTGGCAGGATTTCTTCCCCACACCGTGTCCTGAATTTGCATAGGTAAACCACCGATATACTTCTCGATGGCTACTGAGAGTGACCTTATGGGGTAACAACAGACTGAGCTCATGGAAGCGGGTATTATAAGCAAGGTTTTCCCCACTATCCTGAGCAAGGGTGTGGAACTCATCCTCCAATTTCTTGACCTCGTTACGTGGGCAAAACTCAGCTTTCATTATCTCCTTGACTTGATCCCAAGTCATAGCAAGCGCGACTTCAGCTCCGCGGGTCCTTTTCTCCTCATTCCACCATATAAGTGCCCGCTTGTGGAGGACACTCATAGCATAGCGAACCTTGAGGTTATTGGGACACTCACTGTTAATGAAGGTATTCTCGATACCCTCGAATCACTGAAGGAAACCAGTAGCTCCTTCGTCCCCGCTAAACTTAGGAGGATTGCAAGTATTGAAGTGTTTGAGGGTGCAGACTGGGTGACCATTCCCGTTTCCATTGTGATTCCCATTGCTATTTCCATTTCCATTGCCGTTTCCATTCATTTGGATGACTTGAGCCACCAAATTAGGAACCAGAGTTGCTATTTGTTGCGACATTTGCTGGGTAATGATCGCAGCCAGTTGGACATCACTACCATTGTTGTTGTTAGTGTTGTGGTTGTGGTTGTGGTTGTGGTTGTGGTTGTGGTTGTGGTTGTGGTTGCTGCTCCCTTCCTCATGTTCGTCTCCACTGTTAAGGCGAGTGCTGCGACGAGGAGGCATGATCTGTAAGAGACACAATGAAGGTTCCATGAGACATGGAATGAATGAGGTAATATAAGGAATGTAATCATTTATCCATTAATTAGAACGAATAAACGAAAACGTTGACTTATCAAAGATTCTAGATTCTAATAACATAGTGAAGACATGCTTTAGCCTATAAGTGAACACTCATCCCGAGAATTCCCAGGTAGGCATCCGGGTCCCTCGTCTGATTGGGATATATGCGCAATGCCAGTCCTAGACAGAAAACTCAGAATACAGGCGTTCACCCTTCCAGATTGCACGTGTTCGTTATTAAAATCTAGAACTTCGACGAGATCTCAAGGTGGTTCAGGCTAAACCTGAGGATTTTGTCCTATTAATCTAAAGGTGGATCAGGATTGCAGTAGACGAATAAGAGCAGTCAACTTGTAGAGGCTTAGGGTTGTATAGGGTGTAGGATAGGGGTAAGAATAAGGAAGCAATTAGGGTTACAAGTAAGAGAGGCAAGTACTGTTTTAAATACCTAAGTTTATAGTCTAGATTATTTTTCTAATAACCTAATTCCCTATAACCAAGGCTCTGATACCAATCTTTAACACCCCAACCGATGGCGGAAACATCGGGATGTCACGTATTGAGGATTGTTTCAGTAGCACATGGTATATATTGAAATTTTAAATACTTTAATGATAACATAAATATCCAAATGAAACGTTGTCTAAAAATCCAAAATATTTAATACATAACAAAAAAATAAAGCAAACAACTTCAAATAACTTCATAGTAATCCATCAAGCATACTCTAAGCCTCAGCTTCATTGTTACCTGAAACATGTTAATTTTGAAAATATTTTTGGGTCAACAAAAGTTGGTGAGAATTACATAGGTTTTGATAATTGAATAAAAACTTGTACAATTCGAGTGTCATGGCTAGTCTAGCCCATATGTGAAAACAAAACCATCCGGTAAATCAAGTGCATAATCAAACCTTGTGACTAGAATATTGTGGTCCATCCCATACGCATATGGTTCACTCGATTTTGTTATAAATTCGATAACAATCACCCACGCTACCTATGTAGGAGGTACACGTATCCGGGTGGGATTGTCAGTCCAATAAATTTATCATTGTATAATGTCGGCTGATCAATGTTAATGATTATGCTAGAATAATGTGCTTACCCTAGTAATGTTTAAGACATAATGCAACATAGAATAACACATAGATACTTATGATTGAATTGTAAATTGATGTTGTAACATGTTTCACCCCAAAATAGTGAAATGGAAAAAGGGGCTATGTAAACTCACCTTAGTATTAAAATGGAGACCCTTGTTATATAAGTAAATGTGGCTCGTGTGTATCCAAATATCACCCTATTTCAAGGTAATAAATAAGTGTTGGGGAAAACTTAATAAGTCTAAGTTTTCTAGTCTAAAATATGCTAGGGTTCCTAATTTGGGGATAATAATTGATTTATGATTAAATTTGAATAATTGTTAATAACTTGATAAATAAAGAAATAATTAATAAAAATATTTCTGACCAATATTAACTAAAGGTAGTTGAATTATAATGTAATAAATGTGAAAATAACTTTTATAAAATTATTTTCTTAATTAATGAATATTTATATATTAATATTTATTTGACAAAATATAAACTTAATATTTAAAAATATTAAATCTTATAAACTTCGAATCAAAAAAATATACTTCTGATCTAAATGATTAATAATAATTTATGTGAAATTTTGATTTAAAAATAATGAAAAATGAATTTATTATGATTTATTTATGATTAAAATAACAAAAATCGATTAAAAATATTAATAAATTATTTTTCTGAAATAAAATTTATTTCTGAAATCTTTATTGATTTATAAGTTTAAAATAACTTTTGTGTGATTTTATAAAGTCGTTTTGATATTTTTATAAAATTTTATAATTATAATTGTATAAACTTGTAATATTTATTATATATATTAAATAATTAAATTTTTCGAAAATAAAAGTTGTATAATAATGTTTATTAGTCATATAGTATAAAATAAATTTTGTAGAATTTATATATCACAATAACTATTTTAAATGTAATTTACATTAATAATACAAAAGAAATAAATAAAAACAAAAATAAAAAAAAGTGCAGCTTATAGGAGTCGAACCCGGGCCCTTGGCCGGTTCATGGTTTTATATCACAAGTCTAGCCACCAACTGGGCTAGACCCTGAAAACGATAAGATTTGATTTCAGTAATATGTATATGTTCTTAAGGTTAATTTATAATTATCAAAAGAATTAAAAACGTGATGCCTAGGCTCGAACACAAGGTCCCAGCCGTCCCGAGGCTTTAAGCCAACACAGTTTCACTAACTGGTCTGCAGATCAGTTGGTGTTTGTTTTCTTTTCGTTTAGAATATAAACAGATTCAGTTGTATATCATCTTCCCCAAATTACTTGTTTCGAACCCTGGCTTTTTTAATCAACCAAATCGTCAGTCAATAACCCTTGGATTCATAGGGTTATTGATCATGTGATAACGAAGATTTAAAATATGTAAAAGATCGTGACTTACAACCCAGAATTGATGACGAACTGTCTAGTCAACCAAAATGTCAAATGTGAACGAAAATGCAGATTATAAGGGAGTTTTTAGAAGAAATTGAGAGTAGGGGTTTGGTTTTCGGCGAGTCTAGCATGCAATGAGGGGCTCCATTTATACTAATCGTTCCTCCTCCTAATTTTGGTAATTTTTGACCCACATTAATATTATACGCGTGATTGCTCGATTTTTTTGGTAAGTTTTGATGAGGATTGGCTTGTATAATACGCGTATGCCCTGTCAATCCAATTCATTACCATATTCGGATCATAAAAATGCGGATTAGTGCTTGAATTGGAAAGATTGATACGCAGTTGACTCTCCCAAAGTCAACTGTGTGTTTAAAGAGGGTATACATATATTTGCGTCTGATTGTTATTACCAAAACAGGCAGTAGCCCAGTTGGTTAAAGCTATGTTGTGGTGTGGGTCGGTCATGGGCGCAGGTTCGATTCCCGGCCCAGGCATTTATTTATTTTTTTGCAATTCTTTCACCTCTATAATATTATTTTATGTATAAGGTATGATTATATGAGTCTAAAATCATCACAAAACATTTTTAGAACATACTAGAAGGGTATAATGTGGCGTTTTATTGCTTGAATAACAAACGTACATAATTTAAGAAATACGAAATGTTACAAGCCAGCTCCTGTCTTTCCTGGTGTCCCTGAGATGGTGGGTTTGTCTCAACCTGTTAGCTTCTCTCCCTATCCCTGCTATTTGTACCTTCCCTCCGAGATTCTTTGATTCGGTCGCCCCATCTTCCCGTGTTGGGCCATCGGGTCAGGCTGGCCCCAGTGTGCGTGTCATGTCTGAGGCTCCTATCGAGCCAATTCCTGCCCCTACTCTCGTGGCTCCTATCGAGCCTTTTCCTATTCTTGGTGAGGTGCCGGTAGCGCCTCATGGTGCATTTGTTTCAAATGATGAGGATGAGCCCATGGAGGGTGATCATCCTGCTGTTATTCTGGAGGGCAGTCCTGCTCGCAGTAGCGAGCTTAGACGCGTTGGGATGCCTGCCCACGCTACTGATAGTGATGATGCTCCCAGGGATGTTGTCCCTGCCAGCCCCAAGGTGGACGCACCACCTCACTCCCCCGTGTTGCCTATTGTCGACCCAGTTGTTCCTGCGGAGGATCCTATTCCCATTGAGGTCCCTGTTGCTCCTGTTATCCCAGTTGTCCCTGTTGTTACAGTTGTCCCTGCTACCCCTGTGGTTACCAGTGTACCTTTTGAGGCTGGTTCTTCCCAGCCAGCTCCTGTCTTTCCTGGTGTCCCTGAGATGGTGGGTCCGTCTCAACCTGTTAGCTTCTCTCCCGGTCCGCCTCATGAGGCGGCACGTGTGCCTGCTTTTGTTGTTTCCTCTTTGCTCGCTCTTGAGCAAGACTTTTTTACCCTAACAGAGACGTTTTCTTCCACTGTCTCCCACGTTGATGCACAGATGCGGTCCATTTGGACACGCATCATTGAGACGAACTCTATGCTGACTCGCGTCGCTGATGATCTACTTCGCGTGGATAGCTTACGTGGTCTTTCATATGGATCGCGCCCAGCGTATTTATGATCACATTGTTGTCGTGGACGCAGCCATTCGGCTCAATGCTCCACAGTATGCTCGTCGGCCTCCTTCCCGGCCTTAGTCAAGTTTCCGGTTGATGGTGGATCGTGGTAGTTGTTAGAGATGGTTGTAGTAGTGATGGATGTTATATCTTTTGTATTTTACCTATCTAGACTAGTTATGACTAGGGTAGTATGTTATGATATTTTGTTATTTTCAAACGATGTTTGTGGGATTAGATATCACCACCTTTTGTTGTATGAACAAATGATGTAATCGTTATTAATGAAAATGAATGAAAATCATGATGTATTATGGTAAAATATATTATTATATTGTGGTTATTTTCCGTTATGGTTGTTATTTTTGTTATGATTACAACTATTATTTATTCTTGCCATGTGATTCTCATATTTTGATGTGATGATTATTTGGTGATGAGTTACGAATCTTGTGGGATGTTTATTTTATGAGTATGACGTGCATGACAATATTGGTTAAATATATGTCTAATTATTCTTTGATATTTTATATTGAATTATAAAAATGCCGCCTGCGACAAGACAAACAACGCAAGACCCGTTGCCTACTTCTCAGCCACAACTAGACCAACTAATTGCTGACAAAATTGCTGCCGCCCTAGCCCAGTTCGAGGCCAACCGCACCGTTCAAAGCGGGGCTCTGGCGGAACTGGTAGTTGAGGCGACAATACTTGCGAAAGATCCACATCAGGTATATATCATTGATATGTCGTATATGTTGGGTTACGTCCCGAATTGACTTATCTTATGATGGCATTATTGTGTAATGTTGCAGAATCTGGCAATCCTATTCCCCCATGTACTTTCAAAATGTTCCTGGATTGCAAGCCAATCAACTTCAACGGCACTGAAGGATCCGTTGGTCTTCTGAAATGGTTTGAGAAAACTGAAGCTGAGATTCGTATCAGCAAGTGTACTGATGAACAAAAAGTCATGTATGCTACAAACCTTTTTCTGGACAACGCACTGTCTTGGTGGAACAGTCAAGTGCAATCCATGGGCGATGAAGCAGCCTATGCTCTTTCATGGCCTGATTTGAAGGAACTAATGATTAAGGAGTACTGTCCAGCTTGCAAAATTCAAAACTTGGAAACTGAATTCTGGAACCTTTCCATGATCGGGGCGGATGTTGCTACCTATACCTCCCGATTCCACGATCTTTCTCGTTTGGTACCCCGCCTTGTCACTCCTGAGTCAAAGAAAATTGAGAGGTATCTTTATGGTTTGGCCCCTCAAATTCGTGGCATGGTCGCTTCCTCAAAGCCTGCTACTATGCGCGAAGCAATTGATCTTGCTCTCAGCTTGACAGAGGATGCTATCTGTATCGGCACGTTGTCGAAAAAGGCTATAGGTGGTAATGTTTCTGATGTAAAAGTTTCTGAGATTAAGAATACTGCGGTTGAAGGTTAGTCTCCTGGTCGTAAAAGAAAGTTTTCGGGAAACAAGAAACACAACTCTTCTGGTAACAAATCTGGGTCTAATCGAAAAGGCAAAGGTTTTATTGCCACTACTCAAAATAGCGGTAAAAGACAAAATTCCCAAGGTAATGGTGGTGGAAACCAAACTGTTTGCTGGAAGTGCAAAAAGGTTGGTCACAGTGGTGAGAAATGCTATACAGGAACGCTTGTGGTTCCTAGTGACAAGCGTCTGTGCTATGAATGTGGATCCACTGACCATTGGAGGAAGAATTGTCCAAAGCTTAGAAATCATGCCCAGGGAAGAGCCTTTGATATCGGTGCCGGTGAAGCACGTCAGGATCCAAATGTTGTCACCGGTACGTTCCTCCTTAACAATCACTATGCTTCTATTCTATTCGATACCGGAGCCGATTTTAGTTTTGTGTCTATTGATTTTAAACATTCTCTTGGTTTAAAGACTATTAAACTAGATACTCCTTACTCCATAGAATTGGCCAACGGTAGAACTATTGAAACGGATGAAGTAGCAAAAGATTGTAAATTGGGTCTTTGTGGGCATGAATTTAGTATTGATCTTCTACCGATCGTCCTGGGTAGTTTTGACGTCGTTATTGGTATGGATTGGTTGTCAACAAACCATGCAGTCGTGGTATGCGACGAAAAGTTAATTCGAATCCCTCTAGTGAACGATGAAGTACTCTCTATTCAAGGGGAAAGGCGTGGAATGCCCTTGCGGATTATTACTTGCATGAAAGCCCAAAAGTGCTTGCGGAAAGGCTGTTATGCATTCTTAGCGCATGTTGTTGATAAGAAGTCCAAAGAGTGTAAGCTCGAAGATATTCCCGTGGTAAGAGATTTTCCTGATGTTTTCCCTGAAGATTTGCCGGGATTGCCGCCTCCCCGACAAGTCGAGTTTCGTATTGATCTTATTCCTCGAGCTGCTCCTGTGGCGCGATCGCCATATCGACTAGTCCCCTCCGAAATGCAAGAATTATCCAACCAGTTGCAAGAATTGTTGGACAAAGGTTTCATTCGACCAAGCTTCTCACCTTGTGGAACGCCGGTCTTGTTCGTTAAGAAGAAAGATGGTACGTTTCGCATGTGTATCGACTATCGTGAGTTGAACAAACTTACCATCAAGAATCGTTATCCCTTGCCTAGAATCGATGATTTGTTCGATCAACTTCAAGGTTTTAGTTATTATTCGAATATTGACCTAAGGTCCGGGTATCATCAGTTGCCTATTCAGGAAGAAGATGTACCGAAGACTGCATTCCAAACTCGCTACGGTCACTATGAGTTTCTTGTCATGCCTTTTGGACTAACGAACGCTCCTGCTGTCTTCATGGATTTGATGAACCGGGTGTGCAAACCTTAATTGGACAAATTCGTGATCGTATTCATTGATGATATTCTTATTTATTCCCGAACCAAAAAGGAGCATGAAAATCACCTAAGGTTAATTCTCGAGCTCTTGCGGAATGAAAAGTTGTATGCAAAATTCTCTAAGTGTGACTTTTGGATTCGAGAAGTCCACTTTTTGGGCCATGTTGTTAATGAGAAGGGTATACATGTCGATCCTGCAAAAACTGAAGCGATTAAAAATTGGGAAGCACCAAAGACCCCCACCAAGGTGCGTCAATTTCTTGGTCTTGCAGGTTATTATAAAAGATTCATTGAGAATTTTTCGTTGACAATGTTAACCCAAAAAGACAAGAAGTTTGAATGGACCGATAAACAGGAGTCAGTTTTTCAATTGTTGAAGCAAAAGTTATGTGATGCTCCTATTCTTTCTCTACCTGAAGGTACGGAAGATTTTGTGGTATACTGTGATGCTTCGCATCAAGTTTTGGGCTGTGTGTTAATGCAACGTGATAAAGTAATCGCTTATGCTTCCAGACAGTTGAAAGTTCATGAGAAAAATTACACGACACATGATCTGGAACTTGGTGCCGTGGTTTTTGCTCTAAAAATTTGGAGGCATTATCTCTATGGTACCAAATGCACAATTTTCACTGATCATAAGTCTTTGCAGCATATCTTTGATCAAAAAGAGCTGAACATGAGGCAAAGACGTTGGGTTGAATTGTTAAATGATTATGATTGTGAAATCAAGTACCATCCTGGCAAGGCAAACGTTGTAGCGGATGCCTTAAGTCGAAAAGAAAGGGCCAAGCCGTTACGTGTTCATGCATTGGGCTTGACGATCCATACCAACTTGACTGATCACATCCGTGAAGCCCAAAGTAACGCGCTAAAACCTAAAAACGTGAAGAAGGAAAATCTTCGCGGTATGGTTGATTCGTTAGTGTCTAAGACGGAGGGAACTTTGTATTTTATGGATCGAGTATGGGTGCCCCTGTATGGTGGCCTGCGTGAGTTAGTTTTGGACGAAGCTCACAAGTCAAGGTATTCGATTCATCCTGGCACTGATAAAATGTTCAAAGATCTGAAGGAATTTTATTAGTGGCCATACTTCAAACGAGACATTGCGGCTTATGTGGCTCGTTGTTTGACATGTTCGAAAGTAAAAGCCGAGTATCAAAAACCATCTGGACTGCTCCAACAACCTGAAATTCCTGAATGGAAATGGGATCATATTTCTATGGATTTTATTACAAAGTTGCCCAAAACATCTAGTGGTCACGACACTATTTGGGTAATCGTTGATCGTTTAACGAAATCTGCTCATTTCTTGCCCATTCGTGAAACCTACAGAATGGAAAAATTGGCTCGTTTGTACATCGAAGAAGTGGTATCTAGGCACGGAGTGCCTGTATCTATTATTTCGGATCGAGATAGCCGCTTCACTTCAAGATTTTGGCGATCATTGCAACATGCTCTGGGTACTCGCTTAGATATGAGTACAGCATATCACCCTCAAACTGATGGTCAAAGTGAAAGGACTATTCAGACATTGGAGGACATGTTGTGAGCCTGTGCAGTTGATTTTAGTGGTAACTGGGATTCACATTTGCCTCTGGTTGAATTCTCATATAATAATAGTTATCATTCAAGTATTCAAGTTGCTCCGTTCAAAGCTCTGTATGGACGTAAGTGTAGATTGTAACATCGCGTAATTTTTAATTTTCATGTATTTTAAATTATTTACTTAACAAATTCCAAGTTCGCCTTTATTCGCTTCTTTTATGTTACTCTTACCAATTCGTGACGAGTCGTCATTATAATTTATCTTATTCAATTTAAACGTTGTAGCAAGAAACTCATTTAATTAAGATCTTAATATATATTTATTTATTTATATATATATATATATATATATATATATACTTATAAAACTTTTAGTTAAAAAAAAGCACAAACTAACGTTTGGCTTTTGAATTCCAAATAAAAGCAAACAACATAGATTATACAATTCAAATTCAAAGCAAATTGCTGTTCTTTATTTTTAATTTGTATTATTATTATTATTTTTTTCTTTTCTTTTGAAAATACAACCCCCACCTAATCTCTTTCTAACGACCCTATTTATTTCATTTAATACCCAACCACCTTAACCCAACTATAAATACACCACTCCTACCCATTCTAACACTTGCTCATTTCTAAATCCTCTCTAAACCTCCCAATTCTCCAAAGAAATCCCAAAAGCGGAAGTCCACTTCTAAGTGGGTTCTTTCATAAACTCCAACTTTAATCTTCTTTCTTCACTTCTTTTATTTTTCTAACCCCTTGGAGAAACCTCTAGGATCTTCCCCATGGCACCTAAAAGAGGTTCCAAATGTGGTTGTTTTCTGAATTATACTATATAATAATATAAACATATAGGGTCTGTTTGGTATGGGGTAATGGAATGGAAGAGGGAATGGAATGGACGAGGTAATGGAATGGACAAGGTAATGGAATGGATCATTACCATTCCATGTCTTGTTTGGTTGCCATGTTGGAATGAAAGAAAACATTATTTTGTGTTGTTGGATAGGCATGAAAAGACGAAGGAATAAAATCAGTGGTTAGTGGTGGTGGTGGGTGGTGGTCAGTGGCGATGATGGTGGTGGTGATATGTGGCGGTAGCGGCGGTGGTGGGTGGCGGCGGTAGAAGGTGGAGGTGGAGGTGGATGGCCGTGATGGTGGGTGGGCGACGATGGAGAGTAGTGGTGGGTAGTGGTTGGTGGTAGTGATGGTAGGTGGTGGTGTGTGGCGGTAGCGTGGTGGTGGGTAGCGGCAACGGCGGCGATGGGTGGAGGTGGATGGCGGTGATGGTGGGTGGGTGACGATGGTGAGTAGTGGCGGTGGTGGGTGGCGGCGATGGATGGGTGATGGTGGTGGGTGGCGGTGGATGGCGGCGGTGGGTAGGTGATGGTGGTGGGTGGCGGCGATGTGGATGGTAGGTGGGTGAAGGTAGCGGGTGGCGGTAGCGGTGGTGGGTGGTGGCAGCAGCAATGGTGGACGACGGTGGTGGGTGGTGACGGTGGTGGTGGGTGGTGGCGACAGCGGTGGTGGGTGGTGACGATGGTGGTGGTAGTGGGTTATGGTGTTGTTAGTAAAGGATGAATGAGAGATGGAATGAAAAAAAAAACATGGGGGGTGGATGGAATGGTTTTGAGGGAATGGAATGCCTTGTGGAATGGGTGATTCCATTCCTTTAACCAACCAAACACACTATTTTTCATTACCTCGTAATGGTCCATTCCATTCCCCCTTCCATTCCACCATACCAAACGCTACCATACTTTCAAGTTTCTATCTTACTAGTTTATTATTAATCTTTGGAAGGTTTGTGGTTACACCCTACCTTACCAACTCTCTTGACCCTTCTTGTGCTACGGATTTATCCACACTAGAAAGGGGAAATCCCGTGTCCAAAACCCACGTTTATTCCATAAGCGAAGTGGTTATGACATGAACCTATCAAATGGATTCACATTCCTAACTTTATACCATTCGAATCATCTATGATGGTTTTGTGCTTGGTCTAACTTAATCTCATGACCATCCGGATTGCCCTAAAGGCAATTTGTGCTTGGTTTGCCTAAAAGGCTTGCATGACTCTCGTGAATCTATAACCTAAACTCGAACCTAAGACCCTTTACTCTTTCATTCTAGTTAACCAAGGCTAAGGAACTAACCTCCCAAGACTCGTCTTTGGGGCCTTACTAAACGCACCCAAAGGTGAGTTCATACTTGTCCCCTTTTTACTCTTTATCACTTTTGGGGTGTAAACGTGTACCATATGCAAAACACACTAATGCTTTCATAAACACACATGCTCAATCTATTAAACATACTTATATGCTACTTGCCATGCTTATGATTCTTAGATACTTAGACATAAATCATTAACTATTATTAGTCCACTTAACATGTATAGCGCTATAGGACTAGCACACCGCCCCCTTTATGGGTCATTGTTAAGATTTAAACGGCCTAACATGAATATGTTAGGTATACGCTGTGGTACTCGCGGGTTTGAGTTATGTCTTTTGTATGATAGGTATGTGCAATGCTATAGTATGAGATTTGAGTAAACCATTCTAAAATACTATGTATGTAAACTAAAACTAGTATGCTCACCAATGCTTTATGTGTTGACGGATATTTTATACATGTTGCAGGAAATGTTTGATGCAGGATATTCGAGAAATCTACTTAGGATTGGACTAGAAACTCACGCTAGTTTAAGTTCTATATTTTGATGTCGTATTTCTCTTTTCATGAAAACAATTTGTATTCTGTTATCTTTTTAGACGATAATTATGCTATGAATGAAATTTTATCTTTAAATCATGTTGTCACGAATTCTAGTGTCATGAAGTCTTTGAACAATCTATCACAAGTCGCGCCTCGATGTATTCCGCCATCGGTTGGGGTGTGACAGATTGGTATCAGAGCCATGACTATAGGGAATTAGGAAAAATTGCCATGTTTGACCTAGACTATAGTTAAGAACCTTTTTGACCATTCTTTTTTTCATGCTTAATATACATGTTCTCCCTATCTTGCTTCTACTTTATTCCTTTGGTCGTAAAAATTTACCTACCTATTTGGTGGAATATTCTACACTCGAAGACACTCGTATACCACAAACGAAAGGAAATCACCGAAATAGGCGTGAAACCCTCACTTTGGTGATAACTTTCAATCCTCGTAAATTCCTTGTGTTTTTTTTAAACTACACCAAGATAGGAGTGATATCCTCACCTTGGTGGAAACTTCACAATTCTCGTTCTAGTGGACACTTACCAATCGAAGGTTAGAATAAATTTTCTTGCCACATTGGACAAAGTGTACAAACCACACTCAAAGAAACGACCTCGCTAAGATAGGAGTGAAATCCACAACTTAGCGACTAGTTTCAATCCTTGATATTTTTTTTTAAATCTCGCCAAAGTCTCAAATTTACTAATGACAAGAAACATGTAGTAACTGGAAGGGTGAATACCGTTAACCGAAAGTTTCGGCGAGAGTATTTCCACCTATTAGGCCAAAGCATGTTTTCAAACTCAAGGTAAATTCGAACCACTTTGGTTAGTCTTAGTTCCGTTCCGGAACACTCCAATGGCTTGCTTAAAACAAGCCCCTCATTTTATGTTAGTAATATTTTCAATGTTGTTTTCATGCTATGTTTTCACTACATATATTCGATTTATTTTTTTTTTAATTTTTTTTTACTACTCGCAAAGGCTCTCAAGACTCGCATCTCAAGTACTCTCGCAATCTCCAAACAATACTAATAATCGTAAACCAACACTGATCAAAGCTCCTTTATATTGTCTAAATGCACTATACTTGCTTATACATATGTGTTATGCTATTTTAACAATGTGAAACTTGCGTCCTATACGTGTAACTACAACTTGCATATTAAATCTATGAGAACAGCCTGAGCTTACGTATTTTGTTTATCTAAATTTGCATTAATCCCACTGATCTAATCTTACCCACAAGCTTTTCATTGTTAACCAAAATCCTAGTAACTTATTTCCTAAATTCAAAAGTCACTTTGTTTAAAAACACTTATGCAAATTCTCTCATGTATGATTCTCGTAGATGTCTTCCCGTCTCAACAGCATCGACCTCAACCAATTGGCGAGCCTTATTACCCAAGAATTAGTCAAGATTCTCCCTAACCTAGAAATACCAAACAAACAAAAAAGGGTAACCGAAAATGCAAAACCCTCAAACGAAACCACACTTCGACAACTCTTGAGACTCCGAATTCGAACAAAAAGCAGTACCGTGGAACCTTTCCGCTATGCGACAATTGTAAATATCGCCATCCCACTCTCCCACAATGCCGCATATGCGCCAACTGTGATGCATATGGTCATTTAGCCAAAAACATGTCGCCACACCACTAAACCACGACCCAACCCATGAACGCAACCAATGCCCAAGACTTGCCATGGTGATCTACGATGCTGGAAGACCCACTCACCACACTAAAGAAGATTGATTTTTCTTTTATTTTAAAAAAAAATGAGAATTTCCTTATGTAATGTTTTCAAGAAATTATTCAGATGTGAAATTTTCTTTTACGAATTATGAAATACCATCGTTATCTTAGGTTACAATCATAATCGGTAAAATTCAAACATCGCAAAACCCTTTTCTCCTCGCGCACAACCTTTTTCAAAATTTTGAACAAAATTCTTCCTACTATTCCTAAGAGGATGCCTATTCTTCTATAAGATCCTTACTTTGAACCTTCAAACCACTAATAAATGTGTGTCAAGTCGGTATGACGAACGAGATTTTAAATGATAAAAGTGTTTAAAAAAATTGCTTTCAGGACGCCCAATGTCGTCCATAACAAAAGAATTTTTTTTTAGCAAACAGGACATATGAGCAAAAGACACGCTAAATCAGACAACCTACTTCTTTATAATCCCAAAACCTTTTTTTTCTTGAAATCGTATTACGAGTCAAAAGATTCACCAACGCCAAACTAAAATTCTCAATAAATTATTTTTCTCCCTTAATAAAAAGGATTTTTTTTTTCAATCTAACGTCCATTTTCGATAAAACTTTTACACTAAATCTCCTCCACTTCGTTAAAAAAAATCAATTTTTCTTTATTATCCCACAGACTAAATTTTTCTACCATCAAACCTGACCTGTAATCTTAAAAAGCTAAAATTGCTCGCGTACCATAAACTCAAATTGTAATAAACTCGAATGCTATGTTGCCCTCAGTCAAAACATTTTACGCGTGAACGTTTTCATTAGAAATCCAATTGTCCATTCTTTTGTTTGATTTTATACATCTAAACGTAACCACATATACACAAGTCTACACCATTATGTCATGAAACCATACATCCACGTCAAAACACGTACGGTTAACAACATCAAAAAAATAAAAATAAAAAAATAACACTTACTTAATGCCTTTTTCACATTGTGTGTTTGCATGTCACGTTGCTTGCTATGTTTACAACATCAAAACTGTTTAAATGTCTTAGTTTAATGTCGTTTTCTTGTATAAATATTTTGCGTCAACCCACACATAACTAAGACAAATTATGTGGACCATACGACAATTGGACTAATTACGGGTGCACACGTAATTACAAAAATTGGGTGCATGAAAAACATAACAAGTCCCGGTATGTGTAACCTATCATGACTTGAATAATAATACGGATGAGGTATGATAACGACATGGTGGATACGCCGCCGGTACATCCTATACATAAATGTCCTGTTATACTACCAAAAATAGAGTTATTCGTGCCATGAGAAGTTTTGGGTGTCGAGTTAAAATTTTGACCAACACTTACATTATTTATCTTTTGCGATACCATTTATGTTATAGTTTACTAGTCTAATTACGCTTGCATCATTCGTCTTTTATGCATATCATAACCTTGTTTTGTACCACACTATCCAATATGCAACATCATCCTTGCTATGAATAATCTATACTTGCAATCTCCATCGAACTTCGTTCCTTCCTCGTGCTTTCCTTGCTTAATCAGCAATCCTCCCATTTTCAAGAATCTCGTTCTAAGTCCCGTAAACTTTGGCCTTAACCTCTAAAAGCATTTATACATTTAAAACAAGATTTATTCCTCGCTTTCATATATATATTTTTTTTACTAATTATATACTAGATTTTAAAACTAAATAACTACGTACTATTTATTTCGCCAAAAAGCCGTTTTCAATAGTCCAATTTCTCGTTTATTTTAGTCGCCTTCAAAAAAGAGAGAGAGAGAGAGAGAATTTTCTAGTAAAATCTTCAACCTTGTGCAAACCAAATATCTATTATTAAATACTGTTCATTCTCACATCTAGTCACTCATTATACCCACATACCTACTATTCCACCCAATTACCCAATGACATTTTTTTTTACAAGCCAAAACTTCTACTACTTCTTATATGTTATACAATATATTTACTTATCCTTCCAAATTTTTGGTACTTCATATATGTTATACCGTATATTTACTTATCTACCCGAAATTTGCTACATTAACCCCATACTCAAACCTACTTATATCTACCCTTTTTCTTTTACTAATCACCAAAAACGCTTTAGTCGGTTAGACTTTCAAATTTCTACGTATAGCCGTGAGTTAAAATTTTTAAAAGTACTTTTCTTACTATCATAATTATTGCACAGGTGACTAGATACCGTATTCGCTTTAAACATAATAAACTAACAAGTTTTTGTTCTTACTAAACCCATATCAAACCACTTACCTATTTTTTTTTAAAAAGTTGGCTCTTAATTAAATTTTGAGACGAAATTTTCTAAAGTAGGGGAGACTGTAACATCGCGTAATTTTTAATTTTCATCTATTTTAAATTATTTACTTAACAAATTCCAAGTTCGCCTTTATTCGCTTCTTTTATGTTACTCTTACCAATTCGTGACGAGTCGTCATTATAATTTATCCTATTCAATTTAAACGTTATAGCAAGAAACTCATTTAATTAAGATCTTAATATATATTTATTTATATATATATATATATACACTTATAAAACTTTTAGTTAAAAAAAAGCCCAAACTAACGTTTGACTTTTGAATTCCAAATAAAAGCAAACAACATAGATTATACAATTCAAATTCAAAGCAAATTGTCGTTCGTTATTTTTAATTTGTATTATTATTATTATTTTTCTTTTCTTTTGAAAATACAACCCCCACCTAATCTCTTTCTAACCACCCTATTTACTCCATTTAATACCCAACCACCTTAACCTAACTATAAATACACCACTCCTACCCATTCTAATACTTGCTCATTTCTAAATCCTCTCTAAACCTCCCAATTCTCCAAAGAAATCCCAAAAGCGGAAGTCCACTTCTAAGTGGGTTCTTTCATAAACTCCAACTTTAATCTTCTTTCTTCACTTTTTTTATTTTTCTAACCCCTTGGAGAAACCTCTAGGATCTTCCCCATATTTATCCACAAAAGTGTGATAAGGGTAGAGCACCTAAAAGAGGTTCCAAAGGTGGTTGTTTTCTGAGTTATACTATATAATAATATAAACATATACTTTCAAGTTTCTATCTTACTAGTTTATTATTAATCTTTGGAAGGTTTGTGGTTACACCCTACCTTACCAACTCTCTTGACCCTTCTTGTGCTACGGATTTATCCACACTAGAAAGGGGAAATCCCGTGTCCAAAACCCACGTTTATTCCATAAGCGAAGTGGTTATGACATGAACCTATCAAATGGATTCACATTCCTAACTTTATACCATTCGAATCATCTATGATGGTTTTGTGCTTGGTCTAACTTAATCTCATGACCATCCGGATTGCCCTAAAGGCAATTTGTGCTTGGTTTGCCTAAAAGGCTTGCATGACTCTCGTGAATCTATAACCTAAACTCGAACCTAAGACCCTTTACTCTTTAATTCTAGTTAACCAAGGCTAAGGAACTAACCTCCCAAGACTCGTCTTTGGAGCCTTACTAAACGCACCCAAAGGTGAGTTCATACTTGTCCCCTTTTTACTCTTTATCACTTTTGGGGTGTAAACATGTACCATATGCAAAACACACTAATGCTTTCATAAACACACATGCTCAATCTATTAAACATACTTATATGCTACTTGCCATGCTTATGATTCTTAGATACTTAGACATAAATCATTAACTATTATTAGCCCACTTAACATGTATAGCGCTATAGGACTAGCACACCGCCCCCTTTATGGGTCATTGTTAAGATTTAAACGGCCTAACATGAATATGTTAGGTATACGCTGTGGTACTCGCGGGTTTGAGTTATGTCTTTTGTATGATAGGTATGTGCAATGCTATAGTATGAGATTTGAGTAAACCATTCTAAAATACTATGTATGTAAACTAAAACTACTACGCTCACCAATGCTTTATGTGTTGACGGATATTTTATACATGTTGCAGGAAATGTTTGATGCAGGATATTCAAGAAATCTACTTAGGATTGGACTAGAAACTCACGCTAGTTTAAGTTCTATATTTTGATGTCGTATTTCTCTTTTCATGAAAACAATTTGTATTCTGTTATCTTTTTAGACGATAATTATGCTATTAATGAAATTTTATCTTTAAATCATATTGTCACGAATTCTAGTGTCATGAAGTCTTTGAACAATCTATCACAAGTCGCGCCTCGATGTGTTCCGCCATCGGTTGGGGTGTGACATAGATCTCCTTTGTGTTGGGCAGAGGTTGGTGACAAGCAATTAACCGGACTAGAAATTATTCAAGAGACGACTGACAAGATCTTTCTGATAAAAGATCGTTTGAAAGCTGCTCGCGACCGACAGAAAAGCTATGCGGATAATAGGCGTAAGCCTTTAGAATATGAAGTCAGTGATGAGGTCATGTTGAAGGTTTCACCCTGGAAGGGTGTAGTTCGTTTTGGAAATCGCGGGAAGCTGAATCCTAGATATGTTGGCCCCTTCGAAATCTTGGCTAGGATTGGTCCTGTTGCTTACAAGCTCAGGTTACCTGAAGAGCTTAATGGGGTACATGATACCTTCCATGTGTCAAACCTGAAAATGTGTCTCTCGGATGAAACTTTGATCATTCCCGCTGATGAGATTCATGTTGACGATAAGCTTCATTTTATCGAAGAACCGATAGAAGTGACGGACTGGAAAGTTCAAAAGCTTAGGCGTAGCAGAATCAAGTTGGTGAAAGTGCGTTGGAACGCAAAGCGTGGACCAGAGTTCATATGGGAAAGGGAAGATCAAATGAAGTAGAAATATCCCGCTTTGTTTAAGAAAAATCCTCGAAAGAAAGGCTCACGCCGAGTTTCGCGGACGAAACTCCTTAAACAGGGGGAGAATGTGACGTTCGGCAAAATTAAGGTAAATCCGTACGCAATTAATATATAATTAACTGTCTAAGCAAGAATTAATATCAATTAAGTATAATTAAGTATTCGGAAAATAGCGGAGTCCAATAGATGGCATAGGAATGCCTTAGTTTAATTAGAAATGCGACGGAATCGCATAAGAATAAACTAGTCCGAAACGGACGTTGGTGATTACCCGGCAATAATTAAATAACCGAAAACGATCCCGAGTGCCCGGGATATAAAATGAAGGTTATTTTTATGAAATATAAAGTGTTTTGGAACCCCAAAACTATAAATGAAAACTCCTAATTAAAATCTCCCGGTAGCGAATAAAGGTCACGTATCGCACCCGATGCGCACAAAATATATAATTTCACCCGGTAAGAGCCTAAATAACTTACCAATACTTAAATTAGGCTATGTTTAAGGGTAACTGAAAGTTAATTATATGTCTGGAATAGCTCGTAATAAGAACGCGATTAAAACCCGAAAAACCCTAACCGAACCGATTCGATTCTAACCAAATAGTTAGGAGATATTTATGGCACAAAGAGTGGGACCCACAAGGGACATTAGGCCAGCCAAACATGGTGGCTTAAGCCACCCTAGTGTTGGCTAATCTAATAGACAATATCATGATGTTTGTGGATAATTAAGATATTTTATTTTTATAATCAAAAAATACACATTATAAACTCGTGAATACTCATGTTTTCATCACAAACAAATTCAAAGAACCTTCATTTGGGCTGCTGATCAGCCGTGACTTTGTACCCCACCACCACCTTGATTTTTAAGCTAACTAGTGACATTATCCGCCGCGTTGCGGCGGTCATTAAGTCAATGAAACAGTGCACATAAGATCAAAGATCATTAGATAAGTTATTAAGACACACATAGACTACATAAGATCCTAATTCATTACAGAAGATAAGTTACTAATAAGATTACATAACATCCTATATGATTACATAAGACACTAAAGAAGCTGATTAGGACAGCCTTATAAAAAGATTGAAAGACTTGTTTTAACGTTCAGGCTGAATCTTCGGATCTGCAATAGTCTTTTTCTTTGCAGGCTCTGCTTTGAAGGCTGCGTATGGTAAAAAAGTATGAGAATGATTAAAGAATGGACATATTAATGAGACAAACACAGACAAAGAATCTGTTTATCTTCAGATTGCATCAGTGCGCGTTTAGCAGACGTTTGTAACTGGGTTTTAACAGGGACTGTTGTGGTAACTACTGTTGATGTTGTGGTTGTTTTAGGGAGCGGTGTAGCAGGAGTTTGTATCACATGTTTGGCAGAAGATGTCGAAAGTGGGGTCATTGGCGCGGGTGTGCCTCCTTCTGTTTGAGAGGTGCTTGAAGATTGGGCCACAACAAATTCAGCGTTATTGACAGTGCAGCGTAGAACTCCGGTTCTTTTGTCTTTGCTAGCTTGTACCTGGAGTTGTAACTCTTTATTTGTGATGTCTTGAACCAAAATTTCGTTGTTTGGTTTTGTCATCATCTCTGCACATGGAATTTGTAATAGTTGCGTGGCTGTTCGGTTAAAGAAAGTAGCCTCTATTGTCTCAGTTTCATCTGCGAGTGTGGCTCGGATTAAATACCTGTATAAGGTTTATGTAACATTGTTAAAAAATCAGATGTAATTAAAATGTATTTTGATAATATGTTGGAACGTAATTATACGTTTAAGTTAGGTAATAAAAACGACATACATTCAAAGTGATTACCTAGGGTATGTTTTTATTTTTTTTATTAACTTGTTATTAACATCTTCTTATAAAAAACTATGTGTCATAGTTATTACCTAGTTGGTTTAAAAAGATAGGCATTAAAATAAGAATGGTGTAAAAGATGGTTCAAGAAATTAAATCATAAATAGAAAAGATATCACAACAGTTAAGCACTCATTACATGCACAAGTTGGCTGATTTTGTGGGTCCCCTAAGTCTATAAAGATGCTTATATTTACACGGCAGGTTGTTGGATCAGATTATTATCTCTGTTTCTAAGTTTAGTTTTCCTTTTAATCATATTATGAGTTCTTCATCTTCATTCAGAATCAGGTCATCACCAAGTATAAAGATATTCAAGCTTGGTACTGATGGGAATGTTTATTGCTATCATGATAGGATTAGTGTATTGAGACAAGCTGGTGGTCATTCGTCTAGACCTAGTCATTATTTCTATGGGTGCTCATGTTGGCCTGTAAGTGAGTTTTTCTTTGCCTGTTTTTAAATAAGTTCAAAATGTAATTTTTTTTCTGTATTATGTGGTAGGGAAGGGATTGCAATTTTTTTGTATGGAAAGAAGATGTTGATAAAGTGGTTTGTGATGATGGTAAAGAAAGGGCATTGCAAATGCGGAATGATAAGCTGGAAGCTAAGAAAGTTGTGTTGGAAGTAGAAGTTACAAGCTTAAAGGCCAAAGTTGATGTGTATGAAGCTATGCTGATTAAGATGTTTGTTGTGTTTATGGTCTTGTTAGGGTTCTCATGTTTGTTTTTTAAGCTTTAGAAGATGTAGTTTTAGGTTTACCTAGATAAAAGTCAG